>CM076648.1:3802770-3912667 GCA_038496675.1 Rachycentron canadum | reverse complement strand
CCCCTTTCCCTCTCCCCCACTCCGCTGCTCTCTCCTGTCGACCAGTACAGTGGTTTGGTGGGGGAGGGTTTTCTGCGTTTCGTTGGGAGGCCCTGGCCAGTGTTTCCTCTGCCACACTCTGTGACTGGCTGACAGGGGACCCTTTTGACATGACCCTAAAGACCTTGTGGGAGATAACAAGGCATCAGGATAAAACACAGATGCAATTAGTTGCAGGATGACAGTCTACAAAGCTGGAGTGCAGATACTGGTAAATGCTAGTAGGATAAATGAATGCTGTTGGCACCATCTAGAGCGCCCTCTTTCCTCTCTGTGTTTTCTTCAGCCCTGCCACTCATTGTCTCTCCATGTTCTTAGCCTCATAGGGCATATTTATTTTCTGACTACCCATGCACAGTTCTTGTTTCTCAGAGAAGATAGGTAGCATGATATTCTCTGGAAAGCTGTGAAGGACTCTGCAGGGCTGCAGAGACAAGGACAGGGACACTAAATTGCCACTCATGACACCAGGTAGTGCCTCTCCTGAAACAGCCAAAAAAGAGGAAAGATCCCACTAGTATGGGACAGGAAAGACAGACTTGTGTACTTCACACCATTGTTCTCAGTAGACTCTCTGATTACATCTGGTCAGTTTTGAAAGTGGCTCTGGTGATTTCATGATTTAGTCAGGTTAGTTAAGTACACTCTTAAAGCACACTCTTGAACTATTCAAAGATCGGACAAGTTTAAGTTGGACTTATTTCAACGTGTGGCTCTGGAGCATCTTCTTGTGTGTGTGGGACTGATGCTACAGCATACAGAGTTTTACTAAGATAGTCGGCCTGGTTTCAGACCTCTGAACCTCCACTTCAGGGGTTATTGTATTACTAAATGGTTTTTAATATGTTTTAGACAATTAATAGATCTAATAAGTATGAAGATGTACATGAATGTCTTAGATGAATACAAAGCACACTGTAAAGTACACTGAGCACTAAATGACACAACAATGACACAAATAAAGAAGTGGAAGGTTATTTGAATTATCTTAGACTTAGTTGTTTTTCAGTGTTAGTCTGATCTTCTAAGGACCTATTGATCAGTTTCTTGTGGCCCCACTATTGTGGTGAATTTATGCATCTCCTACATTTTCTACTGCTTACCTGTAAAGGGTCAGACCTCTGTCTGTTATAAAATGTGTTGTACTGCAGTGGACGTGACATTGGCCTTAGCATTGTCTTTCTGTTGGCTGTGTTGAATAACAGTCCTAGACAGAGCTTTAGAGGTGAATGAAAAATCATACACTGTACCCTTTCTTTGATGTCCTACCAGTAGAACCTCTTGTAATCTTATTTATGGACCTCTTTTAGCAGTGTTAGGTAAGACTGACTCCTTTCAGTTGATTTTGCTTCTCCTCTCCCTTTTGCAGGTATTTAGCTTAAATCCCTCTGTTTTCTCGTAGCCTGAGGTTGGGGAGATTTGCCTCTACCTCTGATGAAATCTTCTTAGCCTAGGGTTGATAAACCAGCGTGCCTCACCTAAATATAGCCACCTGCGACTGCACAGCCCCAGTGTCAGTGATGTGCTTGCAGTGTGCCTGCTGGCTGTGCTTAGCAAAGACTGCGCCATTATGACAGTTTATTGGAGCGCGTGACAACAAAAATAGGATTAACCCTTTTAACCCAATGTTTTTTGTCCTAAACACTTAAATCTTGCTGTGTTTGCAAACTGGCTTCTTAATAACCAATGTACTGCTCTTTTATGGGCGATACCCGGATGCTTTTGTTGTTGTTGTTGTTTGTTGTTACAGATGTTGTATTCCTATCAGGGGTGACAGACTTTATCACAGATCATCTCTCCCTGTGGCTAAGTGTAGCTTATATAAATTCTTCTCACAAGAGAAAAATACTTAATTTTCATTTAGGCTAATTCATTTATTCACTCAACTGGCATTAGATTTAATGAGGCTGTTCCTCAATTAACTTAAACTGGTGCTATAACTGTTATTCACAGCTAAAATACAGCTGCAATGGAAAGTAGCACAAAACAGAAAAAAACAAATGACCTGTATAATTCTGGATACAAATGTTTATTGTTTTGCTTTGTGCTGAAATCATTTTCAATTTGTGTGATTTGAGCTCAGTAATAACATGATATAAAAAATCAATCTCAGTTTGGCTTTAAAAGTCATAAAAGTCAAGCAGATCTGATACACTTTAAATGAAATGAACAAATGGGAATAGGATTTAGATGTAATTCATTTTTCTGTTTTAGATTTTCAGTAAGTTATCTTACAAGTAAACTACTCGACAATTAACTCATTATTATTTCAATATATATTTTCTAATTGATCAATATTTGAGTGACTTAATATTGCTTTTTAAAATTCGAGGCTTCTCTCAATAAACATGTAAATCTGTGTTAACCTTTATGGGTTGGCAGTAGTTACTTCAGTTAGGGCTGCTTGATGTGTAAAATGTTGGCTTCAAATCAGGTTATTACCAAAATTGTTTCTAAAAGTAATGTAGATGATAGCTGGTTATTGAGTCCTGTAAACTGTGATGTTTGTAAAAGTCGACCTGCCACAGACTCTTGCAGATCCAGAGAGGGATAGACTCATCATGCTGATCTGAGCTCTTGGCTTATGTATGTTGAAGACATATTATCTCAGACTATGGGATTAAAAGATGTAAAGTTGACAAAACGGTGCATGGATTCTACTTTATTGAGTCTGTCCTACCAGAGATCTAATGCTAGCTAGCAACTGTCAGGCAGATGAATTTGTGAACAGACTTTCAGCTCCTGCATCTGTGCTTAAAGTGATCATTGAAGTGGATGTCTGTCTGCATCTAGTCCTATTTCATATAACTGAAACCCTTAATGGTGGATCCTTCATGGCCCAACCCATCCCAAGATTCATTCTGCATGGGTAATAATATTACAGAGGACCTGAGGGTTACACTTTAAAATGTAAGTATTGGGTTACAGTTCAGTTCCACAGCTAACAGAAAAAATATCATGTGTTGTCAAGTTTGCTAGGCATCCTAGGATCTGAACCCCCCCCCGGCCAAACTGTCTCATTCTGGTTTAATCTTCACAGTCTACAATGGCTACAAAGGGCCACACCTTGGTAGATCCTCTAGTAGACCTTGTCATCTGAAGGATGCTTCCCCTGAATTAGGATACAGCTATAAAGCCATCACTTCACTATTTTATCCTCTTAGACATTTTTGTTTAATTGTCACAATTAGTGTTTTAGTTGCAAATTAGTGAGTTATGGTCAAAATGTGTTTCCTGGGGTCCAGGGATTTTAACCTTTGACCACCAAAATCTAATCAGTTCATCCTTGAGTCCAAGTAAATGTTTGTCCCAGATGTATTGAACTTCCCTCCGGGTCTTCCTGATGTATCGCGTTTCCTACAACATTGGTTCAACTTTGTTCAAGTGAATATTTGTGCAAAATCTGAAGAAAGTCCTTCACGATAGTCTTGAAATATCAAATAAAATATCAAATATCAAAGAAAGACAAAAACATGTTTTGTGAGGTTACTGTGATCTTGGCATTTGACCAAAATCTAATCTCTGTGGTCTTGATTATCAACTACCAAAATCAAGTCATCCCTGAGTCCATGTTAATATTGGTGCCAGATCTGAAGAAAGTGTTAGTTGGGGGTATTTGACCTGGGGTTGGGTGAGGTAGTCATGCATAGTCAGTGTATTACTTGCTGTAGATTCGAATCAGTGCACTGCCAGTTTAGAGCAACAGCTGGAAGCAACGGCACAGAAGCTGAGCGATTTGCTGCTGTGGATGGGGACAGCAGAAAAAACATGTTTTAGACACTTTTAAAAGATACCCACTGAAACAGTCCAATATCCATTTTTTAATGTAGGGTTCATTTAGAATGACAACCTGGTCTGATATACAATTGATTGATGTACAGTTAATATAATTTACCTTTAATTCATTGTTAGTTTCACAGTCAAAACCTAAATGTAACAATTATATTAACTTCCTATAATGTCTTTAATTCAATTTGCAAGTCTAAAATCAATGTTGGTGTATCACTATCTCCAGAACTATCGTGGTCTTTTAGCAGGCGCTGAAATAGGTTTGGACAGAGAAAAAAAGTGAGTTATGGGAACTGTGTGCTGGCACGTAGTGTTCAAAATGAAACAGGGGGACTTTGCTGCTAATATTAACATGAGTCAGAATTCTCAGGCATATGGTGAATTGCAGTTGTATGTCTGAGCAGGACCCCTGACAACTACTCTTCAGAGAGAAAATGAGAGCAAATGTGCACACACACACACACACACACACACACACACACACACACACATGCAGCAAGCAAATGAATTATTCAAAACAGAAGCAGCTTTTTAATGCAAAAACAGATGCATTTCAATCTTTTAATCAGTCCAAATCACATTTACAATGCACACTATGTTGGTTGTTTCCCCTAATGGAAGTGATGTGTGGGAGCACCCACTGTTCCTCTGCTGTTCCCAGTCAGTCAGTGTGGTTCAGAATAAAGGGAGAAGCTGTTAAATGCTGTCTGCAATTTGTACCTGACATGACAGATGATCTGCCTGTATGCCCCCACTCTCCCAGCATGGTAACCAACAGACATACATCTCTGCAAGGGGAATGTAGAAGAGTTTCAACATATGCATGAACAAATACGAACATACTCCCTGTGTATCCCGTGCGTATGCAGGACAATACAGCCCATCCTTGCACTGCGTGTCCCCTAATTTAAATATAGCCAACTCTGGCTCAAGTGTGTGTTCATCTCTGGCTGCTTTTGGTGCCTCTCACAGCCCCTTCCAGGTAGCCTGGCTGGTGGGGTGAGGAGAAAAGCTTATCATGTAATCAGATGTACTCTGAGGGTGACAACTTGTTCTTGTTGTCCCACTGGAGAGCAAAGTAGGCTATGGCTCACTTTTAGACTGCAAAATGTCAGGGCTCCCTTCATCAATACCGTGAATTCTCAGGACCATAAGTTCAGTGTTAGCTGTTCCACTGTTTCTCTTTCTCACTGTCTTCAATGTCTCTCTTCTTCTCTAGGCCTCGGTTTTATGCCCTCCACGTTGGCAACAGCCGTGGCCAGAGGCATTATGTTTTTGGCTTGTCCATCCGTCCGTTCCTCCCATTCTTGTGAACGTGGTATCTCAGCAAGGCCTTGAGGGAATTTCTTCAAATTTGGCACAAATGTTCAGTTGGATTCAAGGATGAACTGATTAGATTGTCATGCTCAAAGGTCAAAGGCCAAGATCACTGTGACCTCATGTCCATCCCATTCATGTGAACGTGATATATCAGGAGTGCCTGGAGGGAATTTCACTGCATCTGGCACAAATGTCCACTTGGACTTAAGGATGAACTGAATCAAATTTGATGGTCAAAGGTCACTGTGACCTCACAGAACACATATTTGGCCACAACTCAACATTTGTATGTTAATTATGATAAAATATATTTGATACATATACATACATTTAATTAGTCTGGACTGACACTGTTCTTGGGTAGCAAGGCATATAACCATGGGGCGGTTAAAAGAAGTTAAAAGTTGTCTCCAACACATCCTGAAAAACCACCTTTACTCTCTAGCTGTCTTCTATTTATTTCCCATAGGCACAAGTGGCTCCATAGTAATTTACACGCACATTTTTACAGAGTTTATTATTTACTTGTTGATATGTCATCTTATATATTTTTTAGGAAAACACTTCTATTTTATGCTTTACTTTAAAATGTTAGATTAAAAAGTTTTTAAAAATTGATATTTGATTACTTTTTTAAATAAGATGTTTTTATCTCCTTGCACAGATGCTCCTTGTAATAGGTCACTGCATTTTATTTTATTTGAAGACAGGTGGTATAGCACCACACATTGTGAGATTGTGATCTGGGATGCACAGAGAGAGAGATCAGGGATTGTTTAATGCCTTTGAAATGTCCGCCTAACATTGCGCACTTGCCCAACTGTATTTATAGAACAATGTTCTTCTATGTCAGGGTCCCAGTGCATAATAAAGCACAGTAAATGGATCCTTGCTATGTTTAGGTGGCCTGACCTCCATTAGGAGGCAACCACACAAGTGAAAAGGAGACATCATGAGCATTTACGTTCCACATCCATGCACGCAAGCACAAACTCACACACATGCAAACATGCATGTAAAGCCACTGTCAACATGTACATATGAAAACACACACAAAATGCACAAGCACTTCTGCACAGCTCCTGAAATTCTGCATACTGAGCTATTTTCTTGTTCTAAAATGCAAAACAATGTTATTTGCGATGTCCTTAAGTGTCACCTGGATTACATTGGTTTAATTTGGAAAAAATATATCAAGTAGTACATGAAAAATGACCATGATCTGAATCAGATTTATTATTTTCCGTGTTGCTACGTGCCCTGCATTTCCCTTTGTATTTATACAGCCGTTACTGTTAATCTTAACAATCCCCTCGGTCCTATAAGTGAGGCTTGCTCAAACAGGTGGCAGCAGTGACTGTTATGCCAGCGGGATGTTCAAAGGTCTTAAACAGCATTCTGTGTTGTTATTCTGTCTGAAAAGATGTTGAGGAGCTCTCCTCTGGCGCTTTTTTCTATTTCTTTCACTCTGTTTGCTCGCTCATATGGCATCATTTAACTGCTGCTGAGGGTGTTTGTTAGGTTTCATTTTTCATTGCACGTGCCAGACATCTTTGTCAGTCACCGACTTCTGTGGCTCAGATTATGTATATTTTTATTAACCACACTAACAATTTCACTGTCGGCACTGTCAAGTAAAGGTTCCATAAATGACAAATATCTGCACAACAATTAACATTACCATCAGCCTCAGTTATATTTTATATTTATATTTATAGATTTTGTATTTACTGCTGATTAGAAAATGATACTAAAATGCTGAATGGCGCAACCATTTTACCTGCTTTTAATGAACCATATTAACATTGTAATCACAAGAGCCTCACTGCGCAGCCTTACAGGGCTGCCAGCTTGGTCGTAGACTGTTGAAGTCACTGTAACTAGTTTATACATGTGTTGTATGTAATTTACTACACACACTGCTGCAACATTCTGTGAATACATACATATTCTCAGCTCATGCAATAATACTCTGCTTTCTGGATACTGTCTTAAAGAACAATGCCATTTTCTTTCCATAATTAAACCTTTTTGCTACAAGTCAAATATATTTTACATTGCCGCAAACCAGGGAGATCAATATAATGTTTTTGATCCATAATATATGTATTTTGTAACTTGTTGTAAATGATGCAGAAATGACACTAACATGATCCTTCAAGAGTGAAAACGAGTTTTATGCATGACTGGCTCATCCCAGCCAATACAAATAGTAAAACGAGAGCAAGGATTTCCAGCTACTACTGATACTGAAAGAAACAGATTATCTCAGTTCATTGCTGGCAGACCCTGTCAATTGCTAGAGGCACAGGTACATCCTATTAATAAGCTGTGTAGCTCATACAAGAGCATGGGCTATCAAGCACTTGTTATATTAGGGAATATGGCAATATGAAGAACAAATGTCATTACCTATGTTTGCTTTTCTTCTTTTGAAGTTTTTCTTGTCCTCTTGGGCTTTCAGTCTTAACATGAGCAAACGCAGTGGTGGCAAGGTCTGTCTAAATATAACTCCACTTGACAACAAGCTGGAACAGTAGATACCCTTTTACTTTGAAGAATTCCAATTACTGTCACTGTTTCCTCAGTGTGTATGTGTCCGTGTGTCTATGTGTGTGTAATAGAAACCGAGATGTGTTGGTGTATACTGTGTATTTATATGCATGTGTAAGTGTGAGACGCTCTTGTGTAAACTGTAACCCAAACACATATAAACCCAAGCATCTGCTACATAGCATTTTTTACTCAGTGATGTGAAGTCTGTCCATAGATTAATGTTTTTGTGGCAATGAAAAGTCTCATTTCCAGAGGCAACCATGACAAATTGTAACATTGAGAATAAAAGGGTATTTGAGTTTTTTTTTTAATCTGGTATATATCCATTATTAGCTATGATCAAGTCTGCACCATTTACAAATGATAACATTTCTTTAAAAGTAATGTGGACATCAGTGGTTGCGGAAGCATCTTGGGAAATCAAGGTCTTATTGTGAAGTACTTTAATTTCAAGCCTAAACTGAACATAGTCCAACAAAGGAAACAGGGAAGCAGAGAGAAAACAAGAGTCCCAAGAAAGTGTCATGAGGAGAAAAGAAATAGAAGACCTCTCTGTTGTGCCAAATTATTTTTAGCTGTACTTTTGTCCTGTGAGGTACCAAACAGTTAATGAAAAAAATAGTAAGTGAAGTTATAGTCTGATTTGACTTGAAGCATAGGTCTTTTTGGGTCAGGGCATGTGATCCTGTAGATTAGCAGTTCACTGCAAAGCCATGAGTTATTTACTTCAACACACCGTGAATGAATTATGAAATCAATAGACATCAGCTGCTACAAAGAAGTGAAAGAGGGGCAATTACTTCCTGTAGTAGTCCAGCTATGTTGCAGTAAAAATGCATCTTTTTTTTATCTCTTATGGCCCTGTTCTTGAAATTGGTTTTGCACAGAGACAGATCTTTACGGCCCAGGGTGGGCAAATCATCCCAAACTCACTGGGCCAGTGCACCAATTAGAAAGCTCTCATGGTGCAATCTATGAAGTATCTAGGATGCATCACCCCTAGCACAAAAGACCCAATCTGGATTCAATTACCAAACAAGAGTGCACAGAGAGTGCATTTTCTATCCAAAGTCTCAGGCTTGGAAGATGGACGAGGTCACAGTACAGTCTGTAATTAATAGTTAACCCTCATTGACCTTTTAGTTGTGATTTATGGGTCAAACACAAATAGCTTGCATATCAAGCCGTCTGCTGGCATGGTGGGGAGGTTACGTATGTTTGGTTGTTATACCATTATTACACTGTGTGTATACGCTTGCTTCCACCACACAACAACACCCAAAGGTATCTAAGGTTAAAATAGGGTAATGACACAGAGACCATATAATTGCATATCTGTCACGTAAATCTGTGGTTACATTCATATACAGTTTAATTCATCTGCGCTGTGAGCCAGGTGGCCATTGCTCTATGTGTGTGTGTTGGTGTTGTACAAAAAAATTCAAGTTGCTTCCAGATGATGAGATAAGATTAACATATATATATTTTTCCATCAAGGAAATTGTGATGTAAAGTTACAAATACTTTCATAAAAGTAAACAATCTAAACAATGAAAATGCAGGGGATTTGAATTCAGTTCATGTATCCCTGTGATACAAAAAGAATCATTTTGTATTTCACGACTCTTACAACAAAATAACACAAATAGATAGATGAGCAAGTTTATCACACCTGACACTACAGTAATACCACAATAAGACATTGCTTTATTGTTATTTATAAATGAACTCCTTTTAATTTACTTAAGTATGATGAGTTAAGTGAGTAGTGTTTTATAGCAAATCTGTTTCCATTCATTTCCAATAATTTGTTGTATGCTATGAACAAAGTGGCTTGTACAGTTAATAGCTCATGTTATTTGGCCTTTGATAAAAGGCAACATGTTTGGGAATGTGTTTGTCATAGTGTGTGTGTAAAAAGACATGTACATACAGTAGGTGGATCAAACTGCAGTAAGTTCTTTAAGTGTATGAATCAAAATCTGACTTAAGTATTCTCTCTTTGATCATCTAATTTCTGCCTTTCTCCATTTCTCTCTAACAAGGTTTTACTGGGACTTGACCATGCTGCTGCTGATGGTGGGCAACCTCATCATCATCCCCGTGGGTATCACGTTCTTCAAGGACGAGCACACACCCCCCTGGATCGTGTTCAACGTAGTCTCCGACACTTTCTTCCTCATGGACCTGGTCCTTAACTTCAGGACGGGTATCGTCAAGGAAGACAACACAGAGATCATTCTGGATCCGCAACAGATCAAGATCAAGTATTTACGGAGCTGGTTTGTAGTGGACTTCATCTCCTCCATCCCCGTGGACTACATCTTCCTCATCGTGGAGACGCGCATTGACTCAGATTTCTACAAGACGGCGCGCGCCTTGCGGATTGTGCGCTTCACCAAGATCCTCAGTCTGCTGCGACTCCTGCGCCTCTCTAGACTCATTCGCTACATACATCAGTGGGAAGAGGTAGGAAAGTCCACGTCAGTGTGTCTCTCACTCTAAAGTTCTGCTGAATATTGGAAATTGCAATGATTGACAGTTGTATAAGAATACTATTTGATGAAGCCAGTCAAACACATAGGGCTTCACTTCCTAGTCTAATTATAATCCAAATGGTATTCCCATCCAGTGGAGCTGCTGCAAGAGTGTTTGCAGAGCTCTGCTTTTTCCTGAAAAGGAAATATGGATAGATCCTGCTTCTGATTACATCCACTCTTGAAAGGAGTGAAGAGACTCTTTTGCAAGACCCCAGTCACCGATAAGTTGATGAGCCTGAGATGTTATTACCGTTTTCTCTCTGGGTGCCCATCCAGCTAGCAGTGGGACCACAGAGCCCAGAGAGGCTTCGCCGCAATACAAGCATGATTATAATTGCAGCAATAATTAGAAAAATTCCCATTGCTCTCACTGGATGGATCCTGTTGTTTAGTCTCAGAGGTAAAAGGTGCAAAGTGAAGAATCAGAGTCTCAGTGTGGAGTGAACAAGAGGACACTCCACTGGAGACGGGACAGTCAGAGGTTATACAAGGTAATGTTTTCAACAAATAGACAAACAAGAGTTTTTGTTATGTATGTTGTCCAGTCACAGAAAGAGGGGAAAAACACTGGATAATTTAATAAATGCAACCCACGAGGAGGCCTGTTTCTCGGAGGCTCAGTGTTTCGTAATAAACTTCTGTTTGTCATTCCACATATCCTCCCTAAAAATAACCAAAGCCCCCTACATGCCTGTTTTTCTCCAAGGCAGTGGCTGTGCAGGCTTGAGGCTTTAGTTCAGTGTTTAGTGTCTCAATGAAGAGTACTTTGGCAGAATCAAGTGTGCATGGTCATAATACAGATGTTATAGCAGTGGCCCGGCATCGCTGCTGTACATGCTGCTATTAGTGTCAGGGATTAAAGCAATATTTTTTTTACTAGTCAGATTGTGTACATCCAGACCCAGAAACCATTTAACAGATGGGTCTCGCACTTAATTTAAGCAGCCCATACGTCTCGTGATGCGTTTCAGTTTACATTAAACTGATTCCCCAAACTACAAACTAACTACAAACTACAGCAACTACAGTCAACAAAAGAAGCACTCCTTTGTGAGTCTGTTGATATGCATCATATCTTTGTTGTATCACTAAATTGTTTACAATAATTTCTGGAACACACATACATATAATTTTGTTTCTTACATATAAATACAAACAACTTTTAAATGATTAAATTTGGAACAATTAATTAATTTTAAAAAATGTCAGAAATGACATCCTTTTCTTTAAACTAGGCTATTTTAAAAGACATACCGTTTTTGTTCAAAGTCACATTGCATTTTATTTTACTGTGGAGCTTTTATCTAATTCTCATTGAATTGATGTCAGAGTCATAACAATACAAACTAACAGCATTGTATTGATAACCATTAATTAGCGTGTTTGCACAATGTTGTCAAAATGAAGCGCGGCTTCGTTAATTTGGTGGGTGTGTTCACCTGAGTCCATGACATTACTGGGGCAACTGGAAAGGTTGAATAGCGAGCTGATTGGCAATCAAACCACAGCAGCCCCAGACCTGCCCACGGGCATTTAGAAAAGTTCCTGGTTTTCAGATATTCATCTGGCGCACTGGGTAGAACAGTGTATATAAGTGTGGTGACATTAATCATGCAGGGCCTCTGTGATGCCATTTCAAAGAGACGAAAAGTTCAAATGAATCACTGGGGGAGAATCCCTGTGCCACCCTGTGCCGCCATGCATGCCTGCTGCTGTACCTCTGAGCCCAAAATGTAGGCAGGGATACATGTAGTTCAGGCCAACCTTCATTTGAATAGAGTGGACACACTGACAGTGAGCTGTCACATGTTGAGCCCGCAATAAGGCAACAAAGGAAGGAGAGGAGAGGGGAGTCAGCGGTCGAGGAGAAAAAAAGGAAGGAATAAAGAAAAAGCAGTAGTGCCTGGTGAACCAGCTTCTAGCCGTGGGCTGTTGTTTCATTGTAAGTGACCACCACCCCTGACTAGTACTAAAGCTTGAAAATAAAGGAAAACAGCAGAAAGGGGGGGGGGGGAAACGGTATTCACATTTAAATAACCTTCAAGGACACTGCAGGACAATGATGACTCGAGCATCTAAAAAAATTGCTGAGACAGTACGACAAAGACACTCACTGAGCCAGCTGTCACTTTCGTGTTTTATGCCTATTTGGGTGGTGTGTGTGTGTGAGAGTGAGTGTGTGTGTTTGTAAGGGTTTGCTGATGAATGCTAGTTAGGCAGACAGAGTGAAAGGCCAGCTTTGCCTCAGCGCCAGAGTACTCCAGATGCAACCCCACAGAAATGTCATCTGTCACTGCAGAATAACTTGTCGCCCAGATCTCACCACCTGACTGACTTTTTGACTCTTACTATTGACAGCTACACTTCCGACAATGTGTGTGCATCTCATGGCCATTTGAATATTTTGGCAACGCTTCACATTGACCTTGGTTTGATCTATTCACCTGCATTTTGAGCTTAAATCGTTGAAGATGTTTAACGTGACAGTATATGTTCACGTATCTGACCATTCAATGTTTTACCGTGTTCCTACTTTTCCATCAGTGATTATGTATAAAAACTCTGAATCCTGCTTCCTTGTCATCCGTGACACAGCACAGTATTTTAGCTCCTGTAACTTTGCTGAATGCCATTTTGCTCTAAATATGGCGCCCCGCACTACTCTGACATGGTGGAAGCTGCCGACCTGCGATGTCCCAACGTCCTGGAAAAAGGCGAAGCTGATTTATTTTACTCATATTTCACAAGTATCTGCAATCCATAAATAGTCCTGCACAAACTAATTTGGTTTGTTATTGTTTGAGTTTCATCTCATCGGTAAGAAGTCACACAAAGGACACTTCTTGTAGGAGACGTTGAATACAGCTCAGTGAACTGCACTGCTTAGTGTAATGCCTCATGGAGTGACAGTTTTTGGGAACAAATTTTTAGAATAAGTCTTGAGTCTTTTCTCGTGTACTCGGCTGTGGTGAGTAAAGCTGTTTAGGAATTCAGGACAAGACAAAGGAATAAAACAGTATCAGACGTACCAAAGAAATTACTTCTGGACACATTCTGCATAGAAAGCTTTTTCAAGAGATTACTAAGACAAACAAATTTATCACAAACCTTAGGGGACAGTCAGCTAACTCTCACACATAGTATCTGTTTTGTGATAACAGCATGTCTGATGGAAATAAAGAATCCATTGATGCCTCCTTAGATGCATAAATACCATGATACTTTTCCTTTGGTTTTATGAAATTATGCGACAGGTAAAGAAAATACATCATAATCTGAAATGCACACGTGTACATACGTGCCTTGGCAAATTGCTGGGTGCATTTCAATCAATATACATTGATTGACAAGTTGAGTTTTTTTTTTTTTCTCTCTATACATGTATGTCAGTTGTGTGTTTTCCTGCGTGTGAGAGTGTGCATGCTTTTTCTGGCTTTGTTGACATGGACTCTAATAGCATGTCCTTAGAAGAGCATACTGTGCTTGTAACCTGAAACCCAGACATGTTGTGTCCTTGAGCGGGATTCATGAACCCCAACCAGCTTCCCAGGAGACAACAGAGGGGTTTTTTGGTGAAAACAGAGACACAGTTTCCTTTGAAATGCCACCATGTACCTTTTATTGCATCTCAGTGAAATTGTGTTTTGATGGCAAATACTGTCAGTATAAATATCTATAAATTGCACCATTTAAGTGCCAAAAAGTTGTTTCCAGTATTCGCTTTCATGTAGTTCTCCTAGGATCACAATATGAGGAGGTTTTACACACCAACACCAATCTTACAGTGTCGACTGGGGATCGACTATTTCTCTGGTTTTACAGTTTATAGGTAAACAAAATTTCTCCCCAAGTCCAAACAAAAATATAGTAATTTAGAGTATTTTATTTGGTTGAAATAACACTTATTTTTAATCACAGCATTCACGTGTCTTTGCATCATTTTCACTAGACTTTGCTCTTGGGGTGACTTGATGTCACTCCTGGCGCAAAAATTCAGATAGCTTGACCTTGTTTGATGGTTTGTGGCCATCGGTCACATTCCAGAGGTTTTCAATGGCGTTCAGGTCTTCAGATCAGGCTGGCCATCTTGATTTGATGGTTCCCCATCCACACCTTCACTGACCTGGCTGTGTGACATGGATCTTGCAATCCTTGGAGTTGGGGATATTACCATTGTCATAGCAGAAGGACATTTCCTTGCAAGGTGACCTTGGAAGTTGCTCGATTCATGTGTCCTTCCAAGTAGATTTCAACCTTGCTGAACCACCCTCCGATCAAAACCAATCCTTGTAGGCCCCTCCAGGTCTAACAATGAGATGACCAAGTCTTGACCAAAGCTGATTGCAAATTGGACTCATCATAGAAGCTGACCTTACTCTGGTCTTCTAAGCTCCAATCCTTGTGGTCTTTCCCAAGCCTCGGGCTGAAGTCCAGCCTTGCACGACTTCAGCTCTGCCCCTCAAAGCTTGTCTCAAACTGCGTCGCTGTGCACTACACCCCAGTTCTTTTTCTAGGTCACTTGATGTCAGCCTACAGCTGTTGAGTGACATTGGAATGAGTTGGCGGTCATCCCGATCAGTGGAGAGTTGTTTTCACCCTTTGCCAGTCTGTAGCTTTGTTGTCCCCAGCGTCTGCTGCTTGACCTTGTTCTTTTGTGCCACTGTCTTTGAAATATTAAGGATGGAAGCAATTTGACACTCACTGTATCCCTCTGCCAGTAAAACCAGAAAACTCTTCTCCTTCTCTTTTCTTTACAACTGGCTTGGCGTGGTCCATAGTTATTTTTTTTTTTTATATTACTTTTGGTGCACTACTTGTTTTGCCATACAGCCGGTCCTACTACAGGAGGACAGAAATGATGGTTTTTACTGTTCCTCATCAAATTAGATTTGGTTCACCTCAGTACCTCATTAAGTAGAATGAGGCCTTTCTGTGCTGGAGTTCAACAGACACTAGAATGGACTGAATGGCACGCATGTTCAGATGCTGGTCTTGTTAATTCATCCTAGAGCCTTCTGTCTCCTGCGAAAGTTAAAGATGAAATTATTTGCCACTATTGCCTTTTGAAACTACAAACATTTCCATTTTCCTCACAGTCTAGGGGGAACAAAAAAGACAAAAATACGAAACACAAAATGTTTCAGCAAGAAAAGTGACGTCTGTAGCTGCAATCAATCTTCGCCTCCTCAGAGACTCTAATCCAAACACCACGAACACACCAGCATCCTTTTGCATAACTAAAGCACTGCCCTGATCCCCACCAGCTCATGAAATCCCCTCTGTGTGTGTGTGTGTGTGTGTGTGTGTGTGTGTGTGTGTGTGTGTGTGTGTGTCCTTTTTATCACAGCTGTCATAAATTAGCTCTGATTGCCTCCATTTCATATCCAAACACTCCAGGTTTAAGGGTGTTTTTACAACTGCCATGTTGACAGACTGTTGTTAACAAACAAGGAGGTTTTGGTGGTAGTGGCTATATGCCAGTGATAACACTGTCATGCATAATGATGTTCAACATGGTGTACAGATCTCCATCACACACACACACACACACACACACACACACACACACACACACACATACACGCAGCAGATTGCTGTTATGATGCCTCCCCTGTCTCCCTCTTGTCAGCTTCCTCTTGTCACTTTTCATTGGGATAAAAATAAGACTGTGACCGGATATTCTCCTCATTGGAGTTGTCTCCTGTTGACGAACCAGTGACTTGGATGCGATTAGTCATCCTGTTAAATCAGATTCAAGGCAGTGCACTAATGACTAAGCTCTGAGGGCTTCCTCTCATCATGGCTGATGCCTGCAACATAACTGTCTCAACTGGCCGACCCATTAAACCTTGCTTCAAGTCAAGTTTGTGAGTCAAGCGCTGAGGCCTTTTTTGGGGGTGGGGGAAGGGGATTTAAAAAAAACCAAAGATATTTTATAGTAAGGTGTGTAGTCAAATAACTTAAAGTGCAAGGAGCTCTGCCACATGACCTGTGTTTTTTCACTGAAAGTGGCAGAGCGTCCGTCTCTATTAATATTGGCATCTGGGAGTGTTAAGATTTATGGCTCAGCCCTCCTGTGTAGCTGTGCGTCACTTCAATGCTCAGGTTCTTTGATAAAAGTCAGCCATGTGGTTGCCCTGTGCACCCAGAAAATGAGTGAGGTGCCTTTCATTTCCACCCAGTAAATCTATACAAAAATATTTAAATAAGTTAAATCAACTAATCAGCCCCCCACTCAGTGACCCATTACCTTGGCCAAGGACTGGTCTTTGAGAGATAAGAAAAGCAGGAAGAATAGATTTAATGGGCTATTATTGAGTGCACAATGAGGCTTGCCAGCAACAGTGACAGGTCCTCAACACTGAATGAGCCTTGTGCGATATGAATACCCACAGTGGGTTTGCTTAAAAAGCTATTACACAAAAATGTGTAATCCTGCACAAACCCAATGGCGCATCTTAGTAGGGAGCAGAGTGAGAGTGGTTTTTGTGATCCGAGCCCTCCAGGCCTGTTTAGACAGATGATGGAAGGGTGTTCCCTGTGGTCCACTCCCAGGCCTATTTCTCATTCTCCACATGTGCTTCTTCCACCATGACAGCATGCATGAGCATGACATTTTGGTTGAGGCATTTATAGTGAGAAATCTAACCCCTGCCCACATTCTGCTCCTAGAATCTGTCATCATGTTAGATGATTAAAAATAACACGCATGGAATGATTTAGTTGATGAACTTCATTACTTATCACATGAAAACCTGTCTCACTCCAACAAGATGCAGCATGTGGCAATTAACACAGTCAATGTACTGAACGTACTACACATGCTACTTGGTGCTTAGTGCATGCAAAATTATCACTATTTTCAGAGAGAAGGTAGATGGCAATGAAATATCAACTCACCTATATCTCAGGACACACACATTTTGCATGTTTAATTTTAAAATGATTTGTTTTCATGTACTTTTCAAATATGTAGCTGTTAAAATCTTTTTATGTTGCAAAAGTATTTTAATCTGCTCACTCTGGTCGGTCTAATGCTCTGATTTTTATGTTTAAAACCACATCTTAATAACACAAACAAATGATAATGACTCAACACACTGAGCTCCAAATGTGTATTGGTACAATTTCCTCCAAAGCAGAAATCACTTAAAATTAAATGACTTATCAGTGCATTAAATACAAGAATAAATTATTCAATGGGGAGTTGATTTGTTGCAACAAAAACTGTGATGAAATGAAATGTCCACTCTGCTGATAATTAAATAACTCCTGTAGAAATGTAGCTTTTACAGCCAAACTTAACCATAACATTAATTATGCAAAACCAATTAAAGTAAATTAAGCATAATTTTTAATAAAGCACGTCACTTAGCTGCAAAACAGTAAAAGTGCAAGTGAAAGAGGTGAAGCTCTGTGCTGAAGAAATTCAGTTTGCAGAATAGAATCAGGAAATACGATGTGAGTGAAGAATCTTGTTTTCTCTTATGTGTCGCGACGGCATCGTCCCAAACATTCATCATCATTAGCAATGCTAGCAGCAACCACCAGGTGCCTTGGTGTAGTGCTACGCCGACTGTGTTTGGGCAGTTACCATCAGCACCATGCGTCTATTCTCTCACCTGGATCATCCTCTTCTCATACCATCTGTGTGAGATGACTTGGCAGCTGTCTACATCCACTGTCTGCCTGTCTGGGCCTGATCAGTGTCTCATAAGGAAACAGTTTAGTGTAAGACTTCAGCACATAACTCTGTTTTTGATCCCTGTTGTGCACACTGATCTTTATTTATTAGTTGCATTTGTGCGCAAAGCATTGTGAATACATTTGGGCAATTTCCATTGATAGTAGTTGTATTGAATAATTGCAATAGTACAACACAAATGCTTTGCTATCTGTTACAATATAAGGTTTACTGGTATCTAAGCAGCAGTAGTACAGTTTACAAGATTAGTACTTCAAGAAGCAGTTTAAAGTAATTATTTTGTCAGTGTTTAATTTTATTCTTTAGTTTTTTAATGTATTTTGATTTCCTTTGATTGTGGTTGAAGTGGCTTTTCCCACACAATTACAGCCCCCATCCTACAGCACTTACAACCACATAATTGCTATTTCATTAGTTGTACTTGTGAAACCACTTTATTGATGTTGACTCACCATAGGTGATGTGACCTGACCCAGGTTTTTGATTTTAAAAGATGTTTGTAGATATCAGCATGGCCTCTCATATGGAGAGTCCTAATGAGGGTAGAGACAACAAAACCTTGTGAGAAACTGTGGTATTGTGTTTCCGTGCCCTCATCAATTACAGCTCTCTTGTTTATTCTGATGCTAACACTGCCAGGCTCACTCTGTGCCCCTATTAATTAAACGAAAGTGGTCAGTAATCCATCCTCCTCCATTTAAAGCACCAGGTTGTTGAATGCTGTGTGTGTCTGTGTTGAATACTGTATGGGTTCATGTTTACATTACATGCTTCTTTGATGTATTACACAGAGTGTAAATGTCCTGTTATCAGAAGCTATTTTCAAATGTACAAGAATACAGAACTGAAGAAGAGGGAGAGGAGATCCGGAGACATCCTTCCTTTGCCTCAGAATAATGATCCGTTAACAACCTTCGAATAGAACCAATCTTGGAAACAATTTTTGGTAACTGGAAAGGCTGTTCCTGCTTGACATGGATGTATTTGAATTGATTACAGCTGTGAAGGGAGATAGGGGAATCACCATCCTCCAGCGACAGTACATTTTGGGTTACAAACTGGAGATTTGCATGGCATTACCTGTGACAGTTTTCATAGGCTTTGTTGTGGTTAAGTGCCGGAGGTCTTTTGAGGGCACTTCTACAGTAGGAACGTAGCAGTAGCAGCAGTTATTGTTGAATTGTAATGAGTCCTTCAGGCTCCACTGCAAGATACTGAAAAGAATTTATCCTGCTTCAGAATTGAAATATACTGACACTGTAGAAAGGTTGTTAGTTTTCAGTATATTGACATGTTCAGGGACGACCCACACAATACAAGGAGACAGTGCAAGACACACTAAAGACAGCAGAACATTGCATTTTTCATATCAGATGTTATGACCCAAAATGAGCCAGTGTTATTTTGGAAAACCTGTTATAATACCCAAGGGTATCCATGCTACATCTAAATATCATTATTAAAGGGACACAACTTCCATAAAGGAGAGAGGGAGAACCACAAGACTGATTAAAAGAGCTGTGAGACAACCCATGACTACTCAGCATGGGTTGGACCTCACACACAAACAGACTATAATTAATAAGTTATTGAATCCAAAATGTGCTCACTGTGCATCTGCGCTGTTCTGCCTGTCAACTCTGTCAACATAATGTTATCAACTAACATTAGTACAAAATTTTTGTATTTGTGAATTGAATCTGCTGAAACATAAAATAAAACATGAGAATCAAAGTGTCTTTTAGGGCTGAACAATTAATCGAAATGTAAAAAAAAAAAAAAAATTCAATTTATCAAGTGATATATCCAAAATGCAGCAGCTGCAGTTTCTTTGGTAAAAGTAAAATGCATCTACAAAGTACAGAAATGCCCCGACCTACCAGTCGCATTCTCCAGATCTAAGAGAACATGCTTGTTTGGTACAGACCACAATGAAAATCACATTGTCATCATTTTTATATATATTTTATATGATATGTTATATTGCTGCTGTAATTGTGACTCTCATCCCAATAGTCAGTCAAAATAATGATTCTTTAGTACATATTTCAGCCCCTGTACTGCTCAACAAAAGTAATAATGTCCAAAACTGATGGAATTAATTTTTTTATTAAAACAGGATGAAAATAATTAAAACTTTAAGGAGAGAATATAATATCAACATTTGTCATCTGATATATATATATATCTGTTTCTACGGTGCAGCCTAATGCAGACAGACCAACACAGCTTTATTCTTCGCCTTTGACAAAATGTGCAGCTTCCTTTTACAGATAGCCTGAGGGTGAATGTAATATTGCAATGGTAATTAACAATCTTAAATAAGTAATTTTAAAAAAAATGACAATTCTAAATGTCAGTAATAATCTGTGTGTTTGTATGCTTCATAAATTACTTGGCAAGTTTTTTTTTCTAGTTTTAAAAGCAGCCTGGTTTTTAAAAAGCTTCCCTTTCCTGTCTGGAAAAACGATTTCACAAATGAAAAATATATCGGGCTCAGTTTGGGAGATGGAAAGGGATACCTCATGATTTATTCATTTGCCAAGAAGTGAATTTAACACTTTAATGCTATGTAATGGCATTACGACTCTAACAGGAAATTTGACATCGAACAACACTGCATATTAGATAACATAATTTATTTATCCCGGTGTTTATAGGCTGGCTCCTTTCAAAAAAAAAAAAAAGAAAACAAATAGCTCACATTTGAAGTGCAGCTGTGAAGGGATGTGTTGAAAACAGCAGCATTTGGTGGGTTGATGAAATAAAAAAAAATAAAAAGAAGGTGCAGCTGGGCAAAGGATTCAGCTTAGGTGATGTAGAAGTGATGCCCAAGGCTAAACATTTTGAACAAGAGCACAAAGAAAGAGGGAAAGGGACGGAGTAGGCGAGAGGCACGTTGAGGTTCACTGTGCATGTGTGTGTGGACAGACAGACAGAGAGTGCGTGAGCGGGGATGTCTCCATCCACTCTGAGACAGCCTGGCTCCTCTCCTCCTCCTCCTCCTCCTCCTCTTCTCCTCGTCCAGGCACATTTTCCTGAGCGTACCTCTGGCTTCATGTCAGCCTGTTGACTGAGCTAAATTGATGTGATTTGATGGTGCCGCAGCACCCACACTGTCCCAGACAAACCCAGCGCTGTTCCCTGCCAGCTTCTCTCCTAACACACACACTGGAAAAAAAAAAAAATACACAGACACACAGTCACATCTTAATGCATTCAGATGGAAACTGAAAAATAAACAACCCCAGTTCTTTAGGAAGAGGGACTTAAGATTAAACTTTGGGTGACTAATATGATGTTTTTATCTTCCTCCTCATCATCACCTACTGCTGAATAACAAAATGAAGATGGAATGTGCCCTGTTAAAAGGCGCTGAGTGGATTTTAATAAAGAGTGGAGCGATTAGCAGTGTACACCGTGGTCTTCATTGGGATTAAGAGGCTTTGAATGGTTGAGGCCATTAAAATCTACACCAGCCCAGAAGTCCTGGAGCGCCTTATGAGTATATTTATCATTAGGATTAACAAACCCAGCCTCTCACCCCAGGAGCTCAGCCACCTCTACCCTTGTACCATTATTGTGTTTGGCTGAGTGGCTGATGATAAGAGCGATTCAGCAGCAGGGAAAGTAAAGCTCTGGTCCCAGTTTGCTGAGCATCCCCAGTGGACTGTTCTTAGAACAGCAGCATCTGCATCCAGCAGCTCATCTATGTTCAATGTAACAACCTGTGGTTTCCACAGTACATTGTCATCTAAATCCTAAACCACAAACCCTGTGCATGACATGATCATAAAAACAGACCCAGAAGTCATTGAACTGCTAGTGGTGGAGGAAAATCTCCCCTGAGCGTGTGTGTGTGTATACACTTTTCAATTTAGAGAGATTTCAGGGATTTCACTATCAGCGTGTTGAGTCATCCCATCCTAACTTGTTTCCTGCTTCCTCGTTTCTCTCCCCACCCCTCAGATCTTCCACATGACCTATGACCTGGCCAGCGCCATGGTGAGGATAGTCAACCTGATTGGCATGATGCTGCTGCTGTGTCACTGGGACGGGTGCCTGCAGTTCCTGGTGCCCATGCTGCAGGACTTCCCCGCTGACTGCTGGGTGTCCAAAAATAAGATGGTGGTAAGTGCTGCTCTTGCACAGAGTCCTCCCGCCTGTTTGAATCAGATTATGCCCCGTCTTATCTCAACCATCAGCTTCAGTAATTACTGTGCTAAAACCCCTTAGCATCCTGGGAAAGGATTGCCTTGCATATCTGTCATTTTAAATAATAAATCAAATCTATTTATCAGTTACATTTGCCTACTTTTATTCAATTTGCCGGTTGTTTTTTTTTTTATTTGCTCTCGACATCTGTCCCTGCTGTGAAAGGAGAGAGACAGTGAGGCTGTGCATGGAACATTGATTTCCTGAATAGGACAGACGGCCCTTATCCAATATTGGCTGTATATTGACAGTTTCCAGTGGGCGCTCATGCTGTGCTTTAATTTCACTGTATTGTTAACAGCTGCTGGGGTAGAGCCTCTGTTCAAGCCTGACTCATAATGGAGTTCTCCTTTATTTGCTTACGGAAGCAGACTGTGTCACACCTGATGTGTGACTGTGAATCACCCGCAGCTGACGGCCTCATGTTAACTTAATGTGTGACAAAAGAGTGTAGCTCCACAGGAATCTGAGTTATTGTCAGGTTTTGTGGCGGGGCCCTCAAGAGGGAGGGACTGATCTAACATCAGTACAACAGTAAATCAACTTATATTTAACCCTTGAGGAATGGTTCCCTAACTAATGGCTTATCAATATACATGTCAATGTAAGAGTCAATAGGGCAATCAATATTTGGTCTTTTGTGGGGGCTCATCTCAGTGAGAAATTGAAAGATGTCCATTTGTCCATAAAAGCTGCCTAGTTTGAATAGATTTATTGACACCCAAACATGCATTCACAGACACACACACCGCAGACAAACACATTTTTCCTCTCCTCCCCCTCTGTTCTTCCATCTCGCTTGTCTTCAGTCCATAGTCTTGCTGTATAAGTCTGATTCCTATTATTACTGTGATTATACAACAATATTATTTGCCTCTCCTCCATTTGACATAAAACTGTTATATTCATCTGTATGTAGTTTTAGCCATGTTTGTGTGTATGTATACATTTATGTGTTTATTTGGGTGTGTGTGTGTGTTTGTGTGTGCACACATACTGTTTGTGTATCTATCTGAATATTTGTTCTGGAGAGGAAAAGGCAGTGAGGAAGAGGAAGGGGAAGAAGGAAAAAGGTATACACTCTCACTCATTTGTTTATTTTCTTTTTTCTTCTTTAATATTTGATAAAAGGGCAGGTCGGTAGTTGCCAACTGGGAAGGTGGAAGAAATCTCCAAGGGGGGAAGGGGAAAAGAAGGTTGTCCAGAAAAGACCCCACAGAGAAATAGCTCCGTTCTTGAGGGTCTGGGCTCAGGGCTCAGGTTGGGAGACAGGGTAGGTTTTGTCAGTTGGTCAGTTTCATTGCGGTTCTCTTGGGCATGACCACTGTAGGCATGTGGGATGCATTTAGTTATTTATTTATTCATTATTCTAAACAAAACAACTTCCATCTCCCCAGTCATCTTTCTGCCTTTGTCCCTTTAAAAACCATCTCTGCCAAACATCTTTTTTTTCCCTCTTCTTTTAAGTACAAGGGTATGAAGAGAATAAAGGAAAATGGCATTAGTGTATGATAATGTGTTATACAAATAGATTTACCTCGCTAGGGCTTTTTTTCTTTCTTTCCTATTCAGTCATGCACCATCTCAGTCTCTGTTCAGTTGGTAGAGAAAACCTGTGTAAAAATAAAAAGTGAAAATCACAGACAAAATACTAAAAGTATCAACAGAAAGATGAAGAGGCCAGAATATACGTACTCTTACACTGTGACAACAAAACAACACATGTGGAGAAGCCAACTTTGAGTTACAATAAACCAGCTCCTAGTCAGCTGTATGTTCAACTCTGCGTGGCAGAACAGATGTCACATGAGTAGTTACATCGCTCAAGGTACGATGTATTTGGTTCACTGCCTCCCTGACATGCTCACGTTTTACAGGATCCGCTTCTCTTACGTTTAATCATAAGAAAAGGCAGATGTTGCAAACCATTATCCCTTGAGATGTTTCACACTTAAGCTAATTTTAGCTTGTTTTCCATACCTGTCTGTGCAGAGATATACATGCACACTCAGGTGAAGCAGCTCTGCCCAGGGACAGGGATCTTAAAAGCGACTACCACCATACTCAACCCTTCAGTTTATCCAACCTCTCTGTCTCTTTGTGTTTTTCTGGTTTAATATGAACTAGGACACAGAAAGAAGATCTATATTAAGACCATGTTGTATATGGTTTAATTTAAAACTTCTCCTCTTGCAGTTTTATCTTTCTGTTCCCTTTGGCACCATGAAAGATGTGTGTTACTACTAGTTCAATATGCATAGAGCCAAGTTCTAAGGGGATTATCTTAAGTTACATAAGGCAGAGCTGTCAGGCAACATAATGTAAACTGTGGCTCATCATTAAGGTACAGTACAGTATGTATGGATTAAGACTGGATTTGATGTCTTTTTTGCAGCAATAAAAACAAAGATGTGATTGCTTTACTAATCTTTGTTTTACTTTGTAAAAAAAAACATATTTGAACCTTGTGTACATGGAGAAATAATAATGTATGATACATAAAGTCACAACAGAAATCATTTTTCCACTCATCCACACAAATTACAATTTCAGAGAAATGTTGCCTATACTCTTATGTTCTTAATAACAATCTCTACTTGTATGTTTACTTCTTCCATTAAAAAACTAAACTACAAATCCAGCCTTTTATTTTTTTAAATGCCTCCTTCTCAGCACCTCTAGCATGTGGGCTCACATGCCAAATGTGTCCTCACAAGATGATTTCATGCAGCTCCGACAAGATTATATTTAGGTATCGTACACCTCTCATGTTGTTACAGCTCAGAGTTGTGTTTCCAGAACTTGCACTGGCTGTTTCCTCAGACTGCAGCTCCCAAAAACAGCCGTCTGCATGCCGAGGTGCAGAGAGGCCCTGAGATGTTGAGGAGGAACACTCATAATGTACTTAGTTTAAAGTCCCGGGTGAGGGATGTAGCCTTTCATTAACATCAAAATGGAGTTTGTTTTGTTTCACACAGTAAACACTGTCTAATTAATTGCATTACATAGAAGAATGCTTCTCAATGTGACAGAATAACAAATATATCTGAATTAATTCAACCCTCAGGGGCATGCACCTCTCTGAAGGAAAGCTCTTCATGTTTTGCTCACATTACCTGGTAGACAAAGGGGTTGCTAGTACTGATAGACTCAGTCACAGTTGGCCTCACCCTGATTAGAATCAGCATGGAACATTTTTTGTCTTCTTTTACAGTAGCTGTCCTATTATCTCGCCAGGTCATCGCTCCTTACCTTTTTAGGAGGGCACTAATAAAATTGCTATCTCTCTTGGCTTTTCCACTGTGGAAATGAGTTTGAAAGCAATTTGGACATGTCACCCCCAGGAAAGAGTTGATATTGATTTGCCATGAACTACCATCGGAATCTAAAGGAAAAGGGGTAATTTATCTACAAATGAGAAAACTCACAGAGAAATCACATTTTTCTAAATAGCTGACCTACTTTCTGTCATGCAAGCCTCTGGTGTCTCATGCTCCATCCGCCCTTTCTTAGGGCTCTGTTTTAGGCTCTTGCCCAAATGTCTGCTTGCTCCAAATATTTGCATATTGAGAAGTATGTTTTGCCCTGCCAGCCGCATTGAACTAAGACAGTTTGAAGTGGGCACCTGCCATTAGCTTTAGCTTAAGTAGTGTGGATGTGTGTGCGTTTGTGAGTGAGCTGTCAGAGTGCTCATCGACCTTTAATGTGCCATCGACACCCTTATGAGAGGGAGAGTGTGCAAGATGGAAAGATAAAGTGCTCCTATATACTCACCCTGACTAACCCCATCTCCTCTGTTTCATCCAGAATGACACATGGGGACAGCAGTACTCCTACGCACTTTTCAAAGCTATGAGCCACATGCTGTGTATTGGGTATGGCATGTACCCCCCGGTGGGCATGACAGACGTGTGGCTGACCATCCTCAGCATGATTGTGGGCGCTACCTGCTACGCCATGTTTGTGGGCCACGCCACTGCGCTAATCCAATCTCTAGACTCATCTCGTCGGCAGTACCAGGAGAAGGTGAGTGAAGATGACGTGTTGCTTATGGCTGTATTGTCTGTAGAGGACAGTGGTGGAAGGTGGGTAGGCTGTTTCCTTGTACTCAGGTTAAAGCCTGGTTTCATTTTTTTTGCAGTTTAATGTAGCACTTAACTCCAAAACTGAATTACTTGGATGTTTGTACGGCCAATGAACACACAGGGAGAAAAAAAAATCACCATCAGTCCTTTAGACCAGGAGTCATCAAAGCCTTACACTGCCCTCACTGCCCAAATTGTCAATTTCTGTCCAGGAAGTAAAGTTAGTTTGAATAATAAAGTAATCGTAAGCCATAAATAACTTTTCATAGACTAAAAAAATATAATTTTTTTTAGGTTAGTTTGGGTGACAGAGAACATAGAAAGTGCCATGTCTAAAAATAATGGCATAGTGTGCTTGGTGTCCACATCCTTTTACCTTCGCCTGGATGGGTTTGTGCTGTGGAGTCATATGCACTCAGACGGGAACTCCAGCACCCCCTGTTCAGGGAAAGGAAAGCCCTGACGGCTGGCCGTGAAGGCTGAGACGTTTTCCACAGTGTCATGCCCTCTGTGGGCCCAGCGTGGGCGATAATGAGCTGAGCTGCAAAGGCTGCCACACTGCCCACCATCTGTAGCAAGGACGAGACAGGAGAGGATGACCTTCCGGGAATGGAGGCAGAGGCTTGTGAGACCACACCCGAACGAAAGAGGGAGAGTGAGAGTTAATAGTCCAAAAGAAAAGAACCAGACAGACAAGCCCATGGAGCGGATTAGCTGACGTAATGACTGTGTTATACATCTTCAAAAGAAAAAAAATACCCTTGGATAAATCAACACCTGACAAATCTAGGGGTGAGTAACAAAGAGACCAGTTTTCCGCCAAATTTCCAACACCTAAGATGATGAATAATCCAAAAAGTAAAACACGCAAGTAGGCACATGACTAATGCAACTAATCTGAATAGCTGTTGAATGAAATGAAAGTCAACCAACTCCTGGCTCAACACTTCCATTTGTCTGCCGATCTGCTTTAGAGATGCCTTGCTGCCAAGTAGACTGAACAGCTGGCCTGTCTCAGCACCAGTCAGCATGTGCTACCAAAGCCATTTGCTGCTGTTTCTGGGATCACCCCCTCAGGCGCCTTAAGAATCCCCCAGCCAGCTAAAAAGGCTCCCCTGTGCTCCCACAGCTTCGCATGGTGCCTGCCTGCAGAAAGGTTATTACTGCAGACTGCAATTAATTTTTAAGAGTGCGGATTCTCTCATTTATCTTTCCACATGGCTCAGTGATAAGACACTCTCTGGGTACACTGTCACTGCATGCTCATCTGGCTGTGGGAGCCAGATAGTAGTCATTTCTACTACACTGTACTATACCCACTCCTCCGTTCCTTTTATCAGGGTTAGTTCCTTCAAAGACATAAACCTTTTTGTCAGTGGCCTTTACGTCAGTCGTGTGACAATGGGATCTGCTTCTTGGAGATTTCACTCTGCTTTTCCGTGCTAGACTAATACCATAATCTACACACTCAAGAAGTGGACAATCCATTGGCCAGTCTCTGGGGTTTGGAGGAGACAGGTGGCTGTTTTCAGAGAGCCATGACAGGCACAGCTGTTCTGTCTGCGTAGACCCAGCCTGGAGAAAAATCTGTTAACTGAGACACCATCAACACAGTAGCCTGCATCCAACCTGCTGTCACAGGCAAAGTTATGATATATATCTCTGCGTTAGGGTGAGTGATATTATGCTGTCAGTTTAATAAACCATTCACAATGGGGTGGTAAACAACGTAAATATAAAATACCTAATGATTACAAACAGCGATGCTAATCCAAAGCAGTGTATGGCAGATATATGTAATTATTTATTCTTAAGTCTAAAGACTCAGTACATCACACATATTGTGTTGGGTTGCATTATGTCGGTGCTTTAAGGCACTCTGCATAAAAAATAGAAAAGTTATAATGTCCTCATCTTTGATATATCAAAAAGATTTACTTAATTTCTTTTTTAATCATAGATAGTGTCTCTCTTTATATATTTGCATATTATATATGGTGGATAAATAATGCTATATGTGTTAATGATAATCTGGGCTCTTCTGGCTTTGCACTTATTTTAGTGTTACTGAACTCACAAGCTCAGTCTCAGGGTGGGTACTCAAAGTACAAGGACACTGAACATTGATTTCTTCTCAAAAGTACTGTGTATTTGTAACAGTCTGAGGCAGGGTTACATACAGTGGTTGTTTGTGTCTTTTGTGTGTCAAGTAAACAGCCATGTGTGAAAATGATATCAGTATTAAATAACAGATATTCATTTGATATCATAAACTCTAAAAACTTTAAAATAAATCTAATTATTAAACTACAAAAATTACTTCTTTTAATTTAGTTTTGTATTGGAATTTTATATATTTTTAGACCCAATGTGCAATTTTTGACTACATAAATATGAGGTATATTACTCGTTTTTTCTCATATGACCAGAAATCAAACTAAAGGCTTATTTTACTTTAGTGCTTTCAAAGATTAGTGGTCTGACAAATGTATTTCAGTTGCTGTCAACATTAGATTTTTGATAGCTCAGCTAGATTTGTCTTGAAATATGGATCATGGAAATGTGCTGCTTTTGAAAAGATCTTTCAGTGGTTCATCAAATATCTAGCCATCTCAAAGATGTTTGACGGTGGGTTTTTCTTTCAGCTCTCATGAATGTGTTTGCCCCCACCTCTGCCACAGTTTTTCCCTCACTCGCTTTGGTTGGTTTCTAAACAGCATGTCAGTGTTCAGAGATACTCTTTTAATACTTAATTTATTAAAAGTGACTTAACACATGCATAGCTGATGTTGCAGTTTACAGAACATGAAAACCGGAGGAATTAGACATTCTTGACTCATTAGTAAATGCTGTAAATGCCACTATTCCTTTTTTCTGTTGCCTGTTGGCAAGTGGAAATGGATCTCTGCAGTTTGCAGTTTTTGTGTTAAGAAGCCAAATGCGCTCATGTTGTTTCTCCAAAGATACTGTCAGCAAGATTACTGAACTGCAACGTTTGCATACACCATCAGGCTGTGAAATAGCATGAATTGTGTTTTATCTGTGTAGCACCATAAATCACTGATGTGTTCTGACAATCTTGCTTATTATACGATCGTTTTAAAATTCAAATGTGCATGGGAGTATTAATAAAATTAACATTAGCTAGCATGGATTGTATATATACATCTTACAGGAGTATTGTACTATTTGTGTTACAGTTGTCTATGACAATCAGTCTGAGCCAGGTACTAGGTAAACACCCATTGTTGGACCACTGTTAAGTTCGAGGAAGAAGTTTAAAAATTAGATCTTTGTTGTGTCAAGTAGCATCAATGCCACTGGCGCTGGTTTTGATGTGACAGGATGTGGATTCATCCACTTCAAATGAGCTGTAGAAAACAGAATGTGGAGCCATCCTACACTTGGCTGCAGGGTCAACATGAGAGGCCATCTGTCCCATTGGCATGCAGAGGTGATGTCTAGGTAACAGTTAAATTTAGATCAGTGGAACAAATCAGCGAAACCCCTCTGTGGGACTATGATGAAGAAAACTAAAAAAAAAAAACAAAAAAAAAAAACTGGCTATCTCAGAAGTGTAAAAACAAAAAAGAAGGATAAAAAAAAAAAAAAAAAAAAAAAAAAAAAGGTCTGCTCTCAAAGATGGTGAAATTATCATCAGAAAGACTGGGTATGATCTTTCCTGAATAGAATTCTATTACAATGTGGCACCATGTGATAAATGCCTGGGCTGTCAGAAGCTAGCAAGTAGACTTAAAGGAGCTCTTAAACAGGAATCAGGCAGCCTGTTAACGGCACCTAGCAATCACACCAAATACTAGGGGTTAAAGTGTGGCCCCATTGAGATGAAAAATAGCTTTATTAGATTTATTTTCACTCCGCCAAAAATAAATGCTTGTTGCCAGTCTTTTGCTGTGTATAAACAGAGCATGTGGATGCAGAATGATAAAGCATGTGCATTTTCCACCTGCTGGTAACTCAATTTGCTGCAGGTGTATCTGACTGCATAGATTAGGCTGGGTCCGTATCAAATCTGAAAAAAGAAACGGATTGGAGCTGCAGCTTCGGTGTAAGCTTTGCCTCAGTGTTGCCTTTTCTACCTCTAGCACTAGAGTGCTAATTACTGGGTGCTCTTATCAAGGGATCTTTGCTAAATCTTGAATAGGAAATTAACACCAAGCTGAAAAGCTGCATGTTGCTGTCCTCTCTGGTTGAACGTTTGAAGCCTGTTTGACCCCTGACCATACTTATTATCACTTGGGTCAGAAATTAGCACTGTTGCACCTGTAACCACACTTGGCAGAGATGTCATTGGGTTTTAATTAGTGAAAATATTCATGAAAAATGGTGAAAATATCCCCAGACCCCAAGATGAAATGTTCACATTGCTTGTTTTGTCCAAATCGCACCTGAGAACCCAAAGATATTCAATTTACAACAACAGAAGGAGCAAAATTCAGCCATATGTTCTTTATTGTTTGGCATTTGTGGCTTTATAAATTACATAAATGATCAGTCATATATACACTTAACAGTTATTAAAATTTTTTCATCATTCAATATCTATCTAATATATAAGAGGAGTTGATGAATCTGTAGTAGAGAATAGTACAGTACTGTAGGACTTAGTATGTTACTGTAGTGTTGACTCCTGTGGTATTATAATACTGCAGTAACAGTATTATTCCTTTATCTGTTTGAGTCTCTCATTCCCACATTGAACCCCTGTATTACCCAGCGAGCAACTCTGTTACACCACAATCTACAGCACCGTGAGCTGGAATGGGTTAAGCATCTGTCAAATTCCCCTAAGGATCCCCCCTCTTGTCTCAGGCATGTTAAGAACCATTATCACAAGAAGAGAATTACAGCTCTCCAGATTGGGGGCACAAGATGGCTGCACATGCGACTGTGCATACAGGGTATGCCTGCCACTCCAGCTCTCTGTAAGCCACTTCTTATCTGTCAATATGGCCCTCTGCTGTGGAAATGTATACACTATACAGGGATGAGGATAGGGACAGAAAACAAGAGAAAATCCCATTCATTTGTAGGTGACTTGTGATCTATGTTTTCTTACTTTATAGAAACTCGCTGATCCTTTTGAGCATTTCTCCTCTAATGTTTTTACCACTATGTTGTATAATATTATTCAGAGTGGGATAACTAAGCAATGTTCTGTTGTTGTTAGTAGTCAGTGATGAAATCAGAGTTGCCCAGGAGGGACCTGTATATGAGTAGCATGTTGTGGCATGCCAGTCCCTAATGGCTGTAGAAGGAAATGGCAATGGGGTTTTGCAGCCCCTCCCCTTTAAATCTCTAATTAACACTTGGCAATTAAACATGGCTCTTTGGGGAATAGTTAATAAGAGGCCCAAAGCTGATTATTTGAAGGTGAAAAGGCTCTAGAGATCTTTTGTTCCCCCACTTAAATCTTCCTATAAAGACCTTTGCAAATACAGTAAATATTCATCAGAGGGATAAATATGTTTTCACTCCATAGAGTTGTCCCTTTCTCTGTAAGAGAGATGGGACTTCATTAATGCAGTTAGGGAAGTGGCAAAACATGCAGCTTTTGTCTTTTACTCTTTTAGGTCAAATATTTATTTGAACGCATCTGTAATTGAATTTAAAGGCCTTTTAAAAGAAAAAAAAAAAAACATGATGTAAAAGATGTAGGTTTCATCCAACAATAGCAGCAACTTGGCAGTGCCTTGTGGAGGTAAAGTCATGATTTCCCTGTACAATCAACCCAAGGACACAGCTGTCAACAAGTTGAGGAGCTTAAGTCAGATTCTGCCTTACAGTAAGAGCTGTTCTCATTAGTCGCGACCTGACTGATGGCATTAATCTAAACCCTGTTACGTTCCCTTTCCTCTCTGCCTGCCACACGACTTTTACTGCTGAGTCAAGGACTGTTGACATGCCCCAGAGGTACAATATGAAATGCCCACTCTTTAAGCACACAACCAAAACCAAATCAGAAGTGCAACCAATGTCAATAAACTGTGTATTAATTGTCACAGCAAACTTCATCGCTTGCTTCATTTTAGTGTTTGCAGAAAGAATGCAGTTGATACAGTTGGACAGCATTTTATTGGGTATTTGGTACCAACACTGTGATTAGTAGATCTCCTTTATTGAGTAGGTCAGGATTTACTGTAGTGTCCATTAACCCCTCACATCCTCTTAACTATGGCATAGTCATTAATTACATCAGCAAAGAATATGTCACTGAATGATAAATAATTACCCTTATCAGCAAACGGTATAATGACATGAACAAAATGTTGATTATTGGTGAACCTCTCCATACATCATCATTGACGTTATAAAGTGTAAATTGAAATATGTAAATGTAGAGGGCATTTATAGGCTTTACACAATGAAAATATTAAAAAAATATTTGAAAAAAGGGTCTATAACAGCTCTGTGAGCCGGTCCTTCGCTCCAGCAGTGCTTTGAGTCAGATGTTCTGCTCACGGTGGAGACGCTAACACGATGATTGTTTGAAGCTGCATAAAGGTATGCAACGTTTTCCATTTTAGTTTAACTTCTAAGCATGCATTTTCTAACTATCATTAAACGCGATATCGATTGATAGGAATGTTGCTAGTTTTGCAGGTCATTGATCGAGGCAGGTTGTTGAGGCATTTCTGTCTGGACCAAAGTGGCGGGGGGTGGCCAATGGGCCCCTCTGGAGCCACTAGCATGGCTAAAAACCTGGATGCAGTTTCACACAGCTAGGGTATGTAATTACACTGGTAGGACTTATCCATCGCTAGTGAAATTATTATGAAAACACCTGTCTCACTGAAACATATTAATTACTACTTACCTATAAATACTACTCTCGAGCCTGAATTCAATGGTGTCAGGACCAGCTCGCACCAGATCCAAGCTGTCCTCCAACGCAATCAGACCAAAAATAAACAGCAAGTAGAGCATTCTCTACAATGTGATTTTCTGCTGCCCATTTTTTTATGTGAACATTTGCAGGTGCTAATGTTTAAAACTGCAGTTAGCAATACTTTATGACCCATACCCTTTGACCATGCAATGCAAGGTTAGGGAGAGGGAGACAGAGGAGAGAAGAAAAATAAATATTTAGAAAGCATAATTTTGTGGCTGAGGTGTCTTTTGGGAAATGAATTATTCATGTTTTATTTGGTAGAAATTTGCATTCACTTGGATGAGAGGGAAGGGAATTGGGGAAAAAGCATGATAAAAGAGAGGAGGGACGAAGAGGAAAAGAAAAGTACAAATGGGAAACTGAAGAATGGACATGAAGACAATCAATCAAACCTGAGAATTTAAAATATAGGCTACATACACAATGATGTGTAGTTGTTCTAACCTATTCAGATAAACCAAGAGTTTCCAAAAGCAAGAGTTTGTCATACTCTTGGCTCGTATATAAAAATAAAAATATATACAAAACCCCTTTCCTTTTTAGAAATAAAAATTTGCCTACTTTTTTCATTTCAATGTAGCAGCATAGCCGTTAGAGTAGCTTCGAAAATACTCCCACAAAGAAAAAACAGGTGGAAACAGCTTGTCCAGCTCTGTCTTTCTTCGGACAGAGCTGGAGAAAAACTGCATATCAACAACTCAAAAGCTCATTAACGTGTTATATTTTGTTTGTATAAACACAACATGCCATTATTCCCCGGAGTCTGGCCAGCACCTCGAGGTTACCAGGTTAGGCTGAGGTTTCCAGACTCTGCTGATTGCCTGGCAGGTAGTTATGATTTGTTACCCAGGCTGGACGCCCTGTTTCCTCCTGTGCTAAACTAAGCTAACTGGCTGCTCAGCTTTACCGTACAGATATGAAAATGATCGTAATCTTTTCATCTAACAAATTAGTATATTTTACAAAATGTTGAATTGAAGAAAGAAAGAAGTAAGAATCCCATGGTTCTCTGAAGCTTCCGTTAAATTTTGAACAGCCAGACCCCCCTTTGTTAGGGAGGCCGACTGATTACCTCCTAAATGCTGAGTATGATTTGATTTAGCCAAGTAGAGCAGGAGAGCAGGGATCTTCCTGGTGGGATTGTGATGGCGGCTATGGAGCAATAAGATAATTTCCTGTGACAGGGGGTGTTATCAGCCCATCACAGCGTCAGGAGCCTACCGTCCCCCCCATGGTCGTCATCTTTACATCCCTGTCAGCTCATCCTTTGAGACTCAGCAGTGATTAGTAAATATGAAATGCCTTTGAATGAGACACTGATCTACTGTATGTAGTTCAGTGGTACTTATCACAATGTAAAAGCAACAGGACGTTATCTTGCATTTGTTCATTTGACTAATGCCCTTTAATGCTTGGAGAATCAACTTGTAACATCCTGTAAAGCTGAGGATAAATGGATGTATTAGATGTTGACAGCATTATTTTTCTTTTTTTCATAAATGTAAAAGAAAGGTTGGGAGACATTCTGAGGAAGGAGATGATAATCCACGCCTTTGAAACAGAGCGCCATGCTGTGGCGTGTCTAATGCAGGAGACATAAAGACATTAGACAAGATGCAGAATGTGGGTTACACCTGTCATCTTTACCCTGGCATCACTTGCAAACAAGCCATCTTCACTGCAATACTCGGCAGCCAACACGGCTGCAGCAGGAGATGTCTGAGCTCGTTTTCTAGAGCTGTCCGTCCCTTGGAGGAGAAGGGCAAAACTTCTTCTCTGTGGAGGGATCCTATTTCATCATCAGATCAGTAAATGCTCAGTTTTATGCCAAAAGGGATTGTGGGGATAAAGACTGAAACCCTTACCCCACTGGATATCTAAAAGCCTCTTTCCACGTCTTCGCTTTGCTTGTGCAAGTATTAAATTTTCCAGGTCACTTTACACACCGTTGACACATATAAACTGTCAGATACCTCACTTGACATTCCTAAGTCATATTTTAAGTATATCTTATGAGTCATTTCTTCGTGCTTGACCATACTCTACTGTATGTCAATCTAATGTCCCCTGGCCTTATAGTGTATATCCATGTTTACATTGTACTGATCACAAGCGAGGGAGCTTTATCATCATTGTGCACAGACGGATGCCTGACTGTCTGTGAGAGCTTCGACAGGCTCTGGTCAGACACTGACAAACTAAAACCCGTCCAAATTTGGCAAAGAGGGGCAAAAGGGAAAAAAAAGGACAATGCAGAACTGAGCATTGTAGAGGGTGAAAGCTGGGGCTGCTTAAAGGAGGATTACAAACACAGCAGGATGTGTGATTGTGTGTGTCAGTGGGTCAGTGCAGGGTTAGAAGATGTTACCTGCAGGAAGTTGACCAGACCTCATCCTAGAGTGGTTATAGTTTGTTCTGCTGCATGTTTCAGTACATGATTCTAACCCTAGTATGTGTTTCTTTGCATCTCTAGTCTCATCCTCTGATTCTCAGCAAGCTTGACAGCTTTCCTGCTCGCACAAACAAAAACAGTCTGACTTGCATGAGGCAACTGTCCTTATTTACTGTGCTATATTTCCACAAGACTGGCCTTTTGATAATCTTCCCCAAGATTAGTGGTGACAAGGGTGGTAAAGTCAAATAACAAAGAGGAAGACGTCTGAGGTCAGCCATGTCACTGAGTGGTCAGGCTACTGGCAGTGTAGAAATGGTGATCAAAGAACACCTCCGGCGTCGCCCCATGAATGGTTAATTTTCTTCTTTTTTTCTTTCTCTGAGGGTCAAGGATTTTACCTGTTATTATTCCTGAGGTTCTCTCCGTGTGCTTTGATCTGCATTTCTGCTCCTGATACTGCAGAATCATTGAAAGGCCATCTGACACACATTTTAATACTTTTATTTTTAACAAACAACATAAAGACAGAAAGCTACAAACACACACAGTCTTCACTTTGATAAGTGTTTTGGTGAACACAGTGTTTGAGGAGCCTCAGGGCTTTGTTTGTTACTAATTGCAACATTGCACGCACATATATAAATCAGCATTATCAGAAGAACGCATTCATGTGATCACAGTCTGGTTATTAGAGATTCAGAGTTTCCGATTATTATATGCAGGCAGAAATGATTTCATCTTTATTTTAATTTCTAATGAATTTCAGTAATTCTCATGTATTGTATGTATCTAACACCTACGGTGCATGTTGTGTACTGAGGTCATTTTCTACACTCTCATTCTTTGTACATAAAATACATTTAAATCTGAATTTTAAGTCAGCATTCATAATTATTTGGTTTGATGTATGATATTAAATCTGCTGCATGCATACATCCACAGAAATGTGGAATTACATACACATGCATGCATTCACACACAGACACATATGCCATTAGGGTTTCTAGCAGTTTGTTGTAACTTTTCATCATTTTTCTCACTCTCTTTTCATTGTACCGTAGCCTCCAGATGCAGATACACACTAAATTCAAGAGACCACAGTATCATACAACCAGTCATTTGATTGATGTGTTATAGTATTAGATATACAGTATGTGGGATGCAAATTATGTAAGTGCCATAATTGAATATGGTGTCAACTTTTTTGATCCCCCGGTGTGTCATACCTGTAATGAGTTCCTATTAAATGCAATTTGACAGACACATACACACATATGCACACTCATATCCTGACAGATTGTCCATTGCAAATGACTGTGCTCCCATTACATGTAGATAAAATAAGATCAGCTATTACATGCCTGAACTCTAACACAGACACTGGCTGACACATTTACCTTGAGAATTTTTCTGTGCCAATCCAGATTAGCCACAATGGTGAATCGTTTACTTGATCCCTGTGAATCGACAGCATGACTAAACACTTTCCACCTGCTTTCTGTCTTTTAAGAGAGACAGAGGCATGATCAAAGACAGGAAAAGTGGTGTCTTGTCAGCCTAACCTGCGAGAGCCCCATGGCCTGTATGTATCTGTCTCCATTTCGTTGTGTGTCTGACCTCAGTGCCAGCTGTTCCCTGTGGCGGTGTATCTGTGCTACAGCACTGCGGCCTTTGAGTAACCTGATTGTTGTGTGTCTTTGTGTCCCTGCAGTACAAACAGGTGGAGCAGTACATGTCTTTCCACAAGCTGCCGGCAGATATGAGGCAGAGAATCCACGACTACTACGAGCATCGTTACCAGGGCAAGATGTTCGATGAGGAGAGCATCCTAGGAGAGCTGAACGAGCCTCTTCGAGAGGTGGGATGCGTGGTCTTGTCTGTGTTTGCATCCACTGCACATGGTGCTACGATGCATTCAAAAGTCTGCATACAGCTTGACATTCCCCTCTGTTCAGTTCACATTCACTGACATTTTACCCTCACACAAGCACACAGTGGGAAGAAAAGATTTTTTTCTCTTGAGTCCAATCCAAACAATCGTAAAACAAAAACAAATGTCTGCACAGCTGACATTTTTTCCCATTGTTACTCTAATATCCCTGTTGTCTGAAACTGTGAGAGGTCAATACATGTTGGCCAAGCTCCGGATATTCTTACTTACCTCTGTTTTCAATTTTTTCTCAAACAGGAAATCATCAACTTTAACTGTCGAAAGCTTGTGGCGTCCATGCCTCTGTTTGCCAACGCCGACCCCAACTTTGTCACATCCATGCTCACCAAGCTGAAGTTCGAGGTGTTCCAGCCAGGGGATTACATCATCAGAGAGGGCACCATCGGCAAGAAAATGTACTTCATCCAGCATGGGGTTGTCAGTGTACTAACCAAAGGCAATAAAGAGACCAAGCTTTCGGATGGCTCCTACTTTGGAGGTAATACAAGCTAGTTCTGCAAAGGTCACATGCACACACATCCCTCTGGTCTGTGGAGCTTAAATCTGCTCTATTTTAATATGAATAATGCTGTCCTTTAGCACCTTAAGAGGTTGGCCTGGAATTTTGATTTGTGAGGCAACAACATTTGGATAATGCTATTCTGGCTCTAATATTAGCTCGTTGTGAACTTAAAGTAATATGTTGTGCAACGCTTTTCACCTCACTTAAAATTCTGCTTCATGGTTTATGCAGGACATTTCCCTTAATTTACATCATGAGCTGTCTCTTAAATGTAGGGCGAATTCAAGTTAAGAAAACAGCGCTCGCTGTAGGGCAAATTAAGAAATATGCATTGAAAGGTCAAAGTTGTCAGAAAGTTGTGAAATTACATACTATTTTCATATAGTATTCATTCATGAATTCTTAAGACTTGACTCACTCCACTCGTGTTATGTTCTTAATCAGGGTCAGATAATGTGTAGCCCTCTCATGGTCCTGCAGAGCTTATGACATGTAGGAGACAATGCTGCCATACTGCACTCACCAAATACCAATTAATTTGCCCAGTGACAGGGTATCATTTAGACTACACTGTTAAGTAATGAGAAATGGTGGCAAAGCGTTTAACAGCACATGACCTGCCTGTAGAAGTTTAATTACGCCTTGCCTGCTCAAGTCCATCGCCGTGCCCTCTCTCTGGGGGGGTTCCACAGAAATAATGAAAAGATGGCAGGCAATCTATCTCTACACATGCCAAAACTAATCAGCATTTTAGACAACATGGCCCCAGCTCTCTCTAGGGCCATGTTGTCCCAAATGTTCCCTCCTTAGGTCCTTCCCCAGCAAAGCAGAATTCAGACACGGAGAGCTGAGTGAGCTTATGGGCCTGTTTCTGGCGCATGCATCCTGATAATGGCACAGTTTGTGTGACAGCTTGGACATTCTGCCACTCAAAGACGCTGAACTGAGTGTGCACTAAACGGCAATGTCATCTAAATGCAGTAGAGTGAATGCATCTACATCTGACTTTTTTTCTTGAGTAAACATGAGTAGTGTAAAATGCACTGGTTTTGAAGCAGAAACTGGCTTGGTTGCTTTAATGTTAAGATCCTTGGATCTGTAATTATTTTTTTCCTTTTGCGCATTATAGACACAAGGCTTTTGACTCCATTATTTTGCGACTATTCCTGGCAGTGCTCCTCTGGGATTGTGGGGGCTAGTGAGGTAAGCCTAGAGCCACTGGGAGTTTGTTACCAAACATGAGTTAGTCATTCATGAAATTAATTGGTGCAGGATCAGCACAGGGAGTACGTGGCACATGTGGATCTTGGTGCGGCTGTCAGTATCAGCAAGCAGGAGGTCAAAAGCAATTTTTTTTTTATTAAATTATTAATTTATTTTCTTGTGAAGGACCACTGCGATCTGCTCCGTGTGGACTGCAGTTTTTGGTCCTTGCATATGTGAAAGCTGTGCTAGGGACTGGGTGAGCATGTGCCTGAGAAGCAGAAGCCGTCCATCCTGTTTTGTCGAACACTCTCTGTCAGCAGGCTAAAGTTTACAGTACAGCAAATGGCGTGCGTATGTGCTCATCAACATCTCAGCAAACTCATGTAGCGTAGCTCATTCATTCATAGACGACCTGAATTATTTACATAATTATATACTCAGCAGTCTGCTCCACTTTGTTAGCTGTTGGATTAGCTCGAGCCAGAGAGACTAATGTCTAAAGTGGACACGACATGTCCTGGATGGGAGCATCGGCTGGGCACACTGCGATCCAGTGGAGAGGGGAAATGTAATGTGACTGCAGTACTAACACCAAGGGACACCTGCTTTCTGAACGTTGCTCTGGGCTCAGAAAGAAAACATGCACCCTCCACCCCCGCCTCAACTTGCCTCTTTCTCTCCTTATAGTTCAGTGTTGAAACACTTATCGGAACAGCTTCTCCGCTGCCCCCTCAGTGCCCAGACTGAGCAGGTTATTGTGTTGTTATAGTTCATCCTTTGTTGCTTGCAGTAATTGATGTGTTGCCAGCGCAGACTGTGGCTCTCTCCTGGTTGGAGTACAGCTCAGTGACCTTGTGGTGGCCCTGCATGCCAGTCAGAGGTGCTTATCAAAAGCTGCCTTTGATTGCACAGCTAAGATGGCTCACTTTGCCTCTGAGTGAGTGGCTTGCAGCAGTTCTGCGAGTGGGGAGGGGGCTGTGACAGAATCAGACAGTGGCAGGAGGAAGAGAAGGGGAGTCAGTTGACTGCACAGTTTGCAATCTCCTGTGTCATCTCTTTGGCTTTACTCAGTTTCTGACTGGTTCTCTGTGAATGGCGCTCTCTAAATCCGTGGTCCTGTGAAGTCCTGGGTTAGAGAACTATTACTTCTCTTTCACTTCTTTTGCCTTTTTCCCCCAGTCTGAGCTCAGACTGGCTGGTCTATCGAGCTGCCAAATGGCCACCCTGCTCAACTGGCTGAGTAGCGAAGGCCCAGGTAATCCTCCTGGTCCTTAACCCAGTTAACACCCCTGCACCTCGTATCCCGAAGCAGCATCGCTTGAAGATCGAGGCACTGCAGCAGTTGACTGAGTGACAGAATGGGGGATGTGATGATGCATGAAAAAGTCTTATAACATGACAAGTTGGTTAGGACGGGATAATAAACGATTCAATGCTGTTTTGATACAGTGCGTGATGTGATATGACAATATGTTCTGACACGTTGGATTTGAGTGATGTCTTCAGTATATTCATCTGTCAGGTGCTTGTAGCTCATTGGTTCATTCTTTCTCTTATCTATATTTTTGTTTTTGTAAACACTCATTACATTATAATATTATTATTAATTTATTTTCTTCATTACATCTTATCTACATATCATTCACACCGTGACCACAACATAGTCTCCTGTACATGACTCTAAGAACTCATGTTCTCATGTTTCTGCTCATCATCTGGGATGTGAACATTTCCACACAGTTATGGAAAGTAAAAATTGGTCGTAGATCAGTTATGATGCCGGGCTGTTGATGTCAGCCGGACACCAGGTCTGAGAATATCAGAGCAGCCAAGAGAGACAAGTTGTTCAGCCCTACCTCATACTGTCCTGTCTCCATCACAGTTTTGGAAAGGACTCGGTGAGCAGTGTTTACAGTCTGCTACGCTGTTGCTTCTGCATTATTCTATCTTCTCTAAGGCAGCTAAAAAGTTAGACTCAAATGTGAGTCGACTGGGGTTGTTTAGTCTTCTTGACTAATGCACAAACATCATCAGATTAGCAAACTTTTGTCATAATACTGGACAAAATTAAATTTAGTGTTGAAAAGTGAAAGCTTGACCACAGCTGTTACAAACAGTCTGAACGCAGTTCATCCAAAAGTTCAACACTTCTCTCAAAACCACAAATAAGGTTTATTCAGAGAGTCAATAATCCCTATTCTCTTAGGAACATGAATAACATGAAATTGCCAATTTTGTTTTATTCATCACAATATTTCAATCTGGACAAAGTGGTGGGCTGGTGGCTAGTATCCCTAAATATTATTAGAATAGAAATGCTGGGAATTACTTGTAAATCACAGTCTTATTAAACCAAAATGAGCTGATTTGTACATTTTCATTTGTACAGTCTGTATACATATTTTATTATGTCTTTTGTCCCTCACCAACCTAAACCTAATCACACAGCCTCTGTTCAGGGGGTAAAAAAGAGACGATGAGATGTGACGGGACCCCAGCATCTGCCATGGTGCTGAAAAACACCAGATATCCCAGATAACGGAAGGTGTTTGCCGAGCTATGGTAATGTTGTGAGGGAGTGAGCATGGCGTGTCACGGGGAATCAGCCAGCCCACTGCAGATGTTTCAAAGGTTAGAGAGTGTCTGCTCCGTGTGCTGGGGGCAGTGTCGGCGAGGGAGATGGGAGCTGACAGCAGGACTCAGGATCCAGGTGAGCTTTGCCAGACCAGGCTGCGGGACACAGATACTTCTTCACAGACCAAGCAGCCCTGCTCATACTCATTAATTCACATCAGGACACACTTATGAGCAGGGAGTAAGGCGGGTGCAACCATACACACGTACAGTCCCAGGCAGATAGTTAAACTTATTTCAAAGTATCTTTAAAGGCCAGCGTTTGCATATACACCTGCACACGTGCAGTACATGCATGTTGTACTGTACCTGCTTATAGTAAATACATGTAGATTATAATGGAGCTGTGAGTGGAAAGTTATCCACAGAGAGGGAGCAGAATTAATTGAGCAGAATTTATTGTTCTTCCCTAAACTTACCAAGTTCCAGCAGAAAATGTACTAACACATTCATCACTAAAAATATATCCATGATTGTGCAGTTTTTCTAGTCTGTCCTCTCTTTTCCACTCTGTCCATTGATGAAATGAACGAAGTAATAATTCTTTACTCTGATGCATTGTCTTTTCCAGAGAACTGTGAACAACACACCTTTTGAGTATTAATGATTTTTAGACATGAAAATCTCAGGGCTGTGGTTCTGTGCTACAACTTCTTTTGCACCAGTCTTACCTTGTGGAAGAGCTGTTTTTTATTGACTGTATTTTGCTCAGCTTCCTGCTCCCAGTGCAGATGTATCAAAGGAAAGTCAATAAAACCTCACAGAGAGCGTAGTGCGTGACCCTCTATTTATCTGTACATGTAAACATGTTATACCGTGACATGCGGTATTCAGAAGGGAGATCAATCTCAATGTTCTCAGTCCTAAACAGTTGACCCATTTGATTGTTTAAGATCAGCGAGGTGTACAGGAATGGTTAGTTTTCTTAAAATAAAGTGCAGAAACATTGTATGAATTCAATTTGAGATAAAAACAGTGAACCAGTCCTTTAATTCTGAACTTTATCTGATGCTATTCTCCTCGTTCTTAAGTGCTAGTGCAAATACCACATTTTAGATTCAATTTCATCTCATCCCATCTTATTAGGATTACATTTTATTAAGCAAAAGGTTTTCATTAAGTTTTCCTTCACATATAGTACAAAATAAATGTATTTCTGTCACCTCCTTGTTTCACACTGTAAGAGCAATCTGTCAGTCAATCAGTTTCCCTCCCTTTAGTGCTTGCTCTTCTGTGCACACGCATGCACGCACACACACACACTTAACTCTCCACTCTAAGAGCTGCTGCAGAGGACTTGCAGCGAAGCATCTTGCCAGTAAGAGCACAGGACACATGGGATGCACCATCTAACAGAAGCCCAGTCATGTGTTTTCTCACCAACCTCACAGCACATGGAGTCTAAGTCCTCCTTTCTCGGAGCAACATCCAATTTTAAGTGATGTCATTCAATTTTGATGAAGGCATTGTCATTAAAGTGTGAAAATGAAACACACGATGTATGTGTTTCTGGTGCAGAGATGAGAAACTGAGGCACTGCAATGTCTACTTCACTAACTTGCCAAACACAGTTTTAGGAACAGATATCGCTGCTGGGCCAAATAAGCTCAAAGGACAGCAGGGGGACGGGATGGGAAGATTCATAAAGTATTATTTTCAGTATCTTTGTTTTTAGAATAAAGAATAGTGAGTATAATGTCACATTGAGTTCTCCAGATCAGTTATCTTGTATTATGATGATATTATAGCTTTGCTAATTTGAGCTAACAAAGCCCACAATTTTGGGCTGACTATGAATCATCTCTTTGTATGTAAGGACCACACAGAAATGAATAATTGTAGAAGCAGCATTCAGTTTGAGGAGAAAACACACACACCCCTTATGGTACACAAGCAGAGCTACACCAACTAAGCCTGTTCTATGATTTCATGCAGGATTTTGGGAGCGCGGCGATGAGTCACAGGAGATGTCAGTAAGTGGTGGGAGTAGAGTGATGATAAATAAATTGAATCTAACTCACAAACCATCCAAAAAAGCCTAGAGTTGAAAAGTAGAGTTGAAAAGCACTTACAGAAGTTAAGATTTCACTCAGCAGTATATTGTATTTTATATTTTACGTTCTGGAGTAAATTGTTCAATGTTACACAAATAAATGTGAATAAAAATAATCAGATAAATACATATTGGGCTCTATATAACTAAGTTAGAACCAAATATGAGTAGTTTAATACAGATGCCGTTTTTCATGAAATCTAAAGCTGAAATAAATGGTTCAGTGGTAAATGACTAGAAGATGCCATTTATTTCTCTGTCAGTATGAACCCTGTCATATATATTTCCATCATTTACTTTTTCTACCAAAACAACCATGACTTTCTTATCAATATTGTAGGATTAAGTGTAACTTCTGTACTATCAATTGTTTTTGATGATGTGTAATATTGTTTTCTTTTTCTGGAAAATGTTGACCTTTTCAAAATAGGTTCATCTTAAAAAAAAAAAAAAGAAAAATATTGGAATATTGTGAAAGATGGCAAAATGAAGACAATGATGATTGGTCATGTGACCCAGTGTGTCGCTCCTGTGAATGCTCTTGTAATCCTGGTGAATGAGCCGCAGCCAAAAGCCGAGTTGACAAGGCCACAGGCAAAACGCGTCGCTTGCTCTCAATAAAAATCGGAGAGAAGTCATCTCAGTGTGCTGTGGGCAAGTTTGGGTTTTCATATTAGTTCTTAACACTGCTCTCTAAACAGCACCTGATCGCTTATATTGTTTGTGTATGGGGATTTTTGCTTATAACCATGGCCTTATTTTGATACCACATTTTGCTTGGCTCCCAGTCATGAAGTTCAAGATATTCAGGACAGTGTTGATCTTCAGAGCAGTTGTTTGCATTTAACCCCTCAGCACTCAGAGATGTCACTAACCCCTTATTGTGTAGCTCGAGTAGGTTGCACCAGACCCAAACCCTGCCATAGATCTTTCTGTACTTCTGTGCTTGTACTTCAGATGGCACCTCTAAGTGTCTGGGCTTCACTTGCTCTCTGCAAAGACAGTTAGATGAGGCCAGAGGGCTCACTGCAGCTCTCCGCCTCATCTTGGCAGTGTTGGCTTCATCCAGAAAGCCACGGGACAAGAGGATTTAATACAGAGCTGCGATGCTCCTCTCCACAGGGGATTACTGGAGCAGTGCTGCGGGAAATGGACCCCCCAGCACAGCTACAGCCAGGCCTGCCCCGCCAGCACACACTTAGAGGACGCACTCACACATGTGCAAACACACACAGAGAAAGAGAGAGAGAGAGAGGACAGCATGCTATTTTATCTTTCACATTCACACAGCTCTGTTGCAAGCTTGGCCATTGTCCATTCACCCATGCTCTGTTACACACACCCACAAACAGCAAGACACTACACATGATGTTCTTATGCCTCATGTACACTACATATTCCTCCCTCACTGTCCTGTCAAATCACACATTTACTCTTTATCTGTTCCCCTATCCTGGTTTTCAAACCATTGCACACAATCATAACCACGTCACACTCAGTGACCAGAAGAATACAAACTTCTGTACAATCTAATGCAGTGGCCCTGCAGTAAATGCTACATACCGTATGCGAAATGTATAATCTTGGCACTTTTTTGTGCGTGAATATGTCTTTGACGTTTCATGATTGTCAAATGTCTTAGAAGGGGACAAAATGCCAGTTCCTACAAAAAATAAATCAGGTGTCTCAAAGACAACGTTGTTAATAATATAAGTAGTGTGCATTATGCATTACAATTGCAATAAAGCACACCTTATCCTCTGTGGGTACTTTACAATTAACCATAAATATCTTATACACGGTATAATTGCCATGGGAAGATATTGTAGTTAAATTAAGTAAAAACTGTATTACAGCATAAAAACTTTGCATAGATTTTGAGAAGAATGTAACCTCAGGATACTTTAGCAGTAAACACAGTGCAAATTCATATGCAGGTTTTGTTAATATGTCAATTGTAGCACTGCTTTCTAAGGGGAACAAGAAGAGCTGATGTGATTGATACAAGCCCCCAACATACACAGCCTCATTGATAACGTCATTTCTTTTCTTTTTTTTTTTCACTCATCATACACAGCAGACAGGGTTACACATGTTTTTTTGAATAAAGCGGACATTGCCCTATACAATACAAGGAGGTACTCACTGTATGTGTGGCTGCAGGTTAACACAAGACCAGTATCCACCTACATTTTATAGATGTGCAATACATTAATGTGACAGAGGAAGCAAAGGACAACATATAAAAAAAAAAAAAAAAAAAGGCAGTAATGGTGGAGCGTCAGACTATGCATGAGATTTCTGGAGATAAGTTGTATGACGGATTCTTTAAAAATTTGATTTGATATAGGCTACGGGGAGGCAAAGCAAGGAAAATGCATTCTGTGAGAGAATTGAGAGCATGTGTGTGTGGATGAGCTGGAAATGGGTTTCTGAGAAAGAGTGTAAGAGCGAACACAGGAAGGGGGGTTGGAAGATGAGATGAAAGCTGAAGAGAAAAGACATTAGGGAATGTGTACAAACACAAGGCAAACCAACAAATACATATGTCAAATTCACCTAACCCCTGCCCATATATATAAACAAGCACACAGTATATACTATAAATATATGTATCATTTTATAGATGTATACAATACCTTCATGTATATCCATATCCATTTGTATATAAAATGTATATAGAAGAAATAGGCTGTATTTTCACCATCTTACTCTCCCATACTGCCTTGGTCTCATGAATAAAACACTGTCACACATACACACACATTGAGTATATTCACATCTATTTGTGTATTCACACACTCATCCTGTGAAGGCACAGACTCTTCACATAAACACACTCCACTTGTGCATAGTAGTGCATGCAGGCACATGCGACATCTGCATACACTACAGACACACTTGCACCCACACAAACTGTCTCTGTGCCAGAGCTCTACAGCAGTGCAGCTTGTTAAATGGAGCATTATTTTCCTGAGCGGACATAGCAGATGAGGGCTGGCAGACCTCTAAGCTCTGAAAATAGCATTAAGTTCTGCAGCAATGGATAACAGAAAAGTTGTAGTTTCTAATGCTAAAAAATAAAACAAAAACAACCCAAGAGTGTGCATTTTGCCGAGAAACTTTTTATTGCGTTTTACTTTGTCACTTAGCATGCTGCATCTCCAGAGGAAGATTAAGCTCTTTATATACTCCAGGTTACGTTGATAGAGGTGAAGGGAAACCACAGGGACTTAATAACTGCAGGGAAATGGTGGGTCTTTGTGTGTATGCGTTGTCATTGAAAGTGTCCAACACTGAGAAGATCTTTGGTAGTTTCACAATGACAGTACCTTTGGCTGATGTAGATGGAAAATAGGAAAACTTTTCTTTGCATGTGCAAAAACATGCTGTACTTGTTCTTGGCCAAGCAATTTGATTTCTTAGACAATTAATGCGTAGGCTCTGGTGTAACATTTTTACATTAAATATCTGTAGTGATGTTAAATCTGGGATTGCGCTTGTTGCTTTGACAGAAAATGCCACTTATTAGCATTTTTTTTTTTTTTAGCATTTTTTGAGAAATCTATAGCAGTGTCACTGGTATAACTCTTTAAAATTTAAACTCCCACACAACCAAGCATCAGAATTTAACCCCACTACATAACTGTGTAATTTCTTATGTCTTGTTGCAGAGATTTGTTTGCTTACTCGTGGTCGAAGGACAGCCAGCGTCCGAGCGGACACATACTGTCGCCTGTACTCGCTGTCTGTGGACAACTTCAATGAGGTGCTGGAGGAATATCCCATGATGAGGAGGGCCTTTGAAACTGTTGCACTGGACAGACTGGACCGTATTGGTAAGGAAATAATATTTTAATTTAAGCTTGAAAGCTTACATAAGATGCCACAAACCTGCAAACTTTCATCAGGACATGAAGACTGCCATTAGTATCAGAATGAGAGAACCTTAAAACTTGCCTATATTATATCATATTTGATATTTGTAAATAAGTCTGATTATTAGTCTAATTTTACCCAGTCGGAGTAGAGTAGATTTCACCAGTAGGGTAGAAGAGGACTACTGTGACTGTTTTATTTCTGCTTGTTTATGTTCAGAATGACACACTGACACAGATAGAAAAAAAGGGCTTTCAAACCAGTCACAGCTCTCAGACAGAATTTTAGGGCTGTAGACATCTTGACACTGATACTCAATGACTGAAATTACTTTCAAAGTCATCCTCATATAAACATGCAGATAGAGGTCTGGTTTTGAAATCCCAGTGTGACTTCTCTTAGGCATACAATTGACATTCTCTCCATATCCATCACTGTTCCCTGCCTCAGCCTGGGCAGATGAAAAATTCACAATGAAAGGCACGCCTGTATCATCACTCAGCCATCGCTGCATGCTCTGTTTTATCCTCAGCTATGTTTAGAATGGAAGATGAATGAAGAGAAATGGCTTTAGGGGGTCTCTTTGTCGAAAATGGCTGCTTTGAAAAGATGTGGTGGGCTGATAGTGATGTTTCTGTGAGATGGTCTCCTGTGTTTGTTCGATCTGGTGGGCTAGATGTTCATGTACCATCTTCTTCCCTAATAAAGTCACTCACACGGCACTGATCCGTAAATTAATTACTGTCTTGATGGACTGTGCCCAATCTGATTGGAGGTGTGCAGGTGATAAAGGGTCAGTTGGTGCCAGGGTCAAGCTGGATGTAGATACAATATTCACAGCAATTCCTCTACTAATCTGCCACCAGTCATAACAGAAAATGGAGAGATTGATCTGGGCCTAATTGCATTTACAATATCTTCGGGTTCCACAGCCTTTTGTTAGCACCAAATTGAAAGTGGCAGTCATGTGAATTAACCCCGTCACTGCTAGTGCGACCATTCAACAAAGACGAATGGACTTTGCGGTCACAGTTACATACATTTCTCTAGAAGGCTGGATCAGCAGTTAGTATGCCTGTCATAGTGATGTAACTTCAAGTTGTCTCTTTGACCTTGTGCACAGCTCATTGGGACTTTGAATTCGAATAACACTGTCCCGAGCCTGAAAAATGAAGGAGCGCAAAATATTATGAGCAAGTATTTCTTAAAATCAAACTGTAAAAAAGTCTCCACTGATACTAAATTTAAAATGTGTTAGTTTCTTTATTTTTGTGTCATGAGATGGCTTATCCCACGAAAGCTAGAATTTTACATCAATATTGTTTCAGGCTTTTGACTTTTAAGGTGCTTCCCTTTTGATAGCATCAGCCATTAACAGGAGAGAAAGAAATTACATCAGTAGATATTTGCAGACGTGATGCTTTTCCTTGGCATAGCTTACACCTTATCCCAAGCTGAACCTGCACCTTATGGTACAATGTTTGCTTAATGTTTTATCCCTGTTATCCAGGGAATCACAGTAAGAGCTAGTTAAACATACATCACCATCACCTTAGGCTGTCATGGATCCTGTCTCTGGGTAGTTATCTCCCACCTATCTTTTGTTGTTTCTCTTATTCTGTGCTCTTTTATGCTTTATCTTTCTCCTTCTTCTCCTTCCCCCATCTCTTTCTGAAAACTCTTTTACTCCCTTTTCCCACTTGTGATTTTCAGGTACATTTTTTTTCCCTTTCATAGCTGTTCCCATGTTAGGTTGTACTATTGGAAATGGTTGCTGGAAAATAGGGTGGTTATTCAAGTACACCCAAATGTCAGCCTGGTTCTTACTGTCTAGAAGATTTATGCTCTTTCTCCTTTTACCTCTTTCTTCTCTCACCCATCTATGTGTCTGTTTCTGTTTTTGTGTTTGTGTGTGCATGTGCTTTTAAAGGCAAGAAAAACTCCATCCTGCAGCACAAGGTACAACACGACCTCAGCTCTGGTGTACTCAACTTCCAGGAGAATGAGATCATCCAGCAGATTGTGCAGCATGACAGGGACATGGCCCACTGCGCACACCTCATGCAGAACGCACCACCTCAGACGCCCCCCTCACCTACCCCTGTCATCTGGGCACCCCTCATCCAGGCTCCTCTCCAGGCAGCAGCCGCCACCACCTCTGTAGCCATTGCGCTGACACACCATCCTCACCTCCCACCAACACTCTTCAGACCTCCGCTTTCAGTTTTGGGGTCCCTAAAGGACCCTCCCAGCAGGCTTAAGAAGTTTCACACATTTGTTCCTTCATCTACAGCACCTGGCTCTGCTGGGGACTCTCCCTCTAGCACACCCTCAAAACTGCGCACTGGGGTGGACATGCCACTGCTGGCCTCTTTTCGGGCCCAGCACATCACATCAGGTTCAGGGGCAACTGGCACTAGCCAACAAGCTTCAGGTAGCCGAAGTCAGCGTGGACCCAGTGGGGGTGGGTCTGAGTCCAGTGGAGGAGGGGCATCTGCCTTCCCCTTTGGACCGTACTCATCTTCTGGTTCACCTTCATCTAGTATGGCCCAGCTGCACCCACAACCACAGCATCTACAGCCTTTTCGCTCCAACACCCCACCTCTCTCAAACCTTTTCCACCAAGGATCTACAAGTGGAAGCACGGGGTCAGGAATAAGTGGAGGAGCAGTTGGGGCTTGTGGTGGTGCTACAGGGTGGTCTTCAGGTGGAGCGGTTGGAGGGTCTGTGGAAGGAGCCACTGGAGGAGACACTGCTTGGGCTGGCGAGGACTTTACAACTGGAACAACAGAAGCAACTCCCGAGGGGCACTTTGGTCTGGGAGGAGCTGCTGGTGGATCAGTAGGAGGGATCTCAGGGGAACCAATGGGAGGGATATCTGAAGGATTGGTGGGTGCTGCCTGTGGCAGGTTAGCAAGTGGGGCATCAGGTGGATCAGTGGGGGGAGTTACTTGTGGGCCAGTAGGTGATGCAGCCAGGAGATCAATGGGAAGACTTTCCAGAGGATCAATTGGAAGGGCATCTGGGGGATCAGTGGGAGGGGCTTCAAGAGAATCACTGGTCGTGACAACCACTGGAGGATCATTAGGAAGGGCTTCTGGTGGTTCAATGGGAGTCGTTGCTAGTGCATTGACAAGAGGAGCATCTGGGGGATCAGTCGGAGGGGCCTCTGGGGGAGGGATTTCTGGTGATTCAGTGGTGGGGAATCCTAGCGGATCGTTGGGAAGGGCTTCTGGTGGATCAGTAACTACAACAACTAGCCATATAGGAGGAGGTTTGAGTGGGCCGGGGGGAGGGGTTATTGGAGGACATATTGGCAGAGCAGCAGGAGGGAGCCATATAGGAGGGTCTACAGCTTGCTCTGTAGAAGGGGCTTCTGGTGGAATTACAGCTGGACTCATCAGTTCTTCCCGTTGTCAGAGTCCTATATCTACTGGCTCATCCAGCCCTATGCCCGGGCAGCTTCTCCATAGCCAGCCACCTCCCAAGCCTCCTCAGGTGGCTCCTCTGCAGCAGTTTGCTGGGGGAGGCAGGACTAGCAGTGGCTTAAACCTCTTTCATTCTCCTCCTCAAGGTTCCCCATCTTCTAGTAGAGGACAGCACAGCCAGCAGCCTGCTGAGGGCTCCCCATCTTCCCTCAGTCATTTTAGCTTGGCAGGCCTCCAGTCTGGCTTCCTGCCTCACCAGATGTCCCTAGAGAGGTCTGCCCTGGCCTCACTGGCCCAGTATGGCTCAGCAAACGCCTCCCCCTGCCTTACCCCAGTCGCGCCCAGCCCTACTGTTCAAAGCCCAGTGGCAGGCAGGACTTTCCACTACAGTGACCCCTCTGGTACCACAGGATCCCCCGGTTCTCTGCTCATGCCTCAATCTTCTCTCCCTTCACAGCTTCCTAGCCAGTCACACTCAACGGGGAGAGATTCTCCACTGGGCCGCTTTTCTGAGGACCTAAAGCTTTTATCCAGCTCACACCCATCTCTGCCCCAGGAGGTGGCCCAGGCCTTAGGCCACCAAACTCCTCGCTCCTCTGTGGAAACTGGATATTACCCCTCACCTTTTTCCTCACCCACTCTTGTGCCCAAACCCTGTAGCTCAGTGCCAGGGCGCATGACTCCTCCAATCCAGACGTCTCCGGGGCACCCTCACCAGACTCAGTCTCCTGGGGCCTCCCCGGCGTTGCCTCTGAGGAGGAGCTCTGCTGCCTATTCATCAGATCTAGAACCTCAAACTGTCCGCTCGAAACTCCCTTCCAATTTGTGAGGATTGATCACACCCTCCTGTGCTCCTCCGAACTGAAACACACACAAACTATCTCCATGTGTGACATTTTTTTCTTTCTGTCTTCAGACTTCACTGTGTTCCACCTCTCATTTTACCAAGATCTTAAATTTACTGTGATTCAAAAGACTCTTTACCCGGTGACTCAGAGCTCTAGAATAGTTTAAATTAGTTTTATGCTTTGTCCTCTTTTTTTATTCATTCATAATGTATATAGATAGAAATATATTTAAATGATAAGTTAATCAAGGGACTAGGAGGGTGTGAAAAATTATCTCCTTTTCTTTATTTCTATAACTATGCCAAATTCATCTGGTGATGTTTGGGAAGATAATTCAATGGACAACACAATAATACTCTTTTTCTGCAGGAACCTATGCACTAATACCTGCATGTATAAAGGCTTTTTGTGTGTTTCAAAAGAAAAAAAAAAATTATCTACATTTTTAGCTAAAACAACATGCTTCAAGACAGGCTGACTCTTGTACCATCTCATTTAGGATCACATATTGTTGATCCTTAAATGCATCCATTAGATTGTACTTATTTATCCTCTGTATAAACTTTTCGAAACCTTATGAGCGATGGAGAAGAGATTTTAGGAAACCAAAAAGACTTTTCCTGTGGGGTAATAATTCACCTCCTCTTGGCCCATCGATCCTTATTTTATACCACTTTATCGTAATAATACTGTTTTTTGAAGCAGGGCAAGAGGGGTTCAGCGAGCTACCCTCCATCTCAATATTGAGACACATCAGTATGTGAGCAACTGGCTTTCTTCAGAGTCCTCAACCATGTCCGAACAAGCTCACTTTGTCTTCCAAGCTCATGCCACTAACGTGTGTAGAAAGCATGTGTTGTTTTTCTTCCTGACTGTGTGCAACTGTTAATGTGTGAGTGTTAGTGAGAAAAAGTGCGTGAGTCAGTGGAACAGTCGGATGCAAGGCAAGACTTTTCCCTGGACCAATCAAAATGACGTTTGCCTTTTTCACACGAAAACTAACTAGGACTTCCATTAACCACAGCTTGTGTGTTGCGTTGTGTAGCACTCGGACAGTTCAAAATCAAAACTAGTCAAAAATGTAATAGCCCCAAAACTAGACTCTCAGTCATTGAGCAAATACAGTACACAAGCTGAAATATCCAAAAAAAAGTGCTTGAAACTGAAATATGCCACTTGATGATTGATTTGTGCATTACTTCTTCTACTGTAGCTGCTAAATGGTCAACGTAGACATGTTTCCTTACAGAAGGCTAGTATTGAGTTTGAGTTGCTGAATGTATGTACATTTGTTGTTATTAAAAGTAAGTACTGTAGCTGAGGTAGATGCAATGAAGGCTCTGTGCCCCAGGGGGGAAAGGCAGTCCCATAACTTAAAAAAGTCATTGGTCTAATATGTATGACAGACATTTTCATCAGCAGACATTTTTCCTGGTAAAATGTCCTTTAGCAAGACACAGAACCACTGCCGACTAAATTGTTGTTAGGCAATGTGGATACATGACTCAATATGTTGCCTAAAACAGCCCACTCTTTACTGCAGAAGCTCCATAAAGTACTACAACCGCACTGCTGCTGTAACCCTGAGAGAAACTGCATTATTCAAAAATAGACTTCCTGTTTCAGTGGCACTTCTGCAGGTATTTCTGGATTTATATACTATATACTACACAGATGGAACAAACCTATGATGAACCTATGAAATTTGAAAGTTTTCAGTCAAAAATGAGAGATGAGAAAATGCTCTTTACCTGTTGATGCAAGTGTATTCATCTAAATTCTGGCGACAGGGTTGTCAAGAAAACTGAATGTACAGTAGAGTAAGTATCACTACACTCCCATAGGAGAGTAGCAGTATTATGCTTCTACATGTTTGTCGGTAGCTCATCATCACGACGGACCCAGGTTCCACTCAGACAGCTGAGTCTCTAACTCAGTCACAGCACTCAGCCACAGCAGCCTAATTTAACAAGACATGCCTGTAATCCCTTGACCCTAACAGGCTATCATGGACTCACACACAGAGGTGCACAGTGACCACGCTCTCCCCTCATTACAGTTCCCAGAAGTCCCTATAATAAGGCAGAGCAATACACATGACATGACACACAGCTGCAGGGGTGCACATTTACAGACATGCACTCAGCCACAAGAGCATACAATGACTGCTCCTGGCCAAAACAAAAACAATTCGACAATCCCATTTTTTTATCCACAGTATTTTTTATCCACAGCTGAAAATATCCTCGACTGAATTTTCAGTACGCAAATCTATGACCAATTGATTTTCCACTTTCTTATTGCATTCACACCAGCCAGGCCAGTTTATATAGCCAGTAGTTCTTACCAACTCTATGATTTAATATATGAGTTTTGTTGAAAACATGAAAACAGGAGCTGTATACACAGGCAGATGTGGAATGTAAATATAACATTTGCATATTTTTTCTTGTTTTTAATCCATTTCAATTTGAGTTTTAAGCAACACTATTGATTATATGCTACATGTCCAGGTGCATTGTGTTGTTGATAATTTAATTCTTTATTTTTGTTCAAATAATACGACAAATATTAACGTCAAGATCATTCCAGTGCGAAAAAGAAAACAATTCTACAGTAGCACTGAATGTGAGAGAAGATGAGGATTAATCTTAACATGGCTTTGTTGTCATTCTGTCAAAACTGCCTAAAAAGTCCCATGAAACAAAAACAAAAAACATTATGATTTACAAGTATTGTCAAAACCAACAGCTGAATGCAGACCGAGGGGCAGTGGACAGTAAAAACTCTATGATTATTTGGCTTATCACTAGAGAATTACTCTTATATTATATTACAAAGGTGAGATCAATAATGGATTATAGCTTTTAACTGGATACACACAACCTTTTCACGGTCTTCTCTGCAGTATTTCATTAACCTCTCCTCACATTTAACACCTTGCCTATATCTGCAGCAAACAATTATCTGAATGGCTCTGAAAGGTTTACAATGGTACGGAGCCCGGGAGTCTTTAGACCAGCATCCACAGGGACAAAGGGTGGGAGGGGCAGAGCTCTGCAAGAGAAATGACAGAAAGTGAATAGAGGGCAAACTGTTGCACCACTGGAATACTGAATGACTGCACACGGTGTAGGCATTTAAACCTTGGTCTTCCTGAACCTGTGAGCTTTGCACATCAGGAAAAGTCCCAATTTTTTTCCTTACAATATGACCTTATGAAGTGTTAAGTGTAGAGTTGGAGAACAGTTTAAAGTGGTTTAAAGTGAGACACAGGGATGTAGGATGCCCGACACTCAGCCACAGGGAAGACAGGCACGCCATGGGGTATTTATGCTGACGGGGTGTGTTTTCCTGGTTGGACTCGTGGCATGTTGCCCCATCCTTTTGATTGTTCCTGAGTGGAAGTGGATGCTTGTCACTGATATTGATTGAAAGGATATGAGGGAAAGCTTTGAGACATGTGGCCGGCAGCAAGTGTATGGAGGTGTGTGACTGTGTTTCCTGTGCTGCCTGGCAGGGTCGATGACGCTGTCTAAGGAGGGTGGGACAGAGAGCCACAGGTCAGAGCTTACGGAAAGATACACATTGGACAGGGATTGATTTGTTGGCCTGAACTTAGTCTGGTCCATTATCACAGATAAGTGGTTTAGGAGAGGGGTGGGTGTGTAGGTGAATCAGCTGACTCTGTCTCTAACAGTTAGAGAGCTGACACAATCTGCATGGAGACTTGTCTGTTTCATCTGGCCCAGCATCTTTGCTACACCTTCTGTCTTTTTATGCAAGAAAAGAGTTTTTTTTCTCATTTTTTAATGAAAACAAGAGAAGCAGTGTTTGATTGAAAACCAGCTTAGAAATCATGTAATGGGGATGAAAAGGGGTTTCTTAAGCTGTAGGTTCATGAAATGTGGAGTAACAAGATTTTCACCTGACAGCAATGTTTATTCTTCAAGGGGATTTGCTATTTCCATCCTCCCAGACTATTTGTTGCAGCTGCATCTGTAGTGTAATGTAGTATCGAGACTGTGTTTTTTTTTTTTTTTTTTTTTTTGAGGAATCAGCTGGGAATTAGATAAGGAGTCTTTGAAACTTTGTGTCTTTTGAGAGAGGCGAATAAAGAAAAACAACTGTGACTCACTCGCTCACGCAGGGAACTATTTCCATTATGTCTCCCTGTGTCACCATCTAAACAGGGGAAGAAAACGACTGTTTGAGGGCAACAGAAGAAACAGCAATGAAGGGCAGTTGAAGGATCACGACAGCTGCCAGCAGTCTGTCCAAACGCTCCAAGCTAGGCTATTCTGAATTCAGTTCAGACGAAACAGTGGGAAAGTGCCTGACACGTGTGTGTTTGGATCCTGAAAGGGATGGCTTTATTGTAACAATATAAATTTATGATGAAATGACTGCTCTATTTCCACTGAAACTACTCTAAGGCAGGGATACCTAGCCTAGAAATTGAAATTGTAAAAAATTTGTTTTGAGGTAAAAAGCTAAATTAATGTAAACTGGCAGAAATCGTTTTCTCTCCCTGAGGCCATCGCGGCCCTGCTGTTGGCCTGATAACCGAATATGTTGTGAAGCAACCAGCAAGTTTATCTATGTTGCTTCAGCGCAACTTTCCCATCATCGAGCTTTGATGGAGCTCCACATGTCACATCTGCACCATCTCCAGCTGATGGTTGTTTGTGTAATGCAGCATTCTCAGATTCTGCTTGGTGCACTTCCAATTTCGCCGCCTAATCTTAGCCTCCCTCTCCTTTTGTGCCGCCCTACTCGCCCATGAATATGCGTTGGTGAATCAGCGATGCACACTAATGAAATCATTTGCTATGATTGAGGATTAGATGTAGCAGCAGCAGCGGAATCGAACCTGCAATTTCTCAGGGGAGAAAGAGGCACGTGTTTTTTTTTTTCCGAAGATCTCGTTACTCATTCATAACCTCAAATTTCCCCCCTACCCATCCACAAACCCTCAATTAATTTCATACACAAGCACCAGAATCAGGTGGTCCATATAACACTGTACCTCAGAGTGATTGGATGTGATATGAAGATTGCTATATGTGGTGAAAAGGTCTGTTTATCATAGTGTCTCATATGACTGACCTCTTTTGCTGCTGCTCCAGTGAGATGGAATAACATGACAGTAATGTTACTTTGACCACAAAGTGGGCTGCTGGCCAGTGTAGCCTGCATATGACCCAGTTTAGAGATACCATGCAAGAGTCGGGTGCATGTAAGTTCACTCAAACATTGTATCACCTCGAGATCCTTCAGGGTAACGCCCCCCGTACGGCTCAGTGGCAAGGGTCTGTCTTTGTAGCTGTCAATATAAAGTCGTTCATACACAGCTCACAGATCAATTTTGACTTGGTTCTGTAATCTAACAAATATTAAAATCAGAGTCTTAGATTTGGGCCTGAAAACACGCAGGGCCGTTGTTTCTCTGTTGGTTGCAGCTGATTGGAAAATCCTGTGTTGAAGCTAAAGGTGAGGCTGCTTTTCAGTGGATTAAAGATCTGGCAGGGTTACTGAATTTGGAGAGATGAGGGTTTACATAAAAAAAAAAAAAAAAAAAATCCTGTTTCTCAAAGCTGTCTTTCATTTGCTGAAGTATGTACTATAATTCCACTTAATCTGACGTTTGGAGCATAATGTCGGCAAGATACTTACTTATACAGATTTATATATTTCCATAGGACCTATTTATATTTCTGTATTTATTTTAGACTCTCCTAATAAGTGATGTCATCATCATAACAGATACTAATAAGCAATCTTCCCCAAATTGTGTGTATGTAAAGAGTTCATAACATGTCCATGATTTGTATGGAAACATGTCATTTTCATTGTATAATCTCTCTACTCTGGCTCGGCGCAGGAGTGGGACATTTTCGTTACATGATGCTACAGACCAAGACTTTCTACTTGAAGGCTTAACCTTTTTGTTTCATGAAGGCAGCAACTGGTTCAACACTTCTTACAAGGACACACAGCCTTTTGGGGAGGACAGTATTTTGACCGCTTTGCTATTGATCAATGGATATCTATTTTTTCTGCATTTAACACTGGAACTATGGGAAAAAAGCAATAAGGGAACTGTACAGGTATGGTGTGACGGGATGTGCACCTACAGGACATTGCGCTGACCCACAGGACAACCACACATGCACATACACACACACACACATACACACACAGTAGCAATGGCTCAAAGTTTGTGTGGCGATGAAAGGAGTGAGGCAAAAACTGCATTGTCGATAAGCACACATACTGGATGAAATAAAACGGTATAGAATAAAATATAAGGAACACCTACCTGGAGTGATTTTTCTCTGTTGTTTGCATGCTCCCATCTGTGTGTAGGTTTTGCCTACCTGGCCATACTTGTGTACAGGTGGCTTGGTGAGGTTACTCATTACCCCCCCCCCCCCCCCCATTTCGGGAGATGTGTCAATAACCAAAAGCCTTTTGCGTACACATGCATTCAGTCACAGATGCACACAAAGAGCGGTCAAGAGACAGGTGAAGCTCCTCAGAAGGCTGGAAATGTTGGCAGACTGTAAAAAGGAGGACAGTCTGCGTCTGCCCCTGTGAGCACTCAGCCATCTGCTTCATTAGAATTCCCCCTTGAGGTAACCTTCCCTTCTCCAAGAGAAACTCATTGAAAGTGAAGGGCTTTGTTTTAGATTGTCTATTGTAATTACACATTATTCTCCTCCTGTGATGCCTGCTTGCTGAGAGGAGAGGAGATGGCTTGCAGCCGCAAAAAAAAAAAAAAACAAAAACCACACACGTGCACACAAACCCTTACACACAGACAGGGTGCAGTGTAAACGGTGCATGACCGCTGCTGCCACGTGAGCCTCCTGTATGCTGTCTCTGTGTGGGTCTGTGCAACGGGCCAGATCAGCGAGGTCATGGTGACATCCTCACTCGGTTGAGGTGGCTGTCTCTGGGCTGCCATACAGAGACAACCAGCACTAATGCCTTCCTCTGCAGCATCTGGGATAATCTGCTCTAGTTCTCCTTGGGTCAAACTCAACAGTAATTAATCCTACCATTGCCCTGCAGGCCTCAGGGTTAAAGCATTGTATATACATGTGTCTCAAGTTTTTTTTCTCTTTTTTCCAGATAACCCCTTTCAACTTGGTGCTGAATGTGGGAGAAAGCGTGTCCCTTTTTTTTTTTAATAAATTACAATATTTTAATAGTGACATTTGAGAGAGACATGGGGATTTGGGTGGATTTCATTCGACCAGAGGGGAGAAACTTGAGTGTCCTGAAAGTCTAACATCTGAACAGAGTAATACTGAACAGAATCTGTTGTTATATAAATTCAGTACTTAAAAAGTTTCATTATCTGGGTCCAAGAGTTCCTCGTTTCTTTTTCCCTGTCTGACAGACCTGCTATGTTTGTTAGTTTGTTTTAAAAGAAAATGCTTTTATTTTTCAGATCTTCTCACACTCATAGCATGCAGGCTTGACACTATATTTTTTGGCAGCACAGGGCCCAGAGCACTCAGAAACACAGTAACTACAGCACATCCGTATTAGTGCTTTTTTCCCTCTAAAACCCTGCCGTCAAAGCCTTTTGACATCTGCCAGTTTGTTCACAAATATTGTCCAAATGCCAACTTTGCAGTGCTCTAGCTTTTGATGCACATGGCTGAAAGTTTTTCTTTTTGTGTCAGTGTGTATGTGTGTGTCCATGTTCGTGGGTGACTCTGCATATTTGTGCATTTGTGTGTGTGTGTGTGTGTCTGCCCCCCAGGATTAAGTGCATGAAAGCATACGCATGGATAACATCAGAAAGATGACCACAGGTTGCTAACCTTATGTCCCCTCTCCGCCTCTTTCTCTGCCAACCTCCCACCCCCACCCCAAAAAATATACCCAGTCCTCTGCTCACTCCTTCCCTCCCCTGCTGCAAAATCATGATGGTCAGAAATGGGCCATATGTGGCCTACTTAGAGGTGGAGGAAAGTTTCAGTGGGAAATATTGTACTTTTTACTCATTTATATGACAAGCTGCTTTTTAGATCAGGAGTTTTAATAAAACACAAATTAAAAGTTTTTGGCCTTTTGTGACCTGTAACTAGAAAAAAATCACTGTTAAATTTTGGGGATTGTTGAGAAAAGACCTTCCCCTGTTCACCATGTTTCACATGGTTTCATTTAAACAACAGTTTGAGTCACATGCTGAAGGGAAAGACGCTGAACCCCAAATTGCTCCCCAGCGATTATGCCAGTCCCTTGTATTGTAGCTCACTGACACAGGTGTAAACGTTAAAATTGTAAAGCACTTTAGATTAAGTCCTTCTGATTTATCCTATGAGCTTTTAGAGGGGCCTGATCCCTAGACTGGAAACCACTGTACTAAACTTACTGTATATCGTAGTTAAAACTAAACTAAAATAGTAAAACCCATTCCACCTCAACCAGCTACAACCATTTACATCCTGTAAACATTCAAGCATCAGTAATAACAATATTTAACAATATTGCCATGTAATGTATAAATATAACATAATATAAGTCACAGGAGACACAAAAGTAAGAATGTTTACTTGTAATGGGGTATTTTTACATTGTGGTTTTGGTTGTAGTTCATCTTCCTCCATTCCTATATTTATTCTGTGCTCGTACATATACACACATACTGTAATTTAAATGATAGTATATCACATAAAAGCCACTCCTTGTTAACCTCTGCTGGTTGTTTCCAGGTCATTGGGTGGGTGTTAATCAGAACTGAGAGAGAGACTTTGATGTGATGCCTTGAGCTGCGACCCCACTGTGATATGTCAACACAAGGACCAGCGGCTCAAGTTGTCACCCTGCCATCTGCTAACAGTCCATCCTAAATGTCAGTTTCTAAGCAAAACCAATCACCCTGTCCAGACAGACCCTCAGAGGCTGATGCAGTTTGCTGCCTACTTCTGATAGGAAGGCTTAGATCCATCTTGCAATGCTCATAAAATGTTTAAATACTGTTTATTGAATCGGCCCTTGAGATTGAATTGTAGAGATTCATTCCAAAATGTTGTATCTGCTACTTCCAAAATATGACCCCTGCTCTGCTTAACTGATCACTTACATGCGAGTAAAATATTCCAGTGGATATTTTGGGATTTTAATTTAAATGAGTGATGTTAAGTGCTGTTTTTTTTTCCAAAGCTGAACTGTAAGCTGATATCATTTTCTCTCCACAACAAACATTTTGCAAAGAAACCAAATACATCTCAATATAGTTGCATGCTGTATAGTTCAGGGGATGAAACCTACATTTTTCATAAAAACCCTCTCTTATTTAAAAATATTAAGAAGAATAGAAACCCAGAGGAACTCATTTGAAAGAGAGGAAAATACCATTTTCTTATTTTTAGAAATTATAATCCTCCATGACTGGTGATCCCTGCAATACCATCCTCATCCACTTCCTCCTCCTTCCTTCCCTCAGTGAGAGCTTTCCTCACATGCCTCTTCCCCCTTCGGCTTCGGAAACGCCGCATGCCTCACCATACACCATGACTCGCTTTTCAGAGTGAGGCTAAACTGTAGAGAGCAGAAGGCCCAGCCCCCCCACAACCCCCCAGCCTGCAGCCTCTGTTCCATGTTTATCATATTAGCCCGTGCCCTTGAGCATTTTGCAGCCAGACTCATCCTTTGAACTAAGGAGAAAATGCAGACCAGGAGCGCCATACCATAAATCATGTGGGTTTAAATTCTGACAGTAAATGGCTTCATGCTAACAAAACCATGGCTTCAGAGTGGAGCGTGTTGATTGGCTGTCTTGGTCAGCTTGTGTTCCTGCCACGGCTCCTCTTCCAGCCTTTGGGGCGATCAGAAAGACACAGTCCTCCGTCGTTTTCTCTTGGACTCTGAAAACCAAATAAATATTAATAACGATATATTTTGTGATGAAATCACGTCGATGTGAGAGTCAGCCATGAAGAGCTGGGGGAGCTAGGATCAAATTATCATCCACCATATGCATCTAGAAAGGCTTAATTACACTAGTGCTGGACTAGCCATTGTTCAGAATAATTAAGATAGTTTGAAGTGTCATTACTGACTCTGATAATTATAATTTTGCGGAAGAGCCAGTCTGTTCAGCAGAATCTCTCTTGCAGGAGAACAGAGAAGGGGAGAAATGTTCGAGTCAGCCAGCCAAAGCTCTGAATGTCATGGTGGCCCTGATGACCTCCATGCTTCATCTCACCTGCAAATGAATGTCTTAGCTACTTGGTGGGAGGGGAAAAAATGTGGCCCATTCATGTAATGGATTCCGGGCTCATACTAAATGTGGTTGGAGCAAACCCAAAGACCTCATTAAGATAATCCTCTGAGGTGAGAGGCATCCAATTAAGTCCTTAACCATTTGAAAACAAACAATCAAGTGCATGGGCGTTCCTGCAGTGGCCATCTTACACTCATGCATGCTTCAAATTTCTAAACAAAATGTTTCTCATCAACCAGGTAACAGATGGAACGCACATGGTGAAAGAGTCAAAGCCAACATTTCAATCATCCTGCTTATGTCAAGTGGCCTGTACTGTTATGTCATATCACCCAGGAGAGCTATTACATATGCCAGCGCTGAGCAAAATCAGAATTAGCTGTGATTGCTAGACCCTCGTACAATAGCAGCCTGAAAGGCCTTTCAGTGAATGATTTTTTTTCTTTTTTTTATTATGAGACATTAAAATTCTCTGTCACTGACCACCTCTGGTGTGCTTAAGAGTCAGAAATAGATCTTACCGTAAGGCTTAAAGGACTGTTGAACAATCAGCAGCACATTCACAAAGAGAGGGCTGTGGAGGGAGGAGGAGCGGGGAAGTGCTAAGGCAGAGGACACAGAAGAATGAGAGGTGGGCTGAGGAGGCAGAAGGCGAGGGAGACCTTCCGCAAAATGAATCACATTTAACACAATGGCTACATGGCCCTAATTCTAAAATACCTGTGTATTGACTGATGTATCTTATTGACCACGTCTGGTCCTCTTTTAGCTGCTGTTGCAAAGGGCACTTTAAAATGTGATTTCTGTACTCTCGCCAATATGACTTCAGAGAGAATGAAGTCACATCTCGCTGTAGGAGATGTGCAGATCATTCAGGCATTTGATGATGCTGCCGTTCTCTCAATCTGCCTGTCAGCACCACAATGTGGGACCATTTATGTCAGTCTCTTGTCAACAGAGAGCGACGAATGTAAGCACCGACACGTGACTGGCTGAGGAACAAACAAAAATGTATTCCCTCTCAACCATTACAAATCAGTGTTGAACAATACGATCTGTTTTCTGATCTATTGAGCTATGGACGTGGTTAGTGTTAGTTCCAGGTACAAAAACAAGAAGCAGACGATTTTCATTAAACCTGCAGTAAACTTGGGAGCAGCAGAATGAAGTTGTGAACACAATATTGACTTAGGGCATTTTAGGTTGATATTGGAGACTTGTCTGAAAGTTATTGCACTTTACACATCCAACAGATTTGAAGAAACACTATCATACATTCTAGTTATTGTAAATCCAATATTCACTCTTACTGAGATCTGTATATTGTCTCTACCAGCTCCTGACGGACATATCATACTCATTCCCATTTGATAAATTGTAATTTTAAAAATATTGATTTGGTTATAGCATATAGCCCTATCAGTTAGCTCACTTTTTGCCAATCCAAAGTCCAGATTCAGTATATTTCCTCAGTTCATCCCTGGACAGCACACTGCCGTGCAGAGCATATCTGTTAAGTGTGTTTAAAGGTGCTATGTATGTTTTTGCATTAACAGCTGTTTTCTTACTAATCCAGAAGAAATGCTGCAAGTTCAGCATCAAAAATTGTTCCTTTTATTTGCACTCGTCTTCAGCAGTGTGTATTCTAAGCTCTTGTCTTGTAAATGCAACAATGCCTGAAGCTTTTGGTAAATTATCTCTGCACCATCACCACCACCACCACTACCCGCTCCCAGCAAGAAACCATGTTCAGCAGCAGAGAGAACTTATAGCACTTTAAAGACTGGATTTAAACGCTTCACAGAGCAGACAGGACACAACTGTGGGATCACAAAAAGGCCTGAACATAATCTACTGCTACAGAGCATAGATATTAGCCAATTTGTTCAGAGATTTGGGCGTGTTATGCTCTGACAATGTAGCATTGACCTATTACCTTCAAGCAGAAACGAGAAGCACACGACAGCAGTCGAATAAGGTCACTTCTTTCTCCCCCCACATTTTCTTCAGTGTGTAAGCAAGAGTTCATCTGCACAGTTAGAGCAACTTTGTCATCATGGTTAAAGTGATAACTACCTAGCTATGGTCAGGGAATGATTGTGGTTATGGTAGAATAAACCATTGTTGACAGCAGACTCTGTGTCTGGCTGTGCAACAATATCACATTACTTCCTCCTTTGCTCCCAAAGGACAACAGTAATATTTCCTGCACTGGAGCTTTCGAATGTAAATATTTGCGATATTGAAGTATTGAAGCTGAAATGACTCATGCTGTTGTTTCTCCAAAAAGCAACATGGTTGAGAATCAGATGTCAACTGCAAAACTCAATCTATTTGTATCAGTTGCAACAGCCAATTGTGAAGTGGGTTTCATAGAGGCTACACAGACTTTACATAACACGCAGGAAGCAGATGCTAATTTGTGGGATGACTCACTTTCATTAGCTGAAGTGGATCCTTCTGAGCTATTGTACCTTTGATGTTTTCTCCTTAGGTGTTTCACAGGGAATCATTTTTACATGCAAAATGTGCAAGATTTATATTGCATGTTAATTGTCTGTGTGTGTATATGGAAATGTGTAACCACATAGCTCACAGCAGAGGATTCACAGTTACAGTAGAGTGCCAACTTCCCCAGAGCAAAACAGTAAAAACAACAGGAGGGAGCAGAGGGGAAAATTGTATTGTGTGCGAATGTCCGTTTGTGTTTGTGCGACTGTGTCTCTTTGCCTGTGTCTATGAGTGTCTTGTGTGCATGCCAGGATGCAGAAGCTCTAAGTATGTCAGCATGTGCAAATGTGGGAAGGAGAAGGTGGATGTTAGAGGGTTGTGCGGGGAAAAGAAAAAGACCTGTGAGGTGATGGGCGAGTGATGGTGTGTGTCTGTGGCCACGGTGAGCGTACCGCAGGTGTGTGTAAGGTGTGTATTTCTGAAGAGTGAGAGAGAAGGAGAGACGAATAAACAGGCAGAGAAAGAGGCGGCGTTTTTGAACACCCATTTCTGCTTCCTTTCTAATCTTGGCACAGCCGTTGGGATTAAAGCAGGCAGTTAAACTCTGAATATTTCATGATTATGTGTCAGCGGCAAAGAAATGTAGATTATTAACATGCTCCTTTCTGCCGGGTTGATACGAGAGTGAGCAGTGTTGTTTTTTAATTGACTTCTACTTGCCCCCTGTCACTATTCCTGTTCACACAGCTAACCCCATCCCCCGAAGAGCGATCATCCAATGGTAGCGTTGCAACTGTAACTCGGCACAGTGAGTGTAGGAGCTCCATTAGGAGCAAATTTTGGAATTGGTATGGAGTATTTAATTTCTCTTTTCTTTTCAAAAGACTTTCGAAAGCCAAAAACACAAGCAAAATATATATGCTAACAAATGTTAGCATGTCCAGTTAGCTGTAGCTCAGGAGGCAGAGCAGTGCGCCCAGTAAACAGAGAGTTTGAGGTTTGATTCCTGGCTCCGAAGCATCTTGGACAAGATACCCCCTATTGCCACTGATGGAGCTTCATTGTATGAGTTGTAGAGAATATATGCTGGAAAAGGTGCTGTATGAATATATGAATGACCTTGTTGTATGAATGTGGCTTCCATAGTGAAGCACTTTGTGTGATTGACGAGACCAGAAAAGTTTTACAAAAGTGCAGTTAATTTACCAATTAGGAAATGAGTGTCAAGTACAAGACCAAGAAGCACAACATTATCTTACTACTGCTACCTTCAAATGGGGTTGTGTTTACTGGAAATACATTTTTATTGGATGCTAAGTAAGTAAGTTAATATTGTAATTTTAGTCACATTCTTCGTACAGTGCACATCTGCTGTAAGATAGGACGACAAATATATCTCCCTGCTTAGTGCAGTTTCAGGAGCAGACACGCATCACTGCCCCAAGCCAAATTATGTTTGTTCAGTGGGTAATTACTGTGTCTGAGTGGGAAATAACAGAAGCTACATTGAGTAACATAAGTAAAAAATCATCACCCTTGTCGTTTCATTCCTCATTTCCTCTTAATTTCCTCTCAACATTTTATGGAAGGAACCAAACAAAGACTGTGTACATGACATGTACAAGCTCACAAGTTCCAGCTGAAAGTTGGAGTTTTGGAGTTTGTGTTTTTAAGGCCTACTTGTTTAAGGTGACAGCTTTGTACTTGAATATTATTCTCAAAACACGGACAAGTATTTACACTTGGTATCGATAAACTGGGTTGTGTTCAAATGAAATAGCTGTTCTGGTCGTGCATTTTTAATCATACCTAATATTACTAGGACTACGTTCTCCACTGCAGTACTAGAATCATGCTGGTTCCTTCATAGATAGATAGATAGATATTCTTTTATTTATCCTGGGAGTTGTCAAGCAACTCAGGTAAAAAGACAAAGACAATGAATCACTTCAACAATAATAGCAAAAAACATAATAATATCAATAACAGAAACAATAAAATAATAAAATGAATTAATAAAAGTTCATTAAAAACGATTGACTATCTTATAGAGAGAGAGAGCTATAAAGTCTTATGGCTCTAGGAACAAACGATCTGTACAGCCTCTCCTCTGCTTCTCCAAAATTAAATGAAGAGGATCTTCCACACATCCACATTCCTTTGTCTTTGAGGTGTTCAGTAGGAGGCACTTATCATAGTAGACTGGATATTTGTGGTGCAATGACAGACAGCTTGACAGACCTGACAACAGTGACTAAGGAGTTTAGCAAGCAGTCAGTTCTTGTCTATATAACATAGTATATTTTTTATTTGTTTCATTGTTTGAATTAGTAACTGCTCTGAAAAAGATAATCACTAATTCTGTTGTCCATGTAGAAAATATGGTAAGGAAAAATCAAGCCAGAACAGGAAATATGAAATGCTTTCATGTATTTTTACAGGGCTCAGGGTTTTAGATGTAGCCTATATAGGAGAAATTGTGGTTGCTTTGCTTTGGTTTGCTTTGTGAGAGAGTGTGACTAACTAGCTGTATCCAATCAGTGTGTGGAATGACCTCGGTGAAATGTCTCAAACTGCATGGAGGGAGTTGCTGAGCCAATTCAATAATTCCAACATAAGACAGAGCTTGTACTCAAAGAGATCCCATGGAGGTGAAATCCACATTCTAATCCCCTGCCAAAAACTCAGCTGGAAAAATTAGAGAATTGGTTTCCCCCTGGTTTTATATTGGTTGGTAGTTGGTTGACTCTGTAGCTCCAAATAGGATCCTGTTTCTCTCTCTCTGTGGCTCCACCACTGACACTTCCTCCTCCCCTCACCTCTCCCCAAAGCCACTAAATCACTCTGACTGTGGACAAGCATACAGTTAATAAACCTAACAGCCAGCAGGGAAGTTGGAGCATTACGTGTGTGTGTGTGTGTGTGTGTGTGTGTGTGTGTGTGTGTGTGTGTGTCTGTGAGGAACGGAGCAGGCCAAGGGAAACTGCACCTATATATAAAGTCTCTAGGCAGGTAAAAGCACTATATCTAATACTGATAGCATTATGTGATAAATCCATCCACCATATTTTCCAGACTCATCTTGAAACCTCACAAACATATGGTATATATATAGACCTATCTCCAGAGTGGTTCAACAACTGGGTAACCTACTGTATGTGGGAAAGTATTTCTCAGTGATCATATTTAACAAAGATCTAAAGTGCTGCAGGCATGATTCATTATCATGATGCTCAGCAATCACAAGCCGTCAAAGCCAAAGCTGTATTTAGGTATAGATGTTCTGTGCTATGTCACGGCTGAGAGACTGGGTCACACAGTTTGATATGCAGGTGCACAGGAGCACAGGGTTTCCTGCAAACAGGCAGCTCTCTTGTCAGAGGTGTAGCGAGGCATGACACGTAAAGACATGCACACACACACACCTCCCTTCTCTGCAGCCATCCGCCACAGGACGCCTGATAAAAATATCACAAGCCCTATCAGGCAATTAAACAGGGAGATGCAGCGTAGTGTGTTGGCTGCTTAATGGCTTGGGCCTCCCCGCAGATGAGCCAGTGTGACTGGCCAACGGGGGTGATACAGACCACTGATGGAGTGGGAAATCAGAAAGGTGGGTGAAGCAGTCACAGTGATCTCAGTCATGTCATGTGGGAGAAAAAGGGATTCTGTAGGAGGATTTACCACATACTTCGGAAATGTTTTTGTGGAAACTTAAAGTAGAAATTACAGTAAAGTGTTTAATTCTGTATGAATAATGTCAATGAATATACACAAATCTGTCACACTTTGTAAAGAAAATTGTAATAATTTGCTTTATAATAATTTTTCATGAGATATAATTTGGTTATTAATTGATAATTTCTCATTTGATAATTCCTTATTTATCACTATTAATTAATTATTATCACTATTGAGATATTTACAGAGAGATTGTGAAAAATCTTTTATTCATCGTCATCATCGTGTTCATACTCCAAACCACTGTATTTTTCAAGTCCTTTGTAGCTCTTTAATATTGGTTTGTAAGTTGTAATGAATGGGTTAATTAATAATAACTAATATTGTCACTTTTCAATGACAAAAAGGATTGTAATAAAAACAGTCTCTCAATTAATTACAACTCATGAAACCCATTGAAAAAAGGGTTAGGGTATAAATGTATCACCTTATTATTTGCTCTCTCAGTATAATGAAAAGAGTCATGTCGCATATATGCTGCTACTATGTTGGACTTGTGAATGTGAATGTTAATCATCAGCAGCTCTGATGCTGCTGCTCTGTTGCACCACTGCCTGATGTCCTCAATATCACCAAACCTAGTTTCACATTGAGGAAAATAATTATCGACCTGAGATCACAGGGACTTATCATCAACCTGATGCTACTCAGGACATGCAGACCCTGATTGAGGTGATGGATCTCCACTACATGGTGGACATTCCTCAAACCCAAATGGATATTATCAGCTGGGTGGTATCTGACCCACATCTCGGCTCCTGTTATGTCTATGCTCTCACCTCAGCAGGGGCTCTGTGATGGACTCCATATTGCCTCGCACAATCTCAGCCAGCTGATGCAAGGTGGCAAGTTTGACTTGGATGGAGACACAACTTTTTGGTGTGTGTGAGTGTGTGTCTGTGTGACAGAGAGATACAGTTTGAAAAAAAGAGAAAGAGAGTGTGTGTCCCATGTTTCCCAGATCCAGGATGCTGTTAATGGAGAGAGATAGTAGCAGAACAACAGCACTGAGACTAGACATCTCACTTAGCGCTCAAACAGAAATGCACATTCACTATAGGTGCAAAACCTTTTCGAAATAGCTTCATTTGTTATTTGGAAAAAGCTCTTTCACTTCCATTAGATGTAAACGTTACAGAAAAGAAGGGATACATTTCAGCACATTTATAACAATGAAAACTCACCTTGATAAACCTTGTATTTCTGCCTGCAACTTTGGTCTGTAGTAATAGCTGGTATAAATTAGTTAAGATTACACCACTGCAAGAGCCATATCCAGGTAAATTTATCTTACAATTTGATTAAGGTGTGTTGGTTCAAAGATGTGATGATCAGGTCACGTTGCTCACTGCCAGTGAATGTGAGTTTATTTTATAAGCAAACATCAGGGACACAAATGCACAGTACTGACTGGAATAGATATCAACCATATGATAGCCAGCCTGCTGACGTTGTGCCTGGTGTTTCTTCACTGTCCGTGTACGTGAGTGTTTTCAACCATATCAAGTCATATGGAGAGAATCCACCACACCATGGCTAATGTGGATTTGGCTGACAAAGCCCATGGAACTACATGGAGAGTGGATTGAAATGAAGAATGGTAACTTGTCATAATGGCTCTATGTGTGGCTGTACTCACTCTACATCCCTCCCAATCATAGCATCCAGATGAAGGGCTGCTAAGTCAGCTCTGGTCCAGCCTGCTCTTGCTCCACAGCTCGGCCTCCCAGTGTGTGTGTGCTGCAGACAAAGATAGGACTCTCAAAGGGCCAGCACAATGCTGGGCAGCTCAGAGGCTCCCATTTCTGCTTGGTCCTCTCAGTCTCCCTCTATCACACTTTTTCTAATAGAAAAAAAAATAACCCAGCCCACACATCAGAACATGCTGTAGCATTGACAAAATGACTTATTACCCCTCGCTGCACACTTTCCTCTCCCTCCCTGGATTCATCAAGCTCCCAACCTCCCCTCAAAATGGCTGGCACCTCCTGGCGTTTGTCTAGCCTGTCACCCTTCCTCTGCAGTGACCTTGAGACAGAGATGGAGGAGTGATGGTGCTCCAATAACTGCTGCAATACAGTCCCCCCCCCCCCAAAATAAAAAATAAAAAATACACCGCAGCAAGATGGCTCTCACTTACACTGACAGCTGGAGGAGGAGGAGGAGGAGGAGGGGGGCAACCCTCTGCATATCTGCATCAATCAAAATAGGATTAGGGTGCCTCTCTCTGGTCCTTTTTATTTCCCATTAACTTAAAGTTGCTGATGAAATACAGAGCTGTTACATGGTAACTGGGGTTGCAGAGCCACATTGTAGCCTCTACTATCTTCGGTAATCTTGTTAAATTCATAGGGAGTTCAACACCATCAATATTCTTTCCATAAAGTTTTTTTTTTTTTTCAAGTATTGGCATGATGAGTGGCAGAATTTGAGTTTAAAGGCTTTACGCTGGTCCATTGCCATTGTCAATGATAAAGCGGGGTCTTTCTGACAGCAATATAAACAGATGAAATGATGTGACAATGTGTGAAACAAAACTGTCCGCTGTGATCAACAACCTTCACGGGCAAAATGACCCACCCCCTCTTAGAAAACTGTTGTGACCGGTCACGTGACCCATCGGATGCCACCCTTCCACATCCTGGTGCGATAGCGATGCAGACAAGAGATGATGCATGAATTCTTAATCAAATAAAGAGAGTGAGAAGTGATAGGAGTGGAAGGCAATCGTCCTGGCCATACTGAAGTAATGAGGCGTTGTCTTCCTTCCACATGTCAAGTTTCAGAATGACTAGTCTCATCACCATTCACTTTCTAGAGCCATCTTTTGCTCCTCGCCTCAAACTCAGGTTCAGCATGCTCAGAAGCCCAAGGCCCCAAACCCGACAACTATGCTGGCCACTGCTCAACCACTCTACATTAAAACTGAAAGAAAGTTTGCAGGTTTGTTCTTGCGACCTTGAGCTCACACAGAGAAGAAGAATGGCTATCAGCAGGAAATTTTGCGGTTTTAGTTTCCAATGAAAAGTGAGGCATCCACAGCACAGCTTTGGGTGGGAGCAGTGGGGTCCCACTGCACGGCTGTCAAGTGACCCCGTCCAAGTCCTGTCCACAACACCCTTCTCTGACCACCTGAGCCTCTGTGCTGTGTGAGCCCATCTGCTGGCAGTTGAGTCAGGCAGCACAGAACCAATTCATTGCTTCACGTCAATTCAAAATCTAGTTGCACTTGCCCTGTCAGGTTACACCTCATCCTTCACACTTCTACCTCTTTTTCCCTGATGTCACGTGTAGCTCCTGCCAGAGAGATGCTTCTGCGTCCTTTCCCCCAAAATGTAAAAAGGGGGAAAAAAGAAAAGAAAATACTTAGGAGTTGGGCATCCCCATGGCAACCAGGTCCTGTGGTAAAGGCAGGGATATCAGGCCAAGCCCAATGCCATTTGCATACAAATTGCCCAGCTGGTACCTTGTTGTTATGACAACGGCACACAGCTCCCAGAATTCATTTGGAAGTGAAATACAAAAGGAAAGCAGCCAGCGAGAAGAGTCATTGATAAAATTCCTTCTTTTCTGTAATGAAGACGTTGCTGTCACTGACACTGTTTTCTCATGCAAATCCACTCTCCAGGAAATTAGAAAAAATATCATATTCTCACTGTGACTTTTGGGCAAGATAATGAGTAAATGTAGGTCAGATTGATTACAATATTATATGTATCTGCAATATATTTTATTGCAGTGAAATATGCTTAAAATTTGAAACATTATTGTTACATATTACATATGTAATGTAACTGCTGACATGAAAATTCTTGTTTTGTCTTTTCAAACTGGCCCAGAAAATTATATGACCTCTGGCAGATACTTTCCAAAGTGCGTCTATCTCCTTTCCTCTTGGTTCACCTGATTTTGCAAACCTTTATATAATTCCCAACAATGAGCCATGCCAAATCCACAGAGCTTGAGAGAGAACGTAAACTCCGCTGACAACACAGTGTCCTCTACTGGCAGCATGTGGCAGGGAATTTACACAACCCCTGTCTGGCTAAACGGATAATATTTAGCTCAAGGGCAACTGAGCTGATGCTTTTCCATAGTCATCCTGGCTCAGCTTACTGGCCAGTTAAATTGCCCTGCTGCGGGCTCCATGAGCAGTCTGTGAACCCAGCATTTCTATTTATCCCAGCAACCTCCACGAGACTCAGGTTTAATAATTGACTTCTGTGCGACTGTCGAAACATCACAGGCTAATCAGTGTCTCTTACTCTCAGCAGGAAACAAAGCTGCTTCTGGTTCTAAAATCTGACCTGTGTGGAAGAGTGCTGATCTGCAGGCAGGATGAACCCTCACCCCCAACCTGTACACATTAAACGGTGCAACTTCTTTCCCCCTCTTTGTGTTAATGTTGGGAGAGAGCCCCAATGATAGTCTTGTTATACATTGTTAGAGACAACTGGTGCAAACCACATCAGCCTGGTCTGGAAGGCCTGTATCAGCAACAACACAATGAAGGAAGCAAGGTCACACACCTTGCCTCCCAGCATATAAATTCAGGAGTCTTCTCGCTGAAGTGCTGCTGGTGCTAATGCATGACAGCTTAGTACGTTTCTTCGCCTGAACGTGCAACCTTTCCCAAGGTCACAACTCGCCACCAGCTCACCACCACCCCACTTATTTGTTGCTTACCATCCAATTCAACATGGCAACCCGATGGGGACTCTGCGGTGCTGGGAAGATCAGTCATGACTTCAGTGTGGCCATGAAGACACTGTCTCCTGAAGATCACCAGGTAATCTGTGCAATCAAACTGATTGTATCTTCACTGTCACACAAGATGCCTCCCTATTCAATGAACAGAGCTGCTGAAAGAGCAACATGTCGATGAATGTCTTTTTTGTTTTTCTCTCCTATGTGCAGATAGCAGTCATTGCATCAAGGAGCTTAGAGCGTGCCAAAGAGTTCGCCAAGAAGCATGGTATTCCTAAGGCTTATGGCAGCTATGAAGAGCTGGCCAATGACCCAGACATTGGTGAGTAATGGAAGGAACAGCTCCAGGAAAGATAACGGTGTGTAAGTGTAACTGTTTCAAACATCTGTGTCCTCGCAGACATTGTCTACCTGGGAGTGTTGCACACTGAGCACTGGCGAGTGGGTCTGCTATTCCTTAAAGCTGGCAAGAACTTGTTGTGTGAGAAGCCTTTTGCTATGAACTCCAGACAGGTGAAAGACCTTGTCACTGCTGCCAAGAAAAATAATGTCTTCCTGATGGAGGTAAGGTTTAAAGGTTATAGTCATTAGCTTAGTGGCCACTTACTGGCCATGGAGTTTGCTGTAGGTTCAGATATGGTGCTGACAACAAAGAAAGAAGAATTTGTTGTTTGCTACAAAAACTGAAAGGTAATAATCAACATTTATTAATCTTCTTGAGTATCTTGTGAAATGACATGCAAATAATAAATAAATATAATGCATAAAAGGGATTTGGGTTTTATTGCTATCAGGTTATCTAATAATGAGTGTGTGTGACTGTGAAGCCGAAAATAACTGCCCCAAACTTCTTCCACTCACACATATTCGAGCTGAATTGTAAAGCAGCTGTTTGGAAAACACTCATATTCACTTCTTTGCTGGGAGCTAGATCAGAAGTCATGTACAACACAAAAGCTGAATGTCCTGGGAGTGTTTATGGGTCGTGGCACAGGAAAAACCTCTTTTCATGCCATGTTTTATTGGCACATCTGCCATACAGAGGTTATACTGTATATGAGGTGAGGTGATAACTGTTGCTTTCTGTCATGCAACTCCAATTTAGCCTGCGCTGCATAGCAGAGATATATTGTCACCTCTGTCTCTCCCAGGCCATCTGGTCCCGATGTTTCCCTGTTCACGCTGAGGTGCGCAGGCTGCTGGCAGAGGAGGCAGTAGGGGAGGTGAAGCTGGTGAAGGCCTACTTTGGCTCCCCTCAGCTTCACATCCCCCGCTCTGTGGAGAAGAAGCTGGGTGGAGGAGCACTGCTAGATATTGGAGTGTACTGCCTGCAATTTATCTTGATGGTGTTCAACGGAGAGAGGCCAGAGTCCATCCAGGCCACAGGGGTGCAGCTTGACTCAGGTACAATTCAGCACAATGGGTCACGCAGATGAGGTGCGGTGTAGATTAGTATCATTAACCACATGGTGTGAATCAGTGATCATAAACTGGTCTTTAAAACAGTTCACCACTAAAGAAAAAAAGAGGGAACAAGTCTGTTGTGTGACACAGAAAATCACATTTAAACGGAAACACCTCAGGGAAGAATTCACACAGAAAATCCCACACTTATCTTTAAAATGTCACACTAATCCAAATCCTCCCCGGAGAATACAGTATTACTGTAAGACTGGCAGGGTGATATGTAACTGAATGTCTCATAACAAATGATCCTTAAATGTAAGGCAATCACACATTTCCTTATCTCTTACTTACCATTCTTCATGCTTGAATCAATATACATGCAGTCCATCTTTTTCAAGATCATAAACGTTGATATGATCTTTATCAACAAGTCATGCCAGTAAAATTGGATGGACCTGAACTGACCAATCTGAAGTCCGCTAATTAAAAAAAGTGCATTGAAATGACCTGAAATGAATTTAACTTGAATATGGAACTCAAGTTTCAATCAAAAATGATTATTGTTGTATTGTGAGGATTCATTTGTTTGGTTTTATGGGGATTCACTGTTTGGCAGGAGTGGATGAATCAGTGGTCGTGGTGATGAAGTTCTCCAAAAAGAGGATGGCCTTCTGTTCCTTTTCAATAGCTGCCCGACTTCCAAACGATGCAGTGATCAGCGGCACTAAGGGCTCCATTAAAGTATGCCTTACTCATCATATACAGGAACATTTTACTTGACTAAGAAATGATCAAGGTGTGCACGCACTGAGATAAAGCATAATTGTCTCCACATTTAATTAAATAGAAGCATTTCTGACAAACCCATACCTACTGCACTTGAAGATTTCTGAGTTGAGTGATTTCCTTTCTGCCCTGCAGGTTCTTGGCCCCATGCACTGCCCTACCACTCTAGTAGTGAACGACAAGGAGACGGAGTATCCTCTGCCTGAACCGTGCCTCCCTCTGAATTTCACCAACAGCACCGGGCTTCGCTATGAGGCAGAGGAAGTGAGGCAGTGTCTGCTTAAGGGTAGGTCATGATAAAAGAAAAGTTTCGTGTATTTGTCTTCAAATAGATGAAATTGTTTGAACGGCCCGAACCGCTGCTTCAAAGGTAAGGTGAGTTTGAGGGACAGACGCTGCAATTTAGTGAAACCATTGTATTCCTGGATGCATGAATACAGTCATCACGATCCATTGTTATCATTCCTTGGAAAGTCTATTGATTCTGTTTCCTATTTTAATTTAAATAATCTTTACATCCCTGCTTTGACATAATTTATGTCATGGTGGATATGTGCATAATTTAACTGCCATTATAAACAGACATGACTGATTTCCCTCTTAAACTCCTCTTCATCCACAGGACTTAAGGAGAGCCCACGGATGCCTTTGGCAGATTCTGTCTTGCTGACAGAGATCATGGATGAAATCAGAAAACAGGTGGGAGTTGTCTTCAGCCAGGACAGCCAGTGACATCACTCCAAAGCCGAGCTGTTTCACCTGACCTAAACCTACTCGGATGGAACGGAGGAAGCTGCTCGGGGCAGGCTTAGGATCTTTTGGCATAAGCAGATCACTCATGGCACTGTGTGACAAAGCCTGAGCAGATGCAGTGTCATCCAGGGTAACATTTTCAGCTGCCACTCAGTTAAAGATACAGCCGGCAAATTATTGGCACATGTGCATCTTGAGTGAATTTGCCGCTGTTACGCACTTTTCATCATATAGACACACCTGTAATTGTGCCAAATACAGTAATTCTGCCCCAGAGTCACGGTGTAAAGTCACTGTGCTGATTCTTAAATCACACAGCTTTGAAAAAAATCAGGCCGAAAACATGTTTTAAACCAACCACATCACAATGTAAACAAACCGAGTGACCACACTGTGTGTATGTCGCCATCCTGTGAGACACACCCAGCTGTCACTGTAAGGCATGTAATTGATGAATCCAATAAAAGACTGATTGTGAAAGCCATGTTTCATTTCAAATATCATCCGCTGCAGAGGAGAAGAGACTTGGAGTGGCACGTTTGAATCAAAGTGTTCTGTCATGTCTGACCCTTGCAGCGGTGTACAAATAGATTCATGCTCTCTGCACAAAAATAGGTTGCACTGTCTGCTTCTCAAGGTTAGGACAGAGAAAGGCCTTTATGAGTCAGCAAAGAGCACGGCTCATTTAATACTTGCTCTCAACCTTTTGGGCTCATTGTCTGTCTCATTGATACACAGTGCAGTCCATGAATGCAAAAATGTTCATAATGTTGACTAATTTGCTACTGATTAATGAGTAAGAGGAAACGTGTTCATTTTTGGGGGCATTTTAAATGTTAACATACTTATTTCTTTCTATACATGTTGTTTCTGTGCTACAGACAAACAACTAATATTTACCATTTAAAGTAAACAAATGGACCAACCAGCTTCAATCCATGATAAATATCAGCCTCAGTAAAATGTAGCACTGAAGGGGAACCATTCTGTAGTTGACCCCTGACCTTAAACCACTCTTGGTGATAACATGGTGATGACCCTGAATCAAAGGACATAAAAAGATGCAGTGGAAAAGTGAATTTATCTGCAATACCTTTTATTTGTGTTGGACAGCTTACATGACATAATATACAATGAGATGACGCTATCTGGTGAAGAAAAAATAAACTCACTTGGAGTAGAATTCAAATAGAATAAAACACTTGACAAATTAAAAAAAGGTAATAGATTATAGATAGATTATCAATTAAGGAAGCAAAGTAAAGATAAATTCACCTGACAAAATACAAAGAAAGTTGAAAAGAAAGCTATAAAAAGTAGATTTAAAATAATAAAAATTTCTAATAATAAATAATTATATAAAAGGGCTGTTATGAAAACAGACAGGGAGCTTCCCACAATAGAGGAGAGGACGATCAGCTCGTTTATTTTGGTCTTGTGATCACAATCTGGAGGTCATCACCATCACCACATCATCATCATCATCATCATCATCATCATCATCGTGCTGTTTTTGTCCAACGTCACACATTTAAAAACTAATACTGTGTCTCCACCTTGTGGCGGAGAGCAGCCATTGTAAATAAACCCATTCATAGGCTGCGGGGTCCGAGGCCACGCCCACCCGCGCGCCCACGCCCCTTCTCGTGCAGACAGGCCACCCTTTAATCGGACTCAGCTCTTCCAACATGGCAACCCGGTGGGGAATCTGCAGCGCGGGGAAGATCAGCCATGATTTCACCGTGGCCCTGAAGACTTTGCCCACCGAAGACCATCAGGTATCAGGCTCAGTCGGCGTAGACACAAATACACCCCGTGGTTCAGGTGCAACACACAGGTGATCACAACTCTTCCGGGCTCTTCCGTCTCCTGTCTGTCGCTCCTGCTGCTTTTAAATCAGGTCAAAAACCTGTGACCAAATAAATGATACAGACATAATGTTGTTTATCTGAAACCTGCTCGTAAATACATTATGTGTGTATAGGGCTGCGTCCAGAGGTCACTGGGCTTTGTGTGCAAAGCAAGTCACAGGCTGTTCTGGCATTTTCTCCTGCTTTTGTTTTGTACCGTAAAACAAATAGTACATGCGCATTAAAGGTCCATTCACTGTGAGCAGACCTAGGTTTTTTTAATACCAATCTTTCATATTCTCTTTATTATGGCAATTTTGTCATTTCAGCAATAATTAAATCAAGGCAAACACAGTCAGGCCGCAGCTAATATGATTTAATTTAAGGAGATGAACTGTCTCATTTCGCTAAGTGCAGCATGAAAAACTAAAAGGCAAAAATTAAATGAAGAGACATCTCCAAAATGAATATTACTGTGACTCTTTACAGAAAACAAGACCTAATTAATTTATTGAGCAATGTTTGCCTGCATCCATTCACCAAAGGCTGAGGAAAGCAGAGTTCTTTACTTAATTTACATTTACATTATTAGATGTTTTGCTGCACTATGCAGAAAAATGTATCAAGCCTTATTCCACGGCCCTATTAAATAAGGCAATAATGTGTCCATATACTTTAGAAGATATTAACAGACTTAAGCCTCACCAGCATTGGGGTATAGTCTGTTGCTGCATAGGTTGTGGTGGGTCTTTTTTATTCTCATTAGAATAAGAGCAGAGCAGTAATCATTTGATACTCTATTCACAGGTTGTGGCTGTGGCAGCTCGCAAGTTAGAGGATGCACAGGAGTTTGCCAGAAAGCACAGCATCTCTCGAGCGTATGGCAGCTATGAGGAGCTTGCCAGAGATCCAGACATCGGTCAGTTTCTGTCGTTCCCAGGTCAAATTTAGTTTGTTAGGAATCTCCACTCATTAATTCAGTTTCAGTGTCTTCATACAGTTTTCCCTCTGATGTGTGTTTACGTGTGTGCAGATGTGGTGTATGTTGGCGTTATCCACCCCTACCATCTGAGCACTTGTCTGCTCTTCACAAACGCCAAGAAGAACGTGCTGTGTGAGAAGCCTCTGGCCATGAACTCCAAGGAGGTACAGCAGATCCTGGCCTCTGCTAAGCTGAATGACGTCTTCCTCATGGAGGTATGGATGGAGCAGACCAAAAAGAAAAGCACCTCTTTTCTTCATAGCCTTAATTTCTTCTTCTTAATTTATTCTGAGCTGCTTCATGGGACTCGTTGGCCACTACATAACAACACCTTTGTCTTTTTCTCCAGGCTGTATGGACCCGGTTTTTCCCAGCTTCTGTGGAGATCCGAAGGCTGCTGGCTGAAGGGGAGGTGGGTGAGGTGAAGATGGTCACGTCTGAATTCGGCGTGCCGGTGATGCATATTTTAAGATCGACGCAGAAGGAGTTGGGTGGAGGTGCAACATTAGATCTTGGCATCTACTGCCTGCAGTTCGTATGTATGGTGTATAATGGAGAGAGGCCAGAGTGCATACAAGCCACTGGAGTCTGCATGGAGACAGGTGAGTAGAAAGCAGGTCAGAGGGCTTTCACAATAATAATAATAATAATAATAATAATTTCCAATGCAACTGACTTAACAATCAGTTAGCATGAGGAGAAGTGTAGCACTTACTCAATGATAGGGTGTAGAGTATTGATGATGTAAGTTCAGCAGCTATGGTGAAAGTAGCTGGTTCATTTCTCAGTGACAAGTTTGCACAAAAAACAAGCCTGTTGTAATCAGACTCACACAGGCCGTCATCCTTTGACCTCACTTTTGCAGCTGCTTATGCATTAACAGGTGACAGTTTGTCAGTGAGAGCTTGTAAAATGTTTTCGTCCAGTTCTTGTGCCTACCTGATAAGACTTCTAAATCTAATCTGTCTTTTCTTTTATGGCCCAATAAAGTTTATTTCTTCTTCAGAATAAAACATAGCAGAATTTACTGACTTTATGTTGTGTGTTCATCATGAATTTATTTAGTTTGATCATTTCTTCCTCAAATGTGCTTCATATATTTGTATGTTGTTTCAGGAGTGGATGAGACTGTGGCTGTCACTCTGAAGTTCTCCAAGAACAGAATGGCTGTGTTCACCTGCTCTTCAGGTGTAAAGCTGCCCAATGATGCCATTATTGCTGGCACAAAGGGCACAATCAGGGTGGGTCATTGCAGCTGGGCCACATATTCAAATAAAATTCAAACAGTCTGAAATGCAGTGCTAATTTGCACTGTGCACTTTGGCACCTTAAGAATACAACTTTACGTTAAATTAACCAAGGTCATGTGTGAAGCAATGTTGGAAAGAAATTAGGAAGTTGTGCGTTGTAAAAAAAAAAAAAAAAAAAAAAAAAATGCATTGTGTAAACCATAATGGAGAAGTATATCCAGTGCACACATTGTATATACTGTAGTGACATATTTGCTCTCATTGATTTTCTGTTGATGTTTTTTAAGGTCCCTGGCCACATGTGGTGCCCCACATCATTGGAGGTGAATGGGAAGGAAACTCAATACCCATTGCCTGAGCCCTATTTGCCCCTCAACTTCATCAACAGTACAGGGATGCGTTACGAAGCAGAGGAGGTTCGCCAGTGTTTGCTCAAAGGTACAGTGAAAGTTTATGTTTTACTGTTAATAGAAATGAATTAATGCATAAACAAAATGTTTAACACTGACATTTGTGAATGGATTTCCAAATACACACTTTCAACACAAGGTGGCATAAGAAACACTACATTGTTTTTGTCCAGTTGCTGATTGTTCATGCAGATGTGACAGTACAGTGTTTATCTGCTGACAATATGTTTGATCCATGTAGGGCTGAAGCAGAGTGCAATTATGTCTCATGCTGATTCTCTTCTGCTGGCTGAGGTGGAGGATGAGATTCGAAGGCAGGTGGGGGTGGTGTACAGCCAGGACTGCCAGTGAATGTTTAACGTGTACTCAAACTTCATAATAGAGTACTGTCCTCTTACAAGTAATGCACTACATTTATACACTACTAGTGAATAATGTTGCACAAGTGTGCAAAGTTTTATAATCTAGTGAGAATGAAGAAAGATTTGAGACAAATTTCTCTTTTTCCTCACATTGCTGATGTGTTCAGATTAAGATCTGTGACATATTTGCAAAAATTAAAATTCTTAACAAACCTATTAACTTCACTAGATTGTGCAGATCTGAACTCACAATGACACTAAATTCTTTGATTAGTCACAAAATAAATTTGCCAAGACATTTATATGGTTTTGTTGTGGTTTGATTCTCTTTCATCTTTCACCTGATTTCTTTACCTGGTCTAACTTTAACTGCTGTGCTCAATTTGTGTTAATCATTGTTAAACAAAACATTTGTAAGACAGAGTTAAGATAAGTGCTCATCTCTTTTATTGATGGAAATCCAGTCTTGTAGGACAGCTCAGTACACCAGCTAAACACTATAATACCCCTTTACATTTAGTTAGTTCTGACACTCTAGCATTACAATCAAAAGCACATTAGACACATGAAGACAGCTATAGTGGGTCACTGATGTAGAAGAAGGATTAACAAAGGGCTTCTACCCATTACCCACTGGGACTGAGGGACAGGGCTCCTTCTCCATACCCCTGTCCCCCATGAGAAAAAACCCTAAAAGTGCTCATTCATTATGAGTCAACTTTAGTGAACCACATAATTCATAAGTGTCAACTTAGATATGATCCAAATGTAAAGGCTTTGATACATCTAAAAACACAAATACAGTAACTAGCTCCTCTGGAGAGGACATCCAAAACTAACATTTCTCTATATTCAGACAAAATATAAGTAGTATTGGATGTCCCAAAACAAGACCTCACCATTCACAAAAGTCAAGTATAATATAGAATGTAACATTGTCTGGAATAGATAGGAATAGGAGTGCAACACTTACAGACACACTTAAATACAATGAAAGCTGGCATTGAAGAGAGGACATTTCATACAGACAGCTCTACCAAAGGATCTGTTTTGGTGGAGTGGTGAAACTGAGGCTGCACTGCAGGAGGAGCCCTTTGATTTAGGATGCCACGGGTTTGTTCTTTAAGTTGGCAGAGGAGTGCAATTAGTAAACTATAACAGTAGTCAAGGCGCTCTTTTCAAGATCAGTCTGCCCTATCACCAACCCCACCTAAACAGGAGCCAGTATGCGCATGCACACAAACCAGGATGCATTCACGCTTAGACTCACTTTTAATAATGTATTAAGTGTTTGAGTGAATAGATACAGCAGTTTCTGGTTAAGGTGCAATCATCTGAGGCCCCACAGACTGGCTTGATTGAGAGAATCGATGTGAATGGAATGAAGACAAAGTGGAATTGTACGGAAGGCTATACTCTATTTTTACATTTTTTTTTTTTTTTCCATAATTGCTTAAATGATAAATTGTTCAGGGGTAAAATCTGTGATCCTGGACGTTGGATGTGAAGGGCTGTCAGCTGGAGTGGAGTGTGGGGTGGAGAGCTATGAAAGATAGATAAGGTGGAGGAAGAAAGTGGAGCAGCTCTGAGGGCTGTTCAGGCCACCAGAACCACACGCATGGTGTTGGTGTAACCGGAGCCTGGACGCCAGCCCGTCAGGACGATGACAACATCTCCCTCTTTGAAGAAGCCACGGACTTTGCCTAGAAAATCAAACATGATTAGCAAAATGTCTTGGTGGTAAAAACATGTCAGTATGTTCCTCTGCACTTTCAAATAACTGCGACATATTGAAAGTTGGGATATCAGGTCTTACCCATATCCATGGCAAAGTTGACACGCATGTCGACGTCCTCTGCCCACACGTCGTTGGCAGGCTTGGTGTAGAGGACGGGGAAGATGCCACGGTACAGGTGAGCTTGGCGGGCTGTCTGGGCGTTACGGGTCACAGCGAGGATGGGAGCACGGGGCCTGTACCTGGAGATCAGGTGGGCGGACCTGCACATGCAAACACAGATACATAAAGCTGAGCACAAAAGATTATTTGAAGTATTTTCCTTTAAACTAATAATTACAGCTGTATGTTAAGCAGAATTTGAAAATTAATATTGTATTAACCCTTAGGTATAGCGTAGTATAAGCCATTTCCCTTAATAGATGTAAATCAACTCCATGTAATGTGATTTAAAAACCCTTCCACCCAATTAACAATGATGTTGAGTTGTCCTACCCCAATCGCAGGCAACAGAACTGACAGGATTGTCAGGATAGAAAAGCTAAGTGCAACACTATCACATGTGCAGAGGTCAGTGACCCAATCCAAATGTTCGTTCCCCAACTACAGACTTTGGAGGCTTGGGAATTCGAATTACACATTACTGTGATATTAAAAGCAGGGATGCCAGTAAGCATAAAATGCTGGCAGGCAAAAGTTTATTTGTGCCGTCTTTGGCAGAAATTGTACAACAAATGGTTTCCAATAATGCCCTGATATTTGATATTTGTGTATATGCATTCAATTTCTCATATTAAATGGGAGCCCTGCAGTGGCAAGAGTAAGGCCTCTGCCCCAGGTAACATGATGTCACCAAATTAGTTGAAGATGTAGACCAAATTATCTCATTTGCTGAAGCATTTTGAGACCTTCCTGCACTCACTGGTGAGCCAGGTGCTCTTCTGTTGAGGATAGAAATTGGGACTGGGCTAATGACAACCCCCACTCGCTCTTGAAATCTTTTGCTATCTCCACCCACCCAATGTAACACCACAACAGACGCACACACATTCACACACAAAATTGAGGGAGAGGGAATCTGTAAGAGTACATTAGGTGCTTTAGGGTGAATCAAGAGCTGTGCTGGACACCTTACCTTCAGGACCAGGATCATTTCACCTCCTTCCTTCTCTTTCTTACCTCCCAGTCTTGGTGAGAACAATGATGGCACTAGCGCAGCATTTGAAGGATGACTCGACAGCTCCAACAGCTACAGCCTCTGACGGGTCTCTGGTCAGTTGCGAGTGTCTCCTCAGCTCTTCAAACAGCTGTCTGTGGAAGGTGGCCGCCTCGGCCTCTCGTGCTATCTGAGCCCCGAAGGGCCGCGAGGGAAGGGCGGGGGGTTACTCTCAGTCACACACACCACCACTACAGCATGCCGAGTCATTCACACTACTGGGAGTGACTGGCAAACGCTGAGCTCAAACCCTGGTTTAGTTGTTGGGGAAATGGTCCCTTCAAACACAAATTCTTAAAGCAAATAAGCCCCAAAACCTCAGTCAAGGGGATGATTGATAAATTTTTGGGCTAATGTATACAGTCTTATCTTTTATCACCAGAATTATGCTAATGATTATACTCTAAAATTTGTTCACATAGGTAAAAACTAACCAGTAGTCTTCCAAAGTGTTTGCCAGGTGCTGCCAGTTACTTGCTCAGTCCGTCCCTGTCTGGCCCTACTCTCCCTCTCTCAGATTCCTCAAGAACCGGTATCAGTGTCCTCCTCGACCTGCCAGGACCGGATAACCAGCCTACCTTCCAGAGCCTGTGAGCACAATGATCGCGGAGGCTAAGCTCTTAAAGGAAGCCTCGACAGCGCCGATTGCAATAGCCTCAGCAGGGTCTTTGCAGTGTGGTGTGGAACGACGCAGGTCCTCAAACACCTGCCGGTGGAACATGGCTGCCTCGGCTTCACGAGCAATCTGGCACAAGTGAGGGCAAGATGCATCGAGCAAAGGCATTTCCACACCAGGCACACGCAGGTGTAAAATGAGGAAAATGGATGGGGGGGAAAAAAAAAAAAAAAAAGGACAGGAACATGGAGAACAGAGAGAGACAATGTTAGACAAGAAGAACAGAAGTGAATAGAAGGGACAGGAAGAAAGGACAGGGTGGACATTAGTCATTGAAGAGTTTAAGTGTGCAGTTAGTGCGGGGGAAAACAGGGAAACAACGTTAAAACATACCCGAGAGTTAAAATTTTACCACAACCATTTACAAAATATTAAATAGTACAACAAAATCTGGAGTTAATGCAACTGAATTGCTGAAATAACCTTTTTAAAAGAACTATTCTTAGGACATCTAAGGACATAAAATGAAATGGTTTTCAGTTTAATAAAATAACATCAAAAAATAATTTACTCAAACTAATTGTGTCAACTGAGATTTAAAACAAATGCTGGGGGATGCTAAGCACTGCACACAAAGGTGAAGAGAGTTTAAAACAGTCAGGAGGAATGAACAAGAAAAGCATTAGAGAGAATCAGGTTAATGAGAAAAAGACGAAGCTCAAAAGGGAAAATGGACAAAGACAAAAAAATAGAAATAGAATAAAAAATGTGAGTTCTTCAATGTGAATTCTCATCTCAGTCAGTCATCTAAGTAAATATTTGGTTTTAGGTCAATGGAAGCCGTGCTTTACTTTGTGAAGCACACCATGCAACTTAAGTATAAGGGCAGTGAGCCCAAAGGCAGAAGCTGCAGGACTGCTGAGTCACTCTTGGGTCTGCATAGCAGTACAAACAGAGTATAGCCAAGGACAGTGGAGGTTAGCCAAGACAGGCCTGAGCGAGGAAAGGCAGGCTAGACAGCATTAGCTGCTTATCCATCCATAAGAATTGTGATTTTGTGCAATCATTCATCAAAATGGTTGACACTTCTGGATGCAGGACTTCAAAAAAGTGATTTATTGGAGTCTGTCCCTGACTTAAAAAAAAAAATGTCACTCTCCTTGTGCACCCATACATCCTGATTGAAAAGAACTGGATCAGTTTGGTGACATGGTAAAGAAGAGCAGCTGCAGTGAATTTGTTAGATGAAGAAGTGCAGGCGACAGGCATTTCCTTAAGGTCAGGTGGACAAGTCATAAAGGGCAGTTATTTGTACTGTGTGGAAATTATGCCAGTAGCCAGAGACTGGAAACCTGCATAGTCCAAATTATTATCCAGGGGAGGTACGAAGAAGGTAGCTCAAACCCTCTGCACTGTTAATATCTTTATCTTTAAATGATCACATTCCTTAATGGTGATTAATTGTTCACTGATTATTCAAGAGAATACCTAAATGACGGTCAATATACAAACTGAAAATAAGTGGATGGATAAATTCATAAATAACAGGCACTTCCAGTTGGCCTAACACTCACTCTGCTCACACCTTCTTTAGCAACTGTTGGGCCAAGTGGAGAAAAGATACTGCATCATTGAGAAACTGAATAAGAAGTAAAAGACGTGTGCAGTGCGAAAATAAGGAAACAAACTGCCACCTCCCAGTAGGTAATGTTTTTTGCAATAGCATGTAAACTTGAAATTTTAATTAAATTACACCACTGAGCTTTATCCAGTGTTCACTATAGTTATATTTAATATACACTGACTCACCATGTGCTGCGTGCGTACTGCCTCCAGGGGGTAGTCTCCCTTGGCGGTTTCACCGCTCAGCATGATGCAGTCGGCTCCGTCCAACACAGCGTTGGCTACGTCGCTGCCCTCAGCACGGGTCGGTCTGGGCTTCTTGATCATGCTCTCCAACATCTGAATGGTATTGATGTGAACATAACAAATATTATCAAAACAGCCAAAATTAAAGTAAGCAAGACTGTTCTTCCTTTTCTTCATTATTGGAATGAAAATTATGCTGGGGGAAATAAAGCCTATGAACGACAGTATGTGCTTTGTTTTCTCACCTGAGTGGCACATGTGATTGGTTTGCCAGCTCTGTTGCAGCGACCGATCATCATCTTTTGGGCCAGGAAGACCTTTTCTGTGGGGATCTCAATACCCAAGTCGCCACGGGCAACCATGATGCCATCACTGGCCTCCATGATCTCGTCAAATCTACACAACAGATTGACCAGTACAACCGATGAAATAGCAAATATCAGTTATCATGGGATGTTGTTGAAGGGCATGTGAAAGAGGTGGGTTCATAAAAAACAATTTTCAAAGGAACTTTGAACTTTTTACTACAAGAATTTATATACATGGACAATTTTATTTTATCTGTCCTTGTAAAAACATCATCATTTACATTACAGTCATCTACAAATCATCTACAGACATACCTGCGTACGCCCTCATGGTTCTCAAGCTTGCTAATGATCTTGATGTCTTTGCCTTTCTCTCCCAGCACTGCTCTGACAGCGTTTACATCAGCTGCTTTGCGGATAAAGGAGGCAAAGACCATGTCGACTCCCTGCGCCACACCAAACTGCAGGTCCTTGATGTCCTTCTCTGAAACAGCAGGCAGGTCTACGGCAGCACCAGGGAGGTTCACTCCCTTCTTACTGCCCAGGGTGCCACCGTTCTCAATCTCGCACATGAGGAAATCAGAACCTGGAGGGAAAAAAATAAAATAAAAAATAATAATATATATAAATTAAGTCTTTCATTGAGTATTAAAAGATGGCCGTGTTTCCTTAACCTTCTGATGGATCACAAGAGATTTACTGTACTCTTTACTTGTCTCTTCTCCACTCACCAATCTCCTTAACCTGCAGGGATATGAGTCCATCATCAATGTAGATCTTGCTGCCAAGTTCCACCACTTTGGTAATGTTCTTGTAGTCGAGCCAGAGGATCTGATCACTGCAGTTGTCCTGGTAGGCATCGTCCAAAGTGATCTTGATCATGTTTCCCTTCTGCAGCTCCACCTCAGCTGTGCCACTCTGTCACATCATTAATAGACAGTAAACATTCTCGATTCTCAACATATCTACTATAGTCATGATAAGGAATATTGTATTGTTGCGAATAGAAAGAACAGGTGATGCTAAACTCACTCCCTGGATGAGGCCAGTCCTGATCTCTGGGCCCTTGGTGTCCAGGGCAATGCCAATAGGCCTGTACTGGATACTGCCAGGCTCGAAGCTCTCACATGCCTCACGCACGTTCTTGATGGTCTCTGCATGGTACTGCAAAAAGAAAGCATTATAAAACATTTAAAATAGAGAGAGAGTAAAACTAAAATGACTAGGTCAGACCAGGGCAATCAAAAGATAAAGGTGTGTCTGATAACTCACATGGTCACACACATGAATTATACCATGTCACCATCTCTAGGGGTCACATTTATCTTCCATCAACTCTGACTGGTATGTTAACAGTCATTTTTGGCCTGGAAATTCGGCTGCCAAAGTGTCCTTGGCTAAGAAAATTGCTGTGGGAAACTCTGGTAGAGAACTTCTACGAAATTCATTACTGTCAAATTACTAGTGCAGCCGTCTTTGCCCATTGGTGCAGGCTAATGAACACAGATCTAAATGTTTGTGGCTTTGAAGATAGCTGTCTGTTGTCGGCTTATGCTGCCCACTTGGGTAACCAGAGCTTTCAGTAATAACTTAAGTGGCAGGTAATCACATTGGCTACCTTTCACAATGACAATAAACTACACTGCACTATCACTAAGAGAAAACTGAATACTCTCATCTGAGCAATTGAAAAAAGTCAAGTAGTCCAGCACTAAGGCTACAAGGGTTAAAATACAATATTTTCAAAACATAGCTCCAGAAAGTTGAAATATTCTGATGTCAACTCAGACAAAATAAAATATATAGATGGCATATTGGCTACCTCCAGTGTGCTGTGGCAAGTTTATAACAGAGGGAGGCAGGGTAGATAGTGTAGCCTTTTATCATCACACTACATTCAGATCAGGTGACTATTTACTGTATGTATGTGCAAAGGTCCTGGTTCGCAGGTTTAAAATTCCCTTTATCGTGTGCACTGAAACTTTATATCAGCACTGGTCTAAGAAAAGAGTCTTCCTGAATTTATTTTCCACTTGCCACTTCAGTTAAAAGTGGACTAACCTTGGTGTATGTGTGTGTACACAAACCTCCAGAGTCTAGGCGTGCTGCCTGCTGAGAAGATAAAGGCAGGGCAGGAAGCTACAGGTGACGTATTTAGCCAACAAAGCTCTGGTTCCGTTTGCAGATTTTCACAAACCTTTGAACTTGTTGGGATGCATACACCCACACATACCATAGTCCTCAGGAAGACTTCAAATATCAATACAGATTTTTTTTTTTTCTTGAACAGTTTGTGATGGAATCAGTTGTTATATAGCTACACAAAATGTCAAAAACTGCACCTTTGATTATGTATGCCAAAATTACATTTATGAAACCAAGGAAAAAAAAAAGCTTCTTGCTGAATCCCCCCCCAAAATTGTCATATTTTCAAATTACTAAACAATGACAAGACAAGAGTTAGAATTGATATACTGGATTGAATATATGATAACCCTCTCTCCGTCAGGTGCTGGGTTCAGCTCATCTGGATTTTTCTTTTGAACGGCAACTTTAAAATTCCACTTTTGCTCATATCTTCCAATTTACAGATAATAACACCTCAGGTGAGATCAGTTAGTCTACCTTAGGAGGTGATATTGTGTGACACAAAGACAGACAGTCAGGCTGCATTACTTATGATTTGATGTTAGTTAGCCAGCCCAAACTCCAAGCTTAAGGAAGTTTTTGTTACGCAGGCTGGCCCAGTTTTTCTTGTGTTGCTAGTGCCAAGGTACTAATGTTCACACATCAATAGGCCTGTACGAAACAAACCAACCACAGCACACATCACATTCTGTGATAAAGAACACAACCAAGTTTGATAGGAAGAACTGTACCTGCCCAACTCATTTACACAGTGGAGAGAGTTGTGGAAAGACCTACCTCATGTGTGCCATGTGAGAAGTTCAAGCGAGCAATGTTCATTCCAGACTTGATCATCTCCTTCAGCGTATCCACAGAACGAGAAGCTGGTCCTGCAGACAGTCATTGAAATGAGTGGACTGAAATGTTGCTGTTATTAATTCAGTTAAATGCTTGTCACTATAATGCTCAGTCCAGTTTTATTTATATTTAGCTGAAAAGAACACTTGCAAAAGAACGCGTGCAGACCAACACTGTAGCCCTACCAATGGTGCAGATAATGCCAGTGTTGCGGGCAGTGGTCGGCTCAGAGTCAATGTCCAGCAGGCACATGTGTTCCAAAAAGGTATCAGCCATGGCAGCGTTGAGCTGCTGTGTCTGGATGAAGGCAGAGCCCATGTCTAAAGTCTTTGGCTGAGGCATGGTGATGACTGGTGCAACTGGAGAAGTCCTGCAAGAAAAATTAATTCATTGGTTTAGAGGACACAGTGAAGGTAACCAAGAGATTTCCTATGTTAAGAACTGTTGGTTTAATTATTTTTAAAGTTTAAATTCCACTTTCACAAGTTCATAAACAAACAAATTAAAACCAGAATAGGACCTTTAGACAGTATACACTTGTGTGCATCAGGTGGCTGTTAGGCTACACAAAGAGTCAAAACGTAATTGCCTTTGGAGGATAAAACTTTGCACTGAGGATGTACCGATGTAACTTTGCAGGCTTGCAGAGTGAGGGTTAGATAGAGAATCTGCCCTGCTGTGTGTCCTAACAACATGTTGTACCTAACCTTGACCTTGTGGTAGTAAAGTGAAATCAACAGTGGTAATCAATTAGAGAATTACGTTGGTTGCTGACATTCAAGTGCAGTACAATTGGGAGTAGCAGCTATTATTATTGAGTTAAACCTGTATTTCTTAGTCACAAAGGCTGAGGACAATTTAGGCTTATGAAATTTAGCCACTGCAATTCTGTAAATAACAAGCCATTGTGAGCTACATTGTGTGAAGCTTATCATCTTTTGTTGGATTACTATTTGGCAAGTTTATACAACCTCTAGTTTATACAGATAATAGATGAATACTTATTACAGTTGTGAAAAACATACAGCCTTTTAGGGAGCTGTCAGATATTCACAGTTAGATACATAAAGGAACCAGCGGAGGCTAATACTTGAGCAGTATAATTGAGCTGCTACTCTATGTTGTACATTCTGTTCCCCACCCACTTCTCCCTGAGTCATCCATGGCAATGACGCCATGAAGCTCCTCTACAGGAATGAAACTGCCAAGCTTTCATCATTACACATTCATAATTTCAATTTTACCATTTCTGGTAAAGGTGAAAAAATACAGTGCTGCACATGGCAGAATCCTTATTAAAGGTGTGCATGGATGTATCCCTTGCTTTAGAGACTTCCCTTTCTCTGTGGACAGCATTATCAGAGGCACAGTATAAACTCATTAACATGTCATCCAGGCATGTTTCAACAAACAGCTAATAAAGTAGGTTTATTTGAACAGGGTGTAACCTGCCCCATAAAGATGAAGACTGTGGTTGTGGTTGCTATGGTTTTACAACTCTACCACAAAGCGAAAAGGAAAGACTTTCTGAACCATCAGTTTAGTCATATGGCAAGTAGTAGTAATAGTAGTAGTAGTAGTTACTGAAACTGATCAAGAACAAGCATGTGTGCAGCTACACCGCAACCCCTACCACGAGGGGACCAATGTGCACAGTATCCACCAATTATACTTTTCATGATCAGCATTTTCTAGTAAGAATAGTAAGCAAAGTAATGTAAAAGACACCTTTCCAAACAAGGGAAGTTTAAAAAAAAAAAAAAAAAAAAAAAAAAAAAAAAAAACTAAGCAGTATTAAAATCTGAGTAAAATGCACACTAACAATGAATAAAGTATGTATAAGTGCTTAATAGAAGATACCAATATGTCTACACAGATTTTACTCACAATCCAAACCATCCAGTGGAGCTATTAGGTTCCTTCTGTTTAAATTATACATTGACTACAACAAAGAACGCTCCCAATTGATGCTCCTTTGAAGGAGCCACAGGTTTACAAGTTACTTCTTAGAACTTTTCTGATCCCAGCTAGACCCAGCTCAGGTGTTTACCATGTGAACTGATGGATATGTAAAATCAGTTACCACAAACGAAAAAACAATTTGTTCAAAGGTTGTCCCACGAGAGTACGAGGGATGGTTCTGCATTACTATTACAAAGTGGCCTCAGTTAGGGAAAATCTGTTTCATTCAGCACTAACAGTAACGGTCTGACTTCCTCTTACTCATCACATCCTACCTAGAAATATATACTAATGGGGGATTCCAGGCACTGCCACGATACCAAAAGGCTCCTTCAACAGGAGCCACTGACTCATGAACATTTGAGTCAATGGGGCAGCCCAGTGCCAGGCCAGTGCTGTACGTGAGCAGTGTCACATCTCCACTAATGCAACACACAACCATGGCCAGGCTAGAGGCAGACATACGAGTGGGCTGAACCACAGAGAAAGGCTGCACAGGGGAGAAGTGTCAGGAAAACTGAGTTACTGTAGCGTGCTGTGTCTTTCCTTTTTAATTTCCTATTTTCATTATTTGTTTGTAAAAGGCCTTTTTTCCAACACATAACATATTACATACAGAACAGACGTGTATGCTGCATTGGCATTTCTTTGCAAACTGTGCACCTAAATAGTTCAGTAAAGGGAATAGACCATTCTAAGATCTCTCACAATAATGACAATAATGAACAGCCTCTCAGAGCACATGCTGTTATTCAGTTGCATATTGATTTGTCACTTTGGGTTATATCACTAAGTTCTTGGTTCGATGAAATTGTAAAGACGATGTAATACTGACAGTTGCAATCGCAAAACTGAAAAGGGATGCACATTTAGCTCTGAGGGAAAGGACAGGATAAAAAAATTTCAGGCAGCTCCCCTTACAAGCCGCTTTGCTGCTTGCCCATGTGCACAAACTGCAAACCAGTTACATATCCAAAAATAAAGCCATGGTTAAAAAAAAACATTGTAGCAATAAATCAATAGTTTGTGCCTCAGGTTCTGCAGAACCTGGATGGCTTTGAATAGCACTGTTACAAAATAGTGACATATAAAATATGTATTCTTATTAACTGAGGATGTGTGTTTAACGTCTGATATTGTCCCTATGCACACAATGCTAAACCTTTTTTTTTTTTTTTTACCTCTTCTGTTTAGCTTAGCAAAAAAGTCATAGCCTGTATCTTTATAAATTGAAGGCGATGTCATTCTCTCTTAACCCAACTTCCTTTTTCTTCATGGGAGGCGTTATTTTTGGAGCCATCAATGGGAATGCCACGGGTAAAAGAAACCTCAGAGACTAGAGACAGAGGCAGAGACTACACTTCACTAAGTGCAATAATTTCTTGGCCTCTCTGATCCCGTTTGTCAGCTCCTGGTTGTTATGGAAAACCAGTAACACCAGAATGGCCCACTGCCAGATATGGATAGCGTGTCTGACCCCCAGACAGCCAGTGACCAGCCATCATAGGCTAACAGCAGCCATAGTAACCCTGACACAGATGCAGGGCTAACTTTAGAGCTGACTGCTAATAATCCCCTCCAATCCCTTGACAACACATCTACCTATGTAACATACTCTCTTATGGTAACGTGCTCTCTGTCACCATCTTCTCCTGTCTTTCTAGATGATTCCCTTTCCTTTCTCCAAGAAATATGTCTGTGTAATCATTAGCAGGCACAGTAGCATTTGCTGTTAGGGTGACATGACATTTACTATCATCTGCTATAGATGTGACGTAACACCGGGCACAGCATGGCTCAGAGACAGTAGATGGTTTCAATCAGTCACACTCACTCAACCAAGGCATCATTTTCAGGTTGCACTACATACCCCCAGTAGATCCTGCTGTTTCTTCTGGGGACAAACAGGCACGTTACTACCAGTGACCTCCACAATAACCCCAGTCTGTTGGAACTTGCAATGCCAGTCAGCGAACTTCTCCCTGCAACAGCAGCCCAAGCAGAACTAACTGCTGCAGTGCGCATGCATACGTATGACACTTTTAGGAGCTCAAGAGTAAATCCCTTCAATGAGGATAAAGGACACGGAGAGAGCCTGCTGTGACCAGGCAATCGCCATGACCTGATGCAATGGATGTACATGAGGCTTCCACGACGACACACCAGAGCAGTGTCACACCAATATTACTACCCACAAATGTCATACGACACACCAAGCCCAGAAACAAAGTCATGACTAATAATAACATGGCATGCGGACCCCATTTGTAGAAATCCAATACTTGGAATGTGCGATGGTACTTGCACTATGTGGGTCTGTAACCCACACCTGTAAACTTCCAACACAAACCTAGGATGGGGTGGGGGATGGGGTATTGCTATGGTTCAATAATACAGATGCAATAATACTGTGTATATTCAGTATATTTCACATACAGATGTTGAAACATTTCACCTGCCCATGTTACATCAAACTGAGGGCATTGAGTTCAGTCAGTGCAATCAAGTTTGTCTGCATTAGTAAGGAATACCCAAACTTGGTAGTATTCCAACCCACTGCTCGACAAAGCATTAGTCATCAAACCTGCAACCACGTTGGGGAGAGACCGCATGGGAGCATTGCCAGCTGCAAAAGGCCTACTGCACTGCACTAACCACGGCCTCTGATGCATTTCAGCTACTGACACAACAGCAGGTCAAGGACACTTAAAGCCAACAGAAAATTACTGTTTTGACATCCGATATATCAGTGACTGATGATTTTATTTATTTATTTATTTTTTTAAACAATGACTGGGTACTCGCCAAAGTGTTTCCTCAAGCAGGCAAACATCAACAGTGACATCTTTAAAAAAAAAAAAAAAAACTTCATGGACTCATGAGTGCAACAGAATTTTAGCCCACTGTGATATAGGGGATCATTTTTGACAATTGAGACACAAGCTCGTGTAGGAAAACACTAAGAGGAAATGGTTCAAAGTGAGCTGCTCTTGGTCAACAGTCTAGATTTAAATAACAGACATGCACTGTGCACTTGCCTTTGCTGAGCTCATCCCGTCAACATCATTTTTAGACACTTAACATTTTGACCTGAGTGTTCCCCTGAGATCTAGACTCCATTTTGTCAACGGGGCCTTTGACGAGGAAGGACACAGCAATGTCAGTGCCTCAAGAATTTTGTTTAACACAAAACAATTATTTTTTCCAACATAACAAAGCAGGCTATCCTACAGACCCAATGCACATCCTTCACATCTCACAGTGGACGTGCTTCACAGAGGCTATGGCGTAATTTCACATTCACTTTTAGACAAGGCCCTGGTTTGGTCCAATCCCTTTTTCAGGTGTAATCACATAAAAAGACACACATACATGCTGGCGCACACACACACACACACAAAAGAAAAATGAACCTAGACAGACAGAGTGAGATCTGCCTTCACTTCTCGTGTATCCAGTATCAACAAAGCCACTGTGGTACCACTGCAGCAAACCACTGCAGTGAAGCTGCTGAGGCAATATACACACACTTCAAATTACATTATAACATGATGGTTATTTCTTCCAGCACAAATAACCAGGTTCGGGTTTATCTGAAGATGAATGACAGGGTGAACGTGACGACCTAACTGCCATGTGGATATAGAAGGAAGAAATGCGACGATAAGACTAATGCAGGAGTTTTTCTTAACTTGGGTGAATTCCCCGGTATTATAACACGATGACGTGGCTGTTGAACCTAAGACAAAATTTAACATTTTTGTTATAATATATTTAAATACAGCTGAGACGATGCGCTAAAGATCACGTTCTCATCCTGCGTCACATTTTCCTGATCCGTGGGCATCACGGTGTCTGACCAATGAGCGGCCGAGAGGACGGGAGCGGCCACACCCACCTCAGGAGGCAACAGGAAGTGCTCCTGTCACGTTCAGTACTTAACGCATCAGCTTCAATTGCGTTATTTCAAATGTAAAAACTGCGTTTCGCAATAAAAAAAATAAAATAAAAATTTAAGTATAACGCAGCAGTTAGTCAGTAACAGACGGAACTGGACACATGCGCACACACATGCCTTCAGTTTGTTAACTGAATTTTCAAACTACATCGTTGTTGAACACAAACTTAAACAACACAGCGGGATTTATCTTGGCTAAATGTAGACGTCCGGGTTTACTGGTATTTAAAGACATGATCTCTCGAACAAGTTGAGGAGCAGAGAGCCGATACAACACAGCAGTGACCGACTCACACAACCCCCGGGACTTACCAGCGTTCAGGATGTAGATAGTTATAAAAAGGCAAAACTGTTGAGGCTGTACTGTGACAACGCAAGAAAACACAAGTTATCTAATTCAGTTCAGGGAGGCAATCAGCGGTGAAGCTGCAGCCCCTGCTCAAGATACCCACCTTTTCTCGTTGAGCAACGTGGACAGATAACTCTGCTGTTACACTGAGACAAGCTCAAGGTGATCTCCCTCGTCTCTCACTCAGCGGACTACTTTCTAGGGATGCTGAGACGTATCCATCCGAGGGAGCATAGATTAATGAAAAGAAACGATCTGCCTGAAGATACTAAAATCAGCCGTGGTCACCAATAACTGTCCAAACACCGGTTTTGTGTAAGTGTTACGCTTGTGGAAAGTCGGGAAATAGTAAAAGCTGACAAAACAATGCGGAAGGATACGCGGATATAAGGTGGAAGTGGTTAGTGAAGTTAAGGAGCCAATCGGGGCTCGTGAATGCATCAGAACAGCACGGAGTCCGACATGTGACTGTTGGTGGCGTGCTGTGGTTTCCTGAGGAAAAAAAAACGCAGTGGTTAGGTTATAATGGCTCCCCGTATCTTGTCTGTTTTCGTGGCGGGATATGCGATTCAATGTAGTAATAGGTCATGTTATCAGGATGTTTTCGGCTCCATTAACGTGCAGAGGTTCGACTTATAAAAATGTTTATAGGAGGCATGGGGGATTTAAGGTAACTGTCTTTGTAAGCTGCAGAAGTGTTGTTCACGCCTCTGTTTTCTAATGAGAGGTGACACACAATTACGCCTTAATGAATCTATTGCATGAACAACTGAAGGCCGGACGGATACTTGTGATGAATCAGAGGACCCCCTCCACATGCTGGTACCTTACTACTGCACAATGTTTGAGGCAATACTTCCATCTAGTGATGAAAAATGGTATGGAAATTTTTACATGATTCAGGGATTTTCAGTGATATGAATATTGGAAATGATAATAAAAATAAATATTAGATATAGTTATTTAGTCGTAATTTATTAAATTAAAAATATACTTCATATAAACTTCATATTCCAAAATGACACATTTTATCACAGTGCATTGCTAATACCATTATATAAATTGCAAATGTACCTTACAGTAGCATTACAATATTAATGTATATGAATATAGTTTTGTAGTAATATTGAAATTATTATTATTTTTGTCCCACTGAGCAAGAGAACAGAAACTTTGTTGGAGACACACTACACCACCATTTTGCCAGACATTCTCAACATAAATAGTGTAATTGCTTCATAGAGCTAATCAGCTGTTCTATATTAATGGCAGACAATAACAACAGATTTAATGTTTGTTTGTCCAGTGCAGACGCTAGAGAGCTTTGTTACAAATGTTCTCTAGGATGATTAATTCTGTAGTTGTGATAATCAGCTCTGCCAAGGAGGTGGCAGAAGTCCTTGACACAGACACAAATACCCACCATATCTGAATCATAGTGATTCAGATTTAAATATTTAGAGATTAGACAAATATATCTAGCAAAGATACTCCTTAGAGTACTATTATTTTTGCACTGATGTCCATGTTGATTTTTTTTATGTATTCCCTGTGCCCTACTGCAAAGCTGACACTCTTTAATGTCCCCTTCCCCAGAGTCCCATTTTGCTCTCACCTGTTTACAGCTGTGGTGGTGTTAGCACTGCTGCTTCCACTGCCCATGTTGCTGCCTCTCACTGGTTGCTGGCAGCTTCTGTCCAGATCCACTCCACTCCAGTGCCTGAGGCCAAATAGTCACACCTGTCCAGGTGAGGGACAGATCTATTGTCCAGTCACCTTATCCACAGGCCAAGCCCCTGACTGTCAGTCAGCATTAATAGCTGCTAACCCCCGGACCACGAGGTATGGTAAGACACTGTGGGAATATCCTCAGGTAAATCTTAGAGATGAGGAGATAGGACACCCTAATGCTTCTGACAGTGTTATTAGTGCACTAGTCCAACGACAGCAACAATGATATAACAGGGTCAAAACAAAGTCAGAAACAAAGATTAACTTCATAAAAGCACATACAGAAAAACTCGAATGGTACCAGATTTAATACCAATTGCATTTTGATCCTGACACCACCAAAAAGAGAAACAGAAGCTATTGGTGAAAGTTAATGTTAATGACAATTATTCTTATTATGTCTGCTTCTGTTTACAGCATGAGCTTGGATTTTTCAGTGGTGCTGGTGGTGGGGAGATGGTGTGATTAAAAAATTCCTTCACTCTAAGCCACGCTCATTGCATTTTATGATCCTCTGAAGAAATATGTTCAGGAAGCCATAAATGGCCCTGTGAAAAGTGGTCCAAAGAATTCAATTATTTGCATTTTTGGATTAATCTATAAATAACATACAATGGCTGGTGCTCTAGAGTGATGGATATTTGCTCTATAAGTGGATCTGGATCATCTATTCCAATGCAAAAAGCAGTAAACAGTATGATATTGGCTGATGAAGCAATTATGGCATGGATGTCAGACTGTTCTACCTTTCTCTTCTTTGTTAATGTTGTACCACCAGTGTCAGTGACCTTTTTGTTTTCTAAGTAAAAGTTTATAGATCTTAATTTCTGTTCTGCTTTCATATGCACAGACAGTCGACACCTGTTTATTAATCTGTCCATTCTTTAGGTCAGTTCTTAAATAGATACCTTGAGATAATGAGGCTAAAGACTGATTAGCTCAAATGCCGAATGACTGTTTGACATGTGCACACAACGAAAGTCTTTCACAGATATAGCAAGTATTTTTCTATTGTAATTTTATATTAGCCCAACATTACTGAAATATTACTCTTTTTAATATAGTTTGAATATTGCCTGAATTTATACAGTATGGACCACAGTTGAAATGAAAGCACAAATATTGCATACAGCATATTTGTGCTATTGCTTTCTTCTTTTCTTTTTGGATGAATTCAGACAATCACATGAAAGCACAATCAAAAACTGCCTTCAAAGCATGAGTAGACACTGACTTATGCAACCTGACTCACACATACACACCACGCACAAACACACAGGCAGATGCATACACATGAGCGGAGACATTTTTCCGCCATGTTTTCCCTTTCATTTCTCAGCAGCAGTGCAGTCAGCTGCAGGTCACATGACTGGCTTGCCTGGTCTCAGTGAGCATGCCCAGACCCCTCAGTGTTGTCAGGCAAAATATAAGACAGCAGTAGGAGCAGAGATCTGCAATAGATAAACACAGAGACTCACACACACACCAGCTGGCTTGCTCGCAGACTCACACTACAAGGATCGAGAGTCAGATGCAGTAGAACTGGGAGACTGTTGCTCTGGTTTCTCTAATATCTTATTTTAATGGGCTTATTGTCATCTATCATTTCAGTGGAAAACAGCCACCGAGGGAGAGAGGCAGGTGTGCCCTTTAAGAGGGGGAGCAGCTGAGGCAAGGACAGCATCACCGTCTCCATCCTCTGTGGAGGTAAGAGAGGATGCCTGGGGTGGGGGTGCTGAGCGTGGGGGGAGGGGGAAATCCGCCTGACTGCATCTGTGTTTGTGCTAAATAGTTATCAGAAGGAGGAATGGGGATGGTGGTGGATGTAGGGGGGAGAGGAGGGGGTATTGGAGACTCCATTGGTATGTGAGACGACAGAAGCTTTGGGAATGGCGAGGAGTGGGGGGTGGCAGGGTGTAGATGCTAGCTGGGCTGAGGACATGGCAGGGCAGCAGGCAAATATAGAGAAAGAGAGGACCTACATTGAAAGACGTGGTAATGACCAGGGAGCCATGGTTAATTGGGTGCAGTTGACGTCTAAAAGGGTGTTGTGGAAAATCAAAGGAGCCTTTCCCAACCAAAAGGGACATATATTCATAATAATTATATGATTATTTTGTGTAGATGTGATGAAAATTGCTTACTCTAATGGGGAAATTGAGCTTGAGGTCCTAAATGAAAGAGAAAATGAATAAATTGGTTCCTTTTAATCATATGGACCTATATTTAGCTTACATGCCTTCATGCATGATGGTTTTGTTAGGCACTCTGTCTTGTTGTGTCAGGCTATGCCATCCAGTCTCTGTCCAGTCTCAGCATTTAGTCTCGATAAATCTAATAAATTCTTCATTATTTTGGCTTCATATGCACTAAAAACATGAAGTGTAATGCTGATGCGGGAGAGTGAAATAAGTCCTTCCTCATCTATAGCTCCAAGTCTTAAATTAAAAGCACACCATGCTCATTGTTTACATGTCTGACATGAAACGTGATGGGCTGCTAAAAGATATAGAGTGTACTGTGGATGCCTGTGTCATGTCACTGATGCAGTTTGTCTTCTTCTTTTCTCATAATTAATTTCAGAATATTTAATTTCTTTTTTCATCATCACAGCTATAACTATTAATTTATTAGGCAACTATTATTTTGTTATTATGTTTTACTCTTTGATTATTTTACTGAAGATCCCCTGACTACAAGTTACTCTCCTTACACTATCAAAGGAAATCACATGGAATTTCAAAAATGTCCTTGTATTTATTTCTGGGAGTCAACAACAACAATTCAACAATGCACTAACATAAGCAGATGGGCTGTTTTTGTCCTGTGCCTTTACTGATATGGCAAGCTTTGGTGCTTCAATAATAATAGATGAAGTTCCTGGGGAAAAAAAAGCAAAACAAAGAAATTGAGTGATCCTGGGTCCTGAACGTACAGCACATATCTCCCACACATTCTCTCCACAGTGATTAATGCCACTCTGAAAGGAGGCAGAGATGGCTGTTGCTAGGATACAGGATACATGGCAAGGTGAAGTACAGACGTTTTAAAGAGAAGAGGACGAGGGCACCATTTCCAAGGCATGGCATCACTGGAGATGGCCTCTTTGTTTTACATGTTCAACCTTTATTGATTTTTAATTTCTGTTTCTCCAAGGTTGAGCTGTTCTATAGAGCTCAAGAAAGAGAGGCGGTCAGCCAAAGCTCTCCGGTTGTCTGTTCTCGTTCCTTCCACCTGGAAAAAAGGCTGAAATGGTTGGCAGTATTCACAGGCCTAAACCTGTCTGAGTAAGCCCTATGAACAGCAGACCCGATGGTAAGATGGCTTCGATTCTATTGCTGTAATCACTGCATATAACCAAGCTGAGTCATCCATTTGTAGTTTTGTTTAAGCTATAGAATGAGGTAAATTAAATAAAATTGCATTGTTGTGGCTACTGACAGATGTGCAGACTTTCTGAAGACATTGAAATATTGTGTTAATATAAAGATATTAAATACTGTCTGTACTAGAACTGTAGGTTTATGCAACAGGACCTCTGGGCTTCAGGCTTTGGTGAAGTTGAAAGGAGACATGGCTATTTTTATTTTTCAAAAATCTATTTTTTATTAACTCATCTCTTTTAATTGTCAGTTGAGTATTCTTTTAAAGATTGAATTCAGAGAATATCCTGTCTTTTTGAAATAAATCATGTCTTTTCATCTCTCCCTTTGAGATGCTATATAAAGTAGTGTTTTGAAGCCCTTGAACGGGAGGCTAAATATGGAGATGTGAGAAAGGATGTGAGATGAAAGGATGATAGAAAGAGGTTACATTTTCTTTCCGCTCCACTATAATGGCCTTTTCACAATGTGTGGGCCCACAGGACATCAAAGGCCAGTGTTGGACAGACGAGGAGTCGGACGGAGAGAATGAGTCGGAACAGTTCTTGTATGGCATTCAGGTACAGAAGAGGATATAACCCCTCCTAAATCTCTATGTTGAATCTGGCATTGTCACGTTATTGAAATTATGTTTTGCTAGTCAATGTCAACAACAACAACAACAACAACATAATAATAATAATAATAATAATAATAATAATACAAGATACTAAGATTCTCCTAGGTTTACCTACTACATTACCACAATATGTTGGCAAAAAATCATATTATAATTTAATGAGATTAAAATGTCTGAAGTCCCACTAGCAACCCATGAGGTGCTTATTTCACCTGCAAAATGATAGTGTTGTTGTTATAGCCTTACTAGTTGTCAGGATAAAAAATATATAATTTAATCTGAGGCTGGTAGAAAAGCAAAAGCCTTGACGCTCTTAAAATAAAATGTTTATAGAACCTCGGGGCAATATGGCAGTTAGATGATGAGATATCTTTTGTAGGATGATATTTTTGTCCAATGATGGTACTAAAGGAAAGGTTACCAACAAACATTTTTCATTCTCTAACAATCATGAAGAACCACTGCAGGTTTCACAGCCACTGGCTTTCAAGACATCGTCAAAGTGTTAGTCAAGAAGAAATTTAGAACTGATGGTGGCGCTAGACAATAAGTCAGGAGTCACAAAAATAATTGAGAATCATTCTTTTGGGGATTATGAATATCTAGGCTAAATGTCATGGCAATTCAGCCAATACTGGTTGAGATATTTTCTCTGGTTGTGCAGAACAGATGGAACAGCTGACTGACATTTCCATCCTAATGTCTCACTGCTACCAGGGCAAACATTTTAATTGAGCTGAAGCTGAGTCTTCTGTTAAAATGGAAGGCATGTGTCAAGGTTCTGGGCTTTGTCTAAAATATGAATTTTTACAGTATGACAATAGCAAATATGACATTTAACACTAAAGTACAAATCAGGCTCTGGAAAAAATGTGGCAGGTGTCACAGTATCTTTCTAATACGATCATCCTCTGGTAGTATCAATCACAAGAAACTGTCAATTTAATTTCCATGGCTGTCATTTAATGTATCATCTCTTCTCGTAAAGTTCAATTCCTCACTTCCATACAAGATCTTAATCTGTTAGTCATCCTTTTTTACCGTTATCTTCCAAGTCTTGTGATTGAAATGTAAATCCAGTCTGGGACTTAAAGCTCATTTCTGTGCAGTCAGAGAACTTGAAAGCAGTGTAGTGAAGATAAGGATGAAAGTGTGAGATCTGCTCTACACATTTAGAGCTGAGGAGACGACAGTCTTACTTCAAGTCTAGACACCAGGAACATGTGCAACAACTGTTATTATTAATACTTGAATAATCTCTTCAAAGGATACAAAAGGTGCTGAGGTAACTATAAAACATATATCAATGACAGCATTAAAAAAAAATCATTAAAAAATCTTTTTGACATCCTCATTAATTCAAGTCATCCCAGTTAAAAGGCAAGGCAAGGCAAGGCAATTTTATTTGTATAGCCCATTTTTACAGTTTGTCTCAAAGGGCTTTACATAGCATCATAACAACATCCTCTGCCCTTAGACCCTCACATCAACTGAGGAAAAACTCAAAACAAAAAACCCTTTTAACAGGGGAAAAAAAAGAAACCTCATGGTGAGCAACAGCGTAGGGATCCCTCACCCAGGACGGGCAGACGTGCAATAGATGTTGTATACAGACAAGAAAACAGGGAACAATACAGAATATGCACAGCATGGAAATGGTGTGCAGGAGCTAATGAAGGCAGTTTTTGGTGGGAGGGAAGGCAGGGAGAGTCAGGCAGCTTAATGGGGGTAATGGGTGGTAAAAGGACTCTCATAGGCTGCAGTTGATTTTGAAAGATCTCCTGAACAAGTCTCATCGTTTCTTCCTCTTTATCACACTGTGAACTGTGTGATTTTATTTCATAAATAAAATGTGCTTAATGTTGCATCAGAGCTAGGAAATTTGATAATATGACTAAATAAAATAGATTCAACTGAATTGGACATCCTAATTCCTTAAAGGAAAGGTCTGATATCTTATAACTGGAATATTATGTCATGATGTTCAAATACTGTAAGAACATGGGCTGGTGGTTTACAACCAGACAATAGAACATATAGATACAGTCAGGTCATTGTTGAAGAACAAAAGGCTCTTATAACAAGTAGAGTACTAGTATCTTGATTTTCTACAGCAGTGATTTCCAACAATAGATACTTAAACCTGCAGCTGTCGGTGGCTGTAAGGATTGATCAAGCAACTTATTTGACTTGAAAAAATAAACACCGGTTTGGCTTAAAAATATATTTAAACATATATATTTCAATTGAATCAGCTGTAACACATGGACACTGTTGTGACAAAAAATGTATTAAGTCAGCAGAAAGCTAAAAGTAATGGATAAATGAAACGGCTAAAGTACTGAAAGGAGTGGTTGAAATAGCAGAAAATTGTTTCAAATAGTTGATTCAAATTTAATTGATTAGCTAACAGATAAACAGTGTAAATAGCAAATTCATAGATAATAGTTGAATTTGTCAGCTAAAAACTAAAATGGACAAATGGTTGAAATAACTGATAAATGGTCAAAATTAGTTATAAAATAAAAATAATGAATAGGCAATTGAAACAGTCAGTGAAAAGTAACAGTTAAATTGGTTGAAAACTTCAGCTTACAAGTTGTAGTAGTGCAAATGCAAATTAGTTGAAATCATTGACTGTATGGAATAATAAAAAAGAAAAAACAGTGTAAAATTGTTTTAAAATTCAAACAAACACATTTGGAACAGAACAGGTGAATCTGTGGAGAACTCTAATCGTGAACAGTGTTTGTTTCAGGGGAGCTGTGCTGCCGACCTGTACCGTCACCCTCAACTGGATGCAGACATCGAGGCAGTAAAAGACATCTACACTGACAGTGCTGTCTCTGTCAGGTAAGGCACAAATACTCATGCACACATATAGACTGTATGTGAGCTATTTTGAAAAGTGTTGACACAAACAGAATTGTTTGTGTCAATTGTTTGAAGTGGTGGTGAGATTCAGTCTGCTGGCTATTCTTAATTAGCTGCACAGAATACAAAGGCATGATTCAAAGAGATTATGTACTAATTTTAACTCGGCACTGTCTGGCAAAACAGGGGAAAAAATAACCCTCATTTTTTTCCCTCAAGGGATAATCCAATGAATGGGTTAGAGTGTAATGCATCCCATTACTTATGATAAATTAACTGTATCTGTGGTTGTGTTCCTGAACAGGGAGTACGGAACAATTGATGACGTGGACATCGATCTTCACATTAACATCGGTTTCTTAGATGTGAGTCAGCGTTCTTCTTTCTGTGCACACACTTCCTCCATCTCTGCCCATTACTATTTTAACGTTGCCATTTTGCAAAGTAACACATCATTTATAATGCATCATATGCTCATAATTTATTTATGTAATGAGAAATGGCCTTAATTAGGGTGCTAACTTTGTATATTTGTGTGTATGTGTGTACGTGTGTGTGTCTGACTCAGGAGGAGGTTGCGACAGCTTGGAAAGTTATCAGAACAGAGCCCATTATTCTGAGACTGCGCTTTTCTCTTTCTCAGTACCTCGATGGACCTGGTGAGTAAAGATGTCAGTGTGGATGTTGGTTTTCTGGGAGGGACTTTAGGTTTTTGTGCTACTCATTGAGCGTGGGAGGTGAGTACAATATGTGCTACACAAGAAGGAGCGTGAAAGAAAGATTAAGCGTGAATCTGTGCACTGTGTAATAATGTTAGTCATCTTTACTCAGAGCCGTCAGTAGAAGTGTTCCAGCCCTCCAATAAAGAAGGCTTCAGCCTGGGCTTGCAGCTCAAAAAGTGAGTTATGTGATCTACTACATTTAACTATTTTAACCTCGGTTTTCTATGAAAAATAATAGTTTGCAAAATCAAATGTGCAACATCAGAGATAGAAATCACAGATTATTTATTTTTGACTTGAAAATCACCAATGGATTTACAGAAATATACCTTTGATTATAATCTTAAATCTTTGTAGTCTTTTGGTTGACATATTAATGTGCACTAATGACCAACAGAACCCAATTTAAATCGTAATTCACCCTCTGCCAGGTTCACTCACATTTCTTCCTGCTTGGCTGTTTTGTAACATGGCAGGATCCTGAGCACATTCACCTCACAGCAGTGGAAGCACCTCAGTAATGAGTTCCTCAAGGCCCAGCAGGAGAAGAGGCACAGCTGGTTCAAAGCCGGAGGAACCATCAAGAAGTTCCGTGCCGGGCTCAGCATCTTCTCCCCCATACCCAAGTAGGTCTCTCTCCCGCTCTCTTTCAAGCCATCCACTCCGTCATGCCTATGTTATAAACAGTGTGCAGCATTTTAGATTTGTAGCTGAGACTCTAATTAACATAGTAACAGTTTCAAAAAAGCAGATGTACATGGTTTCTATTCTCTGTACTGTAGTGATAGAGAGTGATATCCAATATCATATCCAATATGAAATAGGTCATTTAGACCAACAGTAATTCAGATCATTTTCATTTCATCTCTCTAGTTGAAATTCATTCCATTACATTGTGATTGTGATGATTGCTTTAGATGCTGATATTAAAAACCACCGGTTGATTAGTTATTGTCATAATTTATTTTTAATCACTACAAATTAATACAAATGACTTTATCTCAATTACATAAAGCAACAATTTTATCATTATGGATTCTGGAATAAAGTCTACAGTATGATCTTGAATTTTCTCCACATTAGGTCGATATTTGTAAGCGTTGTTGCAAAGCACTTGTAAAGCACACACTAAATTGCCTAGGGTTTCACGGTATATTGGGCACTGACAAACTGTTGTTATTCAGTCAGTAACTGCTCTCGTCAGTCTGGAGATGCCTTAACCATGAAGTATCCAATTTCACTGGGAATAATATCTACAGCATGCTCAATTTTTTTCCTTTTATATTTAATGTCAGATCTTGAAAGATGCTATATAAAACAAATAGATTTTGATACTTACAAGCAAGTTATTTTTCCAAGACTGGAGATTTCTGAGAGATCAGGGCACAATGTCATACATCTGGTCAACAAAGTGCGAGCTGCAAAAATAGTGATGAAAACACTTTCTGAAGGTCTGTCTGTGAAAGGTGAACTGTAACAAAGATGACAGAACAGGGGAAAGGAAGCTCTGACACAGCACAGTGCAGATTGACATAAATTCAAAATCTGACACACTCAACGAATTTCCCCAAGGGAGAAGTGCTCCTCTCTGTCTCTGTCTTCCTTCAGGATGCTTTGACAGTTATGGGTGCACAGGGACTGAATCTCGGCCCACTTGATAGAGGTCAGCTTCACTAACTACTAGGCTGTCTTGACATCCTTGTGACTTGACAGGAGTCTCATGACAAGAGGAATGGACCTGGATAATGTCCTGAGTGTGAAACATGGGTTATTGTATTTTAACAGTTAGTAACTTGGGCACCTGTCTAAACAGATTTCAATTGTTTGAGCTAGCATAATGCTGTAAATGTAGTGTGAGCAGAGTCACTATATAATTACATAAATACTGACCAGGTTAACAGATGGCGATCTCACAACACAAGATTACAGCTGAAGAGATATTGCAAATTCTGTGATTGATAATTAAGATTTCATTCACAGCAACATTAGATGAGTAAGCAAAATTTCAGATTTAACCATTGAAGCCAAGCCATGTTCGCGTTGAAGCCAAATTGCGATGACTGATAAAGTGATGCACGTTTTGTATCTGCACTTTTACAGATCTCCAAGTTTCCCTCTGATCCAAGACACAGTTTTAAAGGGGAAGCTGAGTGTCCCTGAGCTGAGAGTCACCCGCCTGATGAACCGCTCCATCTCATGTACCATGAAGAATCCTAAAGGGGAACTGTTCAGCTATCCTCCAAACAGCCAGGTCAGTGTCAGTCAGAACAAATCAGCAGCTTTACTTCTAGTCAGATACCTTTTAATTCAATTTTTTTGCTTGGTCACAGGGTTGTTGTCACAAGACTGAAACTAGTATCACTGCACTTATTAGATTCACTTACAACATTCCTGATATTCAACAACTGGCTGTTAATGGCATGTATCTTGTCCTTTTTTTTCTTTTAATCCACTGTGATCCACTCTGACCCTTTTCTCAGTCACCTGCCACCTGCTCTGTTCCTACCTGAGCCTTTCCCTACCCCTACCGTTACATGGCTGCTGTGCCGTTTCCCATAATGCTTTGTCTTCACTTGACTCATCAGACTGTGGCTGTCCCGGCGGCCAGGGCCCCAGCGCAGATTACCACGAGGCAGCTGATTGAATTGTTTTTCTCATCCCAGGCGGGCGGCCACTGCAAGAACATCCCTACCTTGGAGTATGGCTTCTTAGTGCAGGTTAGACCTTGAGGAGAAAAGAGTTCACTTGAGGAAACACCTGTACATCATGTCCTCTGAAAGTCCTCTCTGTGGTGTAAACACTTAGATAGACATTTAAAACCAGTAACCTTCAATGGGATTTGATATGGAGTCAATTTTAAATAACTTTTTTAACTTTAGGTTCAGATATGTATGTAAGAAACAGTTAGGGCCCACTGTATGGATACAAGGGCTGATGAATTAGCTGATTATTAGGGGGAGTGTGTATTGTTGGTAGCATGAAGTGACAAAAGCTTGGGGCCTACGCTGCACTGTGTCGTGCAAGGACCTTGTAGTGGGTTAAGCGAGGAGTAACTGCAATGCAAAATTGTAAATTGTGACAATTCTTCTCCCAAACTATTCCTTGATATGGCAGTGCTGGAGGTGGAAGTGATAACTGGGAACACCACTGTTCTTTTCTCCTAACAGATAATGAAGTACTCAGAGCAGAGGATCCCCACGCTCAACGAGTATTGCGTGGTCTGTGATGAACAGCACGTCTTTCAGAATGGATCCATGCTGAAGGTAAAACAGAAACAGAGAAACAGAGCGCAGTATAGATTCATAACCCTTTCCCTATTGGTTAAAAATCATCAAGAACAGAATGCTTTCTTTTTCATTGAGTAATATGATCCTGTTAGCAGAAGAGTCAGTTTGTCAGTACATGTGTGGGTGGCCTTACTTGTTTTTGTGTAGATATGTAGTACTCATTCAAAGGACTGCTAATTCATGAATTGTGTGTGTGTGTGTGTGTGTGTGTGTGTGTGTGTGTGTGTGTGTGTAGCCTGCAGTGTGCACCAGGGAGCTGTGTGTGTTCTCCTTTTACACTCTGGGTGTGATGTCTGGAGCTGCAGAGGAAGTAGCCACCGGAGCAGAGGTGACAGCAACACAACACATAGTATATGATGTAATTCAGATTATTAGTATTTTTTTCCCCTCACTTTTATCTCTCATAAATTTCCCATGGGTTTTAGATTAAAGAATAAAATCCTAACATATATTTAATAGCAACAAAGCACTAACATTAAAGGCAGACCCTGGAGAGGGAGAGATGATGATGTTCATTTCTGGTTATTTGTTCTTTATATGTTTAAGTGGATCTGAGGCAGGTTCTGCTGTCATGTTGCACTCAGTCAATTCAACCAAATCTCCAAGCAAATCTCTAGCAGATTCAACCAAAATGAGTCAATAACAGTGTCAGCTAAAGGCATTAAATGAAAATATGTAAAATCCCTTTGTTCCCAGGTCGTGGACCTACTTGTAGCTATGTGTCGAGCTGCTCTTGAGTCTCCCCGTAAGAGCATCATCTTTGAGCCCTACCCATCAGTCGTTGACCCCAATGACCCCAAGACTCTGGCCTTCAACCCAAAGGTCAGTATCCTCACTGCTGGAATTGTGATTTCTAACTATACCAATGTAAGAATTTTCTTCAAAGATGACATATGTGTTTATAACGTATATTCTATTAAAACCACTGCTGCTGTAGCTAATCACTATCTGAATGAATGCGATTATATGATCAATATATGCAGTATTGTCTTTTTCTTGAAAGGGAGCTTTCATTCATTTTTAAACTAATAATATTTTAGTTACTCTAACCTCTACAAGTGATTTTAGATATCTGTATGTTGGTCCCTCTCTCATTGCATACCAATGGATGTTTGGCTCAACCAATGAACACAGAAGAAGAATTATGAGAGACTGCAGAAAGCACTGGATAGCGTCATGTCCATCCGGGAAATGACCCAGGTACAAGAAGGAGATGGGGATGTGGGAGGGGGGGGTGGGTGGGTGGTGGATACCGACCTTTGGGTCAGAGGGGTGGGTGG
>CM076648.1:3746818-3802388 GCA_038496675.1 Rachycentron canadum | reverse complement strand
GGGGGGGATGGGGGGGTGGGGAAGGGCCACTGCAGATGAATCAGGGCTTCTGTTAAGCTTCATCTATAATGTGCAGATACAATTTTAAATTTAAGGGATCCTCATCCTATGTCCACCATAGGCCCGACAGTGTTGGTTACACAGTCCTGTGTTTATGTGATTATTCAGCTGCATGTGTTTGTGCCTTTGTCTGTCAAAGTGGCAGTTATTGCTAATTAGTTTATTTTGTCTGTGTTACTGTGACTGGGCTGCACCTATGCTGTGTATCAATCACAACACATGTTTGCTTTGTGTGGATTTTCCAGGGCTCCTATCTGGAGATAAAGAAACAGATGGACAAACTTGATCCTTTGGCCCATCCTCTGCTTCAGTGGTGTGTAGTCCTGAAAATGGATTTATTCTGCTTTGCATGTTTACAGGCACTGCCTTCATTTCAGACAATAATACTCAGAACTACTCATCAGTAGGGAGCTTGTCAAACTTACTATATTAGTTAAATGGTCATGAACAACACTATACTGCTAATGGGTTAATTCCTGCTGTGACATATTTTGATATGTTGCAGCATGAAAAACACTGGTGTACATGGTGAAATTTAATGATAACTAAATCCCATTTAGCTTCGTTAGTTTCAGTGTCCAGCTGACTCACCGGGACACGTGAATAGAAGCAGCATTATATTCTTAGAAATGGTGCTTTTGCCTTGTGGTTCTTTATGCTATTATGAGAGAGTGGGAGCAAAATGGCAAATACTTAAATTTACATTTTACCTATTATTTGATCTTCTTTCTTTCTTTCTACAGGATTATTTCCAGTAATAGGTCTCATATCGTCAAACTGCCTCTCAGTAGGGTAGGAATCCAGATCGACATCCCCTCAAGTCTCCTTAAATTAATTAATTCAGTTGTTTACTGCTGCACTGCATAATTTGATGGCTCATGCTCAATTTTTCTGTCTTTCTGTCTATCTCTCTCTTGCTCTCACCTGTCCCTTATGATCTCATTTTGGTAGCAACTGAAATTCATGCACACCTCCCACCAGTTCCTGCTGCTCAGCAGTCCCCCAGCCAAGGAGGCTCGTTTTCGCACTGCCAAGAAGCTATACGGCAGCACCTTCGCCTTCCAGTGAGTTCACTTTGTCCCTGCCATCAGCCTTTTCAGCTCACACACAATCAGTACTACTTAAAAAGCAAAATCATCCTGACATATCACAAATTGTTGGTCTTGTTAGGCAAATATACTGTGAGAAATACTGTAAATAACCAATCATATATCAGGCATACTCACTAAAATGCATGCATAATTTAGCATTACAGCAGTACACACATGAACATGTCTCGGTGTAACACCTGGTCATTATGATGTCGATGGAGGGGCCATTCTAGCAGATTTTTATGGAACCACAACAAACAACAGCACAGAGCAGTGGCCGTTCTCTTGGACAGAGAAATCAGCTTGCTAAGCCAGCACATGGAGCCAGCAGTATCTGTGAGATAGAGATTTGTACTGTAGCAGATGGGGCTCTGCTGAATATTTTAGACACACACGGCCCATCTGGGCACTCATAGGGTACAACTCACTCACGAGCAGTGTTAACAGTCTCTCTTTGTGCTCATTAATACCGTAAAATGAGTAATTCTCAACAGAAAATACAAAAAATGTAAGTCAGCTTGGCTGTCATTGTTTTTCATTGATATACAGGCTTATACAAAATATAAATACATGTCTGCAAGGCTCAACAGAATCCAGAAACAGCTGATGAGTGAAATTAAGAACTTTTCCATTTTTATTTGTTAAACTGTGTGAAGAACCTCATGCTGCTTTGAGACTAGATAAAAATAACAGCCCTGACGACACTGCCGTGACCATTGTTCTATTTTTAAAAAAATTCAGACCAGATATCTGAAATGGGAGATATATTCAAATAACCCATCTTGCACTGAAAGGCAGCAGTGATGGGTTGTCATCTTTCATCTTTACGTTTTAATACTTCTTCTGAATATTAGATGAAATATATTTGGAGGACTATAATGATGTAACAGAATGTCCCAAAATGTCCCTGCACAAATGGTATAAATAGATGACTACATTACATCATCTTAAGGTTAGAGTTTAAATCTTTAAATTTCAATTTTCATGAATTTTGATTAGTGGGTTCTAGAAAATATAACATTTTTTGGAGATTCTGTTCACAAGACTAATAATTGAACATTTTGTTGACAGTAAATGCAATTAATAGATACAATTTTGTTAAATATCCATTTGCTAATATTTTTTCTGCCCTCTGTTGACAGTTGATTTAACAGATAAGTTGGTTTTTTTTTTCGATTAATTTTTGACACAACATTTTTTACTAAGGCGTTGGTGGAAAGACTGTACAGTGGATTAAAGGTCATAAGATAAAATGCACCACACTGTCATTTTATTTATTTTATTGGATCTGGCCCCTACACATGAGTGGTTGCGCATTAAGATCCAATGCGTCACACAGCACTTTGTTTTATCTCCTCTTTTTTTTTTATCTCTCCCTCTCTCTACACTTGCTCTAGTGGTTCCCATATAGAGAACTGGCACTCTGTTCTGAGAAATGGACTAGTCAATGCCTCTTATACCAAACTGCAGGTACGTAACCCTGACAGTTGGCTGGAATTTACGATGCATCTCCTCTCGGACAGTAAACCTGCTCTCGGGTAGAGCAGGCTCGCTGTCCGGCTGATTCATTTTTGCAGTTAATGGATGCCAGCTTCCCTTTCATCAGCTTTGCAATTGGCATTTTAGCGAGCAGGGCACACTGGGAGATTTTCCTGGCCAATGTCGACTGCTTTCTGACTCCTTCACTGACAGCAGCGGACAGCACGTCTCTTCCTATTGTGGGACAAAGGGAGGGGACTGTGGTGTCAGCTGTGATGTCAGGAGGCTGCCTGTGTGCCCTGTAGGGGTTAACCACTTAGAGCATTGAGTAGGCTAGGTCTGAAGCTGACGGATGCAAAGGATAAGCTACATTATAGTGAGTACTTACTTCATGTGGATGAAAAAGGAAGGCTTCTGTATAAGGTCAGTAACTGACACCACTCATTGTCTATTCAGACCTAGGCTAAATAGTAGCATCAAATCACTGAGGAGTTTAAAACTATTTGATACCAGATGGATATAGGGATGTCACGATTCCAGGAATTTGGTAGTTGGTACCAACAAAAATGAAATTCCACAATTCTTGATACCAATTTCAATACCACAGCAAAAAACAGAAAACAACATAAGCTGTTAGTACACACACAGTGCACACACATACACATGCATTGGCAGTGAGGTGACAGACCTACGGTGTGAAAATAAAAGTGTATTTTGACAGACTGAACCATGATGATGGTAGCCTACCAGTGTTGTGAGGGCTCAGCTCACATTATGAGCCATGAGCCTAAACAAGTTTATGTTATGCCTTTGTGAATATTGTGTGTGGACCATTGCTGTAACAGATGGCAGCAGTCGCAGTTCACAAACAATAATGGTAACATTTTAGGACATTGTGACAACATGTTGTTTGCTGTTGTATAAAGTTAACAGCTGAAACTCACTCAACCCGAGTTCTGCACAGATCTTGATGTCAGACTGTGAGCTACTTATATAAGTTTGAGGTGTTTCAATCGAATGCTCCGCGACACTGTTTGTATACTGTCTTTTGCTCGTCTAAATCTTGTCCCTGATGATTAAGTTGTGGCAGACATGTTTCTGCACCCGTGTCCCACGTATAGTTTTCTTGTGCTTAATGTGAGACTAGAGCACTTAAAGGATTATTATACTGCCCTCATCAGTCTTGGAAGAATCAGACCTCCGGTATCTACGACATCTATAGTACCCTCTGTACCTACAGTACAGTAGAAGAGCAAGTACTGTTGCATTTTGTGAATTTTGGCATTGATTTGGTACCAGAGTATCAGTTTTCGTGACATCCCTAAATGGGTACAATCAATCAAATCATGCCCATAAAGATCATTTTAAGGCAGAAGCTAAAAACCATACCTTGGTTCCGATGTGGCCTTGTTGGACTCTGGTCTGTTTACAACTGCATCTTTATGTTGTTCTGCCAGGCTTGTTGCACTTTACGACCTAGGTCTGTAAAAGATAAATAAATAATCAAAGAAGAAAAGAAGTCAGTGCTTGAGAGCACAGAATTGTCTCATTTGCACGTTACGGCTGATAATGATTGCTTGGAGATACATCAGCATGTCCTGAAAAGAGATTAAACACAATTAAATCTGAAATCTCAAGGATCTATGAAACTTTCATGTCAGCCATGATTGCTCTATCATGCTGATGTGTTTCATTCATGCCTTTGTTCTCCAACTTTTTGAACTTTCCATCTTTGATCTTGCCTTGGTGCTGGTCTGTCTCCTCTTTCTCCTCTCTGTTTCACCTTGAGCATTGACACTGCCCCCCTCCCACCTCTGTCATTGTGTTTCACAGGAGGAGGAGGAGGAGGGCTGACTCTGCCTCCAGGTCCAGCCATCACACAAAACCTCTTGTCTATTGTTCCTTTTGATTTCTCCCAGATGTACCACGTCCTCCACGTCCACGACCTCCATCTACTCCTCATTTTATTCCCATCAAGTTGCTCTTTGTTCTTCCCCCCGTTTCTCCCCTAGTGTCACTGTGGCTTACCTGCGGTCCTTCAGTTTTCCTCATAATGAATATCCTTGTGACAAGGCTCACCATCATCATTGTCAGTCACACTCATATCATCTTTCATCTTTAAAGCAGGATTCGTGGTCTGATTTCTGATTTCGGCGTTGCTTTAGACACGAAATTCAAGAGCATGAAATGATCTCCACTGGACTGCAGCATGTTGTAAGGAGAAAATGTGTTTAGTTTGAAGGTGTGAAGATCTTTATTTGGCTCTTTGCTGAATGTGTGTGTGTGCGTATTGCTGCGTTTGTGTATGAGTGCATGTATTCAGTATGTTTTGTTGGTGGGGTTTTCATGTAAACTGACACAGAACGATATATAAAGCACTGATGCACAGATTTCCTGTGACTAAAATAAGTTAATAAGTTTGGTATGTATTGTACACATACCAGGTGTGTGTATGTGAGGCTGTGCTGTGCAACTGCTCAGTGACCCTTCCTTCTTGCTCTTTTCAAACCCAAGCTGCATGGGGCAGCATATGGAAAGGGCATCTATCTGAGCCCCATCTCCAGCATATCTTTTGGATACTCAGGTAGGAACGGCTTATTCCTCACCACTCAGACCCCACCGGCTCCCCCCCTTCCTTTTTTCCACCATATTGGTTGACGTGACTCTGTGTGCCCTCTGTGTGTGACATGGCCTGATTATCATCCTGGAACACACTTCATTTTCACATGTGGGAGCTTTCCATCTATCCTATTGTGCTGCACTGTGTTGTGTGTCCATTTTGGGTGCTGGGCCATGGGCCTCTGAACTTGTGTGCCACCTACCATATCATAATTTATGTTGTTGCTGTGTAAAACAGAGCTGTCAGTGGATTCATGTGTGTTACTTTGTTCTTAGTTGGCTTTCTATATTGCTTTCCTTGTGTTGGGTTGAGTGTTAAATCCATATTAACCAGGCCTCAAGTCTGTATTTCTTTATTTCGCGGAAACACAAATTCAAAGGTTGATTCACGTCCAAAAATGGCATTCTGCTGTTCGTCATGTGGGTAGCAGGTCATCAGATTACCAGCAGGGTCCTCCAGCCCTCTAGAGTATTTTCTTAAGAAGGCACAAATTGTCAGAACTAATGGTACTTTTGAAAGAATGCTATACCTAAGCTGTTCCTTGATAATAAAATGACAGCTGTACTTGCCGTATCCCCTGAATGTTGAAATTCATTTTCCTTTTTTTTTGGACCAGTAACCTTCATATGAAGGTTAACACCATGGGAAATAATTTATCTGTACAAGGAGTTCAAGACCACTAGAGGAAGGTTTTTCACAGCTTGAATGACTCGAGGTAAGGTCGCTCTGACTGAGGGCTGTTTGCTCTCTGTGTGCTGCTTTTGCAGGAATGGGGAAAGGACAACACCGCATGCCCACCAAAGATGAGCTGGTGCAGCGCTACAACCGTATGAACACCATACCCCAGGTGAGAGGACAGGACATATTACATCCTCACATATGTATTGAGTTCATAAAGTAATAGATAGTTGGGCAAAATGAATCCACATTCCCATTATCATGAAAGAGGATATGTAAATAAACAGGCAGAAACATGGGACAATTTGTAGCCTTGAGAGAAATCAACACTGATTGCCAGATGAGGGCTGCTTCTTCCGCCAGAAGGCAGAATGAATTTTAAAATGTGCGCTCTGAGTTTAAATGTTTCTCATTATCACTACGTCCTAGTTCTGACTGTCACACACAGTTTCGGCGCGTGGTTATCAATGTTAGATTCTCAGTTAGATGAAGTAGCAGCTTGGTTGGTGAAATCATTGTCATTGCTCTTGTTTTTTCAGAGTCGTCCAATACAATCACGGTTTCTTCAGAGTCGAAATCTGAATTGCATCGCTCTCTGCGAAGGTAATAATACACATAATATGTGTATAGTATATTTGATGAATATTGATGAGTATTTGTGAAAAAACACTACACAATAAGTAACAAATTATATTAACTACTGAATTCATCAAATTGATCAAAACAGGAAGAAAATACCATTAAGTTAGATGATTCAAATCTAAACAAAAGTTTTGCATTTTTATTTGAAAAAAATTATTATAAAATGATCATAGACATCATAATAGGACCAAATACTTGAGAATAAACATAAGAAATAAAGTGTATCACAGAATAATGAGTTTAAGCTAGAGTGCATTTTATGTAATATTATATTATTAAAACATCAGCAATAATAATAATAACAATAATAGAAAAATATGGTGAAACATGCATCTCTCTCTTTTCAACAGTTATCACATCTAAGGATCTGCAGAAACATGGTAACATCTGGGTGTGTCCTGTATCCGATCACGTCTGTACTCGCTTCTTTTTTGTGTAAGTGCTCCCAACACTTTTAACTCCTCCATTATTTCTACAGAATGAATGTTTAATTACCAAAAGAGTTGGCGTAAGGAACAGGCAGCAAATATTAAAACCATCGACACACTGAAAATGCACAGCTTATCACTCAGGATGGTTATTTTTTTACTTGCTAAGCTGCACGTAATGACAGTGATTTAATGAAGAATTATGGTAAATGATGCTGTTGTCCCTTACCACTCATCACCATTTTAAACTGGTGGTGAATAAATTGCGCTCATGGCTGAGTGGTGCTACCACTCCACTAAACTGGGTTCCTCTCAGGTCAAAGACTTTCAATATGATGTTTTAAGCAGTGTTTGAAACCCAGCTGATAAAACATGGCATCCGCACTGGCTGCTGATGTTAGGGCTCTGAGTCCAAGCTTTCACCAGATGGCAAAGTCTATTAACATGTCCACTGCTGTCTAATGAGTTAGAAATCAGATTTGAGATGGCCTGCAATCAAATTTAAATCACAGCTAAATATAATTCAGTTCTGAACTTGTGCTCTCTGTATGGTCATATTTTTTAGCCTGAAGAAATGGTTGATATGGTTAGAATCAAAGCAAGAAGATTTGTTGTGTAAGACCTGTAAAATCAATGTAGTGATAAGATTAACTAATTGAAGCTCAGTTACCATGGAAGGTTACCATGGAAACATTGTTCATAAGATGAGAATGTACTTTATTTATCTGGGCCCATTACACCACCAAATACCTAAAAACACAATAGAAAAATGAATCTTGCTTCACAGAATAATAAACCATACTGAATGAGAAGTAAATATACTGTAGCTGTAACTATGTATATCTATGTATATGTGCAGGTATGAGGATGGCCAAGTAGGAGATGCCAACATCAACACCCAGGAGCCTAAGGTTCAAAAGGAGATCATGCGTGTGATCGGGACCCAGATCTACTCCAGCTAATGGTGGTTCACCACGGCGCTTGGATCAATGCGTCTCTCTGGCGGAGGCACACAGGCAGGCAGACAGATAGAGCGAATGTTTGGGCGAGCTGACCTCAGGCCTGATACTGAAGGCTGACGGCCGAGCTCTCGAGCACATTATTTCTGGACTTGTTTTGTTCTGGTCCTCTCATCCCCCTCCCCCCACTCTCTCCTCTTTGTTCCCTCTCTTCTCTCCGAGTGGTTACACGTTACATGTTCCTTTAACCCTCAGTTAGGTTTAGCCTGGTCAAATTCATTGTGCTTTTCTCAGTTCATGACATTTACAACAGAACTGTAAGACTCTGGTGCAGAATAAAGGAGGTAGTCACTGGTATGGCTCTCCACGCATATACACACACTTTCAAACCCTGGATCAACTGGGTTTTCTCCTCTCTTGCTGCACTTTTACTGATCCTTTGGACTAATTATCTCTATTTATCATTTCTCTCTGTGAATATTTAGTGACAAAATAATCATTCCAAAAGATAATTAGATCCCTTTGTGGTTGGACGGATTTACGTGCACATAGAAGTTTGTTCTGTTATTGTGTTTGCAAAGGCATTATCTCTGATTCGTTTATTTAATTTTCTCCCACTAATGAAATGGATTTAAGGTCTGTGACATGGTTATGTGAGGGTCAAGCAGTGCTCTGTCATTTTGTCCTTGTTTACTGGATGAAGCTGTCAGATTCCAGTAGGTGAGGCGTGGCTTGATTTAACATATGTTGAGGCACTTTGCTTATCAAAGATAAAAATCCAGCCATGGAGAGTATTGTGATTTTTAATGACAGAATTAAGACTGTTTGGATTGAAGATGCACTTTCAAAACCTCCCAGTTCCTCAAAAAAACAAAACCCCCCACAACCTTTACCCGACTGGACAAAAGTGTAACATGACAGTTTAAATAAGAACAAGGGTCATAGAATTTCCTTAAATTCACTTAATGGTATTTTTGCTACTAACATTTAATGAAATTACAGCCTATAATGTAAAATGGTTGGTATTGGCACTGATTCCAATGAGAACACCCAACCCTGGAGCATTTTGTCTCTTTAAAATGCTTTTAGTTCATTGTTTTGGTTTGCAGTGGCCAGCTGTCACTCTACAATTATTTTTGTATCTGTCTGAAAGGTTGAAACGGGACATTGAACCATTGTGTTCATGAATATCAACCACTATACTTACGAGAAAAGTTGGAGCAACTTGGCATTTGATAAAAGATAAGATAAAAGAAAAAATAATTTTTTGTTGAAGCATAATTTTTTCTTTCGATATTTTATTTTGGAATAAATCTCTGTGTATCAGCTACACTTCTCACTGGCTTCACAACTTACAAAATTCACTGTACAGAAGCACATTGACAATTTAACCAAACTATCTACTTACAGTATCCAGTCCAGCTGAGCTCACACGCTTCCCACCCCTACGTAACGGACACTGGATGTTATAGAGGTGCATTAACATGCAGCTCTTTGGTTTCAGCTTGGAGAATGGCACCCTTGTATAGCTAATCGAGTTTATCAGTTAGTCATGTACTGTACGTATGTATGTACGTGTGGGTTTGTATTTTCTTGACATTATACTAGACATTGCACTTATTCAACGTTTGCCTAAACTGGAGAGATGGACTGTCCTCGGACCTGCAGTAGTCGGGTAGTGGAGGAGAAGATGGGAAAAAAAGTATTCATGAAGTCAGGAAGACTATAATATCCAAAATCTTAACTATGTCTGTACTAATATGGGCTTTCAGTGTCTCCTGGGACTGAAAATTCTGACTACTGAATGGACTTTGTGGCACTGAAAGAGAGTGGATTGTAAATAAGGACATTGGAGAACTTGTTTCAAATGTATTACCCAGAAAGAGATGGCCTTGTACAGCTGACTCATTGTGTTGGGGGGGGGGCTATGCTAAAAACCGATGCCTGTTTTTGAAGAAGAAGTTTGAGCTCCGAGTCTCTTTGAGAATCTATTATCTCACTCTCTGTCTCCGGTGAGTGATGTTTTCAAAGATGATGTTGACGACAATGATGGTGATTACAATGATGATGAAAGGCGGCGATGCTGGAAAAAGAAAAAAAAGAATAAAGCCTGATTTTGCACAGTTTTACATACAGTGTCCTTTTTTGATGTGTCCATGCGAAATAGCTTGACCATTAAATGTGGATTTGCCTTTTGTGGCTGAGGCTTTGTGTTGTGCATTTTCAGCAGAAGGGGGCACCATTACTCCACCAATGCATAAATGAACCACCAGAGTCTCTTCTGTTCCCTTTGTCTATTCTTGTCTGAAGATCAAACCAGACTCTTTTTCCTCCACAGTCATAACTTTCACATTTACAGTTACTTGAAAAAAGTTGATGCAATACTAGATAGTCAGTAATGTTTTCTGTAAACAGAGTCAAAATTTTCCAAATGAATTGAAACTCACCTTGTGCATTTCTGTGGTGACGTCAATTGATTATTTTCCACCAGCACTTAGCACTACTCAATGAGCCATTATTCTTGTTCCATGTTCAGCATTTTAATGGAACATGCTACATATATATGAATCACAAAGCATGTTTAAAAACAACAACCCCTTTAATGATTCTCTTGTGAAAATATGATGAGTTGTGCTACCCAAAAAGAAAGAATGAAAATAAGTGGGATCACAAATTATTATACACTGATCTTACCATGACACTGATACACACCACACTGAACACAATCAAACCCCAAGCTCCCAAAATATTGAGTTATTGCATTAGAACTAAGTAAATGAAAGAAAGATAACCCCACTGTCTAATGGTCTCCCTCCCCAGTCAAACAAATTTCCCTTTCAAAAGTCATCGATTTATTCTAGAGGAAGTGAAGCAGGACCAGCCAATACACTGGCATATACTGTGCAACGTCCAGCCTCACTAAAACTACATCTTAATGTTTTCACTTTATTGCATCACAAATTGATTTCTTCAAATCGAATCTCCCCTTGTTAAAATATAGCTGTGTGCTTCTACCTCAAAGAGAGCAGATCGCTAATAGTTGTTGACCTGCCAACTGCTCACTCTGGCCTCCCTCTCCGTTTCTCTCTGACCACAGAAAGCTCTCCTCTTTCAAACCAGCTGAACACATTTCATCGCTACTCCCCAGCAAAAGTCCAGTCTGATGGCTGTTTTGGCACAGGGGCCCTGTATATGTACGACAAGTGCTGGGTGTGTGGAGAGTGGGCATAATCATGGGGAAGCTGAAGCACTCATGGACCCTTGAAAGGCACTTTATGTGTGTATTTGTGGCTACGGTAATTGGGTCCCTCCCTTTAGTAAGCTGACTCATTTGACAGGGGCTGTGGCTGGGCCCTTGTGATATCTTTATTTGTGTGTGTGACTAGCAGATGATGTGTATGGTTCACGTGTTACTATGATCTCTGAAACCCGGCCCTCGTGTTGGACATGGTCCCCTGGTTTGGCTTTGTCCCCCATTACCAAAGCCAGCTGGCTGGTGGCACACAACTGCATGTTGCTTACATCCAACCATGGCTTTGTCTTGTATAGTTCAACCTTCCACCACTGAGGGGAGCTCTAGTGTTATTCTGCACTGCTTTGTTTCAACTGCTTTCTTTGCATGCTTAATACATGCACAGGGCATTAGGACGTACACACACATGCAGGTAAACACACACACACACACACACACACACACACACACACACACACACACACACACACACACACACACACTCTGCATTGTGGTTGTTTGGTCAGATAAAGGAGTAGTGACGGGAGGGCAGAGGGTCACTGAGGGTGTCTGGCCCACGGCGGAAGTGACTGCTCCCAGCCTCCCTCTCTCTCCTGCCTCCGTAATAAGAGTGACCGTTTGATTCCTGCACAAAAGGAGCAATTACAGGGAGTTGTTTAATCACCCACACTTTTATTGAGCTCGGGGTCTCTTAGCTTGCAGCTCAGGCCCCTGTCGTCGGCAGCAGCGGGCGACAGGAGTGACAGAGAAGGTCGGGGGTTTAACGGGGCGCGAAGGGGTCTCGTTTGAGTTAAGACTTCGCAGACTACTCTGCACGCTGCGGAGGCCCCCGGGACAGAGACAAAGAGGTAGACGAGACCAGAAGACAGGCTGGCCAGCCAGGCAGAGAGATAGATGGACTTAGGAGAGAGACAGAGACTAGAGGGCAGAGTTTGGGGGACACATCAGAATCAAAATCCCTTTATTCTCCAAGTAGGATAAATGTGCAGGAGGATCTCTGGGTAAGTGTTTGCGCAGAGACACAGCCACAATTGATGCAGTGGTAAACAAACAAAAGAGGGATTTGTGCGCATGGCAGTATGGCTGCACTTGTTGAGCAGGTGTGGTGGATTCCCAGGAGTCCAACAGAAGCAGTGTCTAATGATTTTAGAGGAGTGAAGCCACCATATGAACAAAGCCTGATTCCTGAACCTTACAAGCAAGGACTTATGTGGACATTGTGAGCACAGGGATGGCATACAAAAATGTTTAGTTTTTTTTTTTTTTTTAACAAAGAGAGAGAGAAGAAAAACAACAGAATTCGATTTTCCTACTTTACAGTCAGCCCTGAGCCCCACTAAGCCCAAACTCCCATTCAAAACAGTACCAAGCACTGTCAGTGTCAGTGCTTTTTATTGAATTTTCAGCCCGGGTGTTACTCTATATTTGTGTGCATGCGGAGTGCCTCCTCCTCCTCCTCCTCCTCCTCCCTGGATGTGAATGATGGAGTACAAGTCCTTGTCTAGTCCCTCCGAGATGGCAAGGATGGTGGTGTGAGGCGAAGAAGGTGAAGGAGGTGGCGGCGGATGGAAGAGCTGATGGTGGCGGTGTTTTCAGGAGAGGAAGGGGGTGGTTGTTTTGAAAAAGCACAAACTGGGAAAGAACAGCACCACTGTGTGGTGACCATGGGGAGGGGAGGGGGAGGGGGTGAGAGGGTAGAAAGAGATAGAAGGGGATGAGAGGGAGAGGGAGGGAGGAAAGGAGTGCACCATTGCTGCTCATAAAGCCAACAGCTGTGTGGGTAATGTTTTGTGACACCGAGCCTCTCCGAGCCCTTCTGTTTCCCAGAGAGCTCGGAGACGCCATATACCGTCGTCACAAATGGCTCTGTCATTCACCCCCTAAGTCTTAATTATCGCTCCCGGTTTTTTGGCCACGTTTTGCTCAGGCGTATGGATCCATCTGCACGCTGTATAATTCCACTCCGCAATTTACAAGTGGCATTTATTACAATGGCCTCCGCGGCATCTCCTCTTTAACACCGACAGCCCTTTCCAGAAAGACGAGGGGGAACAAAAGAGCAGTGCAATCTGGCAGCAACAGTGCCCACCCTCAGCTCCCTCAAATCTCTCTCTTGTCTTTTTTTCCATCTGTACCCTTGCTCTCTGTACGACTATCTCTCTCCACCCCCGTGCTACTAATTTTTCCACTTCTATTTGTGTGTGCGTGTGTGTGTCTGTCTCTCTGTGTGTGTTTTCCCTTTGTTATTAATTTAATTTTTATGGGATTCACAGTACTCATACAAACCGCCCCCTATCTGCCTCGAAGCAGAGGAAAAGGAAATAGCTGATGTTGATTTTTTTTTTTTTCCTCCTCTCCCCCTTCGTAATTCATTTTGGATTAATTCCCCTGTCTTCAGAGACAATCCTAATTCTTTATTATTTCCACTTCACAGGCTTGATGACATCCCCATATCCACATATCATATCCAGGGGAAACTTTACACCCAGCAGACCTTCTTGTTTTCTCCTCTCTTTTCCTGCCTCTCTCTCTCTCTTTCTCTCAGTTGCAAGCCGTCTCTTAATTTTCTCTCTCCCCCTCTGTCTCTGTGCTGTTCCTGTTTCTCACTCTCGTTCTCACCAACTTACTTGTTAGTTTCTACCCAGCCGCTGGGCTCCCGTCTACAGAGACAGGCACCCACCAGAAGTCAGCTGCTTGTCACACACAAACACACACACACACACACACACACACATCTTCCCACCTCCGTCAGTCAATGCCATAATATGATGTTTGTGTGTGTGTGTGTCTGTGTGTGTGTGTGTGTGTGTGCGTATGTGTACTGTGCATGTCACGTCAGCTCTCCTCTTTCTATTCACATGGGAATCAAATTACGTGGACTGATCATTGCCATTAAAGTGCAACGGGAGTGAAAGAAAAAAATCTACATTCATTTGTCACTTGTCTTCCTTTCCGCCCGAAGCGATGCCCAGTGCTTCTCTTTGACTCCCTCACTCCACTCACTTGTCAATTTCCTCTTCCATTAGAGATGTTCATTGGCAGTTGGACACTCAGACTCGCCATATAGCTGCTCTCCTTCATCTTTGCTTCCTGCTTCTTTGTCTTTTTCTTTCGTTTCAGTCTTAGTCTCTCTCTCTCTCTCCCCTGCTCTCCCACCGTCCCCCTCATGTTTTTCTGCCTCTGCATTTTGCTCCTCTTCTTTCTGTCGTTCTTTCTTTCTTTCTTTCTTGTGCTTTGTCTATTTTTTTCAGGGTGTGTTTTCTCTGCTCATGCCAAGTAGCTTCTCAAATCAGCCTTCTTCAGATTTTTAGTGACCATTTTCGCTGCTGCCAGGAGTGCTCCTCTTTGTCCCACACCCACCAAGTGTATACACACACACACACACACGCACGCAAACACACATACAATGTCCCATCTCCAATTCACTATTAAGTGGGCCCTGAATTTCCCCTGAGCTCTGGCATGGTGGCGGCCGCCTCTGGAGTCTGGCTGTGCTAGATGTGTTGTCTGCTCCCTTACCATTCAATTACCCTCCTGTAATCTGACAGGCTCCTCATGGCCTGCACTGGGACAATCACTATATAGGTGTGTGTGTCTATACATGTGTGTGTCTGCTGTATGACACACACATCTCTTTCCGTCTCTGTCTGTGTGCCTGCCTGTTGTTATATCTGTCTCTGAGTGTATCCCTGTGTTTCAGAAGAGGATGGTTTTACGTTGTATGCGTTGCTTTACCTTTCTTTTTCTTTCCTTATTACGTCTCTCACTCAAAGTCTCTCCTAGATCTCTGGCCTGAAGTCACTTGATATCCTGCTGCACCCGCATAAACACACACTGACAGAATGAAAGAAACTCAGTTTAGCTACAAACAGCCAAACCCAGCATTTTGTTCACTTATTCTCTCTGTTATTATTTTTGCCCTGCAATCTCTCTCTTGTTCCTTATCACTCTCTTCTTCACTTAATTTCATCTTACTCTCTCGTTCACCATCATTTTATCATGTACCCCTAATCACTGTCCCCGTGTTTTCTCTTTTTATCTTCATCTAACCCCCCCCCACTCTGTCTGTGCGAGGCAGGCTGGCTCTCGGTGTTGACCTGAGAAGGACTGACATTCAGAGGCCGGTCCCCTGCCTGCAGCACTGACATTTCTGCCAGACTTTGATGGCGCCTTTGAACAGAGATGTGTGGAGGGAAGAGCTGCCTGTCTCTCTGCCTTCCAGCAGCTCCAGCTCTGCCTCTCCACCAGAGTGAGATGTACTGTAGCGGGCTGATCACCCATCACACATGCAGGCACATAGTCGCATGCACATGCACATACATGAACAAAACTGTGCTTACCTACAAATATGCACACTTGAACTAATTTACTCTGGAACTGAGTAAATTGTGCATGTGAGTATATGCTCACATGCATATACAGCATCAGCGTCCCCACTTGCACATACAGATATGCACACGTTTATGAAACACAACTGCTCATACACACACAATCATGCCCCCTCCTGCTGTGATGCCTTCAAAGACCCTCATTGCCTCCCACCGATAAAACTGGCACAGTGAGAGAGGCAGAGGAGCAGGGTGTTCGAGGGGACCCGGTTATCTCTTCCACCTCTACCCTATCTACCCAAACCCCTACACCTTACCAACTCCCTCTACTGTGGTGCCTTCAAAGACACCCATGTCACTCCAGTAACCCTGTAGCTCTTCTTCTCCTCCTCTCCTTCAGTGCCTTCAAATCTTCTCTAACCTCTCCTCTGTGCACCACACTCCCTTTGTTACCAGCTTCTCACAAGGTTACAAAACACTAACGAGAAAAAAAAAAGAGTATTTTTTTTAGAATTGCTTGATGGAGGTTGCTCTTCTGACAATCAGTACAGCATTATGTAAAAATGGCGCTCTGTCCTGTTATTCAGTGAATACCGCTTCTGTGCCAAGCTGCACCCCCCACTCCCTCTGTTGTCACTAAGGGGAATGGGATTTTTCTTTTTCATGCATTGGAGGTAGGGACCAAAGCATGTGGTGCTCTGTGGGTCTAATTAAAATGACTTGGCTATTTTGCCATGCGATGGTGTCTCAGGGAGGTGGATAAGAATTGAAACACTTAATTTTGTTTCGCTTGGTGCCTCCTCTCTGTGGAGTTGGACTCAGCTGAGCCTTGATGAGAGTGCAGATTTGACAGCTGTGCATGCATGTGGATGCATACTTGTGTGTGTGTGTGTGTGTGTGTGTGTGTGTACTGCAAAAAATTTAATAAGTCACTTAATTTGTATTCAGTCCCATAGTCATAAATAATTTAACTTCCAATGCAGGGGGATTAAAATGTCCTGACCACAAAGTGTAGAAATGCTGGTGCTCTTGTCAGGCAGTTCATCAGCTGAGTTTGACTCGTCTCATGTTGGTTTTATTGATGTTCCTGGAAAGAAGCATGAGACTGATTTCCCTGATTTCTAGATGAAAGATACACTGTCCATCTTGTATTATTTAATCTTATCTGGCTTTAAATCAGTTGTCTTAACAGTAAAAACATCTTGCTTTTGTAAGACAAATTCACTTGTGTCTAATACTACCCAGTCACTTTCAAGTGCCTTCTTGAATTAACCACCATTTTCTTGGGAAAAGGCAGAATAAGCGCCTACTTTGAAGATACTGTCACTTGTTTTGAGGAAAACTCTACAACCAGGGAAAATTGGAGAAGAAACATGTGAAACTATCTCTGTATAGAGAGATTATTGCCTGCAACACCAGTATTTAAATTGCATGCATTTGTCAAACTGAACTCCAGGTTTTAAATATGGCTTTGTTAATAAATTCAAAACTTATGTTTGTACAATTTATGTAATCCAAGTTATGAAATTGAACTTGTATGAGAAGACTTTTCTTTATTCTAATTCCCACTCCTGTCTCACTGATAAACACAGCTTTTATTTTCTAAGCTGGACTGGAGGGCAGCTTCCTCCTCCAAGGTTGCCATTGGTGCATTAACACTCTTCACTTAGTGGGTCGATTTTATTAGCCTGGTTTACCTTGTTTAAAAAAAGAAAGATTTGAAGACTGAATTTGCAAACAATTTGCCCCAATGCTTTTCTTGTTGTGTGTAAGTGTGGATGTGGAAGCGACAGGTCTGGCCCCTTCAAACAGCCCTCTGGCCCAGTAGCATGGCATGCTTCCACCTCAGTCTTTCTTGCCAGCTCCCCTCCCTTTCTCCCCCTCCCCTTCCCCCTCCTCTCTCCTCCCTCCAAGCTGGGGGCCCCAGGGTGCCTGCAGCCTGCCTGTACTGGGCTATTGATTGGGAACAGGGCTGCAGCTCACCTGCTAATTGAAAGCCGATTGGGGCCCTGGGGCAGAGCTGTAAAACAGGCCCCACGTGGCATTAAAAGCTGAAGGCTGACGGGCCACTGTAAATCCAGAGCTGCTAATAGTGGTGGTGTATATCCATCTGTGTTAGAGCTGGATTAGTGTTTGTGTGTGTCCATGCATGTGCGTGTCTGTTCTAGTGCATGTGTACACATGTACATGATATTACTGCATATATTGCAAGTGTGTGTGTATCTAAATATAGTACATGTATATGTTTGCACACATGAGATGTAGGTACATCACCTTTTTTTGTAGATGCACTCTCTGTGTTTGTGTAAGCACATGCACGAAACCGGGCATGCGTCTTCCAGAGGATACACTGGCATATTACGTGTTTGTGTGTATATGCACACACACACACACACACACACACACACACTCGTACACAGGTGGTTCACAGTGACAGTCTGGTCTCCCATGGCACCAGGAGAACAGTCTCATCTGTAATGGACACATCCTTCCTCTTTCTTCAATCCTCTTGACAACAGCAGCAACAGCTCTTCATCCTTCCCGCCCTCCCTTTCCCTCCCTCCATCTCTCTCTACCTTCCTCCAGCTTTCTCTTTGTCTCTACACAAGTCACACCTGTGATCCTCCACTGAGACATCAGCTCTTGAGCTGAGCCTAATTTTTTTCTTCTCATTTTTTCCATGATCGTCTGCCTCCTCTCTCACCTACTCTTCTCTCATTTTTCTGTCCATCTATGTACATGTATGCATGTAGTCATACTATATGTGTGTGTGCATCTTGGGTTCACCATCTGTGTTTCAGTTCATCCAAATAAATGTGTGTTTGCGTTGGGGGCTGTGTGTGGGCCAGTCAGGTTCTAACACTTTTTAATGGATCTCGCTAGACTGTGATGTCCACACACTTTTGGCCACATAATATATCTATCTGTCCAAGTACATGATCTCTTTCTCTCCATCTGATATAGCTTTTCTTGCATTAAATCTCACTCTACTTCCCGCTCTCCTTCCCTCTCCGTCTCTGTCTGTCGCTCTCTGAGCAGTGTGATTGAGTAGGGAGGGTGCTGGCCGTCCTGCAGCATGGCGCGTGGAAACAGAGGTTAATTGGATTGTAATTAGAGCGGAGGTGATTAATTGATAGCATCTGTAAATTTGGATGTTTCCATTGTAAATGTGACAAATGAGAGCGCGGCAGGCTGGAGGAGGAAGGGCAGAGAGAGGAACAGAGAGAGGGAGAGAAAGTGAGCATGCATGCATAGGAGGAACAGAGGAGGAGTTGAAGAGGCAGTAGGGAGAAAAAGAGAGAGAGGCATAGGGGTGAGAAACAAAGCTTTATTTTTACTTGTGTGAGATCCCGTGGTGGTATGGTATGGCAAGTTGATAAGTATGACTGAATACTTGTGTGATCAAGCAGCAACTGGGTAGAGAATGACATTAGTAAACAAACATGTTTGCTTTCTGTGGCTTGTGTTCAATGTATTGGCTCAAACATCATTCTGTGCCACAGTCCTTTAGGACCGCACCCTAATGTATAGTCTAGGTTCATGTCTTGTGGTACAATAACAGCTGAAACCTGTAACTTTTATGTTATTTTTCATTCTGTATGTGACCACAGAAAATAAATGATTTTTTTTTTTAGAATAAACCTGGCAGAGCAGCTGAAGGGCCACTTATGATGTAGTCTTTCAAATACCAACATGGGAAATGCAGCTCAGCTCTTACATACAATCTAAGAAAATAGATAAAATATCTACATAGTGTAGATCATGTATTGACTACAAAACTGACTTTTGGTTTGTGATCTCACATAATCAACAATTTTCAGTGAGGACACCGTGTTGATGCATTGAGTAACACGAAAGGACGGCTCAACTTTTGCCATAAGGCAACGTAACATCACCTGACAATTCCAACAACTGCACTGGCTAATCACACACATGCAAGCGTGCACACAAGGTAATTCTACTCTTTAATATCTCATTTTACCTCACGGTTATTAGAAGCCTGTGTTTTTCAAATTCATGGATGTATTTACTCTGGCGGAATCATATTACATTCATTATTTGAACAGTTAGCTGCAGATTTGATTATTAATGTATCTTTTCACTCAAATAATTTATTTATCCTAATATACAATATAGAATATAACCATTAGCGTACAATTGGATTCAATATTGTGTAAATGTTCCACAATAATTTTCCACAAAGCAGAATGAAGTCAATGCACAGCAACATACCTGCCTAGTAATTTGAAACATAAATATTTCCTATTATATCACACTAATGGAAAATCACAAAGCGAGGGTTCCCTCATCAGACGCTTCTGTGCATGTCTGATTCATGCAGACACACATAGTTAACGCACCTTTTAGCTTGTAGGAGTTTGTGTTTTGTTCTGAGACGTAGATCACACCTGTTACATTACAACAGTGAGTTGTGATGCCACATTACTACGAGCTACAATCAATACTGTTCCACATTCTCCTACATCCACAAAGTATCAGTGTGTGAAGCAGTTTCAGCTCATTGATCGCAACCCTCACAACTGCTTTAGCTACAAGTTCATGTTTTATATTATTCACAGTAATATTTTGTTAAAATTATTATCTGACTCTAACACTTTGTAATCGGTGACACATACTGCTCCCTCAGCCATGTTTGATTGTTCTTGCTGCTGTTTACACAGTGCTGTGAGTCATGTTGTTTCTCACACAAAGATGTACGCTGAAATGCAACATATGGAGAGTGTGTGAAAGATGCACCATGAAGTGTGGAATGACTTCGACACAAGTGATGTCTGAGCTCATGCTGAGAAGCTTCTCAGGCTTCAACCTTTCACCAAACCTCTTTATATGCAACATATACTGTAAGACAAAATACTATTTAGTGTCCCAGGAGGAAATTCAGTTTGCATGTGCAGCACTGGGCAAAATGTAATGCATTCACAAGCGAACACCATTCACAGTAGGGCCCTGGGATAATACAAAACCTGCACAAGCCATCAAATTAAGGCATCATCCAAGCACAGAGAAATTAACAAGGCTGTTTTTTTCCATCATCTGAGCACAGAAAATTAATAAGGCTGCACTTTTTACAGTCATAAGTTCTCCAATCTAATTTCTTGGACAGGTGTCACAACTATGAAAACCTTTTCACAGAGCACACGGACGGCTCACTGTTGCTCGTGTGGTTCGTTGCTCAACGGAACAAATTGTTCATTAACTGTGGGCCTAATGTAACAAATGTTCCAGGAACATTGCTGCGGTGGTCCACACGAGGATGGAATTAAGCTAATCAAATAAGCCTCCAGTCAGGTCCTATCAGACAGCTCCAGACTGCAGCAAATGAGCCCACGTCGCAAAATTTACATTTCATCTTCCCGAGGGGACAGGTAGGGGTCCCACCTCGCCACCACTTTTCCCCCCAATCAGCATCTGGCTCCTTGAGGTAGAAGAGGGAAATGGGAAAAAGAGGGATGCGCTGGTTCCTGGACGCACCATGAAGCTGCTGAACCTCTCCTGCCACTTCCTGGGCACACGTCTGATGAATAAGGGAGAGAAAATAGAGAAGATGACAGCAGGGGAAATATTTGCTGTTGTGGCTGGAGCGCCACTCGGATCCCAAGAATGAGGGCCAGGCATATTTGCACAGCTGTCCGTCTCCCAAGCGCTGAGTGTATGAGTGTGTGCCCGCTGGAGTCTATTTGTTTGTCAAAGTCACTATGCCTACGCTCTGTAAGTTATTTGTGCGTTGGTTGTGCGTTACTCTATACGTGTGTGTATACATGCATTCAAGGGAATTAGAGTGTGTGTGTGTGTGATAGAGTGTGTATCCAGGGAGAAGCAAATCCATCTGTCTTTCTCGGATAAAGATGCCAGAAACAAGGAAGAAGGAGAGATTCTCGTCCAAGAGAGGCTGCGGAAGGAAGGAGAGCCAAACAGATGTCCTTAAAACTCCTAACTTGTCTCCTTGTCTCCTTCCTCCTTCCAGATGTTCACTAACTTGTCATGTCCCATTTTTTTGTGGAGTACTAGCCTATAGTCTCAAGAGAAAAATTATGCACCCCATGCAAATGTGTTATTTTCGAAACATATTTCAAACTCATATTCCCTTTCGTAATAAGTAATTTAAATGACAGATGCAACTGGAAAGAAAAAAGGGCACAAGATAATAATCTACAGTGCAAACAAGTGTATCGTACTAAACATGCTTTTTTTTTTTTTTTTTATTTTGTTGAACTTGCTGTACTGTAATTTTAGCCAGCTACAAGTTTTATGTATCCCCTGCAAAAATCTTGGTTTCTTTTTGAATTGATTTTCCTGATATAAATATTGATTCTTACAGTCTCACAATTGTATGGTGGGTTTTTGTGCTACCTAAATTTTCATGCTGGTAACCTGATGATCTGCAATCTCAGGTATCTGAAACAATGCCAAAATCAAAAGACACCTGGTCATCATACATCCTCTAATAGGTTATACTGAACAATAGAAGATTATGCCGTAAATAATAGATCAGTGCATCAAATGTATTCACCATGACTTTTGCGGTTAATGAATTACTTATTTATACTTATGTCACACTTTTAATCATGAATTAATAAAGCAAGATTTTCAAGTTGTAGACCCATATTTAAATGAGGGTTTATATTCTCTGCCAGCATAAATCTTTTAGTCCCTATTCCAGTAAACACCCTAATGAACTGTTTGACTCTCCTAGCTTTTTTTTTTTTTCAAAAGCTACTAAACAAAGCACCAATAACTATAGGCTTGATAATTTCCTGAAGAGTGGAAAAAAGGGGCCAACCTTTACTAATGACTTCAGCAATAAAAGGGTTTCCAGTTTCACAATTAGCTATATAAGCTTTTAAAGGAGCCTTTTGTTTTCTCAAGTTTTGTTATTTCTACATAGCCAGCGTTGTATTACAACCTCTTCTTTTGTAAATGCAACAACGGTCAAACATCTTTGTCAAGCAATAATCGCTTCTACTTAACTCTAGTCACTCGGCAGCAGGGAAAACTTACAAATATCCTCCATAAAGGCCAGATTACGACCTGGCAATTCAAACAATCAACTTGGAAGCTAAAACAACCTTATTGTTAAAGCTTTAAACCTTATTCGTAAATACACAAACGCATTGCTATTGCTACCTAGTCAACGTTAGCATTCATAATTTAAAAGTGTAGAAGAAAGGTGAAGGTGGTCAAGCTTAATTCCTTCACTCTCTAAGAGCTGCCCCATGTGGTGGAAAACAAAGCAATTCTGTTTTTTTTTTTTTTTTTTTAGCCCTGGCCTGCACCATCTTGAAATGGTAATTTCCGATAGTGAGTCACGATCGTGTCCATTCTGCCCTCACTTCAGCATGAGAGGATGATGCACTGATCAGAGGGTGTATTGTAACCTCTTGTCTTGTAAACTTGGCCATGGCTGAAGCTCTTGACAAGCAACTATTACCACCGCCACCTGCTCCCGGCAAGCAACTATGTTTGGCAGCGGAGATAGCAGCATTTAGTGGCACTGTAGGAAGTAACAATTATAGAAAATGACAATATAGGAAATATTATTAAATAAAAGAGAAATATACATTACAAAGTCTATATTTTTTTATTATAGAGCTTACCACATGCAGGAACAAGAGTAGGGGTTGCATGCATTGACAGGAATCATAAAAGCTTTGACTTCACAAACTGCGGCAAAAGTATTTTATTCTAAAAAATACTACTACTCCTGAGTAAATAAAAGCATATGTATCATTAAGCCCTATCCCAACTCAATGTCTAAATCAGAACCAGCCAGTATTGGCACAATTACATGTCTATCTCTTCTGAAAAAAAAAAAAAAAAAAAAGCAGCTGATGAAGAACTTGCCATAGTGGTTTACATTGTACTTGGCTTCCACTAAGCTAATCTTTTTAAGAAGCTTGATGAGAAAATTTGCATACCAAATTAGCACTGACAAATTACCCATTATCAAGTTTAAATATGTTAACAGCCTGGTGATAGGTTTGAGCTCCCCAAGATGTCAAAACTATGTTTGGCATTCACTGAACATACTTAGTGCTATACACACACTGTATTTGCAGTGAGGCAAACTTAGACTTGACTGATGTGGCTGGTCAGTGCCCTGGACCACATACCTCACTCCCTAAAACACTTCAAAATCTCTCTCTTCAAAACACATGTGGTTCAGTGCCCTGGACCACATACCTCACTCCCTAAAACACTTCAAAATCTCTCTCTTCAAAACACGACAAGATAAAAACCTATATGAAAGATGAAAACCTTAAACTGTAGCATATGCAGTGCAAGAGAATGTGCATTTATTCAATATGTTTAAGTAAAACCACAAGGAGAGCTCCATATTACTTTTAAGCACAGCTATAAACCTTGACAAATGTCCACAGCATTTCTGTACAGTATATCCTAACATATCATAACTAATAACAATAACTCTATGCATATTGTTGATAGTAGCCATAATAGTGTCTCGGTGTCTTTGAAATGCTGCTAAAGATGCTGACTCATGCTGGTGCAATGACTGATGATACATTTTGTTTTATCCAAATGAGGAGTGAAGAAGTTTTGAGCTACGTTACCTGTGTAAAATAGCACTGAACACTTGTACAGGATGTAAATAGTGTGCTGCAGAGTCATCCAGTGTAAATGTGCAGTAAATCCTGACAAAAATATTTCACATTTACAGCCAGAAATAACAGAGTTGTTGATCAGTAAATGTTAATGGGAAACATTACTATTGCAGAGCTTACACAGCTGCTAATGGGATTTAGGATATATAAATTGTTTGTTGAAAGACTATAACAACAGTAGAACTGTGCCTTTACAATTGTCTTGCTTGCATTGACCTATACTAATGGCTACCTGGATGGCTTCATGGTATGAAGGCTCTGATTTCAAAATGGTCTTGTATCAGGGGACCTCAAAACTAATTACAAAATTACATCTTATGTACATCTTTTATATCAAATAGTCCCATAGAATCAGTTTGGGAAGAAAATAAGGTGTTGCCACTACTGCAGATACAACAGACAAAGCTTTTCCAGCCGTCGTTACTGCGAGTAATGTTAGTTCATTTGTGCCTGACAAGTTACGATAAGATAATTTTAATTCAAGTTAGAGAAGAGGTAGACACCCCTGTAGGAAGCAGTCTCTGTTAGGATATGACACATGTAACTTAATTTCCAAGAAGCCAGAGTGCAAAATATTGGTGACATCCCGGGGACCCTGAATGTTTGCATTATCTCATTGACATGACACTTTAAAAAATTTCCTCAGGTTTGCTCAGTCTGGAGAAGGACTTGTATTGCTCCTCCTAATTTCTGCTGTGGACCTCTCTTGCCTGTTCCCTAATTTGTTGAATCGCTTTAGGACTTTTTTTTTTTTTTTCATATTGTCACAGAGAGTGTGTCACATATGAAGCCCTCCTCTCACCTTGATATCATTTCCACAATTCTATTCAGAGAGGTTATGAGGACTGTTGGCCCGAGTTTGCTTTTCATTCAAAACAGCTCGCTTACATCTGGAAGGATTCCAGATGTTTCAGGACGGCTTGGCTTGGCTGGATGCTGAAATGATCTGAACTACTGTAGGCATGTTGATTTAGGAGAGTGCACTATATTGGCTTTACTTGACCTTGGCAGAACCTTTGATGTGAATGATCATGCCTCTCTAACTGACCAACACAGTAGATGCTAGTTTGGATACTACCCCGAATAGATTTACCACATTTTATCTAGTGTCATTTTCTCTTATATCATGTCTCAACTGATTATTTTACTTTGTCAGTGAAAGAGATTTAATATGGTTTAGCTCAGATATCTTTTTCTCTACTAGTGTGGTTGGTACAAGAGCAAATTGATAAGAACAAAAGCAATGATAGACTCATTGGTAGTCAGTACCGCTGTCATTATATAACATCACTCACTCGAATTGTTCACTGGAGGAAAACCCACTGTATGTCAACGCAAACACCACAACTATCTAAAGATCTATTGGACTATCCCAAAATCCTAGGTGTTTTATTTCTTTCACCAAGCAGTGGTGGACCTGTTGCTTGGTGGGTTTGGATCCATCTGTTTGTAGCTGCAGTTTCATTTGTCACATACCAATACAGTGTTGGAAATATCAAAAATGGTATTCTAAAAATGTTTTTGGACTCAGCTGAAGTGGAAAAGCTGGTGTATCGATAAAAAACTAAATGAAAGAAGGCACAATGGAAAGATGCTTAGTGAATGAATCATGACTTACATGTGACTGAAACATACACTGAAGAGACCAAAAACAGCAGCAGACAAAAGCAGCAAAGTGATGAGCAGATGGTAATCATACATTTTGTTATTTTTACTTACATTTTTAGGTTTAGCAAGGACTATTTTAATGATATCATTCTGCAATTATTTGATATACAAACCTCCTATATAATGACTGTGAATATATTTTTATCTGCATAACAATGATGGTTGGAAATTCCTTTTGCAGATTTTCTTGAAATCAGTTTAAAATTTAAACTACATTTGAATGGAAACCCACTTTTAGAGAAGCCAATTATTGGGGTCTACAGTTCCCTTAAAGCTAAACTAACCAACAAAGGATGGTCTTCAACATCAGTGGTTCCAATATCTCTGTCTTCACACACCAAGAGTTGTTTTGCAATTAATAAAACTATTGTCCAACCTGCTTTCATTACAACCAGCTGCAAAATGTGCCACTCAACGGGATTTAAAAACTCAATGAACATTTTCTTTCACTGCTAAAAGAGTTTGTCAAGTTTTACACATTTTTATTGAAATTTCAGCAGTTCAAGTCCAGAGAATAAACTTACATGCTACAAAGATAAGTGGTAAACTGCCCAAGGTTGAAAAAAAAAGAAAGTTTAGTTTAGTTTATGTTTTCAGGGATAAAGATGTTGGTTAACTTACTTACTTTCCTGCAGCAATGGAAGAGAATGAAGCCTTGAAAGTTAATGCCAATAATTCCCATGGTGCCCCAACTGCTCATTTATAGACTCTGTCTGTACAAAGGCAAGAGGTAGTTCTGTATAATGCTAACAGGATGGTGAGGAAAAAGTAAGATAGGAAAGCAGACTGTTTGGTTTGGGGGGTTCATCCTGCAACAAAATAATGAGCCAAAACATTAGAAGACAAGAACTAGACGGTTGCTTCACATGATGGAAGACCACAGTCTCCAGACTTAAACCCCATTGAACTACTTCAGGATGAACTGGACAGAAGGTGAAAGCGAAGCAAACTACAAGTGCAGTTTGTGGGAACTTCAACAACAGTGTTTGGACCAACTCTGAACATTATTTGATTTCCATTGGACATGAAAGTCACAAGTGAGTTTGTCGATGAGCCCTGGATGTGTCAAAAAATTTAAATGAAATTTATTTAAACGAGGAGATTCCATGACTCCTTGGACAATGAATTTAGTAAATTAAAATAACAGCTGGAAAAATGGAGTTCCACTGAGACTAGTTTATATACAAGACTATTCAATCATAAGGAGATAGATGTGCAATCCTGCCCTCATTTGAAAGCAGATGGTGTCCAGAAATTGTGTTGTGGGACTATGCTGCTAATCACACAGTAAGTTATGTGGCAATAATTTGGCTGCTGAAATATGTGTTATGTAGAAATGAGCCGTGTTTGTGTGACAGGACCAGCCCTCTTTTTTTTTTTACTATAGATTATTAATGGCTATGAACATTTCTCCAAACAATTGCAGCCATTCCTTGGTTAGTCCAGCTTTTACAATGAACTGCAGACAAAGATGCCACTCTTTTGCTCACTTTTGTGAACAATTTTATCTTTTAGCAATATTGAGAGAATCATTTGCTCTCGTATTCTCTCGCACAACTGAAGGTTTGTCACGTTTTGTATGACTGATTACACACAAGTCTTTTTGTGGCCCTGTGCCAGATTATATCAGTGAGTTTCTAACTTTGCTTTCCCCAAAGGCCATTTAAGTCATTTGACTGTTCCAGAGTCAAGGTTAAAATCAAGGTACTGTTTGATTTGATTGAGAATATAATTTCACGGATGATCATCAGCACAATTTTAGGGACGGTCAATTTGTAAACATTCCAGTCACGGCACTTAGAAGCTGAGAGTGGCTGTGTGACTGTAAATGACACCACGGTATGTATCAGTTTAAATGTGTCCCAAAACGTGAACTAGATACAAGTGGTAATACTTAATCATCTAAAAAAAGATGATGTAATGATAATGAGAGGTGTCTGCAATCCATATCATTCCATATTAAGCCATTTGCCACAGTGTTTCACTGCTGTTTCACTGCTTTCTTAGAAAATATAGCTCGAAAGGGGAGGGAAAATATGTGGTGAAGTTGCTGTGGAGCTGATGTTGAAGTCCATGGTACAAGGTTCAATCTTCATAAATGAAATGTGTGCTTGTTTGTTCATTCTCTGTCTCTTAAGCCTTCATTACCCCCCCTCTTTTCTTGTCAGTAGCGAGGCATTTCTCAGAAGGACAAGAAAGATAAATGGTAACGTAAAAAAAAGACAATTACAGAACACTGTAGCATTACTAACCGTATACATGGACACATTTTGTGCTTGCATCGTGCATCGTTAACTGTGTGCGATGGTTTTTCAGTTCATTACACTTGAGGAAAGCATACATTCTAATGACATTTTGCACATAACTATTATGCAGAAGTTGTAAATATTTATACCTGAAAACAAAAGATATACCTCATTAAGCTATTCTGAACTTAGAGGGCAAAGGACAAATGAGCTTTCATATCAATAATGTAATGTATTTCTGCATTGATATTCTGCTGTGTAGTGCTGATGACAATAGCAAAGCTTACAGATGAATGGGATTATGTCTTTTTGTGTATTGAAATAAGCATTATTGGAAAGTAATTCAATTCTGACACGGATTACAAATTTCTCATTCCTGCTCTATTAGTTATTATTATTTCCCTCCAAGCAAAGTCTCTAGCCTATAGTAAAAGTGAATAGTAGATGCATGCAGCAACACACATACACAACAACACATGAATGAAGCACACACAAACTCTTCTCTGTTTAATATATACATACATGCTTAGAGTCAAACAAGCCTGTCAAATGTACAGCAGCAGAAGTCCCACAGCACATACACAGTGTGTGTGGTTGGGCCTGCTCCCCTCATCAATCATGTCTAATACTCTCCCTCATTTGTCCATTTGATATTTGTTTGGTTATTGCCTTTGCTATTATTGTTGCTGTAGTTTGATACATTCCCCGACAGCTCTTATTTCCATTATAAGTCATCAATTAATACAGAGAAATGTAATTATTGTGACAAGGCGTCTAATGCAGGCCGCGGAGAAGAGAAATGGATTGTGACGGGGTGTGCTTCAAGCTGTCACGTACAGTGGTGAATTCTCGCCGACCCTTCCTTCCAGCACCACTCTTCAAAAGCCCTGACCTATTACAGAGCTCCATCCTTCTAGTCTGTCTTCTGAAGCATATGTCTCTCTATCTGTCTCTACCCGACATGTGACGGAGTTCATCTACAGTGCAGTCACAGAAGAGATGGAGGCTTAAATGAGGACTATCATGGTTTATTTTTGGGAGGAAATACACTGTTATGGCACTGAAATTAATATTTTCCTTCACTATCTCACACAGCATTAAATCTACCTGTAAAGGACGGTAACACTGTATAATCATCATGTTGTAATTGATGTGTATGGCCACTGTTCTGTTAAAACTACATGGCCACTGCAGTGGGAAACAACAGAATCAAGAAACACCCAAACAAACAACATAATAAAGCTGCAACATTGTGGTTTTTGAGGGCTTATGGCCCTTAGTTGTAGAGCCAAGTCTGGATGAGAAAAAATATGAAACACTCATTTTAACTTCTTTTTTTTCCCCCTCTGATAACAGGTCTGAGACTTGAGAGCAGGTATGTGACTTTGCAATAAGCTGTACCTTAAATGAAATAACAGATTGCTTTAACGAGATTTTTTTTTTTTTTTTTTGTTGCGTGTTCACCGAACACATTTAACGTGAAGGAAAACAAAAAGTGACAAAACCCAAGAAGAAAACACAAGCTCGTGCAGCAGATAGGTGGGTATCGATTCTTTCTTTGCTCCTTCTGAATTCCTTTAATGGAATATTTTTTCGGTTTGCAACTTTTCTGCTCAAGAACAAAGTCTTGACTTTCATCATCACCAAATGCACTAAAAGTGGTCAGCTCACCAGCTATTTTGATGGAAATGTGAACGCCTCATAAATTTTTGCTAAAGCCCCGAAAACATATTTTGCCAGCCTGCTCCTAACTATGAGTGATGGAGTCTGACATGAGCACAAAACTGTCTGCAGACGTACAAATGATTTTGGTTATTTCACATCAGATGTTTCTATATTTGTGTGGCTGTCAATTCTTTTCTTAGTGGTTTAAACTGGAGGGGACCCTGTTGCGAGAAAGTGATGACACTTAATTTGTTAACATTTGAATCTAAATGGGATGACAGTTGTGAGGTAGGTTGAGACTACTGTTAAGAAAAACCGATCAAATCCCAAACACAGACAAAACTGAAGATTAGCTGAGGTTTTCACAAACAAATGATATAAATGTTTTTTCTAACCTTATTCCATAATCCATATTTATTCATGAACATATAATGTTACAGAGAAATACATAGCCAACTTTTAGTAGCTTTGAGAAGTCTCTGTCTGTCTATGTATAGTATATTTAATAAGAAATAAAAATCGCTTAAGTGTGGGGAAAAACAATATTGCACAACATTATCATTATGCTGAGAGAGAGCGCACAGCCCTGTGTTTAGACAGAGCACTGAACTGTGTCTAATATGATTACATGACATTCCTCACATTTTGCACCAGGCCCAGAGGCCTTTGTTTGCCCTGATGTTGACCTCTTTTTCCTCAAATGCCCTGGCCTTGACTCCTCCATGGCTCAGTTGCCTTGTCCCATGCACTAATTCTCTGACTAAATTCACATCTTCCCTCCCACTCATGCATCATGCTGCATCTATCTCTTTTTATCCCTCTTGCTTAGCTCTGTCCTCTCTTGTTTCATCTTGCCTTATCCTGCCAATCTCATGTCCTTGTTATCCCTACCTCCTTCCCCTGAACACCCCCTCGCAAGCCTCCCTTTCTCTCCCCCAATCCTCCCACACCCTCCCTTTCCCTGCCTGTCTCTCCCTCTTCTTACCCCCCCCCCCCCCCGTCCCTCTGCTGTGGAGGTCAGCTATGATGCAGAGCCAGAGAGCTTGCCCGTGTTTAATTACATTAATAAAACACCCTGTGAGGTAGAATGACCTCGCACCCCACAACCCTCTCTACACCCCCCACATCCCTCACCCTCTACCGGTGCTTCCCTCCCTGTTGTTCTGCAGGCTTATGCCTATTGAGGCTCCCTGCAGGCCCAGTCCAATTGGTGCCAGGTTGCATTTCATGGCTGATTGCAATGCTTGTGTTTCTCCCTCTTCGGCATTGGTTCCGCCCCCAATCTCCAGCGGTTCCCGACATGCTCACTTCACTGGAGGTCATGTCAGAGACTGCTCCCTCCCTCCCTGACCTGCTGCAGGTGGAGGACGCCGGGGAGAGTGTGCTGGCAAAACGAGACTTCTCTCCAAACAGCTGTAATGAGGGACATGCCCTTCCCGATGAGCTCCTCAGAGGTGTAACCTATCCCGATCACGCTCCTTCCATTTCATTTATATGTAGCCCTCTCTGACTCTGTCAACAGGAAGGCCATGGGTTTCTCTTTGCACCTCACATATGGGGAGAGAAGTGAAACATTCATTTGGAGAGGAGATTCTCTACATGTGCTAGGTTTTGGTTCACATAGAATTGGAGGAGACTCTCTGCTCCTCACGTCATAAAGCTAAAATCGAAGGCACACAAAATGCCCCCTGGGCCAGAAGACAATGGTCCCATGCACATAAATTATGACAGAGGCAGGATGGCATATGACAAGCAGCAGTAACTTACTATTATTGCCTGCAACCGATGATGACAATTCCCGTGGTAGCCAACAGGTCGGAGCAATGTAATATGCATAGGATTCATGCAAATGGGAATGCCTCAAACATGTCAGAAATATGGCTGCCACTGGGTAGAAACCTTGTATCTTTGAAAAGCAGCCTTATTTCCTTATTGACAACCATGCATTCTTATTGTAGTTTATGAATAGGTTTTGTGGGCCTTAGGGTCACACAGCTGGCATCTCCTATAAAGAACCACATAAACCTTCAGCTCAGGTAGAACCATGGAAATTACTACTTGGACTTACAAGGGTTTTCTGCAACAGCAGGAATCTAATCTCCTACAGCCACCGTCATGATTTTCATGAATAGTCAACAGCCTTACCATAAAAAAGTGGCATCATCTTCTCCGGGAACATTATGGCTTAATGTAGACACATAACTTACATTTCCTCCACAATGGGGAATCCTAACCTTGTGTGGAGAGTAGTGCTGTTTTGGCTATGCTATTTATGTGCCACATTTTTCCTCCATGCATGCATGTTGATACTGTAGTGCCGTTGTGACATGTTGCTGCCAATATATTATGGGCTAATGGCAAAACCACAGGGGCACTCTGGCACCCTAATGGCTTTGATGGTTGATACTTTGAGTTCGACTGTGAGAGCAAAAAGTAGTTAAAAGCGTTATGTGCTGTGGGCATTGCTAGTCTTTTCAGTGTCAGAGAGCTGTTTTTCTTCCCATAGCCATTTCTGTTCTCAGCAACAGCATTCATCCAAAGAAAGGACACAAAATCTGTGAGAGCCGAGCTCATGTTTATTTGATAAAAAGCTATCCAATGATAAAATGAGATCATTTCATGTCCCTTTGGGTCAGCTTTTAAATCTTTTCCAAAAACATGTTACACAGAAGGGCTTTTTATATTATTTGTTTTTACCTCCCTTATTCTTACTATAAATACTTGTTTTATTGATCTCTAATACCTTTCTTGATTTGTGGCTGGTATTTTATTGTTTTTTTCTCCCTGTGACTTTGAATTACTGTTGGTTCACTGTCTGTGAAGCTTTGACTGCATTAAATATCTATACCAACAGTGTTTATCATTATAACTATTTCATATATTCTCTCCCTTGCATTGCTCTCCTCCCTTTGTTCTTCATACACTCTTCACTGTCTGCTTTGTTATTTGTTTGGAGGGTTTTCATTAGATTCCCCGACTAGCAATTAGTGTTCCTCTCCAAAGCGATGGCAGAACAGTGGCACTCAATGCCCCATCTCTTTATTGCATGGTTAAGTACCCTTCAGACTCACATGGTTATTAATAACATTGTTGCTAAATCGAACAAAAAAAAAAAAAAGCACTGTGGCTAACTAGGTTACCGCAAGGTTTACTTTACCTCAAAACATCAGGTCAAACAAATTTACCTTTCCCCTGTTTCACTCTCTTTGTCCTCTCTCTCCCTGCCTCTCTTTCCCCAGTTTGAATGTGGGCACAAAGAGAGGCAGAGAGAGGAAAGTTAATTAGATAGAGGTCCAAGGAGGGGGGGCACCTGGTAATGGAAAGGGGCTGTATGAAAACAGATGGCCCAGAATTTATTAACTTGCAGGAGCGCTTCAAGGAAGCCACTGCGACCAGACATTAGGCCAGTCACTGTCTGGGTGGGGGCTAGCAGGCGGCTGGATACAGGTAGAAGCTGTCAGAGCCCAAAATAGAAAGCAGATTTATCTCTGGATTGTTGCAAATGATCCACCAGAGGAGAACAATGGATGCAATCCAGTTCAGAGGTTGATGGTTTTACCTAATGTCTTAGAAGCCACTGTGTAGTTTCATGAGCACATAGCAAAAGAACTTTTATGTGAGATTTATGTTGGACTTTACCTTAAAAGTTAGCGTGTGAAATACTCATCCATACCTCTGCACTGCTATGTCTCTGTTCAGTGCTGGCTGTTGTGTTGTGATATGTTATCATAATTCCCACTTTCAAATGTGTAAACTTTATAATTTCCTGTGGACAAAGAACTGAATCACTGAATAAAATCTTTAACATTTCTGTCTCAGTTCCTTTGTTTTGGTTTGAGTTATGGCCTGTGCTCTCTCAGCTGTCAACAATTAACATCTTATACCTGAATATCCTCAGAAATATGGGTAAATAAAGGAAGAAAAAACACCTCATTCGGAGGACAAAAAGGTAAAATTCCTATTACATTCACATGCATTTTACAGATAGCTTGCTCAACAAAACAACACCGTGAACTGCTCCCTCTCATGAAACATAATTGTGACTAAATGTTATTTGTAATGCAGTTCCAGCCAAAGGTCAACACGAGCTCATCAGTTTATGAAACATTCAATGAAACAACCTGTCTCTAATTTGCTGCTCTGTCAAGGTGCTTGAATGAGGACAAAGACAAAAATATGTAATTCAGCAATGCTTAGATGAGAAATGGAGTTAAGTAATAAACTAGAATGAGTCTACTCTGCAGTCTTCATCGGGGTTACAGGATATAAAAAAAGAAAAAGTTTCATAAAGGGTAAAATATATAAAAAGTTTATGGACTGAAACATCGAGCTGTTGGACCTTTATTTGTACTCTGTGTCATTGCAGTTATACGGTATTCAGAATGCAACCTTGAGTGCTTGCAGACACAAAATACATCCTTTAGACTGCAAAACAAACATATCCTGTCCTTCCAGCACAATAAACAGCATTATATTGGATAGAAGCACACTACTGGGAATGGAACATTCTTAGAAAATAAGTAGAAAACAACAATATTATATTGAGCCCCTGAGGTCCTCAGACATCTTAAGAGAGGTGGGCTTCGATTCTGCCACATACTCAGGCTGGTGTGTGAATTGTATACAGTACAGACACACACACTCACACAAATACACACACTCTTGTGCAAGTTGTGCCTTCAACATGTACATGTACCCTTGTGGAAAGGTGTGTGAAAGTGTAAAGGATTCAGCACAAGCGAAGGATCAAGGACAGTTAAAAGTGCTGAAAAGGTGAAAAGAATATTTTGTACCCGTGTCTTATTGTTTTTCTTCCTGGTCTTATTAATGATCTTGCAGTGTATTTTTTTTTTTTTTTTACATCGTATGAAAACTAATGAAACTGGTTTTATTCTATTTTTACTGAAGCTGTGAACTAAAACATGCATATGCTTTATCAAATTGTCTTTTTGGCACATGTGTTGCACACCGTTTCCTATTTCTGGACTCAAATACGAGAAAGGAACCTCCAAAGGTTTTAGGAGTTGTAAGGAGATGTAGGAGTTTTGATGTGTTGAGCCAAAGCTCTAAAGGCGGCACTGCCGAAATCAAACAGCTTGCACAACACAGTGCTAAAAGCCAATGAAAAATAGATTTAGTAGGGAACACATTGCTTTATTTCAGTCTCTCCAAAGCGGCGTGATAGAAAGGCAACATGTGCGACAGAACAGCTTGTGAACTAGTTGTGTAGGCTCTGTGAAGCAGTGCTGTTTGTGAGTCAACGGCGTGAGCTTCAAATGCCACACCGCTGAGCCTGCCGGGCCTCCACCAAAGTAAAAATAGACTGTGATGACAAGTCTGTGGTGCCATAAAGTCGCCTATTAACAATGAGTGTTTCTGGTGCTGCCGAGGGGAGCTCCAGATCAGCTCACCTCAAGCTGTCAAAGCAGCCTACAGCAAAAAAAAAAAAAAACACACACACATACACACACACCAACCACCCTCCTTGATCAAACAATCCCGACCACATATAAGATCAACATGACAAAATGCCCAGTCTTTGTAAACAGAGGCTAAAGCGACTAACAAGGTTTGACTGGCTGCAGTGCCAGACTGTGCGTTACATCTGATGGAAACAGAGTGCAAGCTGTTGGTGCGAGGCATGGCATAGAGCCTGACAATAGCTGAGTGCTGTGTAAGCTGTGCTGTGCTCTTTCTGTCAAGCTGCACAGCATGCAGGTCCACCATGTCCTCATTGGATTTTTTTTTGAAAAATTGGGTGAACTTGGACTTATGTGCATATGTTTATGCCTGTATGGTTGCCTCATTGTGGGAATTAAAGGACAACCTGTCATGTAGTGATTGAATGGGTGGCAGACAGGGTTCAAGGCATTAAGGCGGGGTGCAGGAAGAGCCAGAGAAGGCATGGTCCTTGGACCAGAACCTCAGTACGATGTGACTGTTACATTTCACGACTGAATCGAAGAAGAACAGAGGGATGCAAAACAACCACAAATAAAAAACAAAAAGAAACAAACCATAATGAAATAACCACAAATAGGCAAAATGATTCAAAAGACATACAAAACAACCAAGAAGAGACATTGAAAGACTTCAAATGGTTGCAAAACGACTAAAAATATGTCGCAAAATGACAACAAAGAGATGCAAAACAACAACAGAGACAAACACAAAACGACTACAAAAAGAATTTCACCAAATCATGCAGGTTTGGATAGTGGGTCCAGGTGGGCTGGGCTTGGGACATGGCAGAGAGTGGGGAGTGCTCTGGTGTTACTAGTCACTAAAAGTCCTAATGGCTCCTTTTAAGGCTGTGTACACTTTGATACTTTCACAGTATTAATATAGAAACTAGACCTGCTTTATAATCAAAAAATGGACACCTCACTTTATGCAATGTGGGACCTTTAAGAACCACATTCTAATTGTGAAAAAGACAGAACAACCATAAAGAGCTTTTGTCTGGGTGTCTTGGAGGAGAGGAGGGGAAGGAGAGGTGCGGGGCCTATAACAGATCACTGTCCAGGGGCCCGTTGCCTCTTAATATGTCAGTGGATGTAGGCTGTTTTGAGTTACAAATAGCAGCTGTTTATTGATACATAGTCTTTAGTCGGTGCCCCAATTTGGCTCGTTCAAAAGTTTCTTCATTTGCCTTTGTATTGGGATTGTCTAAAAATACCAGTGGGAACTTTTTGTATTGCTGAGTCATCAGAATTTTCATCACTGACCCAATCTGACCCCGACAGAATCTTTGTTTTCTTACTTCCACTTCAATGCGTGCTTCTTTCTGTGCGCGCTACTGTGTGAAAGTTTTCATTTTGTGTTGACTTTGTGTTGACTCACTGATGAAGCATGTTAGTTCAACTTACCAACTACACACTGGTCTCATCTTCACTGCTGTTGAGGCTACTAAACAAATGGTGGCAGCCTCAGAGTAGATACTATCTCATGCAGGCACCTGAAGTGAGTGTTTTTTTTTTTTACCTGCCAATACCCAAGTCATCAACACACAGTTTTTGTTTGATCTCTATAATTTACACGTTTTCTATGCAGAGATATTTGTATTCTACTCTCTATAGTAAAGCTATGTTTCATTGTCTTTTGCATTGCACAGTCCACAAAGTCCAGTTGTCCTTGTACCACTGTTGTCTCAGTATGCACTGTGAATCTCTGTAAGATGTCATTGTCTCTGCACCAGTGTCACTAAGACAAATCCCTGTACATTTATGTGCAGTCTATGTCTCGTGCACATCTGAAAACAATGCTGCAGCTGGTTACTTTTTTTTTGTACCACTAAAGCACGAGGGCAGACTCCTTAGTGGCATTTTACTAAGCTAATCTTTCAATCGTGCTTCCTCACAATTAGATTTTTTATTGTGTCATGATGATTATGAACAGATAACTGATACTAATTTCCATAATGTTAATGGTTTCCATGCTTTCAGGGGCCTTGCTTAGCTAAATATTAAATGTTGATTTGAAATCCAAGGACACTGCGGTACATCTACAATTCAGTCTGCTCTAATTTTATATATATAAAAACATCTGTCAAAGCATGCCAGTGCAAATTGAAACAGCAATTTCACTCTGATTTTTTTCACATGCTGATGACATTGCGCTGATGTTATTGTTGGTAATGACAAGCTCAGAGGGGTGTTTATTTTAAAGGCACTTATGACTGCAGCTTTGAAAAGTCTTCTCTTTGCAAGCTGTTGAAACACCAATAACTTTTATAGTCTGCAGTCATTATGCTGTCTTTGCCTGGTCCATAAAATAAAGACATTCTTAATCTTCAAGTGTCTATTTAATCAAATAAAGGTCATTCATAGCATGGTTACAGGTACCACTAGTCATTACATTTAGTGTTGTCCTCGTTTATCCACTGACAGACGTCTTTTATATGTACAGAACATACGCAGTCTTTCCTTTGTTTTGCAGCCCAGTCATTGTTGTGATTATATTATACGTGAGCTGCTGATTCATATCTCCACAGATGAGACCAAGTCCTGTACATTCACTGACTCAGTGAGTAAGGTCTTTTTTTTTCCCCAGAAGATTGGGGCTTATTTTGTGCCCTGAAGTGAGCATGTCTTTAGTTTCCTGAAACCTGGAAAAATAATCCACAGTGACATGTGTCTGACCCACAGCTATGTATTTATTCTGTATAATAATCTTATCTGGTTTTTCAAATGGTTTTCTAGCTTGATTTTAAACTCCTCAGGTATTATAGGTCATTTCTGGTTGATTATCAGCAACACAGAAGTGATATTGTTCTTTAACCTGGTATTTATAACTCACAGGACAATACTGCATGTAAGTGTTGCACTATTTCCAGAATGGATTTCAGGACATCTGAAAAAAAGGTTTGAGAACTTGGACAAAATGTTTATTCACTGTCTTGCTGACAGTTAGATGAGAACAGTAGCTAAGCAGTGGCCACCAGTAAACCAGCACCCATAAAGCTCACTAATTAAGATATTGTCTCGTTTACTGATGTAAAAATGCCAATCCAGTTTCAATGCAGTTTCATAGAAGGTTGAGTGCTTCACAATGTCTTGCACCGGGTATAACCTCTTTGAGTCACAGCTGCTTGCCTGGCAACCTCATGGCGAAGACAAGATTACATTTTGCATACGCCTGCTCAAAAAGTGGTCCTACACACAACCCTCCATAAAAACACCACATGTTGTTTTTGCACTTTGGTTCCTGTACTGATTAAACAAACGTGATGCAGCGTGTTGATTAACATGCTTTACAGTTGCTGGCAGGCAGATTTTGTTAACTTTGGACAGAGCCAGGCTAGCTGTTTCTCCCTGTTTTATGTTAAGCTAAGCTAAGCTAAACCAGCTGTTGGCTCCAGCTTCATATTTTCCGTGCAAACATGAGCGTGGAATTGATCTTCTAATTTACAACAAAGCAAATAAAAATATTTCCAAAATTATGTTGAATTACTCCTTTAATGCAAGTTACAAAACACAGACCAGACCTTTCTGATTCTCCAAGTTCTTACAAATCTCTTCCTCCCTCATTCCTCTGCTCTCTTTCCAAAGTCTTCTTCTCTCCTGGGGAACCTCAGGGGTAGCCTGAAGACTCCAAGGTGACTCAGGGTGGGGGCAACATCTCCCTGAGATGTTGCCCCCACCCTGAGTCTCAACACCTGCCACGATCGCCAGCATCCCCTGACCCCACGCATCCTCTCTCCAGTCAGCTCCTCTCAACGTTCGTTTTGCAATAAAGCTTGACACTGCATTCTGCTGAGGCACGGTCTTTGTTAGTTAACTGCAATGTAATTGTCCCGCAACTGTCTCTCTAGTACTGAAGCGTGTGTGTTTCAACTTTCTGCGCACACAAGCACTTTTTTTTTTGTGTGGGTAAGTGTGTATGTGCATTATAGTGTATTGTGTTAAACTTTTAAAAAGCAAGATAAAATAACTAGGTCAACTTATCAAAGTAAGGCCATAAAATAATACTGGTTCTGAGTGGCTTTGAAAGCAGCTTTGATACATTTTACATCAAAAGGACATAATGATATAATAAACCCCTGACAACATTATTGCAACTTCCACTAAAGTTATAAATGCCTATCTTTATTTTAGAGATAAACAAAAAAAAGAGCAGCTTTTTTTAAAAAAAAAAAAAAATTCAAATTGCATTATGAAACACAGTAACTTCATGTGCATAATGATAGTTTTAAAAAGTTGTGTGTACTACGTTACGGATAATGTGCTCAAACAGCTGTTGGTACTTTGCATTTTAATCCAGAGAAATCTAGGGTGACAGAAAAGTGACATTAGTTTTGCAGTAACAGCCTAAAGGAAGGGGGAGTGTGGAGGAGAGGGTATGTGAACATGTATGCACCCAGAACACCAAAGTAGTGTTGTAGTTTTTTTTCAGACTGCTGCATTTTCACTGGGCACATCAGCAATACTTGCAATGTTAGCAACAACGTGCAACCACTGTTTGAGCACCATCTATTTATATATTTAAGCTTCCTTCTGACATAGTATTATATGTTTATAAGCTGACCTAACTGACCTCAAGCCCACCACTGGCCAAATTTGTTTTCAGCAGCTCTGCTAGGAGATGCCCACACATGATATGCATACGTACTGATTCACAGTTAAGACCCAACAAGGAGCAAAATGCTGCATTTACATGCAATAGCAATGGAAGTGAAACTTCTGTGACTATACCCAGGCCTGCACACAGTATTCTGAGATTCATTAGCTGCTCGAAAGCAGATGACTCATTGTGGTCTCCCTGACCTCTTATTTGTTTTTCTCTCATTTATTCCCTACCTTGCATCACTAGCGAACTTAAACATGCATCAAGGCATCTGCTTATCATTCAGCTGTACACCAACAGTAGTACAGACAAAACACCACCCATAAAGGCAAAATAGAGACGTAATCCACCTCTTCAAAATAAAAATGAGCAAAATTTAATTTATCAAAAACATTGCTCAGGCCAGACCAACAATCACTCTTGCATTTTCCCTACAGCAAAGAAGCAAATGAACTGGCAAGAAATTGTGTTTTAAGAGAAAATTATGGCTTCTGAGTGAGTGGTTCTTTATCTTGCAGTGCCTGTGTGGGGGGAACAGTGCGCCCCTCCCTCAGGCACAGACTGCAGTTGAGGTTTGAGGCTGCTCTGGTATTACCATATACACTCACAGATTCACAAAAAAATACTGTCACACCTCATACTGGCTGTGCCATGAATATCAATGGTTGCTCTCCTTTTGGACTCACTCTACAAAACAGACAGTGAAAAATGTTCATGCATGACTACGTTCCACCTGGCCCACTCCATATATCCAGTTTAATGGGATAATGAACACACAGTATAAAGGAATTGTGCATGACACCAAGCTGTTATGCACAATGCATGACTTATGTCACTGACTTTGCTCCTTCAAGGGACTATATTTTTGGTAGCTGTTTCAGGTGGTATGTCTGTGACATTCTAACAAGTCACCTTGACAGTGGTGTGAATAATTTTGGTAATAAAAACAGAAATGGCATTCACTCAGGACTAGAAAATAGCAGTTGTACAGTGTGAAATACTGAGGGTAAATATTTCTTGCATTAGGCTGAAAATGATTTTGCTGACAAATTTACTATGTTCACACCCCCTCCTGATTCCAGTTCTAGTTAGCCCAGTGAGGGGAATCCTCACTCATTGCTAATGGGCAAATACAGTCTCCATCCAGAAATAATAAGGGGATCATTTGAGTGAAATGTGCCTCTGGAGTGTCCAGATTCTTGAGGGACGTCTTTTCTTCTGTGTTATTCTTTCTCTGCAAGTTCATACCGACTTCACAAACACAGCTGGAACTATTCTGACTGCTCTTTTGTCTGAAAGGAGAGCAATCGACAGAGGTGCCCTGTGCAACCATCCAGGTGCTGAGCTTGGCACAGACAAGAAGAAGAACCCTGTCAACCTTTCTGATACGCTTGCCTGTGTTCAAACAAAGAGGATGCTTACACACAGGCATAATTGAAGAGATCATGCAGTACCTGCATTTCCTCCTGCCAGGCAGTTTCCAAGTCTTCACAGCTGTGCAGGCAAACTATCCCGCAGAGAAATGACAAAAACCAGGAAACAAAAATCACAAAGTCAATAAGCTGCACTGAAGCTGAATTAGCTACGTCTTTGTGGGAAAGAATGGCCCTGATGATATTGACAAGGGAGACCTGTTGTGTTTTTGATCCCCATTCAGAGCAAAAAAAAACTGCAGGATTTTTTTTTGAGGTGGTCTACAAAGACATGATTAAATAGAAAATAAATAAATATTCATAACAAAGCCAATGCTGCGCCAGATGTTACCGTTAGTTGCTCTCAGAATACCAGTATCCCCAAAGACCGTTCACTCTGACAGACATCAGGGGTGAACAAACACACACACACATACACACACGCACACACACACACACACACAGAGCGAGAGAAGCCTGCAAAGAACACAGTATATAATCCATCAAAGCCGACTTCTCTCCTACCTAGTGACTAAACAAGTTCATGAGGTACATTGTGACACTTCCCACTGAGGCGACTCCCTACATTGTACATGCTTATCATTCTGTTAGATACTTTTGAAAAAGGTGGCCACCCTGTTGTCTATTTATGATAGATAAGACTGCTCCTCAGATAACATAAACACTAAGTAACTCACTGGGAAGGCATTCAAATGTCAAATTTGCATCGGTACCAAGTGGAGAAAAACCAGTCCGCTCAATTACTGACTCATGGGGAATGATGTTTTTGTTCAATTTTTAATGACAAAGGTGTCTACGTTGGATGGATGGATGGATGGATGGATGGATGGATGGATGGATGGATAGATAGATAGATAGATAGATAGATAGATAGATAGATAGATAGATAGATAGATAGATATGTCTCATATTAAATATTATTGTGAGGCTGCTTTAGTCTACTAATTAGCAGAGGCGACCGAACAAACTAATCACTGTTATTTAATTACATCTTTGTACTAGCCAATTAATTCTAACCTAACAGAGGTTAAGCATGTCTGTTGAATGCATTTCAATAGGAGACATGCAGTTTTTTGTGATTCTCTACTGAACCAAGAAGACATGTTTTCTTCCCATTTGCCCAGGTCCAAAGGGGGGTCAAAGGTCAGGTTCAGTTACACAACAACACCTCTGGAGATGTCAGAGACTCTGTCTTGCTCAAAGACACTTAAAATTGTCAGATTTTATTGTACACTATATGGTAGCATGGAGATTTTTAATCATTTCCATAATAAACTCATCACATATAATCAATTATGGATACATTATATAATCCAAATGAATGCCATCATATCAAGCATGAGTACTCATCTCAGTGTGAGCTGGACTGCCCTTGTATTGATGTTATATTCCCATCTGCACTAATTAGACATTTCTGTGTACAGAATACACTGTTCCAGTAATACAACACTGGCAGTGCACATGCTCACTTGCATGAATAACAAAACTACTCAAAGAGTGTGGCGATGAATGCAACATCCCCTTTGTGAAGTAAAGGAGAGACCAGTCCAGAAATTGTGCACAGCAAACAGACAGAATGGTGTGGAGAATTGGTAGTGCAAACATGTACTGTAAAAATTGTAGCTCCAACAATCTATTTCACGGTCTCTGAATGGCAACGTTGATTCAGCACCATGGACAGTGACACAAGGCAGCTCTGAATCTGGAGGTTTCAGCTGACATCGTTTCAAACTACACTGTTTTATTCTGTCCCTCTTTTCCCCTCCATCTATTCACATTGTCTTGATGTATTTGAGAAAGAGAGGCATGTTTTGTTTTTAAATAGTGCAAAGGCTGCTGTGTGTTGCATTCCAGCATGCTGCGCTCTTTTTAATTATTCACCTAAAATATGCCTTTGATCCGAGCACCTGACCAAGCTTCCATTTTCTTTTCAAATCGTTCTTTTAACTGAAAGCAGCTGAGGTTTTCCACCATACAGGAGTATACTGGATCTGAAACATACCAGCTGAGCTTGTAGAGAAAAACACAAATCCAGTAGAAAGACTAACACATTTGAAGACTATGTTAAAAAGATAGTGCTGGATGACACAAGAGCAACCGTTTGAAACAACTGTTGTAAATTATGTTATCAGCTACAAGTTAACTTTGATCTGTGCTTGTCCCTGTGTGTGAAAGGATGATTTTATTGTAGGTCAGGTGATGACTCATTTCATTATAGACTTCTATCACAAACAAATCTGAAACATTTTAGTGGTAATGCTACCATAACAGCTGTTTTGGTATTCATAGTCTTAACAGTAATATTAAGAATATGTAGAATGCTACATCAATCCATTTGAGCACAGTACACAGTACACAGCCATTGGCTTCTGTCCCTAAGAATCCTAACTCTGTCGCTTTTCTACCCTCCCACGTAGTTAAAAGCATTCACCTGACATCCCAGGTGTATAATAGTCCCTGTTAGATGGGTGGATGAAAAACCAGCAGCGTCCTGGCTCCTAAGGTCCAGGATTGAGAACCACTGTAGAGATCATTTCTACAAAGCTTCACAGTAGTGCCTTTCATGATGGTCCTCAGGCCTTACAGCCCTGCTGGTTTTATTTCTAAACATCTGACAGGGATTTTTTTTATGCCCAGTATGCCACATGTGTGCAATTATTTACCTGACAGGATTTAAAAAAGAACATGGGCACAACTGAGGGCAACAGACCTGTTATGGGGACATGGCTGCCTATGGTCTACACACAGTCAATCTTCCACACAAATAAATGAATTGTCAATAAAATCATTCATCTGAACAATAAAGGATAAATTCTTCAGAACCACAGTTTTACATTAATAAGAGACTACTTATAAAGAGCATCATAAAGGATTTTAGTGAAATAAAATTACATGAGTAGCCATTACAAAGCTACTAATCCCCCCAGATCAACATGAATTTGACACCATTGCTAGAACCAAACCAAATTATCTGACATGGGCAGGATAAGCACAGGAGCTGCCTTTGTGCCGTTTAAATGTTTCAAGCTTTTCACTCCACGCAGTGTTTGCATTCTCACTCAGTCATCCTGCTCTGTCTTTGGCCTGGGCCGCGCTCATTATGCAAATTGTGTGGTGGGCGGGGTCTGATGATAAGAGTACGAGATGACGTCAGCTGAGGGGAGGGAAGAGGTGGGGTGACGGTGGATGGGGGGGTGGCAGCGTGTGTGTGTGAGTGTGTGGAGGTGGGGGGGCCCCAAAAAATGAAAACATAAAGCATGAGGGGAAAAAAATGAAATAAGGCTGATTTCAAACACGGGGGCTCAGGCTGTAAAGAGAGAGGAGAGAGTAGAGAGGGAAAACCAGAGGAGGAGTGGGGAGAGAGGAAGATATAAGGGAAGGGGGGGCAGTGTGCACTGTGCAGTTAACTACAGAGAGAGAGAGAGAGAGAGAGAGAGAGAGAGAGAGAGAGAGAGGGAGGGAGGGAGAAGGAGAGAGAGAGAGAGAGAGAGAGCAGCCCGCCGGCCCATTGAGGAAAGATGGCTACAGTCACTGCAAACGGAGTGCAGCAAGAGAATGGATTCAGCACCACGAACAGCGCCGGCAGGATGAACGGGCTTACCATCGGCCAGAACACCATTCCAATGAAGGACCACGACGCCATCAAGCTTTTCATCGGGCAGATTCCCAGAAACCTGGAGGAAAAAGACCTGAAACCCCTGTTTGAGGAATTCGGAAAGATATACGAACTCACTGTACTGAAAGACAGGTTTACGGGAATGCATAAAGGTTGGTTATTTTGGCATCTTTACTTTTGTGCTCATGTAGAAATTGCAAAAAAAAAAAAAAAAAAAAGAGAGAGAGAGAGAGTGGTAGAGATAAAGAGAGAGAGACGAGGAAAACAAAAACAAAAACAAACAAAAAAAAAAACAAAAAAAAAACGCCCCAATCCAGTTTTGGGGCAGACAGCATGAAAAGTGTGTTAATTTGCAGATGCTTGGGACAGAGTGGGAGCCCCGTAGAGCCTTCGTGGACACGCACACGCACACACGTACACGCACGCACGCACATATATAGCCATGAGGCGTGAGAGGGGGAACACGTGGAAGTGGATGACTCGCAAACGCAGGGTTAATTGTCACCGCGTCCAGCCAGTCCACGTGAATACTACAGCTGAAAACGCCTTTGTGTGTTTACATTGACTATCATGTGCTGAGCATCCCGGTTTGAGGGGGCGGGACGGGCGAGCGCCCGGGCGATGCTGTGTTATTTCCCAGCTGCAGAAATGTCTCCACAACTTAAAAAAAAAAAAAATAATAATAATAAATAAAATAATAATAATAAATCCCCTTTCTGTTCTCCGTCCGGTCCATTTGCTGCATAGTGTCGGTGTGAGGGGAATAAATGCTTTCAGGGGAGCGGAAAATGCGAACCATTATCGGGCAATCAGCATCGGTGATTAAGGTGGTGCTGGCGAGCCGCTCCGACCTTTCAGCGCGCTAATATGCAGCATACTATTCAGACATTCAGTCATTAGCTGTGGAAAACACTATTTACGTGGCAGCTGTATTGTAATGCCGCTGCTCCGTGGGCGGGTTGCAGTCAGGAAGTACAAAGCAGGATAATAGTGGAGGCTGAGATCCAGCATGCGTCGTCTTTCTCGCTCGCTCTGCCCCCCCCACCCCACCCCCTCCTCTCTTCTCATTGTTGTCCAAAGCGACCGGGATCAGCATTCACTTAGTAATTAGACAGTCAGGCCACGGACAATCAGGGATCGATCGCTCCTAATGATCGTTATAATAACGAATGCCCGAGTGCCAGTTCAAACCTCAAGTTCACGTTTGGTTGAAACAAAAGTCAATTACTTGATGCGCCTGCTCCTTTTATGTTTTTTTTTTTTTTTCAAGTTTACATTAATACAGAAAGAGCTAAAAAAAATGAATAATGTACATGTATTCATCTATTTTTTTAAAAATGAAGTGTCTTTGTTTCCATTTGCATTTAGATGTATATATACAAGCCTTGAATTGCACTAACATTTCTATTATAGTGTTTCATTTTATTCTATTGTGGCTAAGACTAATTATTACTAAAATGTAATGACAAGATAAGATATTATTACTAATTATGATTTTTTTTAGTCCTTATCTATGAATGTTTTAGAGAAAATAAGGTCAGATTTCCAGTATTATCCAGTTTATTATTTCACTATCAGCTAAAGGACTTTGCTGTATTGAAAAATAATAATGTAACACTGCTACTTCTGATCCTCACTTATGCTACTTTGTAGTAGATATTTTTGATAGAATATATTAAAAATATTTTAATTTTAGATATCATTTTAAGTCACACAAACAAACACACACACACACACACACACACACACACACACACACACACACACACACACACACACACAGAGCACATCAGCATCAGTGGTACTGAATTCACAATCAGCTCACTCCCTGTAAAAAATTATCAATTCACAAGCAGGCAAATTATGTATGATATGTAAGTCAGTGGCTACAGTTCATGATCTTATCGATCAGCACGAGCAAAGCGCTCTTGTGGGAGAATGAGTGTGGGCTCAGCATCACTTTCTTGTGTGTGCAACCCTGAAGGTCTCCATGCACCACCTGTTCCTCCAGCCATCAGTTGCTCGTACTCAACAAGCCCCTTATTTTTCCAGTGTTCCTCTTTGGAGCCTGATGATCGATTAAAACAATATTTCTGATGTTTGTGTTGTTTACGCCTGTCCTCAACCATCCCTGAATGTCAACGCTGTGGAGGATGGTTGCCTCGGGAAGGATAATCCTGTTCCAAAGCCAGACAGTATGCCCGTTCAAATCATCCTCCACCAAGGCCACTCTGATGTATGCAGTATGCCCACTTCATCCCGCATGACATTCAAAGTCACTTTGGGAGCACAGGCATGCACTTTTAATAAGATTTCACCAACGCATTATATGGATGAGTTTTTCTTATTGGCCACTCACCTAAACCATGTTCATGCCTCCTGCTGCGTCGATGTGTGATACCTGTAGACCGAAGCTAGAAAGTACAAGAGTAAGAAAATGGGATTAGTGTCGTTAACAAAACAGAGGGAGGTATCGTGTATCATTAGCTGTGTCAGTCAAGGAGAGCAGTTTAAAACAACGACTGAATGGCCACTCTGAAACTGAGGAGGGGTTTCGTAGGGGAACTGAATGTAAAATTAATCACTTACTCAACTGTGATAGTCCTTTAAAATGCATCATGTGCTCAAATTGAATTCTGTTGAAAATAAAACACTACAGTCTTGTAAACATACACTAAACCAAAACAAAATGTGATGATGATAATGATATGACAATTATCATAATAATAATTATAATGACGATCAATAGTTGTATTGAGTGTAACCATAGTGGTAAATATTTCCATCCTCTTTTAACTGTCAAGATAAACTGTAATATAAAGACCTAAACTCTACAATGAAGTTTGTATTTGTTTCTTAATTTCTTCAAAGACATTTACCTGCCTCAGCTTTCTGCGATGTCCATTAAACACCATTACTGACTATAGTCACCTTTATATTAACAATAGATCTAAAAACTACTTGTTGATGAAATGGGTCACACGTAGTGATGAACCCACAGAAAATTATCACTTGACTGCTATCCTGCTCAGCTCTGGAGAGCTTTTTAGCATCTTTCAGCTCATTGTTTTAGTGTTTAACTTTGCTTTGTTTTTCCTGTGATGGCTCTTATGGCATTATTTTTGGAGCTCTTAACTAAATAAATGCTGATGCTAATGCTAGTTTGTTAGCCTGGGCTGGTCTTATGTTGTGACCATGTGACAGTCTTGGATACATCTTCATCTCTACAGCTACAGGCCAGTGGATAGTTTCATTTCATCCTGATGTTGCACTTCCTGGATGAATGATCTTAATCTACACATACACGTTGTAGCTGTGCGACTATCACCATCATTGTAGCTGTATAGCGCTTGGATCATTTCCTCCACCTCTATACAATATAAGGTTTTGTAATAGTCTTTTGTCCACAGTGAATGTATTACATAGTGGTTTAAAAAGTGGTTTGTCTTCTCCTTGGTTCACAAAAATGCTAGTAATATGCCAATGGATGGTGGTTAGATATTATGTCAAAGCCCTGGGAGGCATCTAATCTTGTAACATTATCACAAATTCAATCCACATTTTTATCATAGACAGTAACACAAACCTTTTTTTCACTGCAGAGCAACAGAAGAGTGGGGGTGAGGGTATAATCAGCTTGGCTCCACAATCCCTAAAAACATAAAGTTCATAAAGATTTAGTGCAGTGCCATGAATTTAGTTTGACTACAACTTTCAAATCCCTCTTTGAGCTTAGTTTGTGGCTGAGAAAGATTTGATTTGTTGCAGATAGATGATGTATATGGCTGTTGGCACCAGTTAGTAAACCATACCTAATGGATGATTTGCAGCACTACCTATTTTCATAGCCCAAGTCCTGTGACACAGAATCGCACCGTAATTATGGATTTAAGGGCAGATCAAAATATGTCATATTTGCTCATGACTAATTCATGTGGATTGTACTGCATCAATTTGAACAGATGTCTTGTGCTTTGTGAATTCTTACTTTGGGCATTTAGGGCTATCTCCAGGGACTTGTCTGAATATCTGGGGAATTTTGCATATGTTTTTTTTCCCTTGTATATTTCGGTGAGCGTAGCTGTATGTTGACGTCTATTCAGAGAATATTTTTCCATGCCTTTCTTTTAACTGATGATTATATCCTACCTCGTAGTTGTTAGACACTGTTGCCTTTAATGTCGGTTTGATAGTTTGTGTGTCGTCAGGGAGCCTTACACAGTGCGTGGGATGACTTGACACTATTGGCGGGCTTTGGTGCTCGTCAGTGTGTGGTGCAGCCAGGTCGTGCTGTTTAACATCCATCATTTCGCTGAGCACTACATTATCATAATACTTAGTGTCAGTGCCAGAACGCGGGCATTGTTCAGACATGCTGAATGTTAGTGGGGGGCAAATCTTTTGCTTGAGTAGCGTTATCTATCAATCCGTCTCTGATGCTGAGAAGTGGGACTCTGAGCTGCACCACACAGCCAGGAGGAAGAGATACAAAGAGTTGTTAAATATCCTCATCCATTCTGCTCTCCTTGGTAGGTCCAAGCAGTGTAATTGGCTATAAATAGCCCACCAAATTGACATAAAAACCCTCATAGGCACTGGAATGTCAAAAGTAAACCTCAGTAGGGCACTAATATTTAATTGCAACTGACTCACAGAATGTAACAACAAATCTTTGAAAGTGTCTTTACAACTTGTGGACAGTTTTGTGGGTTTTTTTTCTATGAAATTCAGTTCTGCCGGCTTATAGTGATCGCCACTGAACCACATCTATACTTGTACTGGGTTTTATCTACAGTATGAGTGTTGTAGCTGAAGCGTTGGGCAGTGATTGACAGTTCATGTAAGCTGAGTGACAGCTGTAGTTTAAGTCTACAGATGACCTCTTTGATCATTAGAAAGGCGCCTGTGTGTGTGAACCAGACAGCTAACCGCCCTGAACAGCCCGCTCCGAGTGTAGATGGACAGAACAGCAGAGGGATGGAACGATGCTCCGCAGGTAATAGTGTGGTTAACGCAGACACATGAAGCGGTGGATGAATCCTCACATCCTATTTGTCTCAGTACCCATGAGGGGGTCAGGCTGTCACATTCAGCAGCATCCAGTTGTTTTACATAATTTTTTTGTGCCTACATCTTTTTCGGAAATTAATTTGCATTCTTTTCCCACTTTAATGAACATTCTTGGATCAGACATGTGTGAGGAGACTGAAGGAGAGCAAACTGCTCATGATTCATGAATTCACTGCTAATGAATTGAAATTTTATACAAATTTGTTCTGGAGTTATTTCAATTACAGGTACCTGATGCCTTAAAAAAAGCACAATTTACTCTTAATGCCTGGATGCATGCAATTGTGAGCACATACTAATTTCCATTTTAAAACAAATTGTTAGAAGAAGCATTACAGGGGGAAAAGTTCTTTAAGTAATTACCCGAGACGTGTTTAGCAAACGCAACAACACATCTCACATTTCCTGCTTTCTCTTCGTGCCAGTTTGGAGGGTTTACTTTTTCATTTGCCTTAAATATAATTTGTTGAACTTTTGTCCCTCACTGAAATTATAGTGTGGTAAACTGTCTTTGATTGCCAAAGTATTATTTTCACCCCACTTAACCCGCTCATCACAGGAAGCCACCAGTCCCTCTGTTGAACCCCCACCGCCCTTAATTTCAGAACCTTGTCCATGTTCACTTCCCCTTCTTCTTCTTCTTCTTCTTCTTCTTCTTCTTCTTCTTCCCATTTAATCCATTTTATTTCCTCCAGTCTTGATAATATTTGGCTAATTCAAACTTTAATTCACAGAGGAAGAGTTGAAATGTTATCAGAATTATTTGATGAAAATGACTGCACTGCAACATCTTATTTCTTTTTACTAATACATTTTCTCTTTTCATTACTGTTAAATCCTTTAAGTTGCTTTAGTTCACTTAAAGTTATGTAATACATTGCACTGTCTGCTTTTGTTGTCAAAGCTTCATTGTTTGTGGCAATGTTGTATGACGAAGTAATAACGAAGTATGTTTTGGAAGTGTCCATTTGCATGGTTGCATATAATACCAAGGTGACCACAATGAGGGATAATTTGCAAATATGAATGTAATCCTACTAGCCAAATTAAAATTTGAAGATGACAGCTGTAACCTGTCTTCAGCTGCTTCAATGTTACCTGCCATCAAACGTACATCAATGATTAAATGAAATTGTTCTCACATTTCTTATGTAAAATAAGAAACCTATAAATACCTGGTGATTGAAGATGTAAAATAAATTGATTAAAATTAGAAATAAATAGACTTTTATGACTATTTCCTGCAAAGACAAGGGTCAAAGAAAACTTTACTGGTAAACTTAGTCAAGAAAAAAGCCCCGCCACTGCTGCGTCAGCGCTGAACTTATCTGCAGTCGGTACATTTTTAAACTCATACCACAGAAAATCAAGTGATGAAATATTGCCAAGACATATACTAAACACATATATAAAGCATATATATGAAAGGTTAGGGCAGTAGTAGAAGAGCGTCAGCAACAACCTATGATTCCCATAAGCCTTTGCTAGGACATACCCCAGGAGGCTCATGTCCCACAATTTTGTAATGTCACAAAGGATGAAGAGTGTTTCCCCAGGCTCCCAAACTTTTCTGCTTTGCAGTGTGGCGTGCTGTTTCATCAGTGTCGTTTAGGTGATTTTTCCTCTTGAGTAACTGCTTAGTTGTGGAGGAGGGTGAAGGTTGTCGTGAAAGGGAGCTCTCTTGGCCAGGAGCCAGAGTGTGTTGCTGGGTTTCGGGGGTGATGGGTGCTATGTGCTGCACGCCGGGTATCATCTGTATGTGTGAGTGTGAGTGTGTATGTGTGTGTCTGTCTCTCTCCTCCCATGAGAATCCTTGGCAGCAGGTGTGACATGTAGTAATGGGAAATTATGCTGCATAGTGCAAAACCTCTTCTGAACGGGGTCACCCACTGTCAACACTGCCAAGCGTGTAACAGAGCAGCCACTCACTCTTTAATGAAAGCTGTCAAATTTTTGTTAAGGACTTATTTATTGATGCATATTCATGCTGTCATTTCCTGAATTTTCCAACTTAAAGAAAACTCTCCAGAGATGTGTGAGGGTACGGTTTCAGCTCATCACCAGAGCTTTTTAATTATTTGGCAGCTAAAAAATATGCATACTTTGACTTTTTCCTCCTGTGCCCTGTTCAATAACTATGAAAGAGATCATTCATCAGAAAGTAGTATGCACTCTATCATCTCAGATGACTAAGCATTTTCAGGTATTCAGGTTTTATTTAGCTTTGTCCATTTTATTATAAAAAATGGGAATAAAAAAAACCCCCAAAATGACAGAATTAGATAACTACAACTACTGCAACAACTATTGCAAATAAGACTAATTCAAGCAATGGAGAAAACATTTTATTCTGATAAACAGTGAAGCAATGCATGAGTTCAGTGAATCCAATCTGAGGCTGTTGTCATATTTTGAAAAAAGTGCAAAATTTTAATCTAACCAGCAGGTTATTTTCTCTGAGGGAACAGAGCCACTGACTTCAGGGAGCCACCTTCCAGAGTATTCCAGAGTCAGCAGAGTATATGAATCCCATTGTAAAATGATACATGATTTTGGCAATAGCTTGTAAAACTCCAACAAGTCTTGTGTTATGTGTAGATTCAGATTCCTGCAGTGAAATCACAAATCTCTGGGTCCATTTGGAAGATTACAACATGGTTTTCCACAAGTTGGTTGTGGATTGGAAGTCGTTTGACACAGTCAATCACCTAATCTCTGAACAAACATGGAAAGAGAGGTGCCTGGCTGGCCTCACACCTTTTCAGTGCATCTTATCAGAGTTTCACAGTAGAAAATCAAATCTCCCAAAGCCTCTGAGTTCACTTTGTTCTGAATGGGCTTACATAGCAAATGTGATGGGGAAAAATATATAGGCCTATTTTTTTGCTTTGACTTTTACAATCAGTATTTTTAAGTTTAGACATTATACTTGGTTGGTACTAAATGCTAAAATCCTCACATTGTAACATAAATATGACTTTTTGGATTTTATATTTTCTGCTCCCCAATGCCCTTAAATGCACATCATACATTAAATGTACTCCTCTTTTAAATCCAACCTTGAGTTCACCATCACCAGAACTTTTTCATTATTAATAGCGGTGTGTAGTTGTGTCACTAATGTTGGGGTAGAATAAACCTATGTCTCTCATGTCTCCCTGTAGGATGTGCCTTTCTAACATACTGTGCCAGAGAGTCAGCACTGAAGGCCCAGAGCGCCCTCCATGAACAGAAGACTCTGCCAGGGGTAAGTGCCCCCAATCTGCCCTCTGTCACAGGCTAAAGCCCCCAGGGCAACCAGCCTTGAATGGGACTCTGCATTAACATAGGAACTGTATCACAGTTGCTCACACATTTACACACACACTGGGACGCAGTATATATTAAAGCACACGATCAGGCGCACACAGAAACAGATGGAAAGAGTCACATCTCAGACTCCCTCTCTTCTTATTCCCTTTAACACACACTTTCTCACTCACTCACTCACTCACTCACTCACTCACTCACTCACTCACTCACTCACCTACACACACGTGCAGACATGCTAAAAGAGTGTGAGTGGCCTATCTCACCTTGCAGTGTCTTATTACACTAATCACCCCGGCGGAGATATTTGATAAGCGCTCCTTCATAACAGCCCGTGCCGTCCTTCCCCTGTCCTCTCACAATATGGCTGCCGCAGACACTAATTGCCTTGAGGAATCCCACTCTCATTATCACATATAATCAAACAGTAAGTATAAACAATCATTTTTACCATGTATATCACCATCTGGTGTTTTTGTTTTAATTTTCTCCCCTGTTTTTTCCCTACCGTCTTCTACTGCTTGCCTTTGGCGGGCAGGTAACTTTTTCAATTAAAATAATGGCTTCTTCAAACGACACAGGTAAAACATACCTAGTAGTGGGCTCTTAAGACCACCCAAGAGGACACCCTCAATCTGGGATGAGCGTGAGCTTGTGGTGTCGATCTGTACTTGATGTGTGTGAAGGGGATTTGACTCTCACATCAGGGGAATTATCGAGGTGTGATTGAATTACGCCCGCGGGTCCCTAAGAAGGAGAAACTGCTCCTGTGCCCAGGCTCCTCATTTGCCCCCTCCACCCCCCTGCCCACTTTCCTTTCACCACATACCATGACACCCTTCCAGGCTGGGGCTTTAATCAGAGCCTTGGGATATCCATCTAAATCTCCAGGGAGGGAGACAGGTACCGAGAAACAGAAGGAGATTGGAGGAAAGAGACAGGAGGTAGGAGAGGTTGAGAGTAGGGATCCGGAAAAGGTTTGCAAAGGGGGGCAGAGGTGGTTGATGGAAAGGGGAGCTTTATATTGTTCTTTACTGTTGTGTTAATCAGTTGTTTGCACTTCACTGTATACCTGAACTAGTTCACTGAATGGTGGGCACACTAGTACACTGCGGTGAAAGAGTCCCTGGGAGACCAGGCTGCCTGGCTTGTTACTGCCTCCCACAGCTTCATAACGAGATGATTGTCATGATGGTCCTGGATAGGTGTTCCTGTCTTTATTGCCCTCATGGAGGGACATTCTTGTTTGTCTTCTATCTAGAAAGAGGTTAATGGCATGTTCTGTGGGGTTTGGGTAAACATTTCCCCTGTACAGCTCACAGCGAGAGGTCAGTCCTGCAATCTTGGGGTGAGCACAGCCTGCATACAGAAGGCTAATAAAGATGTTCTGTCTGTGTATGAAAGACAGTAAGAGAGAAAGAGAGAGGGAAAGAGAAAGAGAGAGAGAGTGAGAAAACAATGAGAGTGGGTGAGAGACAGAGACAGACAAAGACCGGGAGAGGTGACACTTCTGGACAAGCCTCATTGTCATTGTCATGGCCTGATGGTTTGAGATGCTCAGTCGTATAATGCTGCCATTTCAGTGGCTTCTCCATACAGCATTGCAGACATGTTTGTGCAGTCTGGTTGTGGCTGTGTGAGTGTCAGGCAACCTAAATGCAAATTTTGTTCAAATGAGACATCTGGCATTTTTAAAAAATACATCAGCATCTTTCTCTCACAAGAAGATATGGGAAACTAAATCTAAAATTAAAATAAAATTCGGGTTGCACAAAATAATACAAACACTGCCTAAAATAATGAATCTGATGCAGGTAAATCACATTTGCAGAAGCAGCTGCACAGTCATGTCATATGAGGTTAAATGCAAATTAGAGCATGTGTTGGCTTTAAAAGAGCTCTGACAGTGAGCAGCATAATTCATCGTGTTTATCGTTTGCCTAAATGTGTGTGAGGTTACATCTGGAGAAAGGAGAACTATGCCTTCAACCCAGATTACCACTGCATGGCAGTTTCCTTTAGACCTAAAAGTCAACAGAGAGGGATGGTTAAAGCCTTAAAACACAGAGCAAGATGGATTTCACTTATTTAACCCGCAAGGTTTGATCCAGACGATCCATGCATCCATTACCTACACTGCTTATCACAGGTTGAGGTCTGGAGCCACTCACTGCTGACATTGGGTGAGGTACACCCCAATGACAGTGAAAATGTGGTGACCTATCACAGCACATTTTGACAGGGATGACACACAGATACAAACAACCATCCACGCTCTCATTCACACCTACAGGCAATTTGCAGTCACCAATTAACCT
>CM076648.1:3731991-3746616 GCA_038496675.1 Rachycentron canadum | reverse complement strand
GGGGGGGGGGGGGGGGGGGTTATGGAGAAGAGACCCACGGAGGGAAGGCGAGGCAAGGCAAGTTTATTTGTATGGCACTTTATCATAGACAGAGGTCATTCAATGTGCTGAACAGAAATAAAATAAGAATAAAAATAGAGGCTAAAAGCAAACAGTATAAAAACACAGATTATAAAACTAATAACATATAACTAAAGAGATGGATTGAAATGGATGAGAATGAGAAAAGAATGAGAGAAATTAGGAAAAAGAAAGGGAACCGTCAGGTTCAAACCCAGAAACCGCTTCCACTGCATAACCGTGCCACCATGATCCTGACTAGCAGTCTGCAATTGATTTTCACATAGAGTCCACAGTAGTCAGCTGGTACTTGAAAATATTCCCACCAAAAACTCGGGGGACTGGGAAAGAAAGTGTATGCATGTGAGTTTGATGAACCGTGGGTCCTGGTGACCAATCGGCTTTGGTCTGCGACAGACAAAGCCGGGGCATTGTGAGTAGGGCCTGCTTTATTCTACTTCTGGTATCTGTCAAAAGGAAAGTGGTCTCTACTGGGCTAGGAGCAGAGGTGATAAGAGCTTCACAATTCTCGTCCCATGTCTCCATTTTTGTTGTCTATCTGCTCCACTAAGGTTTGCTGAACACAGGTGCTACAGGGTTCCCATGCATCATGCAGAACACATACATATATTGGAAAAGCATATAGAGAGCTATGTAGCATTCACATTCACTAAATGATGGTGCTGAGCAGAGACAGTGAACAGTGAAGGGGACTTTTCCAACATAAGCACACGTGCAATGCAGTTGTGTCAAGAGACTTGAAACTCCTATTGTCTGTTGCTTCGAGGTAACAATGCATTGTTCATGAACATGTATTGAACCAATATGTTATTTACTGTGGTTGCTTATATTACAATGTAAGTCATAGTGGCGTGGTACAAATAGGATGATGATAGTTTCAGATTTTCCCAACAACTCAAAGATAGCTAAAATTTAGTTGCTGCATATTTTTCCAGTACAAGCACTTGTCCTTTGATTTAGAGGAATGGAAATGGATTTAAGTGCAAAATAATAATAACAATAATAATTAAAGCACAATCGACTTCAGACATTGACATCACTGATTATGTCTTAAAATTTTCAAAAATGAAAGGTTCAGTCAGTAGGAGTCATGAATTCGAATCCAGATCATCACAGCCAGAGGAACATGTTCAGCCTCATAAGTATCTCGGTCAGAGTGCTGCACTTCTACTTGTGTGTCCTTCATAATACTTTCATTGTTACAAAATGTATCTGTCTCCTTTTTCCTGCTCGGCGCAGATATTCTCATATTATCACACTGTGTGCATTTCACAAAACGAAGAGACTACAGGCTTAACAGTGAGACGGAGAGGAGGCAGGGATGTGTGTGTGTGTGTGTGCGTGCGCACCCGTGTGTGGTCTCAGCAGGAAGTTAGATTCTTACATCATCTCCAGATTGGCTCTAAGACTTACGTTTTCCATAACTCACATTCCTTCATTTTACAAAATCTTGTACTGTGTGTACCGCATTTGAATTGCCACCGGGGAATCTGGCTCTGTCTGTTGTGGCTGAAGCGAGCTTTGTTTACATTGTTTGATTAATTGCATGTAAAGAGCATAATGAGCTCTTGATGTCCTGTGCATCAGATCCTGTTGCTACAGTTTGTAGAGTAAATGTAATCAGAGATTCAGCCTCTTGCCCTTGGTGAGCTCGTAGTGCTGTTGTGTTTATGTGCTCATTCAGCATATTTCATTTGCATAAAGCTGAAGGGGTTACAGTGTCATCTCAAAGAGTTTAAATATTCATCAGTCCACAGTCAGACAAACTGTCTTTAAATGGAGATGATTTATTTCTGTGGCTACTCTTCCTAAATGTGGGTGTCCAGCTAAGATGACGCCAAGAGGCTTAAAAATAATCTTTGGAGCTGGTTAAAATCTCAGTTAGTGCGTCTACCAAACGCACATCTTGGTGCATGGTTTCAAGGAGCTTGGAGGAAACTGCTGCTCTCCAAATTTTGCCAAAGAGCAGATTGACACTACGCAACACTAGTGGGAAAATATTTTGCGGACTGATGAAACTAAGGTTGATTTGTTTCGGATGAACATGCATCACTATGTATGTAAAAAGGGCTCTGCATATCACGTTCATCCAAAAGGTACAAAAGTACAGTGGCAAAAGCATCATAATGTGCAGTTTCTTTGTTGCCTCTGGGGCTGGACAGCTCGACATCACTGAGGAGAAAATTAATTCCCAAGTTTATCCAGGTTTCTTACAGGATAATGCCAGGGTGTCTGTTCACCCGCTGATGCTCAGTAGATGTTGGGTGATGCTCAAACTAAGAGAATCCATCTTTAGGAGTCAGAGTCTTTTCCCTTTTATATCAGGACTATTTGTGCAGATCTGGCAAGTTGTTCATCACAAAGTTCTGATGACAAAATACTTTTCTTTGATTGCCTATAAACTTTATGGCCGCAAATATATTTTCTTTTTGTTAATGTCACCCTGCAATAAAGACAGAAAGAAAGTATAAATAATATTTGCAATTGCAGAACCAAAATGTTATTTACAACTATTTGCCTAATAGCCTCCCAACATGCTTTTATTGGAGCCATGGATCTTCAAATGAATCCTGCTCTCTTCTTTCAGGGCCGTGCCGCTTTCTCTTCTCAGGCCAATTAGCTCTTGGTGTTCGCATGTAACAAGCATGCTAATTGGGTGCTACTGAAGCCCCAAAAGCCAATTAAAATTTTCTTGGAAAAAAGATCCAGCTTCCCTTTGTCTCTCATTCACTCGTGCTGTGCTTCTTCCTCCTCGTACCCTCCCCCCAATGCCTTCTCTAATCATATCGACACCAATTTAACTCCCCCATTTTCTTTTTCCACACTTTTTCTGTGGAATGTGCTGAGTGTGCCCTGGCGCCGCAACCTTACACTTGTCATTTACGTAGCGGTCTCTGCAGAGGGATCCACATTTCTTGCTTTCTGAGTGAGTGCACCAGCAGCAGGCACCTGACCCCTGTATTGATGAAGAAGAGGCAGCCAAGCGCAACAATGAAGAAGATAGGAGAGAAAAAGTTTCCAACTCCCACTTTCTGAAGTGTTTCTCATCAATTAAAAGGGTAAGCTTGAAGGTATCAGCTTTCACCAAAGTGAGTAGCAAAATATTTGGCTTTTCTCGCATTTTCTTTCTTCTTCTTCCGTGCATGAAAAGCGCAGAAAATTGACTTCAGCGCGTGTCGCACAAAAATGGGTCAGGGGGACATTGTGCAATACCAGTATTATGTGTCACTAAGCACACTGCCATGGAAGAGTGCGTGCGTGCTCTCAACACTTTCTCTGCACGTTGCACCACAGATGCGGCCATCATAGACCTGCCATATGTCTTCCTCTGTGGCTCAGAGCACACTGAGAATAAGCAACCAGCATTTTTTTCCCCTTGTCATTTTTATTCTCCTAAACCCACACACACATTAAAGAAGCAGTGAGTATGAACGTATCGTCAACAAACATTTAATTTGGGGAAGTGTTCTAAAACAGTTTGTTGCTTTATTTTGCTCTTTATTAAACCAGATTTTTGTTCACTGAAGAGTGACTTCTCTTCAGTGACTCCTCAGGGGAACCTGTGAGGCGGTAAAAGATGCGAGCCCTTGTGCATACAAATAAATAACAAAAAAGCTCACACATTCACATGTGCACACCGATATGTAGCAATTGCACTAATATTAACTTTGTTCCCATTCACCTAAAAGAATGTGCTATGTCAGGAGAGTTGAGTGTAAGTTTCAGTGTCACATACACACATATAGTCACAGATATACTAAGCTCCACTCCAGCAGGTCCACTCCTGGACAGACATGCTGCAGGTTAAACTAATTACTCAGGGCACGCAGAGCCTTTACCCATTCTTTTAAGGGACAAATTGTGCTCTGTTGCTGATCAATTTGTCCTCCGTGCCAGATTTGTCAACCTCCAGTGCCCCTGAGCAGTTGCCATTATGAAGCAAAAAAAAAAAAAAAAAAAAAAAACAGCCTGGGCACTGGACGTGAGACCTCTGCTAAGGCTCCCCCTGCTCTCCTCATCATCAATTACGTCTATATCATTTTCTTTCTGCTGCCCGCTTTAGAAAAGAAATTAAAAAGGGCCATTGTTTTTCTTATCCCCCTGGGATGAAAGCATTTACTACGCTGCTGCACTGTGCACGGCCATCCTGCCGATTAGGGAGTGAATGGAATCACAATCGAGGGATGCACTCGGCATTGTCTCCTATTATGTGGCTGGTGGCCCTGAATATTGTGCAAAAATTAATTTCGTTCCATCTGATGGGATTTTCAACCTTGGAGAGTGCGAAATGTTAATCCTGGCAGGCGGGTGAATGCTGTGGAATGCCTGGCTTTTTCACTGGCGAATGTGGACAGGGCACAGACATAGTTGATTGTGAGACAGCCTTTAACCAGCCCATAAAGATGGCAGGCCAGAGGCGCTGGACAGATGAGCAGGAGAGATAGAGCTTTTCAAAGGCTGCAGGGCAGGAGAGTTTTGGTGTTCAGAGGATGGCAACAAACAGGGCCATTTGTCCTTTAGATCTTGAACATATACTGCAATACAGTAAAACAAGCTGGTGCCCGGGTTGTCCGGGTGAAAAATCACAGCCTCACAATTTATTGAAAGATCGATCTATGAACAAAGTTGCCATCACAAAAACGAAACCAAGTTGTGAGTTTCCCCTCAGAATTTGTAAAAGTGCATTCTGCTCTTACTAAATTCAGTGGAAACTGGTATCCATGAAATTACCAGCTTCCTCCCATGGGTGACAGGTTTTTATTCTATGGGAACAAAAGGATTGAAAACAAGAAGCTGAACCTGTAGAATCACTCACAATGATTGCTATGACAAAAATGAAAAACAAGACAGAAAGAACTTTTGAAGATGACGGACAGAGAGAATCCGTGATTGAGAAAATGAGAAAACCTTTTCAATTAACAAAATGACTTGACGTTTACTGCCGTCATTCTAAAATACTGAAAGATGCACCACAGGTAATGATCTCTGAAAGATGAGCATCAGCCTCAGTGGCTGGCTTTTGTTTTAATATGTGTTGAAAGCTCGCAAGCTGAGCAGTTCCTTCACACCCTTCCCCCGCGTCGACACATTCACTATCTTCCCCTCGCTGACAGGTGGAGTCGGACTCCGCCGTGCATGCTCTCCTGCGCTAATTTATCCACTTCTTTAGCTGTAATGAGGCAGAACTGGTAAATGTGGGGACAGCATTGTTAACATTGCTGCTTCACTGGGAAAGAGGAGAAGGCTGACAAATAGTGGAGAAGGATGGAAATGAGGCCCGGGTGCTGTCATACCTCCAAGAATGATGATTTTAGTCTTTTACTCGGGCTGGTTCGCTGTCTCTTAGGCTGCACACTGGAATATGACATTTCCTAAACCAATTAAACATCAAAGTTTCCATTGCATCAAGATCAGGCTGTTTGGCAAAAACAGCTGGAAAGAAAAATCAAAAACAAACCAAAAATGAATATTTGATGCTGGATTATAATCAAAATCATCAAAATGCTGTGGATTAGGGTAATTAACTTCCGTCCCATTCAGTTTCAGAAGATAAACGTGTTTTAAAGTGATACTCAAATGGTGTCTCCATCTAGTTTTAGAAAATGTGAAACAGGTGTTGACACCCTACAATGAGTTGGTAACAGAAAAGATGTTGTCTTTTACTTACAGCTGCATTGAAAACAGAAATGTTTTTACTTTTCTGTCTTATTCCCATGCTAGTTTTTTCCTTTCCCCAGCCACCCTCTCTCTGCCCTCCTGTCAGGTACGTTAGTGGCCTTGCATTGCAAACTCACAATTCATTCAGGCAATCACAGAAGACATCCAGGCAATCTGCACACATTTGTTCAAAGACAAAACAGGGGGTGAAGAAAACATCATGTTGCTGAGTTCAGCAAATCACTCTCATGCCACAGTTAATCACACATGGACAAGTGTAAACCCTGGGCTGATTTGGAAATGATTGCCACTTGTTGTGACACACGCGCGCACACACACACACACACGCACACGCTTAAAGGCATCTCTTAGGACTAGTGAAAAATATATCAATGTGAATGTCTAACATTTTTGACAGGGGAAAAAAAAAAGGGTGGGTGAGGTGAGAGAGGTGAGAGAGCCAAAGAACAAGGAAAAGAGGAAAGAGATAAAGTGATGAGTCATCATTAGAGAGGGAGGGAGAAAGAGAGGGAGAGGGAGATGCATTCTTGCATAATTAACACCCGAACATCACCAGGACAAACTCCTCCATCAGCGTGTCCAAAGGATTAACTACGCCACGCTCCTCTTATCTCCCGCATTTCGTTTAAGAAAGAAAATGACCTTGCGCTTGTTTACATGCTGATTAAAGACAGGAGGGAGAGAAGGAGACAGCGAGAAAGTCAAACTGTAATCAGAAGAGTTTGTTAAGTGGAGTATTTTTGGTGGTGCGTTCTCAGCAGATACAGCGAGCAGCAGCCAGGCTGTGTCACAGTGGCAACGCAAAAACAACCACCCGATGTAGCAGCTAACGAGCAATAAGTGGGCTGGGACAAAAAGAGTGCGTGCATGTGTGTGTGTGTTTGTTTGGGAGGGTGGTGTGTGATAAAAAGTATATTTGGTGTGTGGGTGGCTCCATTAGTTAGTCTGCCTGTTTTATTGCACTGGGAATAACTGGTGTTTCTGGGCTCCTATGAGTCAGTCTACAGTATATACTACTATCTGTTCATGTGTTTGTGTGTGTGTGTGTGTGTGTGTGTGTGTGTGTGTGTGTGTGTGTGTGTGTGTGTGTGTGTGTGTGTGTGTGTGTGTGTGTGAAGTGCATGTGAGTGCTCTTGTATTTCTTCTCTTGTAAGAATCAGTTTGAATTCAAGACCTTAAAAACATTTGTGGCTTCTTCAAGAGAACAAATTAGATATATAGAGAGTTATAGAGTTTGGAATGAAGGAATGTTTGGAATAATGGAGCTGGTTCAGTATTTCTACATATCTCTCTGTAATTGTAATAAGTGTAATTACGTAGTAAAATAAACTCCCTCTATCTCAAGTGTTGTTCCTGTGGTTAGTGTTTCTCAACATGAAGGCCACTCCAAAGTTGCCTTTGCCGATTTTTTTCTACCTCATGGGATAACTTTGTTTTATCTGTGAGCTTGTACCTCTTTGTGCCATAAAGCCCTTTGTGCAGTAAAGCCAAGCAATCAGAGCACCAGCCAGTGACTTTCACTGCAAAGTGCTGCATAGAGGCTATTAGATGCTGTCAGTATTTTTGGCAATGATCAACCATCAATGATTAATTGATGTAAAAACTACATGAGGCAGCATGAAGATGAGAATTTGCAAGGATAAAAAATGATGTTAAGGTTAAAGCTTCACTTTATACTTTAGTTCAGTCTTGTGTTTAAGCAGACAGGCTCACAGTTAATGTACATCAATCAGTATTACATTAAAGGATGCGTTCACAATTTGTCAAGTCCATCTTAAAATAGTCATTAGCCCATGTACAAACATTGGCGCAGGTGTCGCCCGCTCTAATCTCATTCCTCCTGGTCATGTTGGCCTTGAAGACGTCTTCTCCTAATATACAAGTAGAGATGTTCCAAAGTCGCACCCTCAGAAAAACAACAGTCTGAGGAAACACTGAGGAAAGTCTGGGCTCTGAATTTTATCCTCCCATGTCTTCTACTGGAAATATTTTAGGCAGGATCTTTTAATGGCGAGTATGAACAGTGGTAATGATCACAGAAAGCAAAAACTCTTTGAAGGCAGGGCATGAGTACTGTTTTGAGAGAGACTTGGAAAAAATGTGAATTCATTCTTTAATATCCCTACAAGCATGATAAGACAATGTATATAGTTTCTTTCTTTCTTTCTTTCTCTTGTTTATTTCATATTGCTGCCACGTCCACTTCCCCTCATGTCACCACAATATTGGTCCTTTTTCTTCTGCAGACTGATACACAGAGTCTGACTCAGATGAGCAGGGAGAGAAAGTTCTCAGGGTCAGAAGAAAAAAAAAAGTGAAGTCGCATTTTGAACATACAGAATATGAATCCCTCCTCAATTTTTAATCCTCCTCTTTCTCACCCTCTGTCTGTCCTACATTCCTAAAAGGCCTACTGGACATCTGCTGGGGAAAGTTACTGTAATGTGGATGTACTATTGGCTTCATAGGGACCAAGTATTGCACCAATCTTACTTTTTTGGTCACCATTTAATGCCTTGGTAAACTACAAAACCATAGAACCAAAAATATCAAATAGTATTAATAATTTTACTGATACCATGACATATTTTGTGTGCAATATTTAGCTTTTTCTCTCGAATCAGAAATTGATTTGGCAACACTGACAGTCAATCAAAAAGGACAACTTATATTTATAGTTATTATATCGTCAATGACTGTAAGTTGAGCAAATAATGAAAATGAATTAGGAAGTGAAGTAAACAAAAAATACTGCAATGAAAAAACTAATTACTGTAATTAGCCAGTGGTTTCAGTTGATTAATTAATATGATCAATGAATTTTATCACTCTAAATGAAAGGATTTCAAATTTAGTCTGAAACAGAGAACACATATTTTGAAGTTAGTATTAATTGGTCAAATTATTCCTGAAGTATTTGCAATTGTATGGGGCAAAAAAAGATTATTATACAATTAAAAGCACATTTTACATCAAAGACTAAAACTGGATTAAACTCTTTGCTGAATACATTTATTTCAAGGTTTCTTTTTCGCATTTCTCACTCACTTGGAAACAAGTTTTAATTGCAATTGAAACTTTAAATAGTGGATAATTATATAACATTTTCTCATCATAGAAGGTAGATGGCAAGACAGAATGAAAATGAGAGAGAACAAAGTAGCAAGACATGGAGTGAAAGGTGAAATGAGGGTGCACAGGCCCCAGCTAGTTTCCGTTCAGTCAGGCCTGCCGCTGCAGAGGAGGGCTCTGACAGTGAGGTGTCAAAAATAGCACCAAGGCTAACACCTCTCCTCTTGCTTATTAATGCATCGCTATCATAGCCGCCATACACACACACACACACACACACACACACAAACAACGCAACACATATCAACAAACCTCTCACAGCTCAGTCACTTGTACACAGAGCTGGTGAGCACACGTCTCACCCAAAGACACACACACACACACACACACACACACACACACACACACACACACACTGTCAGATCAATATTGCATTACTGCGGTATGTTCTCCTCTGAGAGGTTACAGTGATAGGTGAGGGGTGTGGGTAAAAACCTTCTCTCCTGTCTGTAAAGTGGCCAGGCACACAGGGCAGATCTGAGGAGACTTCACAGCTCTGACAGCCAGTATCACCTCCTGGCTTCATCGCTGTCGCTCCCTGGTCTCATCCAAGGCTCTACCTCGGGCCTATGATCATCTGTACACCATGTATATGGTGTATAAAGTGTGTATATGTGCATGAATGCCAGCTTGTGTGTTGGAATGTGACCAATCTACTCTTCTAATCTAGCTCCTACATGTCCTATGATTAAACATTAAAGTACTTTCATTAAAATTAATATAAACTTTAAGTAATTGTTTGTTTGTTTCCAATTGAAAAAAAAAAACTCCATTTATTATAAATTACATTTCCTGATTTGCAAAAAAAAAAAAAAAAAAAGTTAAAACTTGCAGAGTGTAAATGAGTATATATGTGTATATGTGTCTGTTATGTGTGTAGACCAGAGGGAGTGGAGTCCTTGGTGCTGAGTGAAGTTCCAGCTTTTCCATTTAAACTGTATCATTAAAATGGGCAGAGAGGCGAGGGAGATGGCCCCTCCACACCTCATAAAGTGTGAGTGCCATGCCAGGCGAAGTGCCACGCACCGCTGCGTTTACGGCGAGCCAAGCGCACTTTTTACACACCTTGTCCCCTCTCTCTCTCTTGCTCAAATCGCTTTCATGAATATCTGTTTATATGATATTACTCACTCTCTGCTTTCCCACTTTTCTGGTTTGCCCCTGCTCAGTATTGACCGGTATTTCAACTGCCCCCTTTAGATCCTCCTCTCTCTTTTTTTTCTGTCAAATTTCTCCAACAAGGAGTTGGAGCGTAACATTGAAACGGTATAATCAATGGAAAAGCACCACTTAGGGAGCCCATTTGACGCATACTGTAGGGCAGAGTTGATTCAAGGGTGTAGATTGAGTCAAGCCTCATTTCGTATCCTCCCCAATTAGTCATCCAGCTTGTGCCCTCTATAACCCCCTTTTCTCCTGAAGCACCAGGCCAGACGGGCACTAAACTATGGATGAGTTAATTTTTTTTTTTACCCTCTCAATCCCAGAGCTTTTTCTCCAAGAAGATAGAGCTATATCTTTTTTTTTTCTCTCATTCCACCTGCTTCTCACCTTTGCTGGGATAAGCTGAGGCAGACCCCCCTTTTCCCTAACCTCTACATCTCCTTTCCCACCTCCTCATTCACTCCCTCAAGCTCGCACCTCTCCAACTTTTCCACCCGTCCGCCCTTTTTCCCTTCACCATAAATCTCTACCCAAATCCTACTTAAACCTGCATCAGCAGCTGTCCTTAAAACTCCATTATCTACAATTACTTCAGCATTAGGGAGTCAGAGCACACCTGCCCCCACATAAAAGTGCCCTCACCTAAAAATATTAAACCTGCCCAAAAGGGATTTATGCTATTTTATTTTTTTCTCTTTTTGTTGTACCTGCTTTGTAGCTGCCCTCATCATGAGGCTTGTGAACCAAAAATGCCGACAGTCTGGATTAGTGCCTCTGATTAGTGGGTGGTTGTGTGAACGTGGGCCGTGTGCGCAGTACTCAGATGGGTGGGTTTCCCAGCAGCGTGATCGCAGGTGGGAGGTCACTGGCCCTGCCTGATTGGCGGAGAGTGCCAGTGGGCTGCAGCGTTTGTGTGTGTGTGTGTGTGTGTGTGTGTGTGTGTGTGTTTGCGAGTGTGAGTTTGTTCATTCTCATGTCTGTTTGACTCATTGCTGTATTAAGAATATGCGTTTGACTTCTCAGCTGTGAAAACATTAAATAGTGTGTCTTCTAGTGGGATCTATGTTGTACAGTGTCAACACAACATTCAAATTATGGATGAGAAAACTTTAAACAAATAACTCTAATGACAAGTTAAAAACTTTGATCGTGCTTTAAGGTAAAAAAACCCCCAAAATGCTTTTAAAATAACCCGAGTGTCCTACCATCAAATATTTAATATATCGTGGAAATGCAGTGTTATTTCTCCAATTATTCCCTCATTAAAGGCAGGGGTCATGACTATAAAACATGGTGATGGTAGGGTTATAGATTGCTATGGCATGTGTTGTATCAGCCCAGGCAAGTTGAAAAATAGTTTTATGATTTCTATGATAACATTTTTTTTCATTTCCTCAGGCATAAAAGTGACAATAGAGGCAAACCAATTTTCACTGGTGACCCTGCAATACATGCAGCCTACTGTAAATGGTGATTGCAAAGGGACTGTTTGCTATGATACTTACAACTGAATTAGTGTTGCATTTTGGTTCCTTTCCCTTGAGGAAAATTTTAATCAAAATTAAATTTCACTCTTGTTTTTGCCATGAGCAGGTACAAGAAAGGATATGGTAATTAGCTGGTACAGATGCAGAGTTTAGTGGCCATATATGCTAATTGGTTTTCTGACAAGGAGTGTTTGTGGTCACTGTGCAAGACGAATGCCAGAACAGTAAGTCAATTTAAGGCCAGTGCTGATGTTTCTAATAGTGGATCTGCTCACATACTTGTGTGTGTGTGTGTGTGTGTGGAGGAAGCTTCAGGCTGGAGCATGCATGTTGCAAGTGTTGGTAATGGACATGTAGGGATGCTGGTTGGTGGGGGCAAGGGGAGGAAGGGGGTTGAGCGGACTAGGCTGTAGGTAGCCTGATCTGCTCTGACTGACAGTGATGGCAGATAAGGTGCTTGTGGAGAAGGGAATGTGAGCAGAGCTGCAGGCAAAGATAAGGGGCAAGATTAGCACCCTGCCACGTCACACACAGAGAGACAGAGAGGCGCAGAGGCAGAGGCAGAGTCCAGCGGAGAGTGAAAGATTGAGATGTTGACGCAGAAAGGTATTTGCTACAGCGAATACAATGGGCAACCAAGAGCACAGACTGAGTTTATTGTATGTATGTGTCTGGATGAGGATCGTGTGTGTGTGTGTGTGTGTGTGTGTGTGTGTGTGTGTGTGTGCGTGTGCACACACGTGCTTGTGATTGTTCATCAGACCATATCCCAGGTAGCATGTACACACCCTGTTGAGTGGAGGCAGCCCAGCTGGGGGGCCTTCGAGGAGGAGGGCAACTAATCAGCTCATAATCCAAGCGGCTGGCGTTTCCAGGGCAACGCTGCTGTACATTCATGCGTGGCAAACAGATACACTCTCTCCCTTATTTCTGTCTCTTGCTCTATGTTTCTTTCCCACCTTTCTCTCATGCCTCTCTCTTTTTCTTTTCCTCCTTGGCCCTTTCCTGTCAACACAGCCCAATTTTCACCTCTAATTCTTACCTTTCCCCCCCATCTTTCTTAATGTCTCTTTCTCACTATTTTCTTTTTCATTTCTCATCTCCTGTAAACACGGACCCCCATCTTGCCTTCTCACTTTCACCACCTGCCTCTCTCCCTTCCCACTTTTCACCCTCCCTCCCACCTAACCCATCCCTCTCTCCCTAAATTTTCTTTCTCCTTTTCCTTTCCCTGTCAACATAACCTCCATCTATTCTTCCTCGCCGCTTTCAGTTTTGAACTATTTCTTTCTATAATCTTGAGCTTCATATTCTCGTGTCCTGTCTTCGTAATTCTCTGTCCTCCTCCCATCTCCCCCCCAAAACACATACCCCTTCTTCCCTCTCCCTTTCTGCTCTCTACTTTTTAATTTCCTTTTTCTCCCCCTCCTTTCCCCTTTCTTTTTATTTTCCCTCTCCCTCTCTTTTCCCTGTAAACACTCTTTGTCTTCACCCCTCCTCCCTCCCCTCATGCCAGGGGGTCCAGGGTTGGTGTATTTGTGCAGTGATGTTGGAGGCCTTGATGATCACTCTCTAGGAGATGATTATGTGGTCAGGGCCCTGCAGCCTCCTCTCCTGCCCTGCACTGCTGGAGCTCTGCTCGGCTTCTGTGTCTCTCAGTGTGTGTGTGTGTGTGTTCACTATGTGAATATGAGATAATTTGCTTGTTTGTGTAAGTGTGTGCATATTCTTCTCATTAATTCATTAATATAGGCTGCTAATAAATATGCATGCATAGGCTGTTTTAATACTTGCCGTGACAAAAATGGGGGAAAAAAAGACATGCAGACCAAACCTTTACAGGATGCATGCATATTTTATGTATTAAATACCTGCTCGATTTGTACATCATTTTCTGAATAGGTCTTTGCTGATGATGAACAAATCCCAGTTGTCTATGTGTGTAAGCGTGTGTAGTGTGTGTTTGCAACCTCCCTCTCTCTTTGTCTAAGTCGGCCACATGTCTTTCCCTTGCCGTCTGTCTGCAAAGGAGCTGAGCACTCCTCTGGAGCGGTGATTAAATAACACATAACTGTAAATAAACCACACACAACCGTAGCACTGGCTTTGTTTGCTGCCTTCCTGCTACCTCTTTCTCCATCCCTTTCTCTCCTTCTCCTGACCTCTGTCTGTGTTTCTCCCTCTCTTCTTCAGCCTCCCTTCAAAGTGCCGAGCCCCACCCCAAAAGCAAACACAGATTCCCGGCACCCCTGGCATTTTGACTAGCTGCTATATTTTTACTAGACTGGGCTGTCTGATTACTCTGGTGTAAATGTGAAAGAAGTGTCGGCCATGGTGTTCCAGCCAGCCAAATCACTCTCTACCTCGCTCACTCACTGTTGAAGCAATGGCCTGACGGTGCTCATTGCTTTCACCTAGAAGTACAAGCAGAGGTTGGGCTGTGCCTCCATGCCACAGAGACAATCGATTGCTTTCATAAAATAAAATGGTGGACATGAAAGGAGCTTGATAAATGGCAGGCTATTTGGCCCCTAATTGCAACCCTTTAAAATGTCTTGCTGATGATTTGAGCAAGCTTCGACTGAAGTTACTGAGATCAAAGTGAAGAGAGAAAGATTAAAACACACTAGCTGGCTGCGTCTTAACTGCATGTCTCCGACTCGTGACCCCACATGGCCCCCAGCTCAGAAGAACAGCCGATATTCTGCACCTTACAGCCAAATAAATCAAAGTCTCCCCAGAAAGCTGTCTTATCATGAGTTATGCCAGTTCCTGGATCCTGTTGCAGTTAATCATCATCCCTCAACCTCAGCCTCATTATGGCTTACTAGCTCAGAATAAACATGGAAAGATGGTAGTCGAAGAAAATGTGGGGGCCGGGCTTTGGAGGCTCAAAAGCAGCATATACACGTACACACATTTACTGATGGCAATCAAAAGGAAACATGTAACTGTCGAATATATGACACAAACACGCACAAGAGAACAAATATTAACAAAGATAGATGACAGTCAAACAAAGGGAGTATTACTGATAGACTGAAGTAGTGTGTGTGTGTGTGTGTGTGTGTGTGTGTGTGTG
>CM076648.1:3593400-3717062 GCA_038496675.1 Rachycentron canadum | reverse complement strand
TGTGTGTGTATATATATATATATATATATATATATATATATATATATATATATATATATATATATGTATATATATATATGTATATGTATATATATAGTATATATAGATGAGTCTATCTTTTCTGTAGATGCTCTTGTTTTTTTTTTTCCCCCATTCCTCTCACTTTTCTGTGAATGGCCTGGCTGATATCGGTGGTGGGCTTCATTTTCATATAATTGAATCGAGGCCCTTCCCACTGTGAGGCAGGATTTGGTTAAGCTGAAAGTCCTCCTTGACTGCTGTTACCTTTGTGCAGATTCGGTTACAGCTGTTACCACGGCAGCAGCCTGCCAGGGCCTGTCTCCGCGGATACCTCCCCTAATTACTGTGTTTATTGGAAATTAAAGATATACCAGCTAATGAAACGCGGCAAACATTACCGCCGATGCAATGTCATTAATTCTAGCCCGGCTCCCATCTCCCATGCGAGGCTGAGGCGGCAAGAGGTGCTGCATATTAGCATAAATATGAATTTTAGTCAGCTGGAAAGCACTTGAATGAAGAAAAAAATAATGAAAAAGGTGTGTTTTCATTTCCCTCTTTATTTTCAGGATCGGGATAAATAAATAGATGGTGGTGGACTGGGCACAGGAACGGCAGAGGATGCAGATAAGATTGTGAGCTTCTCTTATGGCCCGCATATGGCCCCTGAGCTGTATGGATGTCTGGCAGGCAGGCAGGCAGGAGGAGGGCCTGAGAGTAAAGGCATCTGTGGGCTGTACAGTACAGACCTAGCTGGCTCCCCTGCTACTTGTTTGCCACCACAAGTTTTGCCCCCAACACCCATTTACACAGCTCCCTCCCCAAGGCAGGAGAAGACACATATAGATTGGAGTGCTTGTAACATAAACACCCTCAGGTCTCAGGAGATGGCACAGGATGCCATAAAGCCATCGCCTGTTTGGGTATTTGTAAAGTGCTAGCACCTTAACAAGTCTATATTTATGCCTGTGAGCTACACAGCATAATTAATTCCTATCATTTTGCTGTTTGTGGATACTGTATGTGATCATTTTATTTTATGTTAACTTCGACATTTTGCTGTAAACAATTTCAATCCTTAAATTTAGTGATCGTTTAAAAATCCATGAGCAGGGAATATGTGCAGGTGCCGTTATATTTTAGTTTCATTTTAGTTCTTGTGTGTCCACAGCAGCAGATGTAGTCTGGAGTTGTCAGAGTTTTAACTGTTGCTTCCTGTTCAGTGTCATGCCCATTGCCTTTTTGTCCCTGTTTAATTCATATCCTGAACCCTTCATGATGCTGTTTTAGTGGTGTATCTAACTGATGCTGATGCTGCTTGGTCTGACTAGCCTATCAACCTCCTGGGCCGATGCACTGGATCCCTCCTGATTTGGAGTCATTAAGCTGCTATCTGCATTAGCAGAACCTCGTTTTTTTGTGTTCAGAGGAGTGAACAGTACAATAATCAGCGACAGATACATGCAGTGAGGTAGGGTTTAGATAAATTGAAAAAAAAGAGGGAGGGGGTCGTCACAGCTTTATTCTCTCCTGAATTATATTCCATCTTGTTTTTTTGATAATGATGTTTCATGGGCCCCACATTTCCTGCAGTCAAGGGACAGAACAGACTCTAGTGAGAGTCAACAGTTGAGAGCTGTTAGCATTTCTAGCCAATTAGCCTGCAAGTTCACACCATGCCCCGTGTCTATTTACCGTGTGTCCTCTTGCCCACTGCTTTCACTCTCAGGGACTTTGAGATGACAAGCTTATTAGTTAGCACCACTCTCATCCATTTGATGTTCAGCTTTTTCATCATAGGTCAGCATGGGTCACTAGATAGGTCTCTCTTGTGTATTCATGTGTATGCAAGACTTGCGTGTGTGTGTGCACGCATGAAGACAAAACACACTTTCACACTTTGGGAATATTAGGTATTAGGGCAAGGTTATACAGTCGTCAGCACATTAACAAGATGTTGCACATCCCTCTCTCTGGCTTGGCTGTTTGTATGAAAAGGGTCCCAGTGCTCCCCTATTCACTCCCTACCCTCTCTTTCTACTTCAGGGTGCCTCAATTTTCTCTGCTTCTCCTCACATCTCTTCACGTGCATGGTGCTACAAAGAGGAGAGTGAAAAGCCAGGTTTGTACCAGCAGAGCATCAAAGATGAGAGAAGAGAGGAAAGCAGGTTTTACTTTTCTTGTGTTATATTTTCTTCTTTCTTTTTCCCCGTGCCTCGTGAATAGTGCCTCCCCAGAGAGTGCACGGCTGCTGGAGGGTCATTCAGAGTGGACACAGGAGCTCTGGGGACTAACACTCTTTCCCTGTTTCCAGAGGGAAACTTGTGAAGAACTATTTTATCAGACTGGCCCTGTGGAGAATCCTGCCTTTTCTATTTCCTTTGTTTTTATTTTGAAAAAATGTACAGAGTAGCGCAAAGAGAAGAGATCAGAGGACATGAGAGAGAAAGATGTAGGATCTTTTTGTTCAGTAAAGATACCATCTCCACGTTGAGACTTCAAGGATGTGCATCAGAGGCAGTTTCATGTTGCATTCTTTGTTGTCTATTTGATGCTTCACAGCTAATTACGCTCCCTGTAGAAAGTTATAGTCTCTCTGCGTCTTTGAACAGTAAACACAACCATTGCTGTGCATTGCTGTGTCTGAGCAGCACTGTAAGCTGGCATCCCTGCAGTGGCTCGAGGTGCTGCCTTGCCTATCAGTTTTGTCCTACACACATTTTCTTGTGTGCAAATGTCCTCTGCACACCTTGGAGCTGCGCTGTAATATGATTAACGCAGAAGTCGTCCCAGCAGTGGCCCATGCTCCAGAGCACTGTGCTTGCCCTTTGGACTGTCTACAGCTGCAGTGATGAAACCAAACACATTTATCAGCAACACTGATATTAAACTGCACCAATTTCATCATCTACTGCTGGGCACCACACCCTGAAATATAAAAATAATAACAGAGAAATCCAATTTGATAAAACAATAATTGGATTTACAAACATCTGAGAAGAAATGTGATCCCAGATTATTTATTTAATGAAGTCTAGTGATATTGGCCATATGTAAATTGTTAACCATGGGAAGAGTTTTTAATAAATCCCCTGGCACATTTGCAGGGAAGTGGTGAAAGGAATTTTATTAGGGTCTTGTGTTGGTGAGGCCCTGGTGGTGTGGACTGTCAGTGACGTGGGGTGCCTGATAAAATTATAAACTGATTGATGGTTATGAAAGGCCTGCCTAAAAGGATGCAAAGGCATGCTGAGGGCCAGAAACCCAGGTCTGTTTAAATGTTCCATGTCAGTCAGCCCATGAATGAAAGCGCTCAATAAATAAGCAGGCCAGGCTGGCTATCGTGACAGCTCTCTGAGGTAAAGACAGGGAGATGTAGAAACATCCTTTTCTCTCCATCCATCTTCGCCACTTCTTCACTGTTTAATCCCTCTATCCCTCTAGGAGGAGTGGAGATTGCATAGCTCCTTCATTCCTATAACTTAACTTCCAATGAAACTTGTCCCCTGTGACTGTTTGCTCCTCACAGGCTTTGATTAAAGCCATTCTGCCTTGGGACAGCCAGCCTCTATATGATGAAGGCTCATTCGAGGAAGGCTTAAAATGGCGTGGGGAGTGTGGACTGTATGGAGCCCTCAGTGCAGTATGGAGTAGTATTAATCGCCCGGACGGCAGAGAACATAGACACCCACTGCAGTTTGTCTTGTGTGAGTGGCCTTGAAGGACTTATTCTCACACGCCCTCGATGACATGCTGTCTTGAAGCTCAAAACTCGTCAAAAAGCTCCAAAGCAAAATTTTAATGAGCTATAGTATGCATTACCCCCCAGTGAGATTTTTCCATTTGATTTTAAAAGTGGATGCCTGCAGATTCTGTCATTGAAATTATCAACACTGCTGAGAGCTCAAGTGTTCAAAACAGTGTCTGACCTCTGTGTAGAAGCAAGCGGGGACCAGAAATCTCTTGTTTCTCCAATTCTTCCCTACAACTCTTCTCTAATCTCCCAGCAGGCCAAGGATGACGGACAGACAGTCACATCCATCCATTTCCTCTCCTTGCTGTGTTAACCTCTCTGCCATCCTCTCAGGCTGTATATTGGCAGTGTGACCTATTTTCATCAACACGTCCAGATCCCACCTCTAGGCCAGAAGCGACACAGCTCTGAGGGACGGGGAAGGAAGCTCTGCTGTTTACCAAGCCTCTGTCCCCTCCATGTCTTTAGTAGAGGTCACTACACCATGAGCTCCTTCTCTAACTCTCAAAGACACACACATTTATATACATATATGCACAAGTTCTAACACAAACAGCTTCTCTACATTTATGATATTCAAAGAAAAACACATTCAGATCTGAGCATCTGAGGCATTTTCCATTCATCTTCTCCCACCACACAGAACCCAGTCCTGTGGTCCAGAGCTTCAGTGTCAAGACCGAAGCAGGCACAGGAACAGGCAGAGGGATGAGTCTCACTTTGTTAACAGTCTCTGGCTACAGCACAGGCCGTCGCCCGTTTTTGGAGGGTGATTTTTCAGCCTCCAGGTGTTTACCTGCAGGATATGCATCCCTCCTGAGAAACACATCAGTGTCACACACTAGCTGTGGGCAGGCACATCGCTCAGTGCTGAGTGAGCGAGTGAGCGAGACAACGAGGGTGGGGCTGGCGATGGCAAACAAACAGAAAATCGAGGGCAGCGCTGCTTTGTGTGCAGCCCTGCTGGAGCTCAGACTCATTAGGTATGAAGCCATCTTGGAGCAGGCATCTGTATCCTGTGAGAGATCCCACCAGAGACTGCACTGAGAGAGCCATCAGATCTTCTACAGCAGGCCCCTTTGAACACAAACTACCAGCCCACCCCACCTACCCCACAAACCCCCCCCAATTCACCACCCCCCAACCAATTCTGTGCTGCTTAAGCCTGCTGCAGCTGCTGCATGGAGCAGAGATAGGAATGTGTTGTTCACTTATTTTGCCCTCCGTGTGCAGGCTGTGTGGTAAAAGTTGCAAATGGAAGGGGGAATAATAGATGAGTATCTGCTTGCATCTGATGAAAGGTCTAAGTGATACAAATGTGTCCCATTTCAGTGATCCATCCAGGCCTGTGTCATCGCGGTGATTTGTGGGAAAGGTCGTGCAAGAAATGACTTTGGCTGAGGAGGCGAATCCCCTGCTTATGTTTGTTGTGCTTGGTGCGGCGGCCCGCAGAGTGATGGGCTGGGGAGATGGGCGTCTGGTGCAGGTGGTGTTTTTGGAGGATAGGGCTGATATATCATTTGCCAAGGTCGTACTCAATTAGGCTATTTGTTGAGCATAGCTGCATGAGGTTGGTTTAATCAACCGAGGAATGGAGACAACAACGACAAAAGAGGAAATAAATTAGGCATGGCCAGGCCACACTCTCAGGCACGCAGCAGCATGCTGGAGAAATGCTCCATTTAGCTGGCCATCTCCTTTCCCAGAGAACCCACTGTCCTCATGCTAACACGAACCCACACACATAGCACACAAATACACACCTTTCACTTATTCTGCGACTTTCCAGTACAACTGAAACAACCTTTCTGAATCACGACACAAAAGGTCAATTATGCCAGATGGGCACAATTAGTAAATAAATTTTAAAAAAGATTTGTGGAGAAAACTGGGAGCAACTATAACTGTAATGTGTGGCATACATCAAACAAAGTGGCACTGCCATGACAAAGAAACAACATTTGTTTACCCTGATTAAGCCAAGACCTTGAGGGGTGCTGAAGCACCTGTGTAAGTGGGTACAGCCCTGGAGGAGAGGAGTCAGACTGTGTTAATAGTGGAGCAATCAGCGGCCATTCAGGTTAATGGGCTTTCAGCTAGTCGGCCCTGGCTAATGTGTGATTTGGAGGGTCAGCCCATAGTTCAGCAGCAAACACCGGTCACATTCACCCTCGCCACACGCTGCCAATGCAGACTTTAGCTTTCCCACCACAACCTCAGGCTCATCGTCTGCTTATGACAGTAAATATTTGATTAGATAAATGAAGGCTGATTAGCTCTCAGACGCCTGGAAATGGACTGTATTGTGCTCAGGTGCGGGCAACTTGGGTTTCAGTTTCTTACTTAGGGGCCGTCTCTAAATTACCCATTGTCTACATTGTCATCTGTTCAGGCTGTAAACTAAGTTAAGGGGTGAGTGGGAGGATTGGAGGGCGATGCCAGATGATTAATTTGCTTGTACAGAAACTCTACAGATAATGTGACAGCCCTGCTACCAAGATAAGAAGTAATGTGTTGATCCTGTCGCTGCGTTTCCTCACACTTACCTGTGCCTTTTTTTCCCCTGCCTTTCTCTCAGCTTCTCTCTTCCTCACTTGCTTTCTGTGAGACCTCTTAAGCTGTGACATTTCTGTTTCCCTGGAGACAGAGCGTGCCAGGCGGTTGCCATAGCAACTCCCTGCTCTTTAAGGCCCGCACAGCATTAGCCCACCCCCCTACCCCATACCAAGGATGTGGGATATGGGAAGAGGGGGCTCCAGAGAGAAAGCACACCTGCTGGCTTCCTGCTAATTGGCTATTTCTCTTTCTCACTACTTCCCGTTTCTGCTTTAACTTTTTACCCCCTCCCTGGATTGCGTGTCTTTTTTTACCCTTAGTATTGCTCTCCATCCACTGTGGGTATAGTCTCTTAGTCTCTATTGCTCTTTAACTCCTTCTTGTTCTCTCCTTGATAAAGACTTTTTTTGTCTTCCTGTGTAGCTCAAACACAACTCTGGCCTTCAGCATCTGACATTTATCTTCATCTGACCCTGTCACTTCCTTCTTCCTCCACCTTTTTATTTAATTTTCTAGCACAACTCTTTTATATTGTCATCGTAGGGCCCTGCCACCATGACTCTGACCCTTGCACATACTGTACTTATTATCAGTTGCTTGTCATGTTGGTGATATAGCAATTTAAGCTTACTCTGATAGGTGGCCCTGGCTAAGAGCATCAGGTAAATGTAAAAGGTTAAATGTAATCCTTTGTCCTTCCACCGAAGCATCGCCTTAACATCTAAAGACAGGGATAAATCTCCTTCTCATACACATCGTAGTGCATTTCACCTTCATTCGGGCTCAGTCATGGTGTGGATGAGTGTAAATTACCAGTGGGGGTGTGTGTTAAGGCTACGGTTAGTTGGTTAGGCCCATCTCCTACTGGTGACTGATCCTCTCTCTCTCTCGAGAGACCTCCATAGATTAGAAATCATCATCTCTGTCTCTCTCACACCGAGCCATCTCTCTGTCCTCATCCCTGCAGATCCTTGCAGCTGCTCTCTCTATGCACACCTCCATTTGGCAAACTGCACAGCTAGTATTTCTCATCTTTCACTTTGTGCCGTGCTGCCTGGATGCACCTACTGATTGAATTGAATGACGTGTTTGTGAAGTGATATTTATAGTGGGCAACGCATTGTTTGTCCTGCATCGTCCATTTGCATTGAATGTTAGGTGCTGTTGTTCCTGTTCAACTTCTGACTGAACGCATTTGTAACCATGTGAGCTGATAACACTTCCTCAGTGCCATAAAGAAAAACATGTACTTTTATAGAAGGTGAATACAAAGATTCTCAAACTCACTCCGGTGCCAACGTCTGTTTTTAATGCTGGGCTCAGGGTGTTTTCTTTGGTGGTACTTGTCACAGGGAGGCTTGACAGGTGGCCAGAGCAGCCTGTCACCCTGTCGGCTGGTGACATTTGAGCGATATGAAAATGACTTTGCGTGCCTGACGCCTGGGCTCAGCTATTCCTATTCAATTAAGTCCATGAACAAACCGCCTGTGTGTTTTCCCACTGATAAAGTCATAGCTATTGACTTGTGAGCAACGCCAGTGACGATTATGAAATCGTCAGTGGCGTTTGCCCCCAGACAATGAATGCTGAGCAGTCTGTTTGTCTATTTACCAGGGAGAAGATAGGCAAATAGATGGTTCTATCAGTGAAATGGGACAGGGTGAGATAAAACAATAATAGCAGAATCTAAAGGCTAAACCCCAACCAATACTACTATAAATGCCACATACTGGCTAGAAGATATTGGCTGTCATATTTGTAAAGGTATATTTTTTCTGCTGTCAGTTTCTGTACATCATATACACTGCCTGAGGCACCTGTGGCTTTATGGGATTTATTTACGCTGAGCTTGTCACATCCATAATGGCAAATATTTGCGGGTAACAAATACATTTAAAACAAAAAGGACAGAATGTGGACACAAAAGGCCCTGTGACCTTTTATCGGACTCCTTCTGCTTGGGCCCAGTCCACCTGGCCCATTTAGCTCCAGCACCTGGAGCTCACAATTACACTATTGATCCATTGACTGGCTGGGTTTCATCCGTCCAACCCATCCACCTTTGAGCACTTCAATTATCAGAGCCATCACAGCCACACTGTGCGAGTGGCAGCTTGTCCAACACTGTAATCTGTCAGGGAATGAGATCCCGACCACAACGTCATAGCACCAGACGTTCCCCCATAAGTCACCTTGATCATGAGGGGCCGTCAGGGGCTGACAGGCTAGTGAAAGGGCCAAACTAGCCCTGGAGATCATTGCAGCTCAGGTCAGCTTAGCTCCACAATCTACCCAGCCCCAACACAACCCTAGAGGCTACGATCTTAGAGACATCCTGCAGGCAACCTCAAGGTCTTTTCTCTTTTACAGAAATGTACTTCATACAAAATGAAATGTGTTCCTGTAAAGTATGTTTGAGTGTGTCCTGTCTTTTCAGGTACTGCTGTCCTGAAGTTTTTTTCTTTTTTGGCATGTTGCTTGGGCCTAATTGGAAACTTCATACTGGTTACATAAGTTTTAGACCACTGATTGGTCAAAAGTGTGATCTGTCTCTGAAGGAATGATGGAAATCACTTTAACTGAAAATCTTGACTGATTTTAACTAATTATTGATTTTGTCTTGTGCATCATCACTAGTCACCCATTTTTATTTTGTTGTGTTTATTCACAAACAGGTGTAGCAAAAACTTTAATTCCTGTTTCTGTCCCCTCTATAATTCCTGGCCATGTATAGGGTCTTAAAAATTATCTTCCTACAGGCCCAGTTCTATTTACAGGGTACTTGAGGTAATAGACTACACCTGAGCACAAAGCATTTTTCATGGATAGCTTTACAAATGGTTTCTGTTGTAACAGTTATCGTGGTTGCCATGTCATTTACACCTGCTTTACTACAATGGTTCTCTACTTTCTCTGCTGTTTTTTTTTTTTAACAGGATCACTTTGTCTGTCTATACTGAAGATGTTTTCCTCCTTCAGAATTATAAGCCAGGACAGATTTGGCCTCAAACATGTATGATATAAAGTCTGTGTGTGTAACGATGTGAAAACAGCTGAAAAAGGTTTGTCAAAGACCCACAACAATGCATTATTTTTAGCTTCAAGAAAGAGCAGATGCTTATTGAAATGATATCAACCCATCACTGTCCTGCAAGATTTAACGCACAACTTATGATATAATTCAAGGGCAAAAAGGAAAAAAAGATAATTTACCACATATAACAGGGACAGACAGGCTAAAGCACTGCATTCATACTGATGATAAAACCACCAAGTCAAAAACAAACAAAAACCAAGAACCAGATGAGCAAATATAACCAGCTAGAGACGCTTGCTGCAGTTTGCACTCTGAATTCGATGTTGGTTTATGTCACTTGTATGTTTCCACATATGAGTATAATGGAGCTACATTCAAGACAGTTATTACCATGCTTTTTCAGAGCAGAAGTACTATTACTGCGACAAATACATAAGCATGCAAGATCAACTTCCTTTATAAGCAACCAACATCAAGCCGTGCTTCTCAAGCAACAGATGTGAGGAAATTACGAGGCGTGTATTAGAGGTAGGTAAATTTGACCAGACATTTTTTTTTTCTTTTATGAGAGACGGCAGACATGAACAAGGAGAGGTTTTCCGAAGCAGACTGTCCAGCCCATACTAGCTGGCTGGCGGGGGACAGGATATTGATCTAAGATCCAGTCTGAGCTGGGTGAAACAGCACGGCCATACCGCCGCCCACGCCAACACACAGCCGCTCTATAAAAAGATCGGAGTGAGCTGGTGTGTGTGTGTGTGTCACAGAGAGACACAGAGGAAGGGTAGAAAGATTGTGTGCATGTGTGTAATGGTGTGAGAAGTAGACGGAAAAAATATTTCTCTGTGTCTCTCTGTGTGTACTTGTGTGTGTATATGCGAGTACATGTATGCCTGCTTGTCTGTGTGTTTGAACGGCCCCCCCACCAGGGTGACTCTTGCTGACAGCCTCAGGTCTGAAGGTTTGTGACTCAGAGCTGCAGTAATGGACAGAGCCGGGCTGGAAGCGAGGCCAAATGGACTACAGTCAAGGCAAAAATTAGTCACCACACTTCTCACTTTGAACACACCACAATGGAGCAACTAGTTTTGCACAGCAGAAGGAGTAGCACCAGTCTATCTAATCTATGAAGTACAATTCATCCATTTCAAGTTTCAAATAGTTATTGACCTTAAACAGGTTTTGTAAAACAGATGCTTGTTTGCATGTGGCAGCAAAGCAGCGAAAAAGATGGTGGATGTTCCTGAGAGGTGAGAAGGTGTTTCACCTATGATCACATGTCTGAGTATATTTTTTCAATCTTTCTGTATCTGAGATGTCACAGATTTCCCTAGGACGTTGACAGCAGTTATTTGTCAATTAGATGTTTTTTTTTTTTTTGTCCTAATGCTTTGCTTTGATTTAAATTCTTATCAAACTGTATTTGCTCCTCTAAGATTACTTACTAGAAAGTAGAGCGTATTCCCAAGTGCATTGCTTGCTGAAACTTTGGCCCATTCATTTGTTTCATCTACATAATTTTAGTGAGCTGTAATTACCATAACAAAGATTTGGTGTCCTCCGGTGACATTGCTCAGAGAACAAATTCAAACTCAATAGCTCTCAAGTAACATCTAATATAAATGAGAATTGGCTGGAATGTTGACAGCTTTATGAAATGCAGCAGATAAGGTAGAAAATACACCAGATTAGAGCTATTTCCACAGAAAAGTGCCTCTTAAAGTACCAGAGAAACAACATAGTGACAGACTTATCCTCACCCTGTAATTCCAGTTAGCCTTGACTCTCTTTAAAGGAACACACTGAGACGTTGAGTTTTAGATGCTTATGCCTTTTCGGTAGACATTTGTCACACTGAGTGTAAAAGTTTTCTCTTTTATGGGTTTTCTAGTGGCTTATTAGTGTTGTGGAACTTTTGGAGACATCTAATTATTAATAGTCAATGACCTTATTGATAATAACCAAAATAATAATTTCTGTTCCAATTACTTATTACTTATAAATCAAATTAAATGTAGATTTCAGCTGTATAATTCTATAATTATTTTTACTACAGTGATTTACACATTTTATATAATCATAAAATCATTTTATTACATGCAGGCTCTTTTACTGATATAATGTTAAATGTTGTGTATGACCTATAAACTCTATGGCTTTGTCATAGTTTTTAACCCCAAACACTGTTAGCACTGAATCCTAATATCGCATAAATAACCTATGGTAATTATTTTCTAACCATCGAAATGACTTTTTCACAGATATAATTGCTTGTTGTCAGTGTTTACAGCATTTATATTATGTTATTCACACACTTTCTGACCACTGCTGCCCATAGTACAAACATGTATACAGTCAGCATTTGTTTGTGAAAAAGTTATGTGGTAAAAAATCCATTTCAGTGAAGGTGAGAAACACATGATAAATGCCAGGAAAAAAAAAAAACAAGTCAATGTCAAGAGATCAAGGAATTCCTTTAAGTCGTAAAGCTGGAGTGACAAGGCTAAGAAAGGAATTATCAAGATGAGCCTGGCCCTACTTTGCCCCTGTCGTGCTTAAACAGGCACTTTGCTGTGAAAATTGCTCTAAGCCACTGTATTTTCTACCTTATCTCCCACATATCATAAAACTGTCAACATTCTACCCCATTTTCATTTATATTGGATTTTATTTGAGAGCTACTGAATTTGAATTTTGTTCTGTAAGGGTTCAAAGTCTTTGTTATGGTAAATTCATCTCAGTAAAATTACACACAGTGGCTCAGTGGTTAGCACTGTCCCCTCACAGTAAAAGAAGGTGCCCTGTCCCTTTTGGTGTGGCACTTGTAAGTTTTCATTGTGTTTGCAGTGGCACCTCAGGGTGCTCTGACCTCCAACAGGCCAAGAGCTCTGGGAAAGACTAAAAAATATGTCTGTTGGATTGGCTGAAATGCCTCCCTGCATTCATGATTATTATCTTAAAAAATGAAATGAACTAATCATACTTGTTATTTTAAGCATTCCTTTCCTACTTTACATAATATATTAAATATATGATAATTAACTGTGCGATTCTTACAATGTTTCGCTGTCTTGAATCTGAGTGATGTCTGACAGCGATGCGTCCTTGCGGTGCCAAGGCCTGTGCCCTACTTCTACCCGCCTGTGCCCTGCTCTGGTGTTGCAACAGATTGTCCACACTGTTTCACAGGAGGAAGACCCCGCCCCGTTCCACTCTTGCAAAGCAGCACAAGGATTAGTATCTGTGCATCCTCTCCAGCCTTTTATCCAGAGCTAACACCTTTACCATGACACCAGCCACACAAAACAAACGCCGGCTGAGCCTTGTAGCACACACGCACGCAGCACGTTCCACAACATGGGCACTCTGACTGCGCCTGGGTGTCAACACTACCCAACTCAATTACTTTAGTCTGCAGCGCACCACTAATCCCCATCCCCACCCCTCCTCTACTCCGCCACCATTATTCCTGTACATCAACAGATTTGCATGTACTTTCACGCCACTATTTAGTTTGCTGTTTATTTTTAGAAGCCCACGCCTAATTAGGGGGAGCTGGTGTAGAACACAAGCATAAACGGCAACATTAGTGCTGGCGCTAATGAGAGAAGATATTGTGGGTAAAGCTCAGTAATTTCATCCTGTACTCTATTATTATTCTTTCATTATCATCTCAGCGGATGGCTGACCCCTCTACCTCTATTGCTCTCACTCTCTTTCTCTCCTTCTCTTGCTCTTAGCACTGTTGGGCTCCCTTTTTTTCTTGTGATGTGTGTGTTTCCAGGTATATATAGTTGTGTGTTTGCTTATGCTGACGTGTTTGTGCGCACACTTGCGCATGACAGGCCATTCTGAAAAAGTGCAAACAACAAAGAGCCATGGGGAATGATGTGAGAAAACCACTGAGTCGTCCCCTGAACACCTATTTTTCATATCAACCATTACATGCAAGCCCTCATCTCCACTCTCGCACACCATCCCCCCATTGTTAACCTCATTGGGAAAAGAAGACACAGCGTAGAGAATCAAAAGTAATCAGTGTACGTCAGGGACGCTTCATAAACCCTATGCCAGTGTTGCAGGAATAATTTCCCCAATCATCAACTGATTTACGTGTCTCTGATTTTATTTTTTACCGTGATAACACTCATCAGTTACCATAATGCACCTGGGCATGTTCCATGCAGATGATGATGACTTTTGGTGCAGGGTGGTGTGATTGGATGGAGAGGTAGGATGAGGTGGAATGGAGAGGTATTACACAAATTATCCGTCACACCAGCGATGTGCCCATGAAGGCAAAGTAGGGGATACATTGCTGTGGGCAGTCAGCTGTGCTGGGCTTGATGTAAGCCAGCCTTGTCGCAGGCTCATTATCTCTATCAATTTGCTCTTACTATAAGGACAGTGATGAGAAGCCAGTGTTTAAGATACATGTTTGATAAGCAAAATATGCTGTCCCCTCTATTAGTATGCAAACATGTCAATGACATCCTACATATTTTTACATATGTTTAAAGTTGCCTTCTGCAACTTTAAACATAGATAGACATTAATGCTGTGGCCACTTTGGTGCAAACTAGATGGTTGTTTTCTTCTTCTGGCACCCAGAAACCAAAGTAGAGGGAGAAATTTCACAGAATCACCCTCTGTGCAACGGAAGATGGTCTGTGAGTTGTCATTGGTTACCTGGTCAGTGGTGGCAGGAAGCTGTAGGGCTGTGTGCCGTCACGCCTGTCTCCCCACTGGCCCTCTCGTGCTGGAGCCCCTCTGTGCTCCTCTGCCTAATCAGGCTGCTCAGTATGCAGAACAACCTCCCTGATGGCCCCAGCGCTCAGCCCCCAGTCACTGACCTCCCCTAAAGCTATGGAGCCGAGCTGGGCCGAGCTGTGCCCAGTCAGCCGGTGCCAGATGTCAGATGGGATGGATGGCAGAGATAGTTATGCAGAGGAACAAGCCGGTCTGGATCAGGTAGTATTGGCAAAGACTTTTTTTTACAGTTTGCCTACTGTGGAGCCAGATGGGTGTTGTTTGTTTCCCTCATAAGACAATAAATATGAGTGTCAGAATGAAAACATCCGCAGGAAATTTTATTTGGCTGATAAATCAACACGCACTGTATTTGCCATTTTAATACTCAAGCATTTAACTGAAAGGATTTTTCAAATACTGGACATAAATTAAACTTTTTCAGCTTTATCAAAATACATAATACAAAATACATACAAAAACATTTTAAAAAATCTATTTTTTACTGTAATTAGTACATGCACTAGTGATGGAACATACCGCACGAGTTCATGAAAGCTTACATTTGCTATTCCTGACACTCAGTTAGCACTTGAACCAACAGCCACGCAGAAGCTGCAGAGTGCTATGTTTGGAAAAAAAAAACATAAACTGAACTGTTAGGTGGCAAAAGCAGCAGATCACCATGTCTAAACAGATGAAATCAAGCACCTACATAAAATACCAGAGAATACCAGCATCTCCAAAACCAAAACTTGAGCAAACATGAATACTCTTATTAAAAGATGAGGCCTTTTCTAAGATGGGAAAGAGCAGAGAGGATGCCAGTGTTGCTCTTGAACTGTTTGGTTTCACTCTTGTGTATTAGTGCAGGGTAGTAGTTGCAGTCAGCACTGACTTGCAGACTTGCAGTAACAACGTACCTCAGCAATCATTCAGTAGTTTTGGATAAATGCATGTAATGCAGATAATACCTGTCTCTGTAGACACGGCCACTCTGAGGCGTTGGCTGAAATTCTGTTGTTCTGTTATTTGTAGCCGTTTCACTAGTCTCAGTAGCACAGCCTGTTCCTGTTTGTTTGGGATTTTGAGAACTGCTGTCAGTCCCGTGACGTCAAAGTACTGCCAACACTATTTCAGTGTGATCACAGGCAAGCAAAGTGCAAAACGCCACAGCGCGGGCCACTTATCACAGACGGTGTGGTCAAACAAAAAACAAAAACTTCACTTGAAGGCAAAACGTTCATTCAAAGCGTTTAATGAATTTCAAGTAGGCAGCAAGGAAAGGTTAAGTGCAGCTACTTTAAAAAAAAAAAAAAAAAAGAAGAATTTTGAACAGTTGAACAATTCAAAAATAAACCTGTAAAATAAAGTGTTTGAAATGTTGCTTATCTGCATGACAAACCCACAATGATGGGACAATTCATACAGTTATCATTAGCACTGAACCACATAAACACAAGTGTCACTGTGGGTTTTAAAGAAATTCCACTGGTTTGACGAATATTCGTCTCTAGTAATGACCCAACAGTCAGTTGTGCACATATTGAACATACGCGGTCCCTCCCATTCACACTGCCTAATGAAGATATGGCTGATGTAATCCGAAGCAACACAATACCCAAAACCACATACTGATGTTCACACACCTGGTATATGTCAAGCAATTTCACCAGAAAATCACATAAAAAAAACTCTCCTCCCTGGGAATTCAGAAGTAGAATTCCTTGTCTGCCTCTCAACATGTCACACTTTAAAAGGAGTCTAGGTATTGATCTCTGGGAAGAGAGTCTGTCAGACTTGCCATGTGCCTGCCCCTGGCTCCCAGCTCAGCCAGAGCCCAGAGAGGATGTTATCCCCCGGGGCTGATTAGAGGCATTTCACTGGGAGACTCCCAGGTCACTCTTTAAGATCCCTCCCTCTCCTGCAAGCCTGCTATGTCAGACACCCGAGACTCAGAGAGATGACTCCTGAGGAAAATGACACATTTCTACAGCTGTTACCTCCCATTTACTGCTGTTGTTAGCCATGTCGTGGTGTGTGAATGTGTGTATTACATACAGTTCTGAATTAATTACTGCTGTTAATCTCAGGTTTCCACTGTGTGTGTGTGTGTGTGTGTGTGTGTGTGTGTGTGTGTGTGTGAAATCTTTTTTACCCATCGGTCCTCATTGTCGCAGCTCTGACTGATCACATTGTCTGATTCTGTCAAACTCTGGTTCCAACGCACTCAGTGCTATGAGAGAGACCGAAATCGCAGATTAATATCACACACTGCTTTTGTAATTTTATAGCTGTGATCTAATGTGTGTTGTATGAATCAAAGGTGTTAACTGCTTACTTTTAGTAATAAGAATCCCTTATTTTGTTAAGCAGTTTTCGAAAGAGGGATGTGCGAGGAAGGCAGTTGAGAATAGAGCGAAGAAGACACAGTATCTTGGTACTTCCAATTGAAAAGCTCTCAGAACAAGTTCTTCACTAGTGTCTATTACTTTAAACCATAAATTTAGCAGCTACAAAAAAATCAAACCAAAAGGGGCCTTTGCAGAATCTCCTTCACTGATGAAAACAGAATCATAATATAAAGATCTGTCAAATCTTGGCATTAGATACAGTGGGACAATAAATATTTACCATCTTAACTTTGCTGCAGTATCTCCAGCTACTAATAGCAATCCTCATTTATTAGTCAAAATTACAAAGCCAGGATGGACGAGAACTGGTCATGCAGAAATAATCAGCAATGCCAAAATGAAATTTCTGTCTATTTTTAAAATCTCAAAGTGTAGCACAAGAAAGAAAACTAAACACCACTATCAGATATTTTCCTCTGTCTCTTTCCTGTTGTTTGGAATATAATCCGTTTGAATAAAATGACACCGGTGTGCTGTGCTGTCTGCAGTATAGGCCTACTGCTTGAACAGTATCAGATTTCATCTACCTGTTGTTGCCATTCTGTGCTGCATGTAAAGTACCAGCTTGTGTAGCTTTTAACACCAGGAGGAAGAAACAAAGCTCTGAAGGGAGTTTGTAACTTAATAATTTGCTGCCTCCGTCAAATGGCCTGAGGTTGCAGTGCCATGCCTTCTGTCTCTCGGCAGGTCAAAGCAGGGACAGGGTGTCTGTTGGGGGATAGGGGGCCTTTCGGAGGGGGGGGGGCAGACTGACCTTTACCTTATTGAGTTAAGCATGATGAGATTACAGAACAACTTGAACTGCCAGGCCCATTACCACCCTGTTCTCCATTAGTGACCTCTGGCTGGGACTAAATGTATACAGTGTATGCATTCAGACTGCCCAAACACACATACACGCACAGGCAAGGTTATATGTAATAAACCACATACACGGACACACAAAGTCACGCATAAGCGGCCACAAACAACCAAATGTCCATGTGCAACAAAGTGCGCACACGGACACACTGTGGTTTTCCGCTTGAATATTCGTCCACGTTGTACATGAAAGGTTGAAGTGCATACATACGTGTGTGTATTTATGCGTCCATGTAGGTGTACCTTCAGAGTTGTATGTGTACAAGGCTGTATTTATTGTGCAGCAGAGCCGGCCCGCGGGGCGAGCATGCTCTCTCTTTCTTTCGCCTTGTCGCGTTTGTCTGTTCCTATCTGCCTCACAGCCTCCTCTGCCTCCCCCACACTCTGCCTGGGGAGTGATTAAATCAGTGTACGCCTGTCCACAAGCCAAAGAGATTGGCATACACACACAGACACATACACACCGCAAACACCCGCGCAGTCACTTAAACAGACACACACTTACACACAGTGACACGGTGCAGACCCAAATATACAGACGCATATATTTACCTACATCCCCCTGACAAGCATTTGAACACAAAACCTCAAATATTTATTCAGTCTTAAACATGGTCTGTCACAAGATCACATTCTCTCAGCCTGTCACATTGAAACCGGGTACAGCAGCTAACTTGCAGCACTTACAGCCGTCTGTGTGTGTGTGTATGTGACTGTGTCTGTGTGCTGTACAGTGCTGTATTTAAGCCTGTCCGTAGTAGGCCTTGTGAGCTCTGTCCACATACAGTAAGGTCCAAAAGTCTGAGGCCATTTTCCCCCAATGTGATCTCTGACGTTGGGACCTTAGTGTATTTCCCCTTAGACAGGTTGGCATAAGTGTGATTGTCTATCACAGTGTGTCACATATATCACATATTCTGCGTCCGAACATTTATGCTGTGATCATATCGGGCCACCTTGCCTCCTTCGCGTCTGGATGACCTACTGTACGTGTGTGTTTGTGGTAAAGGTTTGTGTGTGTGTATGGGTTTCTGTGTGTGTGTGTGTGTGTGCGTGTGTGCATGTGCATGCATGTGCGTGTGGCAGAGCGTCCTTATGATAAGTGACTCCCAGGCTGATTAAAGAGAACCCTTTCTCTCCATAATGAACACAGGAGATCCATCAGCCATTGCCTTTGAGGAACGCCAGGCGCGTCAGCAGCTAAAGTGCCTGTGATCTCTCGGATTTCAACCAGCGTTGATTAACTTGGCAGCATATTAAGTGGAAAGGTATTGAGCTGGCTGGAAAAGCAAAAAACATCACTGAGAGTTTGTCTTGTAGGCAATGGTATGAAGTCATATTTGCATATCTGAGTAAATTTAAAGTGCTTATGTTTGGGAATCAGTGCAAATATGATTAGAGTTTCTCAGGTCAGCCGAGTGGGTCAGAGTATTATTAGGCTTATGTCTGCTCAGGTCTAAGCAAGGAGAGGGAATATGTACTTACATTTGAACTGAGTTGTCCATTTTACATGTTCAACAGCACATTTAATAATAATTAGCATTTCTTATTTTCTTAAAGTCAGAAATGCTAAACTGATTTACAGGGTATATGGACCAACGCTTTGGACAGATGAAGGATACAAACATCACTATAAATTGCAAGCAAATATCTATCCCACTGAATTAAATTATTTAACATTGGCTTGCCTTGGATACTTGAACAAGATACTAAGACTGTATCTGCCATGTTGTTCTTTATGGCATTACAGAATATTGCTCTTTGTGACGGCATGATTGGAAATATTTCCAAAGGTTATCGTGTCAGGTCAAAAAAAAAAAAAAAAAAAATAGAATGCGATGCATGTTGTTTAGTTCATTGGCGTTCAACGTTATACTGAATTATCATACATCTATTTTGGTTTGATGTATGTGCTATCACTGACATTCATTTGAATTCAGATACTGTAGTGTAACTCTTTGTCTATTTCAAAACAAGTGATTTCATCAGATTTCCCCCATCCCACTTTCCTCCTAAAAATTACATCTCTATTTAACTAAAGTGCAACAGCAATCACATTTTGTACAGAATGCTGTTGTGACCAAATCCTCATTTTCTATTGCTATAACATAATGAGGATATGTTGTTCATTTACATATTTGGCAAGTTGCAAATATGTTGAAACTGAATGCATCAGCAAAATGGTCACAGACAACATATTTGTTTTCTGCCAAAATATCTGATCTTGCAGTACAATATCCACACAATGACTACAACATTATTAAACATTACATTGCATTACATTTATGGTTATGTTCAGGCACTCACAGCATTTGGTTTTGGAAAGATTGGTAACTGGTTTAATACAGATATAACATCTGTATAACACAGTTTATCTGACCTTAATCAAGGTGCTTTATTTTTTTTGCCTAAACCCAACCACCTCCTCCTGCAATTAATAAATAAAGTACTTAATTCAATCAAAAAATGATGAAAATAATCCGACCCACAATTTTGTTTCATCCAAAATATATTTGCTGTGATGTTTAGGAGACATGGTCAACCCATTACATGGCTGATTACATCCATCAGCGGACAAGTCAAGGAGGAATTAATTGTTTCATGCAATATAATAAAACATTGAATCGGCTAACATTGAACAGGCAAGTCAATATGTCTATGTCACTCATAGGATCTACAGTAATTGAAGATTGTCTGCTGCTTCCTTTAATCTTGGGTTAAGTGCCTGATCAGCAGCTTTTAGGGGGCTTTACTTCAAACTGCCTCGAACTAGGGCATCACTTTGTCACTTGTCGCTTTTCATTATTTTTTGAAAATGTTTGTCTGGTTCAGATACTTTTCACTGAGTATTTTGTTTTTCATTCAGTATCTAAAAATGCTTCCATGTCTGCAGGGAAATACAGTAGTTTCGTTATCAACACCAGCTACTGGATAGGTGTAGTTATCCTGCAGCTCAGTTTGATCTCCTTTATCTTCACTGTGACAAAGGCCAGTCAGGTAGAACAGGTCTGGATATGTCTGACGGTCCCCAGACTTCCAGAGGGGAGATATGGTGCGAGTTAAAAAATGCAGGGGGGCAAATTGGGATTCAGTGTAAATGTACAAAGGTAAACTTCAATAAGGCAGCGCAGGGACTAGTTCTGCTCTTTTATCATTTATTGGCCAGTGCTCTCTCAGCCTGCTGGGAGTTGTCCCACTTATTCCACCATACACACCCTGCCACGTAGGTGAACCCTCCTAATATGGGATAGGCCCCTGCCTCTCCTGCAGCCCGCTGCCTGATCTGATATCAGGCCAGTGGGAAGGTTTGCTCGCATTTTCACTCCAACTACATTTCCCAGAAGGTGTTACTCTTGGCTATAGTGAACCCGGGGGCGCAGTGATAGAGAAAGGTCCTCAAATCTGATTCGGAACTAAGTGGAAAAACATGAGGAATGAATCAGCCTTTTGTGCAAGCTCATATTTCATCTCCAAACGCGTCAACTGTAGCAAGCTGTCCTATTTTGAAGTCGAGTTGCGAGAGAATTTTTAAGAAGTAGAGGCATTCAAATGTCTCCAAGTCAATTTCATCCCCCTTTTCCTCTAGTCAGTCATGGATTGTCGCTCCCCTACCATCGTGGGTAATTTGTTTCCTCATGTTTACAACATCAGAAATGGCTTTTGATTATGCATTTTGTGTTTGGAAATGAACTCATCATTTCAGCTCTAGATGGCATTGAACTGAGCCCCTAGCCTGGCAAAATGGACGTAGATGTCAAACACGTTTGATCGCGCTACAAAGTGACTCCATCTGACCCCTTGATGCCGGGCAAATATTGTCATGTTGTATAGTGCACATCCAAAGCTCCTTTTCCTTTTTCAGACCCGACTTGATAGGCCTGAGTTTGCCTTTGTTGTGTGGTATTCCACTGACACTCTCACCCTGGATTAAAATCTTAATTAACTTGAGTGTCACTCTGTCTTCCTATAGTTGAAAAGGCAAAGAAGTGGAGACTGAGGAGGAGAGGGGACTGTGACACATGGGATCATGGGATGCTTGCAAGTCTACGGCAGGGGGCACCGTTAGTGAGGCTGGCAGGGCTACTGTGCTTTGTTTTGCTGGGCCCATCCCCCTCTCAGCTCACTCTGCCTCAGATTGTTTCTGCCTGTCTCTGTGATAAGCCCTCATAAAGCAGAGGTTAAGGCATGGAGGGGGGGGGGGGCAGATGGACAACTCAAGCTTTGCTAAGAAACAAAAACAGAGGATCTCTCTCAGAGCATGACCTCATGTTATGAGGCCAACATGGCCACAAAATAAAGATTTCCTCCAGTTTTACTTGGGAGAGTGCCTCAAGAGTATGAATGTTAGCCATCACTCGTTGCCACAGCCGCAGGCACTGGCTGGTCGACGTGGTCTGATCGTGCGGGTCACCTTCATGACAGAAATGACACGCCTGATCAAAGGCTGGCCATTTGCCGCTGGGTTGCCTCAGTATTTGCGCCCAGCTGTGCCTGCCTGCTTGTCCGACCTTGGTCTCGCGTCATGAGGGTTTGTGTGGCAAATAATGGCTAATCTGGCCCCAGCTAGTGCTCCTTTGGTATCCCCTTCATCCCTCGTTTCATCTTGGCATTATGTTCTCAGCTATATGAGTTGCCGGCCTTTTCAGAGAGCCCTGATGAGGCTGTGCAGGCGCGACTGATCGGAGGATGGACATTTGTCTCAAAGGTGGCCAAGATGAGCTGTGGGCGGTGTTGGGGTAGAGGCAGCATGGTTGAGAAAATTACAGCACTGTCAATCATAAACTGTTCATGACAAAATCGACAGCTTGGCTCATTCCAGCCAACATTTTCCCAGTCTGGGTCTGGGGAACTGCACGGAGCACTCTGCCTAAAGGCGGCGCTGTGCTGGGCAGTCATGCTGGCTTTTCAGTACAGCAGCCATCTGCCCATGACGGCTGGACCTGCAACATCACTGCCACTATGACAACTCTCACACCAGCTGCCTTTATCTCCACAGCTTTGTTTCTTTGTCAGTGTGAAATACCATTTGAATTCCAAATGGAGCATAAACAACCCATAATCTGAGTACAGAGAATAGTGTTTTTTTTTCCTTCTAGTATGACAGCTTTTATGTACTGAGGCTATTCTATCAGCTTCCTATGAAAGCCCCAGTTTTTTTTTTTCCTCTGTAAACCCTCATCTAGTGATCCGATGGGCCTCCCACTGCAAATGGCAAATTTCTCCTCCCATGTAAAGCACTCATAGCTCTTTATTGAGGATCATTGCACTGGCAGTATCTCTCAGCCAAACATCAGCGTTACCATTCAAATGCTGAAATTAATTCTGCAGCCAGGGTAAAAAGGTGAACAGTCATAACAGTAAACTCTCTCGCTCTCTTGTCTCTCTCTGTTTCTCCCCTTTATATAGCCAGGAGCCTTTTTTTTTTTTTTTTTTTTTTTGCTGGCGAGAATGTCTTTGCATCTGAAATGTGCATTAATGCACCACTAAGGTCAACTCAGCTCATTTAAAAAACAAAGCATTCAGTGAGTTGTAGGTCTACAGGTTTGCTGGCACATAGGAAAGATTTATTGTCTGCCCTGCACTTGTGCTTCTGCTCCTCGTTACCAGCCAACTCTGACCCCGTCCTGCTGACACCACATAGACGCTTTATCTCCACGGACAACTGGTGTATGAATACATTTTTAGACAATGTGGAGCGCCCTGGTGCCCGGACTAGTGCCCTGGCATGGGTTGACACCGCATCACCACCATAAGGGTTGGGGGGGAGAGAGAGAGAGAGAGAGGGAAAAGGAGAGACATCTGCTCTAGTCACCCACCCTGCAATGCCCTGTTGTACCGGGACCCATAGCATCCCTGCAGTTCACTCTTTTCCTGTATGCATGAGGGCGCGTGTTGTGGGAGAAGAGTGGAGATGGGAGGTGGGATGGAAAGTGCACAGGAGTAAGGGGATGCGTTGCCATATGGCCGATTCCCTGCTCGGGTTGAGAGAACGGAGCAAAGGGAGTGCAGGCACCAGAGACGAGCAGATTAAACACTGTGAAAAATGGAGATTTTTTTACAAGTCATTTAATCTTCCATTACTCTACGAATTTTATTTTCTTTAAAATCAGGGGAAAACTACCATTGTTGCTACATGATCTTGATTCAATCCAACTTCTCTGAATAAGATGACATTATTCTGCCACATTTCAATATGTAACTATAGGAGCTCTTGGAGGTTTTTACAATGAAATTAAACTAATTGGTAAACAATTGAAACGCTCTGAGGGAAAATAACTGTTTTTTTTTTTTGTTTTTTTTAAACACTGAACCCAGTTAGATTGAATAGTTAATATGATTTTTTTTGCAGTGTTGGCATGAGAGGAAAGCAGAGGGGGGAGTCACAAAAAGACCTTTTATCTTGCCATCTCTCCCTCTCCTCAAGAACGTGCCTGGAAGATGTAATGCTTACCAAAACCCTGGCTCTCTATGTAGGCCAGCAGTAAAGCAATGGGGCTTTGAGAAAAGGGACTCAGCAGTAGATTTTAACTTTTTAAACATATGGACGGTTCTTGTGTGATACTGGAGTATTTATGGTTTAACAGATTGGTTGTTAAACGTTCTGAAATGGGAGCCATCAACGCCCAAACCCATGACACTTAACATGGGGGTAATGTTTTTTAACTTGGGTGCAGAAGACAGAGAGAGATCAGGAGGATAGAAGTGAAACTGTCATTTTACACAGAGAGAGGACTGAACAGATCAAAATGACAGTAACAGACAGTGCGCTCACAATTGTGGGTAGAGTTCAAAGGACAGTGGACTCTGCCATGGCAAATTACAAACTTCATTTGTACGTCATAGCATCCACTCTTCTTCATGTCAGAGGAGGACAATGATTTTCTCACCCATAATGACATTAGGCAGCTTAGCTTTAAATTCTTTTGGCTTTCCATCATAACTATTGAGCACCAAGAGCATGACATCAAAGCAGCTGTCATTATCACTAGCGCTGCCCAAGGTACAGTATTTATGGTCAAAGTTAGGTTTTTTGAGCGACACTTTTAATCATTTCAATCAAAAACATCACGAGGTGGGCATTAAAGTATCATGGGACTTGAAGAACTCACTGCAATTCAAAAAAAGAGATGGTGGGCTTTTAGGAGGGGCTGAAAATCAGCTTTGCCTCTTGATTTGAAGATTTCAGCATCCCCAACAAGATGATGAGGAATTTGCTGTGACAGCAAAGCAGCTGATTCCATCACTTGATGCGGCTCGTGACTTTAAATAATTGACACTCAGTCATCAGATAACTTAAATCAGTCACTGCAGCTGCAGCAGAGCCTGGATAGTTCTGGATCAATGAAAGCAGCAAAGAGATGTTTAAAACATACATATATGTATGTTGATCAAGATATGTACATTCACTCATCAGAAAGCTATTTGTGTGGCTATTTTGCTGTATTTTGCCCTGTGCTGACAGATCACAGTTTTGTTCCCAGAAATGGACAATGTAGTCCTACCATATGTTTTTCTATCATTTATTTCACTATTGGAAATGGAGCCATTGTTTCAGTAGGGTAAAAGTTTCAAGAACAAATTAAATGTGATCGTAATGTTAATAGCAAAGCTAACTTTTTGTCTTGTGATTTTTTTCCTTTTGTACCTTATTAATAAGGCTGATAAAAGCAATGCATGGAAAGTTATGGCAATATTAATCCAAGAGCTTCACATAAAGGAGCCAGCACCAACATAAAAATCTTACACATATCTTATATATGTGTGCATGTATATTCAATATTTTTGTAACATCTTTGGTGAAAAATGTTTTTGATTCTATTTGTCTATGTGAATAAAATCTGAGGTTTAAAGAGGTTTATTCATACAGCTCAACCACTTACCCAGAGTGATTTACAATAAGTCCAACAACCAACTGAACTCATATTAGAAATTCAACAATCCAACATCATAAAAGGCTGCATTTGGTGGCCACATGTACTGATAGTACTGTATGTGGGATGATCAGAGTGAAGGACAGACACACGAGGGATATATTTTCTTTTCTTTTTTTGCTTTTTGAGAACACTAAGGTGAGAAAACAGACAAGGAGATTCAGTTGGGAGAGAGTAACCAAAAAGAGACAAGGAGAAAGACAGAGACATTCAAAGAGAGAGAAGCCAATGATGCTGCTCATGCATCGGGATCGCCACGCCCACTGAGCAGCCTGGGGCTCTGGAGTGAAGGAAGGATTTCATCTGTTTTATCTCCTCTGTCTTTTTTTTTTTCAAGTTACACAGAGAGCACGTCCCTTTTTTTCCTTGTTCCCTGCTTCAGTGAGGCAAAGATCTTAATCGCCCCTGACCGTAATCTACCAGAGTGGAACGCTTTTCTTCAATAGACAAAAAAATGAGCTTATAGATGCTGCACCCTGCAAGGGTATAACATCACAGGGTTATCCTCTGGTAAAAGGGGAGCTATGTGCAGTGTGTGTTTGCGTGTGTGCTTTGTCCTGTTGGTTCCCATTGCAGTGACGAGCGAAGTAGGCAGTTGGCAGTGACAGGCCGAGTAAAAATGCAGAAAAGGAATACAGTATGCAACTTTACACAACTTCTCTCCATCCTTTCTTTTGTCTTTACGAAGGAGGAAAAAAACAGCAGTGTTAACGCAGATTTGTCTACTTGTGTGTGTTTGTGGATGCACTTCCGGAGGGATCAATTAGTTGTGTGCACATCTGGGACAAAACGAGTCAATACCTCAATCTTCATCCCTTCCATCTTTAGTCACGATGAGCCGGTGCTGAAACAACCCGTCACTGACAGATGCAGCTCCTCACAGCAAAGTCTAGATGCTGTGATACAAAGGTACAACCGTATTAGGTGTAATTATGTGTAGGTGTAATCTTAGGGGAAGATTTTGTTGACATCTTTTTGCTGCAGTATGCATCCACATGTCTGCTTCAAAAAGCCAAATATTTGTTTTGTTTTAATCTCTGTGCAGTCTGATGGGTTGCCATATGACAGTTTAGAGTGTTTGAAAAGTCAACTTATTTATTTACAGTTGACAATGTAGTATCTTTTTTTCTTCTTCTGGCATCTGACTTGTCCTTATGTGGAAAAACCATCCATCTGGTGCTTGGAGCAGACTAAAACTGACACTATATGTTATTTGCAAAGAGAACTGCAATCATAGAGAGATGGTTTTTGTTGCCACAGCCCGTCCCCCTTAAAGTTTCTCTCTCTGTCAGGTACCGTGTGACCTCCCTGCTCCTCATTTTTTCCTCTTTTCCTCTATTATTTTACTTTCGACATACCTTGTTTTTTTTTATGTTTCTATCTTTCTCTCTGTCACCTCATTTTATTTGCATCTCCTTTGTCACTCTCTCCTTCTCCATCTTGGTCTTTTCTTGTTCTTTTGTTTTGTTGTCACTTCCTCTCTCAGCAGTGTGTTTTGTCATTTCTTTCTTGGTTCCTGTCTTTTTGCACACCATCATAGATCCACACACACACACACACACAAACACAAAAATAAATAAATCCTCTTGCTGTGAAGTCCCTGAAGTCAGAGAGAGAATATGATTTCCAAAATCCACAAAAAAAAGTCACTTGCACAGAATATTCAGAGTGCATTATTTCACTTGAAAAATAACACTCACCCACCTAGCCTGGAGCTGAAAGCTGGCACATCAAACTTTCCAAGGATTCATCTGAGGTTTAGGCACAGTAGTTAGGCAGAGGTGTACATAATATGTGGCTCTGGTGGCTCTGTGAAGGGGGGCTGTTACATAGTGAGGAGAGAATTTTGTCCTAAGAGCTTTGTGTAATCCTTATCTCAGTATACATATTGTCTCTTTACTGGGGCGCTTCAGTTAGCCTGCCTCTCCTGCATGCTGAATGGTGACCAAGCAACGGATAACTCGGGGTGTGTCTGTTCGTTATACCCAGCCAAGGTTATTTAACTTATCAGACGTGGCATGTTAATGATTACCAGGGTATCCATGTATGCGCACAGGTGTGTGTTTGTACCTGTGGCGTGCTGTCTGTCTGTCTGTCTGTCTGGGCACCACCCTTTCCTCTCACCAAAACAAAACCTTCTTTTGTGTTTGTTACATAGCAACAAACCATATTCATATTTGTTTCAGCCGATGCTGAATTGGAAACCGCACGCGCCGGCTGACGAGCTTTGCCGTGATACTTTCTTGTTAAGCACTCGTGTTGTCCACGTCTCTGTGAACAGTGTGGATTGGCAAATTGGATAGGATCTCATCAGGCATAAATAATGGCAGCTATCTGTAAATAGTGTTGGAGCAGGGGAGCAACAGATGCTGCTCCTGGTGAAGGAGAAAAGCCTGCTCTCCTCCACTGAGCCTGCTCCCCGCATGCTGCCACTCACGTATTTGGCTCCCATTAACACTGATCTATATTAATTCCTTGGAAAAAAAAAAAGGATGAATAAGGAAGTTGATTAAGGAAATGAAAATCTATTCTACTGAGCCGAAGCTCAATGTGTTCCAGTCTGTTTCACACTCTGGGATTTTTAAACCTTAATGGCTATCCAGTTAGTCACAGATCAGCAAAGCGAGGCCGGGATACAATGTTTATTTATCCATCTACTTTCTTTTTTAAACATTTAACCCATCTCCCTCAAGATGTTTGTAGACTTATCAGCAAAAGAAAAACACTGAAGTTGTATACAAAACTGATAATGAATCTCTAACCTTTAATGTTAGTATAGTCTGTGGAAGCAGGTACCCTATCTCAAATCCTGCATGTGCACAGTAAACAGAAACTCAGTGAGCTACAGTAGCTTGATGAAATGTACCTGGCATTCATCAATAGCTGGAATGTAAGCTAACGCCGTCTCGTGTCCACCGAGGCTTGTATCCTCCCATTGATTTTTGGCCTGGCTTTTGCTCACCCCAGCCAAGGTCCAAATGCAATTTAAGTGTTGTGTGGGGACGCTTTTCTAGCACAGAACCTGACATGGTGTGGTCAATAGCCCCAGGCAGTGAATGAGCTCTCAAGTGGTATACAGCAGCAGTGAGACGTATTTCCTCTCCCAGCTCACCTCACGCCTCCTCGTCAAATTAAACGATAAAGGCTGGAGGGCTTTCTGCAGGCCTTCTGCACGCTTTCACCCTTCCATCTCTAAGAGGACAAGGCAGGCAGACAACAAACGACGCTGCTCGCACATGCAGGGGAAAAAAAAAAAAAACACTTCAATTATTCCATTTAAAATGGCATCAGCTCTCGACCCTCTACTTCAGGAAATTAAATTTCAAAATGGACCACGGTTACGGTAGCAAAACAAAGGTGCTTGATGATTAAGGGTGGATTTTAATAATGCCAAATTTTCTTCACAGGTCTGCAGAATATGGGAAATGAATGTAATCATTTCCAGGTCTTAAAAGGTTCGTGAATTGAACAAAGAGCTCGAGAAAGTAGAGTGCAAACTTTTTCAGTGATGCTATCTTGTATATTTAATAGACTTGTTGGTGCCACTGTCATGTTAGAATTTCTTTTGATGTTTCCTCGTTGTGCATTAGTATAGTCAAGATGTTGTAGAGTAATATCGCTGGTATAACAGCCGATTTGTTGCAACACAGGGTTTTAGCCACTTGATACCAAACGTATGCCATGCAGAAAAGTAACACAAAGCACATAGACATGTTAAAAATGTCACATCCTTTGTTTAAGTGTGTAGACACGCATGAAGGCCGTCACCAGCCTCAGCATCCAACCCCTCAGCTGGGAGAATAATTGCCGCGGGAGGCTGATGGACTGTCAGGAGTCACACAAGCTTGTTTCCTCTGTTCTCCTCTTTTCTTCCTCTCTCGCCCGGTGACACAGACAGACACTACGGAAGCACCTTGTGTTCACCATGCATGGAGATAAACTGCATATTGCATTCTGTTTCAAGTGTTACAAATCTCTTGCAATAATATAATAAAAGATGTATTATTCATTGCCTCTACAGTGATGAGTGGGGTGGGGGTGGAATATGCATATGGTGTGTGAGCTATTTCAAAAAGCCAACATCGGGCAATGTGTGACACGATGTGATGAAGGAACATCGCATCGTGTCTCTGGTGTCATCAAAAGCTGGAGAGAGGAGATTAGTTGAGTGAGGACAACATGGGCAGACACAGGCCCACTCTATGGCTGGCAAAATGACTGCAATATTTGGAAAGAGGGGGATGCTGGTGTAAATAAGCATAAATTTTCAATCTACTGTATGATGAGAATCCATTTGTGGTCCCCAGGTGTGACAAACAAAAGGTTTGGATGTGTTTGTTCCAGATCTGTCTAAATGGTTTTGCTTTATTTCCCATTGAGATAGGGTGCGCAGGGAGTGTGAGATTGGGGTGCTGGGGGTGCCAACCAAGTAATTTTGCTGCCTACACTCTGCAGAGGGTATAATTGCAGGCCTTAAAAATACCCATTTGGCTTTGGCACGTGTGTGTGTGTGTGTATGTGTGTGTAGAGCAGGGATTGTCATTCATGTTGGTACATGAACATGTGGTGTGTGCGTGTGATTGAACATTAGAATGAGATGTTTACAACACATATGCATGAATACGGCCATACGTATATACCTGTTATTCTAGAGGAATGGTTGACAAAATGTGTCCATTGTTTCATTCCACAAAACCTCATCACAACAGACTATATTTATGAGGTAGCGTAAAATGCACTACATTTTTAGGGAACATATTCTATTTTATGTTGGTGATTTCCAAGTGTTTTTCTATTGGCCTAGGGGCCTGTATGAATGAGTAATAGACAGAGTAATGGCTTCATCCTCACCCGGCTAAATTTGTTTTTCTTCTTCCTGCCTTGCAAATACAAAAAAAAAAAAAAAACTGCCAAAAAAATGATAAATGGCAGCTACCCAATTATTCTGGCATCACTGTATTCAGGAATTTATGTTTACATTATCAAGATGTACCACTGCTCTGCATGACAACACCTTGCCACAGAAACAAATGGCATTTACATTTCCTGTGGGTAGTAGCTAGGTGCAGGTTCCTATTCATTTAGCCAGTTTCCCTCCTGAAGTAATGGGAGGCCCTGACCTAGAGCCTCTCTGTCAGCCCATTAGTGAGCGTGGAGAGCATTGCATCGGCGCCTCTGCTGTTCTGCCACTCACAAACACCCCGTAGAATCAACACAAACAAGCCCAGAACGTTGCCCCTCCTGTTCACGCTAACACACACGCACACACACACAGCCAGGCAAGATGAAGCTGGGGCATTGATTTTATAATGATGCCCTGGCTGCTTCAAGCCATAGAGGAATTGGAGCTGGCTGAGCTTAGCTCTTGGTGTGTGGAGAGTTTTTTGGATGGGAGCCTTGCTGGTTGCTGGGACTAGTCCGGTGGAGAGGCTAGGCTACAGACGTGTGCAGTCGGTGGATCCAGAGCATGTAGAACATGGAGAGGCAGTCGTGCCCAACTTTACAGAAGCACCCGGAGCCAAGCGTCCCTCCTCAGCACACACAGACCTGCAACTGCCAATCAAAGCAGCCTCGGGCGCTGCCACTGCCTTGTGCGCATAAATTAGCATGTATTTGCATAAGAATCCACTCGTTTAGCAGACCCACTTGGCTCTCCCCCCCAAATGGCATTTTCTCCCTCCCCCCTCCCTCTATCTCTCACTTTTCCTCTCCTTATCCTTTTACAAGCACCGATAAGAGCTAGAAAATAGTGCGTTAACCCTTTTCATACCAAACCTCTCTTGACACAAATTGCATGTGTGCAGGCATGATTGAATGTGTGCATATGCTTGTTTGTTGTGGATTTGCAAATGAGAAAATTTAACCAACAAATGATTCAGAAAGCAAACAAACAAACATAGGTACAAATTTCCTTTTTGCACAACAGTTTCTGTTTTGTTTCCCTCGAGCATTCCTGCGCCGTTTGTGCTTTGACTCCAAGAAACTTCCACAGAAGGAAAGTTCTGCTCTTACCATTACCAACGCCTTTAAAATGCTTTGCACTTCAAAGTTGCTCTGCAACTCATGGGTGACATAGTATTCACCAACATGGCTACATTATTCAGCAACAACATTAAAGCCTTGTTTCACACGGTTCGACCTCAATAGCCCCCAGAGAGCAGCAGCGCATGCATTCCCTTCTAAATTGCACCTTAGAAGACGGGGAAATTCAGTTACTGGTCAGCAATGGTTACAAGGAAGGTGAGCAAGACAGAGGAAGAAAATGAGATGACATGAATTTTTCACCATGAACAGTCAATCAGGACACCATACAGCAGGCCTGGCTGGGATTAATAAGTAAAGAACAGAGAGGGCTACCCATTGCCCTGAGCATAGGTTTCGGGATGCAGTAATTGGCTAGGATTGTGCCTTCAGAGTCAACTTGATGCTACGCACATGAGCCTAATGAAGGTTTCTCTGACTTTGTTGTACTCTTCTCGCCCATTCTGCTTATTTTCGGTGTGATCCAGAGCCCTCATCTGGTAAATTATTGAACGTGTTCTTTGGTTCGTAAAGCTGGCTACGATTGCTAAGTTCTTTGCTCCCAGCTATACTCCATGGGTGATTAGTTACCATGGATGTATTAAACAATGGATGAGATATTCAAACATGGTACCTCATTCATTCTAATGAAAGCAGCTTGTAAAGCATGGTGCACACTGAAGAAGTTTGACTAGCTTCCTGCTTCCGTGCTCATAATGCGCTTGTATTAGTGTTTTTATTTGGCCCTGCCTGGTCAACTACTAGCCCACATGACACGGAAATATCTTGTTATGGCTGCCTGGTGGTTTTAAATGTGTGTGATGATCTTGAAAGTTTGACCACAACATCCCAATTGCTACACACAATAGTGATGGCCCTGGCTTTCAAACAAGCGAGTTATGGCAAACGAGGAATTCACATAAGAATTCAAACACCTGGGACAGCAATGGTTGCTATTCATTGTGAATGAGATCTGGGTTTGCAGCCCTGCACTGACCCCAAACCACCACAACACATAAAAAAAAGAATGACGTGTAGAGACAAATCTACAGCATTGTTGGCAGCGACAGGAACATCATACTTCGACTGTCCAGTTGGAGCAGTATATGCTGAAACACACCCTCAGAATCTACCTGCTATCTAACTGCTATGTGTCCATATGTGTGAACAGACATGGTGAAGCTGCAGAGAACAAAAGGGATACACAAGAGATTAGCTTGAAGTTAAATGAATTTTGACCAGCTTTTGAGTACGGAAGATAAACTGTGAATACTACACAGCTTGGTTGAATAGTGATTACTTCCACATTCCACATAGATGCACACAGCTGTGACTCTTGCTTGACTTATGAGGCAGAAGTCACATAATATTAAACATGTGTATCTGTGAGAGAAGTGGCATTAATTACACTCAAATGCACATGCACATGTTAGATGACATATACGGAGGGTGACTAGTATTAGCATGTGTGACTTTTGTTTTCGTGAAGTCACAGTTAAGGTGTGTGCTTTTTGATGCATGTGCATATGTATGGCTGTGAGTGTGCTAATGAAAAAGTGATACCACACAAGTTAGGCATGTTTATTCCTTTAGGACATTTTTCAGCTTAGTCTGTGTATTTACGTGTGTGTTTGTGTTTTTAATATTACGTCCAAACAGCAGCTCAAACCCCAGGAGGTTGTGCAGTCGCTCAGGGGGCCGCTCTCCCTTCCCATGCTCCCTGCTGGTCCAGGCAAACGGCTGAGCTCCCTGTCACCATCTCCAACCTGTGTTTCCTTCCCTTCCTCATATCTAATATGAGTCACACACACTCACAGAAACACACACACCCAAAGGGCTTAGGCTGCCCTGTCTCATCCCATTTCCTCAGCGCCTTTGATCCCCAACCCTCCCAAAAATACATTGCCCCCCTTGCAGTGTTAACTTCCTGCCATGCTATTTAAGCTTCCTTGTCTGCCTGGAGCAACCACAGCTTTGGCGCTAGCTGCTGCTGTCTCCTAATGACAGCGGCACAAGAAGAACAGGCTGGGGGGTGTCGGACAACGGCAGCAGGACAAAAGGCCCTGAGGTGCAGCACAAGATAAGGATGGCTCATTACTGCTGAGAAAGGGTTAATGTTCACAAACGGCTCCGAAAGGCCCCTCCCCAAATACTGCTGCTTGTTATGAGAGCTAATGATGTCAGCGGAGGGCCCCGCTTGTTGATTAGCCTAAATGGAGGACTAATAGAAGTGCGTGAGCGTAATTAATGACTGAAGGGGAGCCTAACGAAGACAAGAACACACCACTGTGGTCGTGGGTGTTCCCGGGTTAACCGTGTCCCCGGACAACATGGCAGGGCACCTTCTCAGCTGGCCGCGCTATTCCCCATGCCATCCCACGCCATGCCCTGTCATGCCATGCCACGACACCAACTCTGGCACCCAGACAGGCCAGCCTTTGTGGTCAAGCCTAATTAGCTGTCACAGCAGGTGGAGCAGGGACCAGGGACACTCTGTGGTCTGCTCCCTGACAGCACAGGTCCCCGCAGAGCTCCCCCAGACACTGACCACACAGGAACAATGTGCGTATGCGTGTGCAGACCTCTGGGTGCATGTGCACATGTATGCATAGGTTGACAGGAACAGTGAGAGTAAAAAAAAAAAAAAGAGAAAGAGACAGGATGTGATGGTGAAGGGTATATCAGAATACAGTGAAGACTTACTCCCTTATTCACAGACGACCAGCAAGACGCTCATTTCATTTTAATTGCATTTCAGTTAACTTTTGCCTCGAGATGGAGATGGTCAGCCTTTACCTTACAGTCACGCCAGACATTAGACTAGAATTACCTTATTTGTACTTAGGTCTTTAATGGAACTAAAAGGATGATCAGTATAGTAGCACAGATGATACTGAAGACACAACACATGACAAACATATTGGAAACGATCTGCAAAATAAAGTCTAAATCACAGAGTCATCCCCACTGACAGGATTTACAGGTGATGTGTGATTTATATTGCATGGGAATTAGATACAGTAGGAGACAGAAATTTAAACAACTAATTTTAGTTGCTAAGATGTTTTCTCTGGGCAGATCTGTGGCCATAAACAATCATTCAGCCTTCCTCTCCCTTAATAGCGGCCCATTTACACGCTTCCTCTGTATTGTCAGACCCCTGTCACCTCACTCGCAGCACAATACATTACTTAGTGTGTTTGCCCCCCAACCCCCTGCTGCGTTTGTCCCTCTTCTATTGCTTTGTGCATGCGTATGCAGGGAAGATACAGTGCGTTCTGATGCTCGCGTCTGTATTCTAAGGCCTGTGTAAGCTGCAGTAATACTTCTTTAGTGATAGCTCTTCTCACACACTCTCTCACACACACACAACACTACACACTCCCCTAGTTTAATCTATTACCATTTTTATGTGGTTCAAACATTCAGGCCGTGTTAACCAATGCATCATTATGAGGCGTATAACTGCAAAAGCCAAAGGAATTATGGGCTTAAATAAATTATGTGATACGATAGTGCAAGTTTTATGAGTTGCAAGTTTGCAAATATTCTTTTAAATAATAATAATAAGAGAAAAATATCCTGGAACCAGGATGTTGTTGGATGATGTGATAAAATGATTCCTCCTGTTAAAGCCCGCCTTTAAATGCACATCTATCGCAGGCTATTCACACTATACCTTGTCTTTACAATCATCTCATACACATTATATGAATTGATGGATTCATTTGTGGTTGCCTTTTTTTTTTTATCACCTTGCAATGCTAGTGCCATCATTTCCCTCCATGTCCTACTTGTGTTCCCTTAATGTATCTCAAATCATTTCTATTGAGCATACTCATATGCTCAGATGGCAAATGTTACACCCAACAGCACACACAACAACATACACAATGATGTATTGTGCATTTGCAATGTAATATGTTTTACACATGGTCACTATACATCACCTCTGATGTTGTGTGAGTAGGTCTATTTGATCCCATTTGGCAGATGGATCCAATTGTCCGGGCTGATATTGGGTTGTGACAGAAAGCAATCTAACGGCAGGCTCATTGATGATGATGAGTTCTGTTCCATTGCACTGAGATCCAGTCCAATTTCAAAAGCAAATTCAGCCATTCATCTTCCAAATAATTGTGGCACTTTATCAATTGCTCCCAGTCTTTTATCTATCACTTCGATTGATGTGATCATTTTCGCAAACAGCCTTCTGTGCTAACGGCGTCTTGGAGCACACTTGAAGGGCTGTCTGCTTGTGTGTGTGTCTGCTTCGATGTGTCTAAAGGCATCTCAGATCGTGTGTGCGCGCGCACCAATTGAACGTACACATTTGTTTGCAAGTGAGCAAGCATGCATTATGTCTCCATGTGCTTGGTTTATCCACACGCATGCATTTGTGTGTGTAATAACACTCTTCTATTGCTCATTACAGAAATACATCTTCTGTTCCATTGTTATTATTTTATTTCTGTGTTTGTTCTGCTGTGTGTATTTATGAGACCATTTAACTGTGATAGTGTGTGTTTGAAGTGCATCTTCATGGTTGCGCCTTCTGTCACTATATCAGCAGCCAGTGAGTGTGTGTTTGTGTACATGTGGGCAGGTTTATAAATCCATTGTTCCTTTGCCTGTGCAGTCATGAGTGGGATGTGTGTGTAATATGTGCCTCATATTATCAGAAATGAGTGTCAGACTTAAAAACAGCTCAGCTCAGCCCAAACAAACAAAAAAAAAAACCTCTCATAATATAACAGATATATATATATATATATATATATTAGTTTTAAATTCAGTGTATCGCATTATTACGACTAGCACTCACCAAAAGACAATACTGACCATTTCCACATGCTTTATGTCAACTGTCTGTGGTGCCAGATGAAAGGGAACCTGAAAACTGAGTAGAGAAACATAATGACAATGCCCCCAACCACAGAGCATGAGAGGTCATCGAATAGTAAGAAAATGATGTGAAGTATACGCCATGGCCTCCACAGTCATCAGATTTCAATCCACTTCAACACCCCTGAGAGATTTTTGGACCAACATATCAGACAGTGCTCTCTACCACCATCATCAAAACACTAAACGGGGGGATACTTTTTGTGTTCATCCCTCCAGCAGACTTCACAGACTTGTAGAATCAAATCAAAGCTAAAAAACACTGAAGCTGTTCTGGCAACTCGTGGTGGCCCAACACTTTGCTAAGACGATTTATGCTATTTCTTTTCCTTTAATTCAATTTGACAACTAATGCCACCTGTTTGACTGGCTTTATGTGGAGCGCCACCTGGTTTTGCTATTTTAAGGCAATTTGCACATTTGCATCTGCTGTAAAAGAGAGAACTATCAATGTGATGACATCCTGTCTCAGGTAAACGCACGAGCATGTGTACATCATTAACCCAACACTACCTACACAAAGTGCGTGTGACACACAAGTGATGTTGGTACACTAACTGTAAGTCAGTTCTGGCTGTGATCTTACGGAGAATTACGTTATGTTCATATAGGTTTGATCTGATGAGATGTGACACACAGGTTCCCTAATGTACTGGCAGGTGGCTTCATTATAGTGTGTGTGTGTGTGTGTTTACTTGTATATGACTGTAAATTAAATACTGCACCATTTTTTGTGAGACTAAAAGTATATTTGTGTGTGTCTGTGTGTGCATGGCCATACTGTCGATTGGTGGTCTTTGATGTTTTGTGCATGCATGTGCACTACACGATTACACTGCTATCTGCTCCACCTTTCAGTGTCTGTGCGTTAATGTTAATGTTAAAGATGTTTGTGGTACCTGGTAAATGAAGTATTTGGTTTTGTAGATTCTTAAATGTTGTTGCTTTATTAGATTATTGTTTTTATTTGTCATCATACTGTGCCTTTTTAATTAATGGAAATTAAAAGTAAATACACTGTGACCAGAAAACTTGATATATATAAACAATTGTTTAAGTAAATGCAGTAAAATACTACTTCACACAATATTTTGAAATTTACTTTGTTTATCCTGCAGTGTTCTTGTTCTCTTCCCGATGTAATACAGTTTAGTTTTAGACCAGAGGCTAACCTGCAAGTGTGGGGCAACATGTAGCCTGATAAAAACAGTCCTCAATTAAAATGGGAGCGCTGCTGCATATTTCAGGAACATAAACAGTTTAGTTAAACACTGTGCAACACTTCCATCTGTTTCCAGGCATAGTGGTAATTAAATCAGTCTGTATCTTTGAGGATCTATAAGCTCCTCTTGCTGAGCCTGTGTCCCATACTGTGAGCCCTGTATTCAAAATATTCTAGACGTGCTGCTGGCTGCCTATTTGTCATATGTATCTCTGTGACTTTGTGCATTTGTGCAGGCCATTTTGATGTGTATGTGTGTGTGTGTGTGTGCACGCTCTGGGCTTTCAGAGCTCGATTGCTGAATGTTGTCATTGCCCATAGTAGAGCGAGTCCAGCTCCATTCTCCCCTTTGCTCTGTGATTGCTCACCACTGATTCTTCTCATCAGCATTGTGGTGTGTACATGCTGGAGCGTGGACCTGGCCGGCAGGTATATGAGAGGAGCAGAGCAGGCTGTTTGCTCATAAATCTGACAGATGCATGGTGTGTCATTACCTTCCACTTATTATTATTCTCCCACTCCTCTTTATACTCTGAGCCACTCTATCTGTTTTCCTGGCCCAGCTCAGAAACATTTGTACTGTGCCCTTGCTGAGTGATAGATGCTCCTGGGGGTCTACCAGGTTATTGTTGCGTTTCCTGCTCTGGCTTTTTGTTTGTGTGCAGGGCTCAAATCTGGGCATTTAACCTTCTGTGTGTGAGTGTATGCATTGGCAGCAAAGTGTGTATACTATTATCAACTTGTTTTGTTTTCTCACAAATCTCATAGTACATATTCACTTTCCTCTGAAATTGCAAGAGATCCACAGAAACTGTCCTTTAATAAAATGGTATACATGACATTTTAAATATTACTCTACAAAGTTCCAGATATGTTAAATGCTTTAAGGGCAATTAGCATGGGACATCCAAGTACTTTTAGATTAAAGCTTCTATATGAAAATGGATTTGAGTACTTTATAAATATCTCCCAGTTTCTTTCAATATGTTAAGACTGAAGACAACCAAATGTTTAAGAGTGGCTGTTACATTACGAAATGCAAAATGAAAAGAAGTCACAGCAAAGCTGAACCTCTGCCCGCTTGTTTCTTAATGACTGGGCCCCTTTTATCCATCATTTCTCCCCTCTATCTTTCTCTACCTTACATTTTGCTTGCTGGTGCTTTTTCCTTCTGCATTCCACCACTTCACTGCTCTTCTCTCCTTTTCAGATGCACAAATATGTGCCCCCCACACACACACACACACACACACACACACACACACACACACAGCCCCGGTATGGTGTCCCTGTGGCCCAGAGTAAGAGAGAGAGACAGAGGGAGGGAGCGGAGAGAGCAGCAGTCGCCTCACAAGAGCAGACCTCATAAAACTCCCTGTCACTTTGACTAATTTGTTAGTCTTGTCTCACTGTGTCGAATCGTCACCCCCCCCCCACCTCCCTCCTTCCTGATGCACCTCTACCCTGACTCCCCCTGTCCTTCTTTCCATCCACCCCACATCCAGGCAAAGAGGCGAGAAGGAGGTTAGGGAGGGAAAAAGGCATAAGGGGGGAGGGCAATAAATGTAATATAGTGTGCTGGCCATTGGTTGCAGTGATCTACACAGCAATCCATCTACAGTCAGAGGAAGAACAGAGGCTTTATGGAGCAGAGGATAACATGATGGCTCGATTCCTCATCCACTTTCTGTGTCTGTCCGCCTCTGTCCCACCTCAAGAGGAGGCCTGCTGGGCACCGGTGGAGTAGAAATAAAAATAGGAAGGGAGAATAGGGCTATTATGAATGGAGACTGGGCTACAGTTCCCAAGACTGGATTGGGTTGGATGGGACCAAGCAGGGCAGCATGGTATAGATTGGTTCAGGTGCTCAGCTGGGCCTCTCAGAGGACCAAAGAGCCGATACTGGATTCATAGAGATAAATTAAAAGCCAAAACTCTACCCTGGGGGTGGAATCAATTGCCAGGTAATTATGGAAGATGGGACAGAGATTGCAAAGACAAAACACAAACACAGAGATGATCCCCTGTGATGGTTCAGCATCACACCAGGGAATACTGTGCTAGCTGAATACAGGCAGCTTTTTTTTTTTTTGTTGTTGTTGTTGCTGCACCCCCTCCCCTTTTCAAAAAGACCCCAAGTACCTAGTCTTTAAATAGGAGCTCGGGCTCAGAGCTAAAAATAGGCCGCATTTCACCGCCAGCCACCCTCTGCTGAGCTGTCAGCACCCCTTCCTTCTCTTCTTCACAGTGAGGCAGACACAGCCCTCCTTCATGTGTTTTCGAGGGAGACAGGCAGTGTGTGATCACCCCGGCTCTAACCCATCTCCTCCAACACACACGGCAGGCTCAACCTCTCCTGACTCGCTGGCCTCACAGGGAAACTGCTGTGAACTCGCACACCAATTTGAGGGAAAGACTCATTCCCGCTGCGCTGGCCCTGTTTCTCTTCCACACAGAAATGAGGGGCAGGATGTCCTGACATGTGAGCGATGGGTGATGGGAGCAGTAATTTGGGCTGGTACAGTACAGGCTGTGCAGGACCTGGGAGGTTGCTTTGCCAGTGAGATAGGCCTACGGCAAGATAATTACATTTTTAAATGCTTTTTTTTTTTTTTAAATTTAAAGTAAAAAAGAGATGACATTACCTGAATAGACCCTGAATGTATCAAGGAATTTTGTCCCATTTCACCATTTTCACTTGTATTATATATTCTGAAGAACATATAAAAACCTTGCACATACCTAAACACAAGGCACTCTTACCACTCACTCTTTAAAGTAAAGTGTGTATTGACATTATTGTCAATTCCATTCAGTAAAAAAGTCAACAATTCTTAATTCCCTAAACCTCTAAAGACATTGATGAAAATGACAGAGGTCAGCACTCTTATTGTGGTTTTGCAATGGTCAAATGTCAGGGTGTTAGTATCCTCATATCTCCTTTTGGAATGAGGTTCCCTCATCTCAGACAGTGCCGCTGGCTCTTTGCTGGCTCTTTAAGAAAAGTCAGTCAGCATTAAACATCTTTAATTGTGCTTAAAAGGCTGTAAATGGCATCAACAGCTCCAATGAATTCACTGACGGCGAAACGGCAGAATGATAATGAGAGGCATCAAACAATGGATGGCTTATCAAGAGAATCGTACCTGATGACTTGAAAACTAAATGGTATCTGATGTGCAGGATGAAATGAAAGGAACTGAGATGAAATAACAGTGAAGAGAAAATAATTAACCAGTATTACTTCCTTTTTTTCCTTAATTTAGTTATTTGTTCATTAACAACAATAACATTTCACTGTTTGATAAATATGTCCTGTTTGTTTTGGTATCGTGAAAAAATTTAAGACTTAAAAGTTCACTATTTAAGCATAAATGACTCATGACCACAGAGTCCAATAATCCCTCCCTCCACATCTACTATATCTCAAATTCACTGCAGTACAGTACAGTTACATTAAGGCAGTGGTTGCATGTAGCAAAACCTTCAACTCAACAAGTCTTCTCAAAGCAGCACTGAATTAAAAACATTCTTAAATTGCAATAGAGCTTGATCTGTAGCTGTGATGAACAACCTTATGTTGTAAAGCAGAAACGTTGGTGTAATTGTTTCAGCTAAATTTGATAGTGGTGATTGAGGAAACAAGTGATTTGTTGAAAAAAAAAAAAAAAAAAACAATAAAAAAAAAAAAAAAACACTCCCACAATTCTCCAGGGGAAGTCATGTAAACAGGATTATGTGGGAGAATTGTCAGTTTATACAGGGCTCAAACAGAGTAATGCTCAATCACAGTTTTGGCAGTAATGGCTTTGTTGTTGTGTTTTGATGCAGCCAAAACTAAATGAGTCTAACTTTATTAATTTTCTGAACAGAACAAACTAAAGGCAAAGACACTGTGACACTTTCTTTATTTTCTACTTTTACCACACTAATTTAACTGTACTGCAGAGTTACACTGCATTTAAATAAGACAATGGATCAGTGTCTCTTTCACAATAAAACCATGCATTATGGCAAAATTGGTGACCAGTCATTCAGCACCTGTACATCTGCCTTCAGTGCCCTATTTCTTCAGTCAAAACTTTATATTTGTGTCTTTGCCACTATGCATCTACTAGACAGGGATATTTTTCAATTCAAACCGGTCTAGACTCTTCCCTTCATTTGGTGATCCATATTCCTCATGTGCTGCTGTGATTGGCACAGCTGTTTAAAAAGTTACAAGATGACTAATGTGACTGGCTGAAAAGGTAATGATTCATCACCAAACCCTCCTATTAATACCCCACTTCACCCAGCGTGACTATCTAGTGTGGATGCCCACTGAACATCAAGGTGCACCGGAATATGCTTTTATTGTTCCTCATGTGCACGCAATATAACACTATAGCCAATTGTTGTAAGTATATAGTTTGGGTTTTTTTTTTTTCATTACAGTCTTGAGGAACCATTGTTTGGAAACCTCTTTCATTTTATATTGTATTCCCATAGCTCACTGTCTTTTTCTGAGTGACTTGACATTTACTGCACAAGCAGCACTTAAAGACCTTTTTGTGGGTTTAGCCCAATGCTCATATTACCCAATATCTACTCAGAAGACTTCAGAATTATCTGTGTGTTTCTGCTGTTAGTTCTTTCTGGTGCACAAATTAGTGCAGCATGCACTGTATGTTAAGTTTCCGTAGCTGATTGGCATGTCCAGAAAAATGAGGAATAAAAATTAATAATCCCAAGGTTGGATGGTTAATCACATGCACACATTTCCAGACAGGTTCAGCAGACTATGCAGAGGCTAACAACTAAGATGAATGTTTTAAATGCATAGATCAGGACAAGTGTAATTTATTCATCTGATTCAACTTTTTATCACTAAAAAGTCCATCCTCACACTGAATAATGCTAGAGGAGTAAGAGTTAGGGTCAAAGTGACTCATCAGTGCAGGAAGAGTATAAACGCTTTCCCACTTTTGTCATGGTTCTGAGAGAACATTTTTTGTATTTTGAGTGTTTGGTAGATAGCATTTCTTCTTGCTTGCTTTGTGAGCAGTGGTATTCACAAAGCATGGTCAAACATGGTCAAAGGCCAGCGGTGTCCTTGTCTCTCTTCCTTTCCACTGCACTATTATCAATCAGACACACCAGATAAAGACAGATGGACTTGAATGCATGTACACACAAACACACACTCTGAAACTTACACACACTTCTTTACTGGAAAATGTAAGCAAGTTTCTCTCTTCCACACTGTTGGTTCTCCACCCCTCTGTGACTTCAGCTGACTTTTATTCATCATAACATCAAAGAATGAAAAATATAGATCTGCCCCTGGAGATTAGAACAAAGAAAAAAAAAAGAATGTATAGACATAAAGGAAGTAGAGCATGAAGGAGGGGGGGAAATATGGAGAGGAAAAAAAGTGAGTGAAAGAAAAGACAGAAAAGGGGAGAGATGAGGAGAAAGAGAGATGGCCTCTCTAAGTGCAGCAGCACACAGGCACAAAGCTGTGAGTTCCCAGGCAAGACAGCATGAGCTGCCTATTTGTCAGCATTGATCAACCCATTAAGGGGCTGTGGTGGGAAGCATATTGGTTTTGGAGGCCAAAGGGGCAGAGAGAGACAAAGATAAAGCAAGACGGGGGGGTTGTTGAACTCCTTTCAGCCTCGGCAGCCACACGTCTGCAGGATGAGAAAGCCTGTAGTCTTCCTCTCCAATGTCTATGCAGTTCATTTCGCGGGGCCCAACGGGAAAGTAGTATATGTCATTTGTCTTACAGCATCTCTGGAGGCTCCACTTTATGTGTTATCTTAGCTTTCTGCTGCTGCGATGCTAATAAGAAGTAGCTAGCTTCTCAGACAGGCAGAATGTCACTTGTCCTCTTCTTCACTGTGTGTGTGTGTGTGTGTGTGTGTGTGTGTGTGTGTGTGTGTGTGTGCAAAGGGTGGGTGGAGGGGTGGGGGTGGGTCCTGGGTCCTGGCCCAAGGGGAAAGCAGGCTGCCTCTTCGCCCAGCCTCTGATGAATTCATATAATTAACTCTGCCTTGATCTGTTGGCTAATCCTGCACTCAGTAATAAGGGATTAAAATGTCACCTAAGCCACCTGCTGTTATTGAGCCCCAAGACTTTTTGTGCCTGTGTGTGTGTGTGTGTGTGTGTGTGTGTGTGTGTGTGTGTGTGTGTGAAAGAGAGAGAGAGAGGATAAAAGTAAAGTCAACTTCAAGATTTCTGTGCAATAGGCTTGTGTGCTAAAAACATTCAACAAGAAAATATATGTAGAGGACACTATAAAGTAGCTCAGAGGAGCAGACATCTCAGCGACTGCTATATGCATGTGAGCGCTACTCACAATGCCATAGTCTGGCATCAAGATGAACTCTATAATTTGGCAGGAAGCTGGAGCAAAAGTTGCAGCAGACTCGCTCTGAAAACTCATTGTCACAGTCACTAAAAAGGGACATGAAAGTGGGACATGCTGGAAGGTGGGAGTTGAGAAATCTTTTTTTCCTCCCCTCTCACTATGACCTCCTTGGACCAAGTAAAGAAAAAAAGAAGAAAGAAAGGAGTGCCAATTGGTTGGCTAACAGCCTGCAGACCAACGGCCAGCTTGCCTTGCCTGCCTGCCGGCCACCTCCGCTCGGTTGCCTAGCAACCCCAAGTGTACTTTTGGGCTGTCTAATGACTCTTGTTGCTGCAGTGGCTCAGGGGCTACTAATGAAGCCTCCTGACCAATCGCTGTCATTTAAGAGCTGGAAGCTGACTGATCACTGGACAGGGATCTTGGGACTACCCTAAACCTCTTATGTGAGACAAATTCTACCCCCAACCTGAACTGCCGTCAAGGTACACATGCACACACTTACAGTATGTGCCCACAGTTCATCTTAACTTACTGCTTACAAAGCTCCAACTGACCTTAATTCTGTCCAACACACACTCACATACATCAATGTTTCAGCCTACACGAACTTTACCTAAGACTCACATGTAAACATATTGAATGCAACATTGTTGGTGTTATCCAGCAAAAAATAAGACAATTGTAAAGGGGGTTTCGGTCTGGATGTTTTAGGCTGTAAAGAATAATGAAGCTAAAGACCCCTTTAGTCCTTTATCCACACTATAAACAAAACCCAGCAGGACACCATATTCATGCCTGCCTCCCAGAGCCTCGGTAAGCCAGTCTCCAACAGAGTAATGGCTCTAGCTGAAACATCTGGACTTACACTCCCCTTTGAGAACATAAGAATATTTCATCTCTCAGGCTACAAGAATAGTAATAGTAAAGTAATTCACCTCTGCTTATCATATGTTTGAATTGCACTGTTAGTGTTGATGGATAATGTGTATTGAGAGTGACTGGCAGTGCATCAGCAGGTCAGTGTCTTTCTCTGTGATGCTTCAACTCATCAGACACTGACAGCTGCAGAAACAGAGTTTATGACCTTTGTATTCCTGCTCATATGCAGGGTGGTCATTCTACCAAGTCAATGAAACCCTGAAGCATTATAGTAAGAAAGAAATTTGTGAGGAAGATAGGGTTTGACAGCAGTTTTTTGTTGTTAGTGTCTACTCACTATCACTTTAATCCACCTTCATGATGATGCTATATTTTTGATTTGCCTCAGTTTTTGCATTTTATTAGTTATTAAAAGCATAGTTATCACATACAGCTGTGTGGAGATAAGTAACTAGGTCTATTTTGATAAATGTTACTGCCTTTTGGTCAATGTATGTGTGTATGAGCGTGTGTGTGCGTCTTCATGTGCTTGTCTTTGAGATGCGTCTGTCATCTCTCAAAGCTTGGTCCCAGTGTCACAGCATATTGCCAGGCGAGTACATTACATCCCCAGGGTGTCACCATGTATGTGCTTGTCTATACATGTCCACCAGTCTTAGGTCTATATTTGGCTGTGGTCCGGGCTCATGTCAACTGCTGTCAAGTGCTGCGTTGCCTGAGGGCCGAACACCCACTGTGCTGCCCTAGCTGACTGATCTGAGTGGGCAGTACCGTGTGCCATTCACTGGCACTCACATGATGGACCTGTCTGCATGGCCTAGTTAGAAAGATAGGCCCACTGCCAACTGAAGCCAGAAGAACACAATGCCAAATATAAAACACAATGCCAAATATGACGTGTGGGTAGCCTCAATAAGCAAGGGTCTTTGAGGGTGGCTCTTAACACCCACCGCTTTCACAGACGAAAGAGGGAATATTATTCCTGTTTTAGGGACAGCACAAGATCAAGTGTATTTCTGTTTTCATATTCAAACTCTGGGGAGTGAGAAAAAAATGAAACCATAGTCAGGGGAACAAAAAGAACCAGGGGAGTTTTTATTCATGGCAGGCAGTTTTTAAAAGGGTTTTTTTTTTTATGTTAGCCTGGCGTCCTTTTACTTTCACCTCACTATGAAATGGATCTTCAAAGGTTGTTTATCGATTCTCCACTGTTAACCTTTCACAAGCTGTTTCACAGCTATACTGTTCGGTGGCTCTCAATAGTTTCCAGGGGGAGGAGGATGGGAAAGAGTGGAGTTGACTTACCAGCCAGTGGGACGTTGGTTACGAGTTTCCAAAGGGCTTCTGGGTATAAAGGCAAGATATGAGGAAAGGATGGAGGCAGAGAAAGAGGGATTGCTAAGGGTCAGGGATGAGCAGGATATAGCTGGTGACTGGGAGTCTGGAGCCAGGAAGGGACAGGAAGAGCAAGGGCCAGCCAGAGAGGACCTTTCCCTGTGGGGCTGGGAGTGGCTGATGTAATGGCATTAATCTCCAAGTGCCATCTGACACCCAGTGTGGCTCCGTCATTGAAAAGTGCTAATTCTGCTGAACTGTGAGGGGAATTCAGGCATCTCTAGAGGCAGTGCCCTGGATTAATTAAACACGCTGGCATGGAGCACTGCACAGATTTATCTCTTTTACGGCATAGTCACTGTTTGATTTTTGTGTTTAGGCCACAGAGCAGGACAAACTCAGGACATTAACACCAGGAACATTGCTACATTTCACTTGTTCTTTTCCCACTTCACATATTGCAGCGGTTGCTCCTCTCGTGTGCTAACCAGGGATTTCCCTTCTCCTCCTTCTCTCTCTTTCTTTTTCTCTCCTTTACTTCTCTCTCTCTCTCCAGATGAACCGGCCCATCCAGGTGAAGCCAGCCGACAGCGAAGGACGAGGAGGTAATTAACCTTCTCTGGGTCTCTGTTGCACACCCCCCCTTAAAAATAAAACACACACACACACACAAATACACTGGAATAACACGCATGCAATCCTTAATATTCTGCTCTCACTTGAGACACACTGGGAGTTAGTAGAGTAGCCTGTAATATAGGTCACTTGCTTCTATTGACTTCCCATCTGTGCCAGCAGAGGGGCTGTATCAGGTTCACAGTCACTAGGAGCGGTTCAAAGACAAGACTGAGACATGTAGAGAAAAAGAGCAAGTGGAAAAGAATGTTGAGGGAAGGATATCAATGCTTCAATCTCCGCAGATTGATGGTAAAGTCTGTTTACAATTAAGAGGCAGGGTCCCACACGTACATATAAGCATATAGAAACTTTTAGAAACAGCTCAGAGATACTACTTGGAGAGAGACACACTCACTTTGACTTAATGTATTAATTTATTTGTCACTGAAAGAAGGGAAGAGACCGTAGAAGTCTCAAGTGTGATGAATTAAGGAGTTTATAACTGCTTTGTACGATACACAGTAGAGTACATTTGTGTAGAAATGAGAGTACAGTTTTTTATTGTTATACACACTGTGTCACTACTCTGAAATCAACAAACATATACATTATCAGTGTTCTTAAGGCACCTGCACTTATCTACCCAGCTAGCTACTAATGTACTTTGCTACCTATCTACGTCCCTGCTTCATCAATAGCACTTGCATATGATTACTCTGGGGTCTTATAGATTTGTGTACATTGATGAACCATCTGAAAGTTCACCGAGATTCATTGTGAGTCAATGTGTGTTGAGAGACTTTCAGTTGGACTCCACTGACAAACTGTGCATGCATCATATATGCATCCCATAAATTAAATTCAATAATTTGTATTAAAAGAATGTTCTACTTTAAAAACCTGTAGGTTTAAAGAGTGAATCATAACTTTGTCAAATGCACGATTCTGCTTTGACATTGTGCTGATTCTCTTGCACAGCCTCCGCCCTCCATCTTTAGTCTGACTGGCATGGTGATTGACTAGATCATTCTGAAGCCATTTGTGACTAACATCACTGAGGTTAATGCAGATTAAGCCAGTTAAAGATTTACATGGGTGGAATTGGATCTAATTGGACCGGTCTGTGTCTGCCCTGTGCTTGCATTTCGGAGTGGTGATTTAGACTGCCTAGGTCAGATTAGACTGAGCCACTTCGCTGATTTATGTGGTCAAGTGTGAATCAGATGGCCCATTTCTATTGCCACACACACCCCGATGTAGATCTTATTTTTGTCATGGCAGCACTTTAATTAACGGCCATCTAAAAACAGGCAAAGTCTGACCGACAAGGCCTGGGCGAGAGCCAATCGGCATTCTCACCAAGATAAATTGGATCGCTGGGCTTAAGAGGGGAGGATGGATGGGTCCCAATATCAATTACTACCCTTTTTTTCACCAGAAAGAGAAGGGAGATGAACAGGCAGTGTGAATGAAATACAGAGGGCTCTTAGGCTGGCACAGCCCCGGCTAGTCTGTCAGATGAACTTTCTATATGGGAGGACAGGATAGGACACAGCACAGAATGAAATAAGACCAAGCAGACAGGCCCCAACAGAGATATTGAGCGTTAATGGCAACAGGAAGTCAGCAGACAGGCCAGGGAAGTAAACCACAGTCGCGGCTGACAATGAAATGAGATTTACTATGAAGGCCTGTGGTTAAAGGAAAATAGAGAGCCCAGCTAGGGCCGACTAAAGGAGAGAAAGTTACGAAGGATCCGTCTGTGGAAGGCTGAGGACCAGTCAGGTACACCAATCCCAGAGGGGCTTCTCGATTGTCAAATCCAGGCTTGAACTGAGACATTTGCACCTATGGAATGAAGTCACATTCATCACTTCCAAGACATCAGCAATTATCTGTCATGGGAACTTGTGCAGGGGCCTCAATTACATGCCTGCGAAGGCATTAGGACCCATTACTCCATTTGGAGACTTCAGTTGCCCTTCTTTTCTTTGCAGTGTCCCTGAGAGACATCCTCTCTCTGGGGATACGGGAGTGTCAGGAGGAGAAGTAAAACCAGAGCTCAGAAAATGACTAGGGGGGCCTGGCGCTGTACAATCCTGCCGCTCGGCTGCCATTGTGGATCATAGAGCTGATTCTCTGGCTGTCTATTACAATGACTCATGTCTTATTTTATTTTTTCCTTGGATTATCAAGAGAGAATGGAGCATGGGAGGGGAGCTTCACAGCCTTTAAATCTATTTCTGCTCCTTGAGTCAGCTGACCTCTTCCCCGTAAAGTCTGCATTTATCTGATATGCTTAACACCACTTTTTTTCTGCCCTTTTCTATCAAACCATGATTTCGACTCAGAGATATTGAGGCACAATCGAGGCATGGGCCTTTGCTCACTTGCTCTGTGGTCAGTGCAGGAACAGACACACTACTATATCTACTCTTGAAACCCAAGCAATTTGCTTCAATCCTAAAGGGGCAGAAATGAGGAAAAGTAGACCTCTTATACTCTCCTTCTCTCCTTCTGCTTTCTTTCTGTCCTTTTTGTCTCTTCCCTCTTTTTGTCTCATTGGTACTGCAGTGCAAAGGGAAGAGATGAAGCGAGTGATAGAGAGAGGGGTGGGGATTCAGTACAAGGCCCATGGAGGAACGCAAGAGAGTGAGAGATAGAAGACAAAAAGAGCGAGAGTGGAAGAGACGACAGGATGAGAAAGTTAACGGAGGGTGATGGAGGCAGCTGAGTGAATCTCAGCAGTAAATCATCTCAGAGCCGCCCCATCCCTATCTCCTCCTTGCCTCGTGAGGAATCTTTTTCCCCCTGACCTTGTCTGCCGCTGTGTCTGTGAAGAAAAGATGGGGCCAGATTATCTATGATTGGAGATGGCCATTATCTAAACACAATCTTGGACTTGGGTCCCACTCCTCTAGCCACTGCTGTGAGACTAGAGACCACACTGATGAGAAGAGAGATGATGGGTCAGCCAGCAACACCCTCTTCTTTTATTAACTCTGATAAGATGGTTTCAACACCCCCGAAATGCCCAGCAACCTCCATCAACATCGACTTTTTCTCAATGTGCCACTCACAGTGCATTTGTCCAAACAGTCTTCTCACGCCAGTCTTCTTGTTTATTAGCCCTCTCTACTTTTGTTTTATTGGATACTTATACAGTGCCAGCAGCATTGCAGTCCCTGTATTTGAAAGTCAGTAGCCCTGTGTGAACCTTTTTAATATCGTGTCCATTTGTCTGTCTGGCTGAGGGGAGCCTTTGTGAACGGCTCAGGTTTGTCCTTGCCAACCTGCTGCTCTTCAGAAGGTTGACCCCAGTCGGGGAGTGGAGAGATTGACAGGACCTTAAGATGTTGCGCACTGTGCTATCATGCCCCACGCCAGCAGGTAGGGAAGAGTGAGGGCTGCTGGCTGCATCAGTCTGGCAGGCCACAGGGGAGGGAGGCTGTCTGGAGGCACCTCACACCCACAGAGGAGCGCGCTCCACTTTACATGCAAATGAAGCCAAAAGATCCCTCTGTGCCTCTGGACACGATCGTGCAAAACTCTGAAAAGTCAAGAAGAACCCTGGCAGCGATTGATATGTGTGTGCTGAGAAATACACTGAGACACAGGGAGACATGGAGATATGGACAGACAAAGGCACACATTTCTAACACTGACCTGACATGGATGAGCTCCATGATTTGGCCAACCCTCCCTTTTTTTCTTAAAATATTTGGACAGAAGCTGCAACAGGCATTTACTCAGTTGTTCTGTGTTGGTTTTTGATCACGCATACCAGAAGGTTTAAAGCTCCCCTCCCACTCCCTTGGGTAAATGGATGTGACAGCTCCAGAGGTATGAGTAATGCATTTACAAACACGAAGCCTGTATCTCATCGTGCCTGATACACTGACAATTTGAATGTTTGTTCTCCTCTGATTATTCCATTTACCACCTCACTATACTGGATAATCCACTTGCATACATCAGATTGGGACCAGCAGCAGAAAGGTTTAGTGTGTGGTTGCACATCATTTTCACTGAGATGGGGTCTAATTACATCTGTTAGCTGGGTAGGAACTAAACATGAGTTAGAAGCAGAATGGGGCTTATTAAGCAGTTTAAGACTGAAGCTTAAGGCAAAGGAAATGCTTTGTTGGGGTTGAGAAAATCAGCAGAACATATACCTACCTCATCCATGGTGCTAACTCGTGACATTACACTTTTTACATTAACTCCAACACTGCATTTGAATTGATAACACTGAATCATACATCAAGTCTAATGAATCTTTACCTTTTTTATTCATCAATATATCTTTATTGTCTGAAATCATCCAATTCTCATCTTCTTTTTTTTTTAAATTTGCCCTAAAGAAATTAGCATAAAAACTTTACATTAATGCTAAAGCTAATATTTGTAACACAAAAAAGTTGATAACTTAAGAAGCAACAGAAGAATGTTAGCAAACCCAGCTGAGTAACTCAGGTATGGCAGCTTCCCTGCTACATCTGCCAACAGAGCCATGATGTACGATAAGAGGTGCGGAGGTCCTAAATTACTTTCCTGGATACATTGCTGATTATCAACCTGCTTTCTTGAACTTCCATCACACTATCCACTGACTTTCTTAATATCAGCACAAATTATGTCAAGTCAAAAAAAAAAAAAAAAAAATCCATAAAACTTCAACATTACTTTGAAATACTGTACTGGCTGAAATCATCGACCATCTGGGTATTCTCTCTCTGGTCCAATTCCCATGCTAAGGAAAGGTTGTTAGGCATTTTTAATGCTGACCAATGGTTTCACAATGTGAGATGTACAGTATGTCTATAGTTTCTGCATCAGAAACTTTTTTAAATTTTTTCATTTGAGTTAGCACGGTTTCATTTGTCTTTATGATATTTTTCTCTGGTCTATACTGAACTCCATTTATATTTGGACACCTCTCAGTCATCATTACCATTCATTGCCACTATAGAAAGTAATTCTCCCTCATTTACTACACAGCATCACAAAAATTTCCAAAAGCACTGGTAACATGTATTTGCTATATTCTTTTTAAGTCCAATGGACATTTTCATCAATAAATATCCAATTATTTACATTTCTAAGTGACTGGTTGCCTTACTGATGATTAATCAAATAATATATAACTGGTAATAACTGTTTTCAGCACAATTTCCTTAAAAAGGAAGTTTTTGTGACTAAATGAGGCTAGTAGGAGGTGCATACTGTGAAATTATTTTGGGAAATTAAAGTCCAAGACACAAGTGTCCTTTGTGTCCGTAGACACCAGATTTAAAAAGTAGAAGTAATAAAACTGTCTTTCCCAACTTCAAATGTATCCAAAAAGTGGTTATTCTAGGTTATTCTTCCCCCTACAATGTAAATATATAATGCTCGTTATCTAAAAACTTTTCTCTGAAAGCAAATGGCACCTTTTGATTCCACACAGACCCCCGTAACCCTCCACACAAAGGGGAAATACAGTAGCTTGTGAAAACAAAGTCTGACTCAATATTAAGAAGCCATTCCCAACATTTTGTACATCCAGTCTGTACGCCTACATGTGTGAGCGTGTCTGGTGGCGGGCCTCCCAGGCAGCAGCATACCAGCGTCAGGCTTTTCTAATGAGTCCATAAGAAGCACAACTTCTCTGTTGTACTGCCTGGAACATTACTCTGCATTTGAAATGCACCCAGCGGCCTAGCAGGCATCTTTTATCGTTGGATGCAGCTGTCCATGCTTTCTGAACACTTACTACTACCAAGCTTTCCTGACTACTGCCAGCGGGCAATAAGTGATAGAATCATAAAAAAAAGAAAAGGAAAAAAAAAAAAAAAGAAATATTTACCACAACACAGGAACACAAGAGTAATTCTTTAAAAAGAATATTCCCATTATTGGCAAACAAAAGCAGAAAATTTTGAAAAATAGACTTCACAACAACTAATTCCTAGAGAGAATGAGTAGGATGACAATAAAGGATTAAGAGAAAGACACAGAGAGGAATGGATAGACAAAAAGAGAAGAGAGTGAAGAAAAAGCACAATCTATATGCATATACTGCAGCCTACAACACAAGTAGCACTTTATTCCAGGGAGAGAAGCATCAATCTTGACAGCATATGGCATCTGTGCAAAATCCATTAATTTTTAATATACCGGGCGCTGAAATGAAAAGGCTTCCTGAGACAAGCAATTGTCAGATGTCAGTAGTGTTTTGATAACTTTTTTGATCTCCCTTTTTATTTGCATTCATAAAATGGGGCTGTCCACATGCCACCTCAGTTTGGACATGGCTAGAGACTGACATGGAACCATTTTCCACTCAGCTGCTCCCACCTTCAGTCAGGAGATGAGACACTGAGGGAAACAAAAAAATGTGTGTATGACTATGTGTGTGTGTGTGTGAGAGAGAGAGAGAGAGAGAGAGAGAGAGAGAGAGAGAGAGAGAGAGAGAGAGTGTATAGAGGCTGGAGCAATTTCTTCACCTTCTTGTGCATATGTATAATACACAATGCTTTGGTAAGTTACTTCAAAGTGCTCAGATACTGCCATACACCCAAATTCATTTTTAAATATCCTTGAATCTGCTAATTACATTTTAAAGTATATAGCAGAAATGTAACCTGAGTACATGGATTAATTCACGGTGTTTGTAGCATGCAACAAGAAAATCTAAATTACGTAGCTAGGCTCTGTGTACACACACACACACACATTTTTTTTTTTTAAAGTAGTGGCAAGGTTTGAAAGTGCAGATTACAAAGGTCTCTTCAGAGTAGGGCAGAGAAGTGCTGTAAAGCTCAAGTTCTCCAGCTGTGTGGCTCAGCCCTGGTAGAGGGATAAGATGAGCCTCTCTCAATGAGAGATAAGTACAAAGAGGTCAAACAGTCAGCTCAATGAGTTTTGTCATAGTTCTCTATCCTCAGTCAGTTCCATAGGAAGGCCTTCACCCCTCTTAATGCAAATGCATGAGTACTAGACAAGAGTATTGCCCCCCCCCGTTCCCGACTTTTAATGGATAGCTCTTTGGAGTCATGCAGCCATCTCCTTGTGCAGAGGGTGTATTACAAGATATTTATTCATATTCATAAAATGCCAATTTTATGCTTGCAAGTGGCCATAGGAGATGAGCAGGAACTTACAAAATCCAATAAGAGCTGCTTTGGAGACAGGTGCAAAGTGGACTAATTAATAGCAATCTATACTCTGGCCAGGGCATGCAGTGGGCCGACTGAGACACTCTTAGGTCAGGCAATGAAAAGATAGCAGCTCCAAATTCATTTTCTCACTGTGTCTCTCCCAAAGGAAGGCTCCGAAGTACACTCACACTTCCTTTAATGCCTTCACTGGGGTGTAATTTATTTTTGCGTTTGCCAGCACATTTGGAAAGTTCATTACCTCTCTCATGGCTTGTTAATTAGCCTTGTAAAGCCGCCATTAGATCTCCTCGGGCCAGGACCGAGATGAGACTTTTGTCCCAAAACATTAACACACTACAGGAGGCCTTTAAAACTGCACTCTGCCTGTTTAAGTTGTAACAGTGGCACCTTAGTAAAAATCTGAAAGATGGAGGGGACGATCATAGCGAAGACATGTGCTCTGGACGAGCTGTTGCCTGTTTCACCTTTGCTGCCAAAGACAGGGGTCAGGCTCATTTCTCTCCAACACCTGTTCTGAGCTGACTTTACAGCTACACAACACCCCCACCCCCCTTCACTGGTGCCCAATAGCCAGCTAGATGTCTGTCCACTTGTCGGCTTTTGCTAAATCCCAGTTGACAGTATAAGTGGCTGTCTCTGTGGTGATCTCCTCAGGGTTCTCAGTCACTTCCAACCCTGGTGCTCCAAGGGATGAGGACCAGTAATGAGCAGGCTCAGCTGGTGGGTTTGAGAAATCCTGCTGTGTGAGGTGTGACTACAGGAACATGGACTGACACCACAGCTAGAGCACTGGCAGCAGAGACCAGAAAGCGTGGCCTTATTGATTATGCGTGTGCTCATTTGTGTGGCCAAGCGGGTAGCAGGCACGTGTCTCATTTGAACTTTACAGGAATGGAACAGGATCCGATTTCCCCGCTGCAAAAAGGAAGCCCTGGTGCTTTATTTTTAGAACAGCTGCGTCTAATGGGGCCTGGCAGGTACAGGAGGCGTCACATCTGTCGAGGCCCAGGTGATGCTCTCGCCCTCCACTCCTCCCTGCTCCTCACCCACTCGCTACCAGTCAAATGACTCACACTGAAGATCAACAGTGTCATTTCCAATAAACTCTTCTTCCTCTTCCTGCCACTTTCCATCAGTTCTGGCGATGGGTTCTTGCTAGTAGCTATTTCATTCCACAACACAGCAGAATAGGGGATGCATAATGTAAAAGATGTAAGGAAGATGAATTCTCTGTCTAATGCCAGAGCACCAGGAAGATTAATTAGAAAAATCCTGCTTTCTGACTGGCCAAAATTTAGTGGTATGGAGCCCATACATCTGAGCCACAGTGCCCCTGGATGGAGCTCAGGAAGGAACTATGACATACAGTAGCGGGTCATAGTTCCTTTCTCAGTTCAAAGTTAATACGGAGCAACTCACAAATTTCACTCCAGTTACGTATTGGTCAAGAAACTACAACATTAAAGACATCAGTTTCATAATCATAGTCACATAGCCAAATATTTTATGATTTATTGATCTCATTTGTTATGATTTATTCATAATTGCGAAATCAAGCAAACGAGTACGATGCTTTGTCAGTCTGAAGTTCCGAGGCATGAGAACTAGACCTTGTAGTTCATTGTTATAGTTTTTGCAATGGTTTCTACTAACACCATTCTCCATCACTGGGGTGAGGAGGAAGTAATAGGTGTTGGTCATGGTTACTGTGGTGTGCTGAAAAAACCCTAATTTACTCTTTAATTTGAAAACACCATTCAGCAAATGCAGCGTGTGCACAAAAAAGCAGAAAGACAACTTATTTCTGCACTGTGTGAACCTTGCTAATTCTTGTTTTTATTTGTTGCAGCTGGAAATGAGAAATCTGCAAACCTTTGGCTAATAATTACCCACAAACAACTTCTCATTAAAGGGCCTGATCCACTGCACATTCCACACACTCATGTTCATTTTTAAAATTGAGTTGACTCATTTTCACAACATTTGTTCCCTAACTTAAAGTTCCAGTTACATAGTCAACAGAAAACCGCGCAGTTGCCAATAAGAAAGAGTTCAATCAGAAAAAAAACAAAACCAAAAAAAAAAAAAAAAACCCCAAAAAAACAACAGTTTTGTGATTGGGTAGAGTGCACTGCAAATGAGGGGAGACCTTTAAATTTCCTTTGGATCTTATTCGTGGCCCAGCAGAAAACATCTCTGACAGAGAGTTTACTCTTGCCTATTACAATTCCTACTGCCTTGGTGATGAGAAACTGTAACACCATGTTGTTGCTCCATGTTCTCTTTCAACTTGGTGACTTAAGCATCCAGATGATCTAACAGTTTGTCTACCGAAGCAAAATATTCACACTCTCTTTCTACCTTTTCCTGAAACCCTCAATGCTCAAAACATCATCTGTATCAGGCATCACTGTGGCAGACTCGAATAGCTCACTCTAAACGGGAATATATCTCACCCTCATACCAAGGTGGGGTGGCACACCACACAACAGCAAGATCAACAACAACAGCAGTAGCAACAGCAGCAGCAGCAGTGTAGACTCAAAACAGCAGACTGCTGATAAAGGGGGGTGGTGGGGTGGAGGGGGTGAGTTGCACAAGTTCCTCTCAGCTCAGCAGAACGGTGCCATCAGCTGTAGCATTTGTCTGTTCTCTCCTCTCTTCCACCCTCCCTCCCTCCCTCCTTCCCTCCCCCTTCCCCTGTTCCTATCCAGAAGACAGGAAGCTGTTTGTGGGAATGCTCGGCAAGCAGCAGAGCGAGGATGACGTCCGGCGGCTGTTCGAGACCTTCGGCCAGATCGAGGAGTGCACCGTCCTGCGAGGGCCTGATGGGGCCAGTAAGGGTCAGAGCCCACACACCTCCCACTCTTTTTTTTGCCCTGTCTGTCCATCTTAATCTCTGCCTTTCTGTACTTGTGCCATCTCTTTTTCTGCTCTTTGCATTTTTAGAGCCATACCTCACCCACCGTGCACTCATTGACATCGTCTGCAATCCACTCTGCTCCTCTGAATAACTCATCCTCCCCTTCAGCCATTCTGTTTTTTCACCACCTCTTATGTGTCTTGCTTGCATCTCTTTCATACCTCATTGTCACCATGCTCTGACACCTCCTTCCTCCCACTTTCTTTTTCTCACTACTTTCTGTATTGCCCTTCCCTTTTTGTTCGCGCCCTACCTCTCACTCCTTTTTTTTTTCTTTGCCTCTCAAACTTCTTCTTATGTTGTCTCTTCATCACAGCCGCTCCTCTCACCCTAAGCTTGTACTCAACAAATACATCAAACAACACCTTGTCTTTCTGCTCACCCCTCTCCTCCTCCTCCTCCTCATCCTGTTATCTGAAAAGCGGAGGGGTGTAATCATGTTTGTTTCCCACATTCCCATCAACCCTCCCCTGAGACACCATTGGACGATAATGTCCTACTGTAAATAAAGCAGCCAGGCTCTGGGTTTTGCTGCTGTCACTCACTGGGCGGCAGATTTGCATGCATTCAGGAATAGCTTATGCATTCATGTCTCTGGCTCATGTGCTATTTAGTTAGTAGAGCGTGGTCAGATTAAAGATGGCTGTGAAATGTGCGATGCAGGTGGGATTGTTCTGAGAGTGCGAGAGGCTCCCCAATCATCCTTTGATGGGGCTCTGTCTCACAGCCATATTCGGAGTGATAACACCGCTGACATTGCGCGGAGCCTCTATCTTTCTTTCCCTCTGTTGACTATGATTTATTCTCCTTTATGAAGCATGTGAACGTGAGAAAAGAGTGTGTGGGAAGCCAAGGGAAAGGGGTCGGTAATGTGTGAGCCTTCTGTGTATATCAAAGAGAAAGGCGGGTTATAGTGAACCACACGCCTATCTGTGTCTGCATCTGTTCTTCTCACTGTTAATCCTGGGTCTATTGCTCTGCGTCACCCCACCGGTCCACTACCAGTCTTTCTCCCTGGCTTGTTTCCTCTTTCGATGCCTCTCCCCGTCTCTCTCCAGCTCCCTCTCTTCCTGTCTGCTCAGATGCCTCAATCTGATTGACAGCACATAAAATGAAATAAGGACAGTGCTGCTGTGTCAGACAGGAGCTAGTTTTCTCCCTCATTCGTGCTTTCACTCCTTTTCACCCTCCTGCACCCAACACCTCAACTCTTTCTTCTATCTCCTCACTTCACATGCCATACGTTTCCTGTGTTGGTATTTGTCTCTATTATCAGCTGCTCGATCATTCCCTTTTCTTCAAGTTTCACTGCTAGGAAATGGAAAACTGTAGAGTAGTATTAACTATGAATGTTACTACGAGACAAAGGTCTCATGTATAGGTATCTGGTCCTATCACTCACTGTGCAGCAGTCCTACGCAATCATTACGGGATGTTACGGCAAATTATTTTGCCAGCCGCCTCGCTCGGGATGAGGTCCCCATAATTTGAATGAGACAGACCTTGAAATTGACAGTGCTATCTGTTCCATGATGGAGGCTTTGTCCCCTGTTGATGTAAATTTATGCTACTCAGAGGCTTTTCAGCACCCCTCTTCACCCAATAAAAAGGCCGAGAAGTTTAACATCCATCTCTCTTTGGCACTGCTCCTCAAAGTACTTTCAAAGTGCAACACTTGCTGCCAGAGTTGAATAGAGCCTCGAATTGTCAGGAATAATGGAGAGATGGCTTTTAGGTCTATAATTAAGTTGTGTTATAAATGTCACCCATCCAGTGGGATGGAATTCATGCATACATATTATTACCCCGGGAATTCAAAAGGCAGCGCAGATCCTCTCGCTTGAAAGCAATACAATCTCTCTTTTTCCTTTTTCCACAACTCATTCTGAGCCATCAAATTCAAAAACTCAAATGTGCACTATAATTTATGAGGCTGTAGCACTTCCAATTCTTTTGAGATGTTGTGCTCTGTGTCCCTTAACTTTTTTTTTTTTCTAAGGTCAGCAGTATCAAGGCTAATGCACTGTTCCTTGGTGGAGAAATTTGAAGACATTGTATGTTCCACATGAATTTGCCATTGATGGTGTGCTTCAAGCCCTGCAGTTTTGAATATCTTTCTGGTTGTGCTGAGCTGTTGGGGTCACAGGGAACCTGGCACAATGTCTGATAGCCTTGTTAGTGAACCAACAGCAAGTTATCTTGCCTTACAAAACCAAAAGGCTTCTGCAAGAACAAACTGCCCCTTATTATTTCAACTACAAAGGTTAAATGCATTTGTTCCTTCAAAGATAGAGTTGCAGTAAAATGGCACATAGTAGGCTGATGCATTTCCCTTGAACAAATCAAGACCTTTCCTTCCTCTACCTGGAGGGGTGTTCAAGTGAAGTAAAAGGGTGCAAAAGTGCTGTGACAGAATCAAAGTCTTCTTTGACTTATCTGTTTGCCTCTGTAGATCCATGCAGCTTTGAGGACATTTGACAGTACAGACAACACGTGGCCTTTACTATTTGCCACGTTTCCGTTCACAGTGGTTTCAACTACTTTCCATTTATTGAATGGCAGGAATGTGTATGGAAAGCCTCAGGTAAAGGTGGAAAGTGTCATCAACTGTGCACACACTGCGTGTCCTTCAGTTCGTTCAGATTTTTTTATTTTATTTTGTCAGGAAATTACTAATTTGTATGTTGGGGAAGCAAAGCTGACACCTGAGATGTAGAAGTGAATGGATCACTGCCAAAAGCAGAACATTTCCTGAGCCTACCTATCAACATTTGTAATTTAAATGAATCATCATGACTCCTCTGGGAATACAGAGTGAATAAATGTATATGAACGCATGTAACTGTTTTAAATAGGTATCAGCAGTCCTCAAGAAACCAGGGACTGAACTCAGGGAAAGACACGGGTGCCACTCGATTAATGAAAAGGGGCCAGAATTAATCCACGAGTTTGTTAATTAGGTATCTCTTGACTTAACACATGAGCTACCTGAAGGCAAGGATAAGAATAGGACATAACAGAATACCTCTTGCAGTCTATGACGACCATAAAGCTTAGAGAAATAGCTCCTGTTTAATTTAATGGCTTTTGGAAAATTACCGCATTTCAGTTCCACTGTAATTCAGTTCACTGATTTTCTCTTTATGTTATAGCACTTGAGTGCCTGTCCTAACCTACACAGTGATGCAGTATTTAATAATGTGGTTAGGATATGTAAGCTTCAAAAACACATACTGTGCATTATTATTATCTATCTGAATCATTTTTAATATCATTTGAAATGTTAATGCAACAAGGCTCCAACACACTTCTGCCAACGCTCTTTTCTTCGAGCCAACTTTTTATGTTGGCTTTTCCTTTTGTGCATTAACTACACAACAGATTTAAGATTTTTTGAATGCCCCTTGAGCAAAGCCCCCCCCTCCGTCTGAAATTATATGCGAGCAAAGATTTGGTTAGATAGGCAGATTATAATACTATGCCTTTGTCATCATAATCTCTTTTATGAGTGACTGCACACAAATCATAATGTGTAAATATTAAACAGATTAATAATCACAAACAAGTCAGGATAGTAAATGCCTTGGCTCCATGCTCCAAAGTGGAGGGGGTGGAATTAAAAATGGGCAAGGGACAGGATGTTCCACGCTGCTAATGCCTTCACTACAATTAGACTGATTTATTCAGAGTTATGCGCTGAACACACAAATGGCAGGATATATTTACAAACCAGATAACATGAAAACAATGGTAATAAATGATGTTTCCCCCCCCATTTTCAAGGCCACCTCCCTGATGTTGTGCCCCTCCCCTCTATTTCTCTCTTCTTCTGTGCATACAGGCTGTGCCTTTGTGAAGTTCTCCAGCCACGCAGAAGCGCAGGCCGCCATCAATAGCTTGCATGGTGGACAGACTATGCCTGTAAGTAACACACTATGCAACACATGCATAGCAAGTGGTGTATGTGTGTGTGTGTGTGTGTGTGTGTGTGTGTGTGTGCCACAATGACCAATTAAGCACATCAACAGTCCACAGTCTCACATACATTCTTGCTCTGTTATTGGACACAAAAGATTCCCACAGTCGGCATCCACCACCTTACAGTGCACAGCTGCATATTCTCAGTCTCAGTCTCACTCAGTATCCATTCCCCTCTCCTGCTATTCAAACCAGCTTTTTAGCAGACGGATAGAGTATTTACATTCACAGCATATATATTACATCATATAGATTACTGTGAACTGCACATGAATCTTGGAATGTGTCCTAAGAAGATATATTGACTGCATATGTCAATGTTATTTTCATATTGCATTTAAAACTGAAGGAAAGACACGTGGAAGTGATGGGAACATAAAAATTATTATATAGTGCAAGCAAAACCAAAAAAATGAGACTGTTAGTTCTTAGGGTCATATCCATATTTAACTTAAATAATGATTGGGCAGAATGTATTTTGCTCAAATGTCAGTCTATAAAAAGAAAGAGCAAAGTTTTATTCAACAATATGAATATTTACAAATGTATCCAAAAATACCAGAAAATTAAATGCAAGAGGTTATGGTTGAATTGCACATTGTAATTCTACTTACTTATCTTTGTGATGTTTGTGGAGGAGAAAGACTCTAAAACAAACTCATACAGATCCTTTGGCTCATCCCACTACATTGGTGGTAGTATTGACTTTAAGACTATTATTTGTGTGCATTTTAGTACTGGTTATGTCCACCAACTTCTGAAAAACAATATCAGAATGACAATTAAGAGTGAAATAAGGAAATGGAAAGTTGTTCAAAATATAGCTGCTGAGTGATTTTACATAAACTTTAAATAAGCCAGGAGGATGCAGTAACAAGATTTCTGGAAGCAGCTTTGAGTTGAAATCTGAGTTTGTATAATGTTTTTGATACAAGATGCAGTTGAGGCAAATTCCCATCTATAATAACCCAATACTGTACTGCAAGTGAGAGACAAGACAGAATTTTTACGCATGTTCTACACAGAACATATTAAAGCTCATGTGACCATTTTGTGATTGCTATATTAAAATGCTTCTATGTCACTGTCAAAAGTTAATAGTTTAAACAGTAGAGACAGTCTGTCATGGTTAGGCAATTTAACTGGTTGTGGATTGTCAAGAAAGATTATTTCAGAAATTGTGTGATTAAATTTTGACTTAATATGCTGTTAAGATATTAAGATATAGATGTATAGATATATAGATATTAAGATATGGATGTGTGTCATCAGCATAGCAGTGAAACTACTTTTGATATGGCAAGGTAGAATTATGCTTGAATAGTGTAAGTGAAAAAAAAAAAAAAGAAATTATAAAAATAAATATATATAAACTGGATTGAAAATTTAACCCAGAATCCTAATCTGATGGCGCCAAAGGCACGGCAGTGTGGCTTTCGTTGTAAACAGTTTCCAGGAAGGCAGTAAAAGCTTTATCTCAACAACCAGCTGCCTTAAAAACAATAACTTAAACCACTGACCAGAGTGCAATAGATAATAAAGTACAGGGTTTGACTGCTGAACATTTTGCAATATGATGGGGACAGGTAAAGGGCCTCATACATGTCACAGACTCCTCAACAACATGTGAGAAATTATTAGAAAGTAGCTCATAATTGCCAAATTATTAGCAGTGACAGTTTGGCCCCTGTCAGGGGGCTGCGTTTTGTTGAAGAATATTAAACATTTACTTGAAAACACTTATCAAGGGAGGGTTCATTAAAGTGAGTATAAGGGAGGTTAACAAGAAAGTCAATAATATTGAAAAGCACCCTAGAGTTAGGATGGAGCTTCAAAATGAGGTCAGATTAATAAGACACTTTTGCTTCCTTAACCGCTTCCTAATATTTGAGTCTTTCATAATATTGTGGGACACTTGCAGTTTATCATCCTCTCATTAACTTTTAGCTTTTCTACATTTATTCTTCGCAGCCTGGTACAGGGGTATATTACTTGACATGTTGGGGAATACTCTGTAAATACTAGCAACCTTTTTGCATCACTTCATTCTGTTACAGACACTGAGCACAAATACAGATGTCTGTTGGCATGGCTGTGACACATATTGACCATTACACAGAATCGCACAGCTTGTTGACATATAATAAAACGCAATGTGAGAATCATCGTGGTCAGTGGAGTGTACCGCAATACACAAAAAAATTAAGATTTAAACAAGCTTTTGAGTGGTGGTTTGGTGGTTTGGCTTTAAGCAAGGCATTGGGGAAAGTAGGTAATGGTATGTTGGTCCAGCTTGATATACAGTAGTTATGAGATGCATGAAATAGCATTAGTTGTTGTTGATTTGTTTAGTTGAAGATTGAGGCCAGTTAATTACAAATTGGATATGCTTCTGTCAGGCTTGAACAAGGCCACCAAAAAGGCTTAAGTAAAAGAAATGATGAATTAGGAAGCATCTTGCTGCCAGTGCTGCGGGTGTGTTGAGTGCTGCACAGCTGGACACACACATGAGCACACACTCTTTCTGGCAGACATCCGCACCTTCACACACTTCACTGATGTTCCGCAATAAATATTTACGGACGCTTCCTGGCAGCCAGATAGTGTCCTGGAAGCCAGATGTAATTTACACATCTTTTTGATGCCGCCTCATTTTGCATTACATTGAAGTAGTGAGGGAGGGAAATAAGTGGTAGAGTTGCTTTAACTTTGTGTGTGGTTGTTGTGCTCTGTAGAGACCAAACTTTTTGGCATGTAAACCACAAGGGTCAAAATTTAATAAGCCATGGGCCATGAGCCAAACAATAATCATGTTGCACACTGATCATGCACAATTACTGAAATTTGATTATAATCAAGATATTTACCTTCTACTCAGAATATCTTGTTGACTCAATCAATAGAATATGTTTAAATCCAGAAGATTTACATAATTGGACTCCTGTGAGGGTGTTTTTTCGCTTAGTTATACAGATCAAAATTTGGCTCGTGTGCGGTACTTTAACACACTCGTGTGTTTGTCTTGCTGTAGCCCAGGCAGAGTTGCATTAGTTTGGGTCAGTAAGCCACCTGAGGTTTGCTGCAGATAAACTGTCCAAGGCAACATATGGAGCCCCAAACAGACCTGAGGCAGATCACGAGTCATCCAAAAGTTCATTAATAATCTATATTATCTATATCTCTCTCCCTCAATCCCTGCACCTGTTATCCTCCTCTCCACAAATCCAACTTCCTCTCAGATTAATAGGCAAGGTGGCCATTAGTATCCAACTAAGGCTTTGGTACCGATGGGGGATGCAGTTAATTTGGATAATATCACTGCCACATGTCGTCAACAACAGACTAACAGGAGGCAGGATTCAGAGAGTGGGCTGCTCTGCTCGCTGCCTGCTGCCAGCTGTGAGGTCTGGATGAACCTTGAACAAAGAGTTGTCTCTCACTTCCTCTCTGTCTCTCTCTCCCTCTTAATGTTCTCTCTGCAGCATCTGTGTTACCTGGCACACACACACATGCCATAAATGATACCTCCACCAAAACACGCTGGCCCAAAATGAAAGGCTTTAATGAAGCTTAAGGGCAAGGGATTCCACCAAAGGGCATGTGCTGATAGATCGGGTCACTGCTTTAATTGATGTTTATTGCAGATTGCAGGTGCTTCCAAAATTAACTTAAAAGGTGATTGGGCACAGAACAGTCACTCTCACTGGTTTCAGCTGTTGCATTACAGTAAGGCTGTGGAGGCACAGGTGGCAAAACTTCAAATGTCAAAGCCGAGGGCAGCCAGACAGCACCCAGCAAATTGCAGACATTGTCACGATCGGTGTCACAGCGTGGCTGACAGGACCTGTGGAGCTTGCCGGTGTTGGCAGCAACAAGAGCGCGCATGTGTGTGATACTATAGTTCTGGATTAATGAGAGATAAGACCAAGCCAGAGAGCACTGTCGTTGTAATACACAAGTCGTCAAAAACCACATGAAACTACTGTAGAAACTCTGCAGGCTTGTGGCTGACATACTACATGGACTTTTGTTATATCCCGTTGGTTACTGATGGACAAAATGCGGTATTACACATCGAATGAAACACCAGTATAAATGACAGGTTTTCTCCTTCTGTGTGTTTTGGCTTGATGCAGCGTGCTCGGAAGCTGCAGCAGTATGTGGTGGACAGCAAGGCCAGACCAAGACAGCATCATCCACTGCTAATGAGAGACAGTCCTCCCGTGAGGCTAGCAAAGACATAGCAAGGTTCAGAGAGTTGAATACCAAGCCCACAGGAGGTTCATCCAATTACCAAACAAACTTGTTCCGGTGTATTCAATTAATTTCTTACAGATTCTCGATTAGTGCTTTCAGAGTCTCCAAGTCTGTGGAAAGCTGGAAGTTTCATTTGTCATTGAAAAGTAGCTGCTGTAAGTTTGTTGAATGAAGGGGGAAGAAGGTTGTTAGCACATTAGTGGCTGATCATTAGTCTGCTTTTCTAAATGACAGTCTCCTTTCAATGACTATGTTATTTTATATTATATTTCTGTAAGCCTCTGTAGAGGATGGATGATGAGTGTCTGTTTACCTGCTGGTAGACACTTAACAACAGTGTCTTTTTTTGTCACAGTAATGCTGAGATAAAAGAATAATGCTGTTTCACTTGTGTAGTTGAGTTCTAATCCCTCAATTACCGTTGTGTATTTTTCCATCTACACAATTTGTGGCCTATACAAAATCCAATATGGGAGATTTCCACAAGTCAAGTGTGTTGTTCAAGAAATTAGATTAGTTTTTGAACCCGTGACAAATTCCTTAGTTGTACCTGTCAAAAGTGAAGGCTCCCTGTTGGCCCTTATCAAATTCAGCGAATTCATTTTCTCTCCAGGTATAGGAGTCATGCCGGTGGAGGTTATTATTCTGTTTGTTTGTCAGCTTGTGATTTTCTGCTACCAGTGAGGAGTGGCTGTTTTGCATCCAGTGCCTGTTGTCTGCTGCCACCTGTTCCTTCATTACCTGGCCACATATTACTCTTTCTTTATGTGAAAAGAAACTCCTCATCCGTGAGGGGGATCACACTACGAAATCTGCTTTTTCTGATTAGGCCTTGGATCTACCCAGAATACATCCGCTTGAGATGTAAGGATATGAAATTCTCCTATTCAGGGGTAAGGATATGATTCTTTTCTTTTCTTCTTCTTTTTTTTAGAGGGGATATATTGGCTTTTATGTTATGAAAGTCGGAAATGCTCAGCTGAGAGATGAGTGGCAGTGCTGACAACACCTACAGAAGCTGTTGTACTGCTTTAGTGTTGCTGCCAAGACTTTTCAGTGTAGACACTGCAGACTGGGTCTCCTCCTGTGCTGTCGTCTACGGCAAAGCACTCTGCTGGGAGAAGCCAGACCGGGCCAGACTCGCCTCACAGTCTGGCCTAGTCTGGCTCAAGTCACGGTGCAATGAGTACAGGCAGCCTCGGGCTTTCACAGTCCTGATGCTCACAATGTATTCTTCATGAGGTATTAAATGAATATAAGAATACACAGATACACAAAGAAGAAAATGAATGTGATCTAAATGCCAGGCCCACGTGCTGTGTGCAGGCCTGAGCGGCAACGCTGGAGGAAGATGTTTACTCAGTGCCAGCCTCATTAAATCCAACAGCCCAGTCCCTTCTACTGGCCCACAAAGTTGAAAAAAGAACCAAAAAAGGTCAGGAGGCGGGATGAAATGAAATTAGAAAGGGAGAAACTGTGCCGTTAACGCCACCACGTCAGAGTATTGATTTAACTAATTGAAATGGCACCAAGGGAGAAACACCAGATGGGTCTCCTCTGGCCTGAGGTAGGGTGCTGGCTGGCTCTGATAGGATCCCATCTGAGACGCACTGTCCCTGGGGTGCTTGCTGATACCTTCCTTTATTCCCCAGCCTCTTTCTCACAGTTATCTACAGCCAACACATTCTCTTAGTTGTGTTAATAGAATGACACATTTTCACATGGGTTAGTCAAATAGGTTGCAACTCTTTTTTTTTTTTTTTATTAGTTCATGTATGTTTGTCTTTTTTTTTACATGGAAAATGATAGATTCAGGTAGGACAGAAAATGTTGGTGAGGGGAGGAAAAGGGTTGTGAAAATGACTTTAGGGTATTGTGTTTAAAAAAAATAAATAAAAAATTAGAGCTCAGTGTCAGGTGTTGATAAATATATGACTCCAAACTCCAAAGCATGAGACCACCGTGGAAAATTGCCCTGTTAATGGCACTATCGCTTAGCTTTTCCTGTTTAAAATTTCATGAAGGCCTTACAAAAATAGGACACAGATTTTGTATGAGTTACTATGACATGGCACAAAGTAACACTGAACTGCAGTAAGACAAAGACTGTGTTTGTTCTGTGGCTAAATACACACTCTTACTGTGCCGTTGCAATATTCAACTTCAAAGGCCACGGGTTTGTTTGTTTCTGTGATTTTTCTGTTTGGATAAATCTGCTTTGGTTGTGTGCCGCCTGTAAGTAGCACTCAAGCTTAAACTTGGACCTGTAGGGCAGGTCTTGCTTTGTCGATTTCAATTTCTCATACACTGAGGCACAATCACACACGAGAAACAGGTGTGTGCAGCATCAATCACACCGCTCAATCTCCTGCAGTTCACTCACATTAACGTTTTCTACACCCAAAGAAAATATGGAAATCTCAATCAAAGCCTGAATTTGCACTGACCCTGTCAGGATAAGGGATTTGTGAGTGATGGATCCAAGTTGTGATTATGGAGTCCTTTTCTCCCTGTGTCTTTGCTTTTATGATCTTACTAATCATATCCTGACTGCCCCCTGGCTGCCTGTGTCCTTCTGTCCTGGTGGTGCTCCATGCTCTTTCCCAGCATGCATCGCCTGTAATTAAATAGGAGCCTGGTCCTCTTGACGGTGTCCGTGGCTGCTTTCTCTGCCTGGCAGCCTCCTCTTCCTCTCTCTTTCTTTCTCTCTCTCTCTCTCTGTCTCTCACTCACACATGGACCCTCTCTCCTTTCCTCTCTCCTTTCCTGGATGTCACATGAGGAACTGACTCTGGTCTCTGTCGCTCAAATGATTTAATTGGATGCAAACTCAGGAGCACGGACATCAATATAGAACTATATCTGCCATAAGGCAGAGCCATTAGTCAATACTTCGCCCTCCACATGCCGAAGGCTTTTGTCAGACCTAATTACCAGCACTGTATTCAGTAGAGCTTCACCAGTGGGGGACTGGGACTCCTGTGGGATCTGGTTAGGATCACAGTTCACTCCCAGTGTATACAGTGGAGTTGGAAGGTTCACAAAAGCAAATATCACTCACTATTCTCTTCCATTTAACGCTGACAGCTAAGAGACTGCAGTCATGTGCATATTCAGTTCCACTTGCTTAGAAATACTAGGTCTGGGCGACTGAAGTGTTATCTACACTGGACATTTAATGACACTGTTTCTCCTTTAAGGTGATATGAAGGATCCACCCTCATACTTTTAACGACAGTTGAAGCTCTACATCTTTTTATTTTGTGGCCAACATTTTGTTGTAGGTCATTTCCCAAGGGAAACACACATTGTGAGAAAGCTATTTTCAACCACACAATAAAAGATTCAAATGTAATGCATGCATGCAGTGACCTTGTTTCTAAATGACCCGTATTTAGGTTATGGTCAGATTGAAATATGTTCATATATCTGCACACTTCCAGTTAAAGCATCTCATATTAACAAGAGCAATAAACTTCTCAGACATATGTAACAATGTCAATCAGTGACAAAAGTAGGAAATTCTTTGTTACAGTTTTTAGCATTTAAATAATATTTTTCTGAGGACGTCCACAGACATTTTGCTAATAAACACCACAACATTAGCTGTTAGGCAGAAGTGGCAGGTGCAATTTTCAAGCTGCTGATTGAAAGTAAAAGGTGGATGCAAAACTAAGTATTATTAGTTTTCCTACTTTGTTGAACCCAACAGATTTTTTGTACTTATTATATTTAGGTTCATGTCTTTCCAGTTTGTGTTTTTTTAATATATATTTATTTGGTTTTTTTAACCTCAAGGCAGGCACTGAAGGAGCTTGATTATACACTAAGCAAAGTTTCTATTAAAGATTTTGTATGAAGATACACATCAAAAGTGAAAAACTGACCCTATCTGCAAAGCCCATGTTAGTTGCATATTAACTAACCTTTTAAATGTATGTGTCCCTCCAGGGTGCCTCGTCCAGTCTGGTGGTCAAGTTTGCAGACACTGATAAGGAGAGGACCCTGCGTAGGATGCACCAGATGGCAGGCCAGCTCGGCATCTTCAGTCCCATGACCATCCAGTTTGGGGCCTATGGCGCCTACTCTCATGCTGTAAGTCTCAGCCCGGCGGGGGAGGAGACGGTGAGCTTTAAAAAAGAAAACAAAAACTGTTGTGATTTGAGGTTTGAACTCACAATCTCTCCCTCTAGGCATGTGACACTCCCAGAGAACAACTACTTAAGTGATTCACACTATTAAATGGCTGTTAAGAGTTTGCATTTCCATAGGCTTTACAGAAAATGCTGCACTGCTTTTTATATTGTTGTTTTATCCCCTCATTTGTCCAGGGAAGCTGCTTATCATGTATGCTCAGCACTACTCTGTTTTATTTTCATACAGTTGAAAGCATCCACTTCATATTCACTTTCCATCCCTGTCAATGAATTTGAACGGCCAACCCATGCTTGCCTCTTTAACATTTCATTTACTTCCACATATTCCTCTACACTCAAACAGAGTTGCACGTCATTACCAGGAACCCACACCCCCTACCCCTGCCAGCCCACCCCGTCCCCACTTCATATTCACACATGAAAGTCACAGCCTGAGTTAGGAGTGTGTGAGATTTTGCACTCATACAGTAGCTAACAACTCACCCTGACAGGTGAGACTCGCCCACTCATGCACAATCTCTCCACTAACTCTGCCACTGCGGCCCCCTTTTTCTCTCACACATACACATATACATATACATTGCATGTAGATATAGGCTCCAACTTGCTAAACCCATCTCAGCACACAGGCTTTATCTTGTGTCAGTATAATGAGCACAAGGCTAGAGCGGTGTTAGAGTAGCTGGGAAGCAACGCTGCAGGGCAACACAGACCACTCTGTTCAAGAACAAGGCATGGGCCAAGCAAACAGAGATGTGAGAGTAAACATGCTCTGGTCCTGCGGCTATTTCACCCTCCTTTCCTTTTCTGTCCTTCCCTCCATCCCTCCCGCCATTCGCTTCTCTTCCCCACTGCTCTTTAATCCTACAGCAGATGATGCAACAGCAAGCAGCCCTGATGGCAGCGACACAAGGGTCCTACCTGAACCCCATGGCAGCCATCGCTGCCGCGCAAATGCAGCAAATGGCAGCTTTCAATGTCAACGGCCTGGTGGCTACTCCCATGACACCGTCCTCAGGTATATACTAATAGGCGCACGCACACACACACACACACACACGCACACACACGCGCATGCGCGCGCAGACTAACTGGCATGGTTGCGAGAGCAGAGGAAGGTGCAAACACACTCACACACACACACACACAGACAGACAGACACACACGCACACGCACACACACACACACACACACACACACACACACAGGACTTCTCTCTCCATTTCTCACTGCTGCCCTGGAACATTTTCATCATTAGCAAGAATTATAGAAGCAGTAGTAATATATTCATTCAAGGCCTTTCTACTTTTGCCCTTGTTCCAATTCTTTAGATGTAGGCTCCATATTCTGGGCCTAAGCAGACATTGCCAGTGTTGAATTAAAGGAAGCAGAGCTTTGTATTGAGTGAGGCATGATGGGAGAAGATGTACAGCATTCCTTGACACTCATTGGCAGCCACATTATAGTCTCTCTCTCTTTTCTGCTCTCTCATTATCTCTGTCGCTCTCTCCCTGTCTGTCGCTCTCTCCCTCTGTGTCTCTGTGACAGTGTGTGTTTTCTGGGAACACAGCCAATCCGATGACTTTGGATGCAGAGTCCTTGGCTTATACAATATAAGAGCAAAGATTTGTGTGAGATAATCCTGGACCCCAGTCTGAACTATCTTTTTGGCCCTTGTCATGAGGAGCTTTGATGGCTCGACACTAAGTAGGCAGGCCGCCTGAAGGCAGGGTCATTGCAAATGTATTAAATAAAGTGGCTTGACGCTGTACCTGGCATTTGTAATCCACAAGGCCTACATATACCAGGTAATGCCTATCAAACATAATCCTACAAGACCTAAATGCCCTTCACCTGGATTAGAAAAATAATAAAAATCCATCAGCACAAAGGGGCAGTGACAAGGTGACAGACTTGGAATATCACTTCAAGGAGGAAAGGTGGTTAGAAGAAGAAGCACGGGCTTCTATATTGACTGTACTGTATCTTTACTTGTATGTCAATTGTGTACCCATATTTATTGTTCCTTTCAAAGTGAAGTTATGTGCCCAGAGAGTGCAACTTTTTTTCCTGCGTAACCTTTACACCTCAATCAATGCACCATGTTGACTTTATTTTAGTAACTCTACCTTTAGTTTCGACTGAATTGGTAGCAATTTGTACCGAACAACATTGCACCTTTATGGCGGGTCAGGAGGCACACATTTGTGCTCACGAGGACCCATTATACGCTTGTTATACAACTGTGAGGAAATGTTCAGTACCAAAATATACCACTCTTGTAACCCTACTTTTGAAAGTGCATCATGTGAACTGTGCGCCCTGCTGTCTCTGTAATGACTGTATCTATTTGCAGGCACCAGCACACCCCCAGGCATCTCTGCCACAGCCGTGCCAAGCATAGCCACCCCAATTGGGGTCAACGGATTCAGTGCCCTCCCGCCTCAAAGCAACGGGCAGCCCACCTCTGAGCCCATCTACACCAATGGTATTCATCCTTACCCAGGTGAGCCAATCAAGTTTTACATAAAAGAAACATGAGATATATTTGTAACATCTACTGTCATGAGACAGTTGCTCTGACCCTGACACTTCTTGCACTTTGATTATTCTAGTGTTATACATGATCTGAATAAGAACATAACCTAGCTGCCACAATGCAAGTTCAACATGTCAGTAGTGACAAATTGAATTATGTCACATAGTGTGGTTTAAAAGTTGACAAGAGTCCTTTTTACTTCACACTCTCCTGACATCTTTTTCTGATTTGAACTGAAGCGTTTTAAGCTTGAGGGTCAATCAACAGCGTCTTTGGCAGATTTCTGAGCAGCCAGCCCCAGTATCATGATGGATCCATCAGTTCATCCATCAGTCCATTATGGTTAATTTGATGCGTCTCAACCCGTCCTCAGCTTCTTAATGTTGTCTGGGACTGATTCCTGAAGAACTGACAGACTCACACTTCCCATTTTGCATTATGCAAAGGCAGCTGCGATTGTAATGAACTACAAAGTGGTTTGTTTGGCATGTTGTTAATATTTGATGCAAACATCTGGGGCAAACAAGCATTTTGAAGAACTGAGAGACATGACAAGCCACATTTCTCCCACTCCCTGTGTGATCTCACCCCCTGATGGTTCTCCACAGACAAGACAATTTCTGCCTTGCTCTTTAACCCTCTTTCTATATATTTCTTTGTCCCTGCAACCGTCTTAAACACTCTCTGTCCTGTTTTTGTCTTTTTCGCTTTTGTTATCCTCTTCGTCACCGCCCTCTCTCTGTCTCTCTTTTCGTCTCTCTGCAGCACAGAGTCCAACGGTGACCGACCCTCTCCAACAGGCTTATGCTGGTGTCCAGCACTACGCAGGTGATCCGTCTCTCTTACCTCCTCCACTCTCTCACTTCCTCCATCTGTCCCTTTCCCTCTACCCTCTCCCTTTGTGTTTGTCACATCAGTAGACACTATGACAGGTAGAGATAGCCGGACGACCAGCCAATTTTCTCCCGGATTAAGCTACTTTACATTAGGATTGCAAAAGGATTTTCACTTGACTTGATTATACACCCACACACACACACACACAAAAAAAAAATCTTATTTCCAAAAGCATACCATGAGCCAGGGATCTGAACCTGCCATAGGCTCCTACATGAGAGATGACATAGACCTCTCAGACCACAGTATTTTCCTTGACATCAGCTCTTATTAACATGGTGTAGTCTCCCTCTCTTTGTGTGTCTCATCTGAACTGTACTCCACTCCCCTCTTGCCATGCTCTTTGTGCAGTGATCCACCAGCCAAATGAGCCCAGGCTCCTAGTCATAATGCAATTTATTTATGCAGTGTCTAGAGGACGCAAATGAACAATGGAATAATGATTTGAGTTTTGTTGTGTCAAATATGAAAATGGAGATGTGAAAAATTCCACTCTGGTTCTCCCTTTGCAACAGCAGCCTACCCTGCCGCCTATGCGCCAATCAGCCAAGCGTTCCCCCAGCAACCAACCATCATTCCCCAGCAACAGAGGGAAGGTAAGAGCGAGCAAGCGCGCCCACCCAAGATAAAAGGTGATAATTGCCATGTTCCATTCTAATGTAGCTGCGCTGCTTTGAATTAGCGAGGGAGGGAAAAAGCTGGCTGGGGAAAATGTGAGAAAAAGGCTTCCCATTTAAAGAGAAGAACATTAGCAGTGAGATGGAAAGTTACTCTGTCATTATTCAAAAACTGCACTAATTCAAACTCGCAGCGTTGGACTGCTTAATCAGTCCATTACAATGTGTTTAAGTGGTTATAAATATTCATCAGATTAATTAGCTGCATGCATAATCATTTATTACCATTCCTAGTGTAGTGTTCGTTCTTATGCCACAGCATCAGATGTAATAAAGCATAGGATATACTGTGATGGTAAATCACTCTTTTTGACACAATTTTTCAGTCTCAATTATTCATCTATATGATTGTATGAGAAAGTGTAGAGTGGCATGAATATTCAGTTTAGGAACTCTGAAGTTGAGTATTGGTCTGGAGAAAAAGTTAGTTTATGTTTGCATTTTTTGATAGTAAGAGTGCCAGCCAGGGTCACAGAGCAGAAGTGTAGAAAAAAGTGTAGATACACACACAATTATCCTCACTTGTCAGCAGCTTATTTGCTTTACATACAGGCATCATTTCAGAAACACACACAAAAAAATGCTTTTGTTAAGTTTATCCCCTCTCTCACTGCTACCAAGGAACATTTTAATCATTAGCAAGAATTATAGAAGTCACAGTAATGCAAACACACAGAGACAACGGCACACAGACACACACTCACACACGCACACACATACACAAAGCTATTCTTGGTTGAGCCAGTGGCCTGTCTGAGTTCTGGCCTCCTCTGGGTTTTGGCTCCTCTCCCAGTCTGTCTCAGTCCATTGCCACAGTCTGCAGCACTGCCATTTAACAAGAGACACCTAAACCTGAATACACAGGCACAGTCAAGCCTCAGCTTCAACCTCCCTCTGAAAGCTAACAATTTCAACAATGCATTCACTCAGTCTGTGTCTGTGAGTATATCAACAAAGAGATTCCTCCCAAATCCAAAAATATAATTTTAACCAGACAAATCTTTGCAGTACTCTTTGAAAATGTGTCCTTTTCGGCGAAGCATCTCCACGCAGCACAGTGACATGTCAATACTATACAGCAACACATACTGACACAGAAAGAGCCTCTGCATTTTATTAGTGTCTGAATTCTAATTGTGTAACTGTATCCAGTATATAGTGAGTATCCAAAAAAAAAAATCCATAATGGAGCAAAAACAAATTGTGTCTGATGTGTATGCACTACAATCCCGTAATGCAATACTTTAACATTTTATAGATGTGAAAACTGCTGTATGACTCAACACCTGACAGTGATGATGATTAGTGACTGTCTGAAATCTCAATTTACTGCTCACTATTGATTTAACTATACTGTGTCTATTATAGTGGTGAAAGAGTGAATGAGGGAGTGATTTCAGACACAGTCTGGGGCCAACTTCAAAAAAAGCATCACCACCAACCAAAGCAGAATAATTCTTAGGTTAGGGTTAGGGTTAGTGGTTGTTTGAGGTGACAACAAAGCTCCATGCAAATGCCCATATGCCTTACTGATGTCTTTGTCCGTTCCAATTCGAAAACTTTCTTTTTGTCTTCGTGTCTAAAACCTGGCACCTACATTACCCAAAATGCAACCCTACGACTGCTGACAGGTGTGTTAAGATAGCAGCAGCTAATGTAGCCTCAACTCGTTAGCCTCAAGCAGAGATGAGGGGTGATATCTGATAAGATCACTTGTTTCTGACTCCACACTCCCAGAGTTTTTTTTTTTTTTCCCATTTTCTCTCTAGTCTTCAGCTCCCGCTGATGTTACCTCACGTGACATCACTTGAGGCATTTTTTATCAGACTTTGTTCGGCTCTCTCTGGAGCCCTAAAAGGCTTTGTGTAACACTTTCACATTTGAGGTCGTACTGCCTAAGGCCTGTAAACAGACTTTGATGTGCAAAATCGCTTCTTTAAAAAATAAATAACAATAAATTCTGCATGTGAATCAAACCAAATGAATTCTCATTCTAGGCTGTGTGAACAAGTTATACATCCCTGTGTCTGAACAAATAACGCAGCCAGATGAACTTGTCAACATGCACATCCAGATCATTTTGCACTTTTCCACAATGAGTATTAGATATAGAACTGTATGTATGTCACAGTATACTTTGTTGGGCAAGAGACTATATGATTTTATTTTCACACAATTATCAAGTCACAAAATGACTAACTCGACTTGCACATATATTTGAGTGGTATATTGAAAACCTATGAACTATGAACCACCTTTACATACAGTTGCAGACATTTCTTCCCTTCAAACAAACCACTTCTCTTCAACACATGAATTCTCCTTCAGAGACCTAAACCTGAACAGACAGGACTGAGTTTTAGCTGTGAAAAAAAAAAAAAAAAAAAACACTCTGTCAACCTGTGTGTGCATGTGTGTGTGTGTCCTCTGTCTCGCTGAGGCATAGCAGCACTACAGCCAGCCACCACTGCAGCTCTCTTATCAGCCTTCTCACCAGGCCCAGTCTCATCTCGTCATGCTATCACCCTGAGCAATGAGACAGGAGAGAATGCTAGCCAGCCAGGCAGCTGCAAGCATACTGTCCCCGAGTCCATCACCCCTCCCACCCCACCCCACCCCACCCCACACCCCCACCCCTCTGCTCGCTCTCCGTCCATGGTCTCATCTCCCTCTCTCTCTCTCCAGTTCATTCCTGCCTTTATCCAGATTGGCCTGTACAATATGTGGCAGCTGGGTGGATGAGTGTGGAGGGATGGAGAGAGATTGGAAGACAGTCCTACTGTCACACAGTAATTGGGGCAAAAACTTGGCTTATGTCTTAATGCCTCCTCCTCTCTCTCTCTCTCTCTCTGTCTCAGTGTTTCTCTTTCTCAATATAACCGTCTCAATCTTTCTCTTTCAATCAGCCTCTCTGTGTTTTTTCTCCCTCCTGTTGTCTCCGTTTTTATCTCTGGCTGTTTTTCTCTTTTATTTCTCCTTTCTCTGCTTCTCTGTGGCCGTTTACATGTGCACACACAGCACTGCCCGCACAGCTTCTGACACAACAGCCACGTTTAACTGTATAAGATTTAGCAAAGTGCCACCTATCTATCCAGTTATTATGTAAAATGAGGTTCTCAGGAGGATTCAAATCACAACCACAAAAAGAGCTGACCCATTAGCCTGCTTCAACTCTTTAAAATGGGATTACACTGTGTGTACCAGAAAGAAACTACCACATTTTTTATGCCACAGGCAAAATAATCAGGATTTGCTGTTGACATGGCTCATATGGTCCTTGGATTATTCCCTTAATTGCGTCATTTTTCCACCCATGTTATTGTGGTCAGTCTCTGTCGCACTGGGCACCTCCTGTTTACGCTTCCATGTAACCCTCCTGTTGTCTTTCTCTCATCACCAGGGCCAGAAGGTTGCAACCTGTTTATTTATCACCTGCCCCAGGAGTTCGGAGATGCGGAGCTCATGCAAATGTTCCTGCCTTTTGGCAACGTCATCTCCGCCAAAGTCTTTGTGGACCGAGCGACCAATCAGAGCAAATGTTTCGGTGAGTCAAACATCGACATCGTGAAGAGCAGAATGAAAGAAAAACAAATAAATAAATCATTAAAATGAACAAAGTCACACGGTGGCTGTGTTTGGCAATCTTCTCATGAGCCTTGGTGCTTTCCTGCAATTTGTGTTTGCTTTTGCTTTTATTCCCAGTGTCTATCCTAATCAAGTCGCAATTAACATTTTAAAGGTGGCGTTACATGCCACTGAGCAGGGGGGCGAGGAGGGACACAGGAGCAATACGTGCTCCCTGCCTTCATCACACAGGCATATCTAACAAGATGGTGGGGCTCGCTAACAGAAGGGGATGGGGTGGGGGGGGGGGTGAGAGGGTGCATGCTATGAATGAATGAATCCCTCATCTAGCTAGTGACCCAAAGATCCTTCTACAATTGCCACTTGCTCCACACATTGATTCATCACCCTCTCTATCACACCATTCCTAATACAATCAGTATCCATCTCCCCCTTCTCTACCATTCCCAGCCTCCTTTACTCAATAGAAAAGCATTTTCCCAGACCCCCTCGCCCCCCACCCAATCCTCCAGCCAGGCAACCCAGCAGCATCCCGCCACCCCTCCCCTACTTTTCCTCCGCCTCCCACACAGCAAACCAGTTCATCAGGGCGGAGGCGGTGCAGGTGGAATCCATGGGCTTAAAGAGATAATAATAGACTGGTGTGGGCCTTGCTGTTGATTCAGTTGGACAGCAACACCCAGGAGACAGACAGAGAGAGAGACTCCCAGCATTGGCTTTCTTTCAGTTTCTCCTCAACATGGCATGTCTATGAGGCTTTCTCCTCCTCTCTTCCCTCGTCTGTCTCTCTCTCCGTCCCTCTCAGGACAGTCTGTGTCTTCCTCTCCCCATGTGTGCTCTCCTCTAAACATATGCCTCTTGTTATCACTATCCGTCAGTCAACAAGGGGGAAGGACAAAGGGGCGTTGACCTCATCAGTCTCACCGGCTTATTTTCCACGGCTAGTAATTAAGATCTTGGCTGAAAAACAGCAATTTAACCCATGATTCTTTTGTGGGGTTTTTTTTCCCAATCATTTCTCCCTCCTTTTTATAGCAGAGGCCCCAGGGCTCTTTTGTAAGACATTAACAAATTAGGCAGAAGATGCTGTGCATTAAGGGGGATAAGTTATTAGGCCTCCAAGAACTTGGAACACTTCATCTTAAAAATGTGTGAGTTAAGCCTTGATGGTGCCTTAATGGGCGTTGTAGACACACGGACTTTATTCTATTTATTCTATATTCTATGAGTATATCTATACAGAGCATACAAGAGGAGAAAAAAAGATCGACAGACTGATGAATTGTCCATTGTAAAAATTTACAAAATGCGGCCTTGTTCATACTGGTATTAAGATCTCACTGTATCTGAAGCATGGTATGATGGATACCAAATGTCCGTGTGTTTTCAAACAGGACAAAATAGAATAAAATAATTGTGTCAAGTTAATTATGTAGAACATATAAGCAACCCAGTAGATATGTCAGTATTTTGTTAACCAAGATTTTAATTTTCCCATCCTCCTTTGAAAAAAAAAAAAAAAACTAAAGAGGAAGCACCATATTCTAATTTAGATAACCCACTTTTGTCTTCTAATTAAAAACTAAAAAACATTAAGTTAAATCCATCATCTAAATACAGCTAAAATGATCTAATAATGTCGAGGTTGGTGGTGTAAAGGTTAACTTACCCACTACACTGTAAGAAGCATCATGTTACAATATAGTAGTTAACGTTGATCATTTTAAATGAAATACTTTAAGCGGATTCCTGAGTCTCAACAGAAACGCAGTCTGTGGCCTGATTTCTCCGAAGCACAGGTGAACTACATTTTAGGATTTTGAGAGGAGATAATCAGACATCACTCTCTGAGATGGAGTGTTTACAGAGTAGCTTGAAAATTTCAATATGATGAAAAGGTCAGTGGAGGAGCACTCCAAGCATATTCCTATAAAGGATGTGTTTCTGAAGTAGGATTTGGAGTATACTCTTAAGGGATGTATGACTGTCAACACAGACAGGTGCCTGTTTTATTATATTTATTTGCACTGTGAGAAAGCAGACATGAATATGTGACATTGTGTTGATAGTAAGTTGAAATTAAACCCAATTTAAAACAGTTTACTCTTTGTGTTAATTTTGAAATTAAAAATACACATATTAATACTTATTAGTAGCCTGGGTTGTGCTATATTGAGTCACCAATATGAATGAAATATGCATTACGCAAAAACGCCTGTAGACATGTACTGCTGAGGAGTTATACAGTTGTGTTTTGTGTGTGTAATTTAACCCGGGACTCTATGGGAACAACATTAGTCTTCATCCTCTGCGTTTAGTCACTCAATATTGACTCTTAAAAGTGATCAAAGCTCACCTTGTTAAGTGGAATAAGCTGGATTTAGCTCAAAAATGAATTTCAAAAGGTCTCCTGAGAATGGAAAGACAGTCATACACAAGACAGGAAAGCCTTTGCTTTTTAGATACGCTGAAAAAAATATACACCAGGGAATGCAATTTACCTAAAGGGCTTCTGAAAACAGAATCAACCTGTTTTTTTTTTTTTGTTTGTTTGTTTTTTTGGCTGTTTCAATTTTTTGTTCAAGTCAATGCAAGTGGCCTTTGCAGGTTTGTATCAGCAGCACTCTTACCACATTTATAAAGATTCACCATCCTGAGGATACTTAATACTTTTTAACAGACACAAAGGTCAGGCATATCAAAAATAATCATCATATGTATAAAAATGTGAATTTTGCAGCCTCACCGCGACAAAGAAGCTTCAACAGATCAGCTGCAGGTTGACAAATTTGTTCCAATGGAGTTGAATAGTTATTTAGTAGATTTACAGTATAGTTAAGTTATAGCCGAGCTAGGGAAATTGTTTTTTCAGAGCCTATGAAGCAAGACCTCACCTCCACACTTCAGCCACCCCTGCTGCAGAGGAGTCTTCATAGTAGTAGCAGTGTAAGTGCACAAAATCAATACATAGTAACTTTTTTTTTTTTTTTTGTCGGTCAGTGAGAGCCTTATGTGGTGCAGCCTTCTCGGCTTCTCAGCCTGGTCCTCCACTTGTATTTTCCCCACTGTCAACCAGTAATGTTTGAAACTTTGTGCCTGTTTTTATTAAAAATGCATAGCATTACAACACATACACACATTCTGCTGATATGGATGGCAGCGGTGAGAGCCATACCTCAAACACTAGTAGTGTTTGTAGTATTGAGTTGCACAGCTCCACACAGTCAGTGCTGCATCAAAGATATGAAACATCAGCCGGTTACTTTGTCTGGAGAAAACGGCTGAAGCTGGAAACGTGTCAAATATGTTATTCTGCTATTATCTGTATACACGTGGATTCAAGTGCTTAAAGTTTGCAGTGCATTCTTTGTCCTCTCCTCTTCTTCTGTACTATGACCCCAAGCATCCTATCACCTTTTTGGCATGTGGATGTAAATGTGAGGTATGGAGATTCATTAAAGCCAGGGATAGTGTGAGTGTATGTGTGTGTGTGTTTGTAGGATTGGGAGGGGGATCACTGCCAACTGACAGGTCCTTCCCTGCTCAGTTTGTTTAAAGGGTTTGTAAAAGCAGCAGCCTTATCTCACCCACACTGACAAAAGCCTGCCCTCTCCCCCCAAATTAAATTGGACCCATAGCGGTGTGATCAAATCAGCTGGCAGGCGGAAAATTTGGGCCGTCAATCACAGAGGTGTCTGATAAGAGAAGGCAAGGAGTCCCGGTGTGGAAAGCTGTGGGCTCATTCCGCCTCGACACCCAGGTGATAACTCAGAGCAGCAGGCACCTCCCTCCTACACACCTTGCTCCTAGCATCTCTTCACGACCCCCATGCCCTTTACTCTTTACTTAGATAGACGCTCAGTCACACACGCACATGAAAATACACTTTCACACACACAGCGCTCTGCCACTCTTTCACGGTCAGGTAACATTTTCAGACACTGCTTTGCTCTAAAAATCCACACACAACATGACACCCCTTTTTTTTCTCCCTCGCTCTAATCTTTGAACACCTTTTCATGTTTTTTTGTTCTCTGTTCAAGTTAAACTCCCGGTTTCTAATGGCCCTTCTTCATTTGATTTTTAATATCTGTGTTATTAGCCTTTGTGGTATTTTATGTAATCTTTTTAATTCAGAGATTTTCAATTAATCTGCTGAAAAGAGAAAACAAAGACCTATTGTTGTGTCATTGTTGAGAGTTAAAAAGGGTCTTTTTCTCCCCTCTTTTTTTTTCTTCTCGCCTGTCTTTTTCACCCCGTCTCGTTCCTTCTCCCTTTTTCTTCTTCCCGTTTCTCTCATCTCTCCCCATTCTTCTCCCTTCATGTGTTGTTCCTTTTTTTTTTTTTTCTTCTCATTTTCCCATTTTTCTCTGCCCCCATCTCGCTCTTGTCTCAGGCTTTGTGAGTTTTGATAACCCGTCCAGCGCTCAAGCTGCTATCCAGGCCATGAACGGGTTTCAGATAGGCATGAAGAGGCTGAAGGTGCAGCTAAAGCGGCCAAAGGATGCCAACCGACCTTACTGACTCGTCTGCTGTCCGTACCCAGGTACAGTAACACACCATGCCATATAACACCATGTTGAACCAGTCAGGCCATACCTGATAAAACTCAAACTGTCCATTTTTTTACTTTCTAACTTGGTTACTGCTTTTGCACTTTGTCTTATTGCTGCAGGAGTTGTGAATGTGAAAGAACATTGCCTCAAATCCTAACTTAACGTTTGTGCCCAAACAAGAAATATTATTTTAAGTTCAAACCTGGGTGAGATATCCTTAGCTTTGATTTGAACTTTGATTAGAGCAATCATTAAATAATACTCTACATATGCATTATGTAAGATAAAATGTGTATTAAATCCTTAATAATTACAATTTAACAACTACAATATTACTAATTACTCTTCCTCTGACATTTCATGATATTTTTCTTCCAGGAACTTTTGACTTGCCTCAAAAAAACAAATGCCAACAAATAGCAATGGTATGTGGTTCAGTTTCCAGAGAGGTTTTCAGTGTAGGTGCAAAAAAGAAGGAAATTCACTGCAAGAAGTTCCCAGTCATCAAACACCTTCAACTAACAGAGCCCATCGTCCACCATTTATCCTTTGCTCTCACTTATATATACATATGAATGAAATTCGAAAACGCACTGATCCCTGGCTTGAGTGATCCGGGTCACTCTGATTCAGTGTCGCCACAAGCCCTGATGTGACATGAAATTAGCATTTAGCTTCAAGTGGACATGTTTTTTTATTTTATTTTATTTTATTTTAAACACGTTCACTGTGAAACTGTCAGGGCACTATAGTTTCTAAATTGTGTAGCCCCCCCCCTTGACAAACTCAGCCTCTTGAGATTTTTGTCAGGTTTCCCTGCTACGCTGAATTGTTTTCATTTCTTCTGGGGTTCGAAATTGAATTTGTACCTGCATGATACGCCAGTGTAAAGTGATGACATCATCAATACCCAGCTGTGCATAATTACCAGCGTACTGAGGACGGCGCCGAGAATCGATACGTGTTGTTAGGCTTCAGAATTTATGAAACCAGATTGCAACAGTTTCTCTGCTATAACAGCTCAGCATTACATCTCTGTCCGACGCTTAGCAAAATCCAGCGTCCTTTTCAGGAGCGCTTTTGTTTATGGGAAAATTCATAGAGGAGATGCACAACAACACAGAGTAGATTGATTGTATAACAACTTTTTACAAGACTACTGATGAGCATGTCGAGTAAATGCAGGATGTTTGAAAGAAAATTCTGTGCTCACAAGAATAGACAAATAAACAAAAAAGGTTGCTTAATGGAAAAGCACTTACTCACCCCATAAACTGCAGTGGCTTGTATAGTGATGGAAAACAGCACCAACTCGTGTAAGCACCATTTGGTTAGTTCAAGTGATGCTTCACCAGTCTCTTCTCAACTAAAGCAATCATACACCACTTCCAGATTTTGTCACTTTGTTTGCAAATATACCCAATAATAATAATAATAATAATAATAATAATAATAAAAGAAAACAGAAAAGTAATATTTATGTATTTTTATTTTAAGTTTGTGATTCTGTTTGGGACATTTTTTTTTCCACAAGGACATTTGTTTGATATTTGTTCTTGTGTTATCCATGAATACATGTCCATATCCCATTTTAATGACCTATAATATTGAATAATTTGATCATGGAAAATTTTAAATTAATTAATACTATTTACACAGAAAAATGTTGAATGTTATCTAACAATATTTTAACACCTTATTTTGTAAAATCTGAACAGAATATCATTTATGTGGGAACTTTGTTGTGTGGCTCTGGGGCAAATATTCAAAATGATATCAAAATGTCCATTTAACACTATGCCAGTGTTTACACATCCACAACAACAGAGTTAATTCACTAATAAAACTGAGTCAAAACAACCTATTGAAATCAAGCCTACGCTGTGTGAATGAATATGCTCTTCATCTAAAACTTTAAATGGGGCTTGTTTTTAATAAAGTACACACAGGACAACAGAGACAGCAAATGTATGGTTATCTGTTTCTGGTGCAAGTATATTTGTAACCAGATCTATTCAATATTTAGGTGTTCCTTACTTGGGCCCTTGAAAAGTCAAAGCTTTCATGCAAAATAATAAAAAGGATAGTTTACTTAAAGTTGCACAATCCCTCAATAAAGACTCATTTCACAGTGTCAGGCTTGATTCAAAGAATCATCGCCCATCTGTCACAAAGTGCAGCTGCCGGTGGGAAAATAATACTAAATAATAATGCTCTCTTCGCCCAATTGGCTAGACAACTTTTCATTACAATAACATAAGCCTGAATTATATTCCTCTATAAATAACAGCATGGTCACACCATTTGTTTGTTTTAGATTTGACTCTTTAAAAGCCACAAGATGGCATTAATGGAAGGTGGTGTGCCATATAAATGATAGATGCTCCCTTTATCCCTTGCCTGATAGCATTTGAATAGAGCTCTGTCCTGCTAATTGAAGAGAAGCTTTCAAAGCAGACACCCTGAGACGAGAAGCGGGGGGTTGTGATTTTGATGTAGCACATCAATGAGGGACAAATGGAGAATATCCTGCAACAGCACTGAATGACAGGACAGCCATTGAGATGTACTCAGAATGTCTCCAAGTGCAGACATTTCTCATAATAACATTCTGTCACTTTATTAGGAGGTGTGTGTGTGTGTGTGTGCGTGTGCATGTGTGTGTGTGACTGGTTGTTTTTCGTACGTGTCAGTCCACGTGTGCGCGTGTATGCGTGTGTGTACGGATGTGTGTTTCTCATGTCCTCCTTCGTCTCTGGTCTGATTCAATCCATCTCTGTGTTTATCCTCCGTTGTTACACCATTTCCGTTGTTGAGTTATTGAAAACCAATAGACCAAAACAAAGAGCAAACCCATGAAAACACTGAAAAAAAAAAAAAGCAAAAAAAAAAAAAAAAAAAAAATGTTACTGGGGCTTCTGAAGCCAGCTCCATAATCAAAGCTCTAGGTTTACACATTCTTAAAAATCTTATATTCAGGTGTGTGTTAAAGATTTGACCAGTCTACCTTTTTTCTTTTTTCTCACATTGCCTTGCATCGTGGCAGACAGTACACTGAGCTCTTGAGCAACAGACTAAAATAAGTAAAGTTCAGCAGCAACCGTTTAATTTCCTAAATTCAACTACATTCCAATGATGAAGAACTCTGATGAAACTTGAATGATGAATTTTTGTGTGTGTTTTTTAGGTACAAACTTCAATATGTAGATAACTTCAGAGGGCCCCATTTTATTTATTTTTTTTTTTCCCTCTAATACTGACAATTTCGCTTTGAAGTTGAATTAAAAACACGATCAGACAGCATTCTCTTCTGCTGGTCTCAGGAGCCCTGCTACTCTGAAATTGCGTTCGGTGTCTTGAAGATAAACTTAATGCAAAAAAGCTGAAGCACTCACTGTACGGCCACCCTCATAGCAAACAATGCAAGGCAAATCCAATTACTGTAGACAGGACAAGTTTCTGAAATATGCATTTCTGCCTTAAGGGTTATCTTTATGAATATAAAAACATCAATTCAACCTTTTAACCTGCAAATGTTGTCAGCCTGAGAATATTCCACCACCACATTGAGGCACAAGAAAAGGCCTTTTTTTGTGCTGTATTGAAGATTATTTATTCTGTTATTTCTGTTTTACTTGTCAATTTTTTTTTTCAGTTTTATGGTAATAACCATAATAACCTCATTTGATTTGTCAGGCAGAATAAAGTGAGAGTGTGGAACAAATATGGAAAGGGTGCTTTGAATTCTGACTTAAGGAAAAGAAAATCCCACTGTTTCTTTCCTTCTTTTGCACCCCCACCAACCTGGCAACCTGACATGGCCCATCACAGTGTGAGGTGGCCTTTCTCCGCTATAGCCACACCCCCCTACACCTGTCATGGGGCCAAGTTCCCACAGCTGTAAGTTGAACCCATGGTGTCATTTTCTTTTGGATGACGTCATGTGGTGGGACTGTGACTGCGTTGCATGACGTGGCGTTGATTGATATCTCTAAACTCTATCTCTTTATATTCTGCCCTCCTATGTATATATATATATATACTGTATCTTGTATATTGGCAGTTTGTGGAGTGCAGTAAACTGATGCCTTTCTTGGCTGGTACTTGTTGTACATAATGTAACTCACGTGCTGACTGGTTGGTTGGTTATAACTGGAAGTGGCCTTTAACCCTTTGTGCTATTGTACCGTGTGCCCTTGTGATGTTTTACTTTTTCTTGTGGGGTTCATGTGTATGGATGTACTGCATTTTCTATTTCTCTATTTCTTCACATTCACATCAACAGTGTTTTTTCAAGCAAACTATGATTTACTTATTTATTTATTTTTTCTTCTGAAAGTCTAATTCTTTGCAAAAAGGACCTTTTCCTCCGCCCGATCGACAGCTGTTTAGTTGAGAGATGGCCAAGATGACCCTATGTTTGTGTAGCCAATTAAATCTCCACCGTTCACGCAGAGAGCACAGGCAAATGTTGACACTCTACTTCTCCGTGGATTCCATCTGCACAGGGAGTACTTCTGCAAGATTGTTTTGTTTGCCTAACATGAGAATCACTTCCCATTTATTTATTTATGAGGGTGCAAACCAATTACACTGTGATAGCAGAGCTGCAGGCAGTGCTGTAGACCCACATGGCTAAAATCCGTCCACCACACAGCCATACTGTAGACAGAGATGTGTAAGCAGGGTGCAGAAATAGAGCAGAACACAAATACCTGGGATGAGTATTTGCTGCTGCCTATTGTTGTATATTTTAATAGGATTATGCCTCTAGATAAATGAGCTCTTTTTGTTTTTGCTGCTTGTATTTGAGATAATTGTTATTCAAAATTTTTATAATAAAAAGTCCGTGTGAAAGCGAAAAGCCAGCATATAGACTCACAGTGATAAAGGTCTTTTCTTTGCAAGTGAGTTTGTTTCTGTCCCCCCCGGCCAAACCCTGATAAGACTTAGTCGTTTTCATCGAACTCTTTCTGCCCTGTTCTCTCAGAAGCCCTGCAGGTGACTCTCCCCTCCATTGGTCTATCCCATGAACTCAGGGGGGTGTCTAGCCAGGCAAGCCGGCAGGGATAAGGTCTTTTTGGCATCAACTATGCCTCTTAACTGCCAGGTGTCTTTTATGGAGCCATCCAAGTAGGTGGTGGTGTGGCGGGGAGGGTATAATGCTGGGACAAAAAGGTTGTGGAGAAAGAAAAAAAAAAAGAAAAGAAAAGAAATTCATATTATTTGAAAAAGTTGGAGGGTGAAGTAGTTGTGGTGTTTTCAAAGAAGTTGTTTACTTGGGGGGGGAAATATATATATTTTAAAGCCACTGTGTCTTTTTTCTGCTTTGTGGTAGATGTACAGCGAGAGTTGCTCGTGGCTTATAAAAGAGAGCATCTGTAATCGGGGACTGTTAGTGCTTTATGCTGCTAATGGCCTGGCTCGCTTTGGCACACATACGAAACAAGTTAGAATCTCTGCTCCCACATCTAAAAGGCAGATCTATTATGAGATGGTAACAAGCTCATTTGCAGGAATGGAAAGGTAGAACAAAGAGCATCTGGGCGCGTGTTCTCGTAACAAAGTCGGACCCTTTCATGTTCACTTCCAGAGTGATTTGCAGTGATTTTGTAGCCTTTCTTCACCCACGTCATAGCTCACAACGTATTAGAGATGATAGGCGGTAAACTAGATCTTTTATACCCAAAGCTCGACAGCACAGACACATTTGGTAACAGTATAGCATATCAAGTCAACACAAAAGCAGGGGAGATGTTAGCTTGGTTTTTCATGGGATCCTAATTAGAGGTTATTTCTTGAAATATATCTTTTTTTTTTTCAGTATTGGACAAGCACCAGTTTTTCTGTCATTATAATCATTACACAAATTTAACACTCGCACACACGTGTACGTGTTTTCTTTATGTTTCCTTCTTGTTTTTTTGGTATTTTGTTTGTTATGAATTAACAATAAGATGAATGACAGCAACATCTCAGGCAACATTCAGCTGCATATTTTTTTCATGCAGAGAGATGTAGTCAGTTTAAATTAGGCCTTCTTTGGATTAGTGCTGTCACAGTGTAGATGTCTGTTCCATATGGTTAAAACACAAATCTCCCACCCCACCTCTTGCCCACTTATTTCTGGTTTTGATTGACACACTCCTCTTTTTTTTCCTCCTCCCCGTCTGTTTCTCATGCTGTTGGCTGTGCCTGTCAGTCTGTGTGATAACCAGGAACCAGCAACCCTGAGCATGTTTGCCGCAGCCTCACTGAATCACTCTCCTTATTCTCCCCTCTCTCTTTCTCTCCCTCTCGCTCTCTCTGTGTCACAGGATGAAGGGCCACAACACCTTATTTCCACAAGTGCAGTAAAAGTACAAAGACTTCTTGCTCTGCTACATATCATGAAGGAAGGGTGGTCCCTTGATCCTGCTGGAAACCCGCTGAAAGATTGGGTGACTGAGAGAAGGATCCCAGAGTTGTTTTTTTATTTTTTATTTTTATTTTTTTAATTTTTATTTAATTTTTTTTTCTTCGCAAATGCCTCTTTTTTCCCTGTTTTGCTTTGGCGTCTGTGGAAGAAGATTTTTTGCAGAGACCAACTTTTTGCTGCTGTTTTTTAGACATGATGGGAAAAAAAAAAACCTTTATAGACTCATTATGCTCAAAGCATGCATACTGACACAGGATATAGATAAACACACATAACAAACCAATCATACACATTTTAAGATGCTACACCTAAAAAAATGAAAAATGGAAAAAAAAAAAAAGAAAATCAACTTTGTACATGTATAAATACGTGCAAATGCCAACTCAAGTACTGAAGCAAACACATACACATACACAAACACACAAACACACACACCAGCCTGCTGCCATTTTGGTTTTTGTGCCTACACAGGTGTTGTGCTCTGTGACAGGGCAAGCTCTGGATTGAAGAGGAAAACGAGAAGAAGAAGAGGAGACAAGAGGAGAATCCAGGATAATTTACATGCATCATTCCTTAGGAAATAGGGACCAAAGGACTAAACGCTTTTTAAAAGAATATAAATATATAAATATATAAATATATATTTAAAAACTCATACCTTGTAGCTGCAAGTATTACAATTTACTCGTAGTAAAAAAAAAAAAAAAAATCATTAAATCAATATCCAGTGGCCTACTGTAAGTACGAATAAAAGAAAATGGAAATAATGTATAAAAAAAAGACATGGAATCGTAGTATAGGGGCTGATCTTTTGCTCTGGATGCTGATTTAGCACCAGGTTGTAGAATAGTAAAGTAGACTAGGAAAAAAAAAAATGTAGATTTGCTAACTTTTGCTGTTGTTTAAAAAAAATACTTGAAGTCGTAAAGAAAAGGGGGCAAAAATGGGGGGGAAAAAAAGGAAACATTCGTCTGCCCCTGTAAGCAACGAGTCTCTTTCTCTTGGATGTTAAGGTATCAGCCACTGGATATCTCGCTCATCATGATGTACAAGTCACTGCACTCTCTGACAGCTATGAACAGACTGTTCTGGATCGGGAAAAAAAGAATGACAAGAGAAAAAAAAAGACTGAACTTACTAATGTCTGTGCTGGACAGGGTGCAGACGTTTAAGGCTTCTCACTAGCCTTTGTGTTCAAGCGACAATCCACTGTAAAGACCAAGCAAAATGGACAAGGGGTGTCTTTTGGTTTTTTTTTTCCCTCTCCCTTTTTTTTTCTCTCGACCTTTTGTATTGCAACATGGGGTGTGAATTATAAAGCCACAAATTGTTAAAAGGAGATGGAGAGATGGACACATGCATGGTCATGAGGGGAGCAAAAGAGGATGAGGAGTAAGGTGACAGCTACTGAAACTGCCAGCGGATAAATAGAATTGGCCCTTATGGCATTAGAGTCCCCATCCAAAAACAAAAAAAATATGGCCGCTGTACACAACCAGGACTTATGTAGGCGACATGCCAAGGATATGTGTGTCCACTGGAGATGCTACAAAACTCTAGTTTGAGAAAAACAGCACCTTGGCAGATACAAACAAACATTTCTCTGAAGACAAACTCAATTCACTGTATTGATGGCAAAGGAGTGCAGGCTTTTAGTGTTCATTTAGCTCTGTCAAATGTAATGTAAATTCCACTGGTAACATATTCCCTGACCTGCTTTCCTCATATATTATACATAGAGCGTATGGGAAAATACTCACACATGCACATACACAGTTTAAACAGACTATATCTAAATTAGATCCAACAGTCACTCTTAACCATCACTCAGCTCGCCTGTAGCCTCTCTGACACTGACGCCAGGCAGGACAGTGTAAAGCACTCCAGTACTGTCACGTCTTGATTTAGACTCCTGTAGCCTTTATTTCTACTGTTTTAAAGCTCTGGATGCAGCCTCTCCTCTAAAGGCAGATCAATATGTTTGGAATGAGCCTAGAGGGAGGAGCGAGGCTGTTTCAGTCACTCCCAGTTTTCTCTATCGAAACACCAGCTCACATCCGTACACCAGCCCTTTGAGCACTGACAGTTGAAAGTGAGAGGCAGAGATAGGCAAAGGCAGACAGAGGGAGTGGAGGTGAAGAGAGAAAGTCAACAACAACAAGGAATCACATCGAGATCCTTTAAACTGATGCTTCTGGGACGATGCCCAATTATTTAATCGATATAACGAGAGGCAGCAATCAAGCCCCTGGTGACAAGCGCTATGTATTTGTGCTATATGCTTTAAAAAGAACGAAAGTGATGGAACTGGACTGGAGTTTGGTACCTTAAGCTCCAGGGTTAGGAACTACCAGTTCCTCTTCACTACCGAGACTTTCCTATTTGTCGTTCCTTTCCTCTTTCTCTCTTTCCAGTGAAAACCAGAGCTGAAGGAGGGACTGACAAAATGTGCTAACAGATTCCAGACTCTTTGTTGTACCGCCATTGTTTTGTAATTTTAATAATCAGAAGGTCTTTGAGCCCTTGATATCAGCATGCCATGTCCCCCCTCCCGTTCCCCTGTCCTAAGAGCAGCCATGCCTTTCCAGACCTCAGTCCAGTTGTTCGGCGGCTCGCCCCTCGGAGCAGTTTTTTTCGAAACCTGGCTAATGTCTGTGCTCACTACCCTTCAATTATCTCCTGCACCGCATTAGACATGCTATTTCACCTTTCCTTCTAATCACACTATAATCACCAGCCTCTATACATTAGCAGCAACCAAGTGAAAAATCTCTAGGATAATCACTTGGACCAAATGACGGGAGAGATGGTCCCCTGCATGCACATGGATGACAGAAGGAAGATTAGAGAGAATTATGTTTGTGCCTACTCGCTGGCAAGGCTGCTGACAGCTGACCTGGCACCAATAATACTGCCAAATTTCCCCAAAAAAGCAAAGGAGGTTGTGAGGATAAAACTTTCCATGTCATAGCAAGGTGTTAACATTGAGATTGACATTGCCAAAAATTAAAAGAGAAAGGTGGCTGGTAAAAACGTATAAATACAACTTGTTTTTTTCTTTACCACAAACGTTGCAGCAATAGTTACTTAAAATTGGGTCAAAGCCAACAATTTTGCTGGAAATCCTCAATTTTGTCGAAGCAGCTGCTGTGAGGCCTATGTTATTGTGCTTCTTCTTTTCAGCACATAATTGTGTCTCAACAGTCTCTACAGAGGGCGTTTTTGTTTTTTCACTACAAAATAACTTGTTCCACACTTCTTTCTTTTTCTTGCTTGTATCCCTGCTGGGACACCTGCGAAGCACAGTATTGTTCAAAACTGAAATAATATTTGTGAAGCACAGTAGCCCTTCAGAGTCAGAATGATGCCAATCAAAATGACAGCTTTTTTTTTTTTTTTTTTTTTTTTTAATTGCCTTGAAATACATGGAAGGTAAAAACCCAGCCCTCCTTCCTCAGCCCTCAGTCAGACCTTAGAAGTAGGAAGCTTCATGACTTGATGTGAAGCAGGTGAAGTAGGCCATGTCCAAGCTGTTCGCGCTCATTATTTACGTGACGCTGAACTACTCAGTAGCAGCTCTAATGTTCCATGAGCAATTAAATTTCCCGTGTACGTCTCGGCCAGCTTTGGTACGTTCTGCAACTGAGGTTCTGTCAGGCTGAACATGAACCTTGCACGCCTCCACTGATCTTCTCTCTCTTATACCAGATACTGTACTAGTGTACTGCTAATGGCAGGTTGAGTCCCCAGTGAGCCAAAATCCAGCCTAGCCTAGTATCCTGCTGTCTGCTTGGCCACCAGTGTAGTGTTTGTGTAGGCTAAATTAGGCAACATGGAATAAGCATTTCAACACTTTTAACAAGGGCCCTCTTATTACTTTTACATGCCAGGGAGGATGTTATTGAAGTGACATGCATTAAAAAAAGAAATTGCTCTGGAACTACCACAGCGAAGAAGAAGGAAAAAAAAAAGTTTGTTGGTTTTTGATCTTCTCATTCCCTCCTTTATTGACATGAGACTCTGCCGCCCTGCTCCCAGCCCAAGTCTGGTCTGGTCCAGGCCATGTATCATCTCTAAGAGCAATGACAAATGTCAACCCAGCAGGTACTCACCAAGCTGTTGCCAAACTGCTATTTGATATTTGCCCTCAAACTTACAAAGAGAAAATGCAACTTGGCAGTTTACCCTAAGGAAATTAGTATGAATCTAATCAATTACAAGAAAATGGCTGAAAGCAGTGTAAGGTATACACAAGTGTCGTGGGTTCTTTTTCAATAAAGCATTCAGACCACTTGCTCCTATGCTACTGATGCATGTACCCACTCTGACCTTGTATAATTGAATGAAAAACTGGGCGGTGTATACATAGTATAGCCATTTCCGTAGTTGCAACTACACCACTGCTCGCAAGGTCAGTACTCTGAAGATGCATGTTTCCTCAAAGAGCTGCAGCCAATGGCAGGACCGAGCAGAGAAGTGCTAGAGCATGTCTACGAATCTCCAACCCCCTGGGTGCATAACACTCACCCTAAAATAGCAGTGATTGTCAAGGAAAGGAAGTGAAATGTAATTGACTGAAAGTGGAGAGATAATTAAAGGAACCTGTTGGACAGGAGGGAAGAAATTAATGCCTCTCATTTAATAGCTGCTTTGGGAGAGAGCTTTTCCGTCATCTCACTTTAGCGCAGAAAGGGTTTTGCTGTGGAAATGGGATTTCGTATGGAAAAAGTTGGAGGTGGAAATAGGCACTGGGTGGAGGGGGGTGCTGTGTGCTAAACTGAAACTCCACAAAATCGCTCCCAAAACTCAGGGCATCAGGCGTTATGATGTCATGATTAGTGGAGAGGTTCAGAGCCTTGCCTTACCCCTGATCCTGAGGGAGGTCGAGCAGAATCACAAACGCGAGGCGAGTGGGAGCCGTAAGATCGCATCCCAACGCGGGGAGTGCTGAGCCAGCAGAAGGGCTGAAGAACCACCTTAACAGTGCTTTGGATTTACAGTATCATCATCAGTAACAGAGAAAAAAAAAAAAAAAAAAAAAAAAAAGATGCCATCGTCCACCTAACAACGCACAGTGAATCGCTGTAGGTGTGCAATTATGCTTAACAACATGGCTGAGAGTAATGAAGACAAAGACTTTTTTTATTCCTTAATGTAAATAGCCTACAAAATACAAAAACAGAGGAAGGTTGTATAGCAGTTTGTGTTGAGAAGCCCAACTCTGTGGGACAATGATGTCACTATAAATGTATCCACAGCAGTGCAGGGATCTAGGAGGGTTTTAGTCCTTTTAAGCCCCTTAAGTTTGGGCTGTGAACATGCATCCTACAACCCTAAGCGTTGGACCACGGCTTAGAGAGTATTTGACTTAGTGTCAAACCTAAGCCACAGCCCCGAAGTGATCCGTTAATTAAGATTCTGTGTACACCGACATGTCATGATTTTTCTGACAGAAGAAGGATCGCCTGTGCGGTAATTGGATTAGTCCAATTGAGGCTGATGAACAGATATGACAGTGACAGTAGAGTTCATCCATCTGCATGCTTACCGCTTGACAGTGTGACAAGAAGAAGAAGAAGAAGAAGAAAAAAAAAAAAAAAAGCCACCACCAACACCACCACACTTTTTCACATTCTTTGGGAGGTGAATGTTTGGGCTTTAAGACATTTAAGAAGCTAGTTTTACAAAATTTAACTCCAGGTAACAGTTTGTTCAACATGTACATAATAAACCATTTTGGATTATCAAACATTTAATACACATGGTTGAAATTACACATACATGGTTAGGCCGAGATTGGGAGAAGGGGACAAACAAGACAGCAACTATTGTAGAACCCAGCAGAATCCCCTGCCTGCTTGACCCAATCTGCCACTGCTCTCCTGACCACACAGCTGCGTTACTTCTGTACATACAATATAGCTTATTTTTCAATTCTGTTGAACCTTCTTTATAGGCCGTACAATAGATCATGTTCAAACGTTATAAAAAAAATTAAAAGAATAGTTAATATATTTCAGTGAAACTAAGAGAAGGAACCTATGAAATAATTTATCAAAAACAGAAGATAAAATGATTTTATTTCTTGTATAGTGAAGCACTGATGTTCAAAAATGGGATTTTATACTCGTGTTGGTAAATGGTTCTTTAGTTTCTCTCTTTTGTTTTGTTATTATCAGCTGAAGCTGGGATAGACCCATTGTCATGAGGTTTATTCGGATATGCTTTGATCATTTTTTTCTTTTTTTTTTTTTGGCTGCACAAACCCTGTATGAAATCCCTCAAGGACTGGCAAGTTCAAACAGATATTGCCACTGAACGTTGTTAAGTCAATACAAGAATTAACAAACTGCACTGTAAAGGGATGATTGATGGAACTGGTCATGTGGATTCAGAAAAAAGGAGTCCATTGCACAACTGAGTTCAAATGAATCAGCATTGCATGTTTGAAAAAAGAATCTTATTTGAGGCCTTTTGTTGTTTTAAGGATACTAAAGAAAAAAAAAAAAAAAAAAAAAGACAAAAAAAATTATCAAACTTTGCAGCCAGACTGGTTTTGAGACCTATGCTGTCATATCTCATTGTCTTAAAGCCATGAATGGATTCCTGTAATGTTCCTCTCTTTATGTAATTTCTTTTGTTCGTTTTTTGCAGGGTTGGTGGTAATCATTGACATATCTCTGATTTTTATCTTTGTTCTTACTGCTGGGAAGTTTCTTCCACAGTTTGTTATTTAATGTGACTTAATCCACTGAGGACATTGTACCAACAGTAGACAGTCAGGTTGATTTGTTAATCTGAGGAGGGAATTCTGCCTTAAACCCAGCCTGTTCTCTCTGACAGTACTACCTGTGAACAGTGGTCGGACACACTGTATTCTGGGAATGCCAAATGCTCTATCTTTAAAGGTTAAAAATCAGTTACAAAGACAAACACTTTGCCAGAGTCAGTTTTGCCTCAAGCCCATTTTGACACAAATGAGGATGTGGTCATCCACCTCCATTTCCATTGGTTACAAGGACCAAAATGTAAACAAACTCAGCTAACTGAGCAGTTTGCTCCAATCAAGCATTCAATGAGAGCCTTTAAAGAATTCACATTTAGTCCTAGGTAATTTTGCATCGTTGATCGTTGTATCATGAATCATTACATTCCCAGCTTCACTATCTAATTTCATCCTCTTCATTTCTTCTCATGAAAAATTTATTTATCACAATGTTTTGAGGTATTTATATTCACAATGAATGGCAGAATCATTTCTTTGATTATTTGACTTGAACAAACTGAGTTACCATTTCCTTTTTGTTTTGAAACAGAGATGTAATTTGAATTAGCGTTGGCTCGGGTCTGTTTCCCTGATTCGGGATGATATCTCCCATAGTGCTCCTGAACTCTGTAGTTCTCTAGTTCATTATATTCTGCTTAGACTAAAATAAAGCACAGTCCTGTAGAAGATTGAGCCTGCTTTGTCGTTTTTATCCATTCAGATAGGCTGATTAAATAAAACCTAAAGGTCTGAATCTATGCTGGCATACATGTGTGACCCTGTTTGCAAAGATTTGAAATGTTCAGTGTCCTCTTGTCACTTGGATTGTGGAGAGAATGCATTTAGGACATGTCATTGTATTAATTGAGCTAACAGCGCTAACCATATCCGAATACCAAATTAGATGAGACGGTTAGTAGAAAATCGTTTAAAAAGGGCGAATAATGCATAATAAATGGAAGGGAGATTGGAAGAGGGAGGGGAATAAATTGTGAATTGATTAAAGGGAAATGGATATTCAGCTCTTGTCTCATGGAGGTGTTACAGTGAAACAATATCAGGAACACTGGGTGCTGCAGCTTATCGTCTGTGAATAAGAAGCAGGACGGTAATCGATTAATCAGAGGTTTTCCTCATGCTGCGTTTTATTGACAGAGACGTTACGGTAAGGAGGGTCAGGTCACATTGAAGCCTGTGGTCAGTGTCCTTTTTATGGCTCCGAGTCTCCTCCTCCCTCATTAACCCTCGACAGTCACCCAACGCCTCAAGGCCCATTACAGTGGAGGGAAAAGCCCACACAATATTGTGTCCCACAAGTAACCCAAACCAGCTGTGTACAATGAGTTAGATAATCTGACTTGTTTCTCAAGAAATCAACGTGGTTCAACAATTGTCAGCAGCCACAACTGCGCATCACGACAGAAGGAAAACATCAAAACTCCCTGACAGTAATTGTTCCGAGAATAGAGTATGACACCTCAGGGACCATCAATGACCAAACCATCCCAAGACACCAAACATCATTTCTTGTTTATGGGCCTCTCTGGTGCGTCTGTGCAGTAGCATTGGTGTGGAAACAGATTTATGGTTGCTGAATTTGCAGGTGATAAAAAGGAAAAGAGGGGTGAGTTGGGGCGCTAACTCTTGGCTATTCACATGTTGACTCCGGAGCCGAGTCTCCGGAGACCCTCTCTCATTGTGCGGCAGACAATCCATGATTCCACATGACAAACTGGATTGTTCCTCGAGTGAGTCCTGCTGAATTATTTTGGTCCTTTCGATTGCATCTCCTACCCCTGAGATTTTCCTCTACTGTTGCCTTTGAGCCATAAGCCTCGACAGCCACCGTTGTCGATACTCAATCTGTTCTGTAACCCCTAAAGCTGATGAAATGTGCTAACAGGGGTTTGTTTGTTTGTCTCGAAGAGGGGGGCCAAGGGAAAGAAAATGGAACAACAAGACTCTTTTGACAGTTCCATTTTTTCCAATGTTTTGGAGTGAGGGATAATCATGGAGTATGGATTGGATAGGGGAAAGTTATTACATTTTGTTGTCTTTATCCTTGTTTGAGTTGTTAAAAAAAAGGTCAGATTGTTCCAAACATGGTTCTTTGCAGTTCCCGAGTTTATCCTCAATTCTGACTCCCCTACTCTCTAAGTGTGGGAGAGGAAAAATCGGTTTTCTCACTTCTCTCAGCCTTGTATCCCTCTAAATCTTCAGTGTAAATTTGACAAACACACAGCCTACTCCTGTCTGGCTCAAGTGTTTCTTGTGTGTATTTACTTTATTGGTGGTGCTGATTGGGATGGTGCGGTCTTATAAAGCTCAAATACTGCAGCTGAAAACGCAGATACACGTGAGTACGGAAAAAAAATAAAACTGGTGTTAAAAAGATCAGCCTAAATCCTTCTGGCCTCCTCTAGCAAGTGTCTTCAGGATTTCATTATCACATCATTCACATCAACAAATGTGCGTGCTGTGTCAAGGGTAGTGTGCGACTTTGTGATGGCAAATTTTATTCTTAGTTCTACATTTTAAGAACTGCATCTGAAATTAAACTACAGATTAAAAAAAAATGATTACTGTGAACACACAACATTATTAATAGTCAACATTTACTGTCAACTTTTTCAACACATGGAACAATTGATTAAAAATGACATTTTAATGGGTCTATGGTGAAGCGAACCAATTTCATCATGTCTTCTTGATTCTTTTGCAGTCGACATTAATATGTAATTGACAAAAATGCACTCCAAACCATTACTTTCATAAGCTTTTACATTGTTACCATGTGCCTCATTATACCAAGGAATGACTTGTCTGTAGGTAATCTTGAATAATGGCCTTTTAAACTTCTTAACTATGCCCTACACAAATATTTACCATATTGACTTATCACTTGTCACTTACCACGCATTTAGCATTTGACTTTTATCGTCCATTAATCTATCAATGCGTCCATTAGGGACACTCAAGCTTTCGGTAGCCTCTGCACACTCCAGCGGGCCTATTAGCATGTCCTTTAATGGGAAACATGTTGCAAACACAAAATATAAACTACGCCACTAAGAAAACTGAACATGCTGTCAACACTCTATAAATTGTACTTTTTTTTTTTTTTTTTAAATTATTAGGAAGAAAAGCAAAAGGTCTTTGTGCATCTACACGTCGCTAAAGGAGCATCTGAATGGCTATGACAAAGGGTGGTAAATTTTCGATTCCGTCCCTCTTAACATGCAGATTCCTAAATAACAAAAGATTATAACTAAATGAAAGTGTGAAGAAGACCTGGGTAAGCAAAGCTGCACAATCCCTTTGATCCTATTATGTATTACAAAAGCTTAATCAATATCTAATCAAGGGGAATACAGCATGCCATGTCTTACAGAGCTCTTTGTTGTCAGAGGTGAGGTTGCCATGGTGACTGGACAGGTGTGGAGAGCTTAGGCTGCAGAGGTATTGATGGAAATTAAGAAGCATTGATGAGACTTGAAGATGCCGGGATTGAAAAGGGAGATAATTAAAGCGAGGGATGCAGCGGGAGACGTGGGGGGGGAGGAGACATAGGATGGTGTAACTTGGACATGTAACAGTCTGTCCATGCTGTTTTCCACTGCAAGAGCAGGAAGTGGACTTAAACCCCTACTACCTGAACCACAGAGAGGTATGTAGAGCACCAAAACAATGCAACACACTGAGTTTACAGCTGACATTAAGGTTGGTTATTACTGTCAACTGCTACTGTTTGCAATTTCAAGGACTTCTTACTTTTACATAAAATGGAATATTTTTGGAGAGCGACTTGACCAAGAAAACTACACATGGTGACCAGTACATGCTACTAAAATACCACAAGTTTTAAAAATACATAAAAAGGTGCCTCATGCACATTTAGGAAGTAATTTCATTCCAAACTATAATCAGTAACCCAATTTAATGCAGTGGAGCTTTTTCCTATAAAAACATCTATCCTTTACAATGAGCAGTGTTTCACAACATTAATACAATTACTCAGAATTTGCATAATTTTACTTACTGCACATATCCCATGAATACCAAATGAAAGGGGAACACAGAGCTCACACACAGGCCTCCAGTTTTATATCTCAATTCTTTTGTCTCTCACTTTGAGGTAACTCACAGGGAGGTAAAACTGTAAAAGGGAAGATAAAGCAGGTGAGAATGAGCGTGTTAAAAAAAAGGCACAAAAACATTTGGAGAAAAAAAAAGATGATGTCACAGCGGTGAAGATTGTACTGCAGATTGTGCCGGGCAGTACATCTGCACTCTGTCCGAATGGCAGGAGTCCAGAAAGTTGTGCCCATTCTGGCCATCGGCCCTGCCCAGTCCCACTGAGAGCTGTCTGTCAACACCTGATTAACACTTGAGATAATAGGTCATTAAAGTTCCCCTTCAATCAATGAGTCCAATCGAGTAATCAAGGCCGAGATTGAATGAACCCAAACCAGCGTGGAGCCCAGTGGGAGCGAAGGGCCTTTAATCAGTATCGGAGAGAGAGAGTTGCTTTCATTTGTAGATGTATGCAGAATAATACAAAACCATGCAACTGCAAATCTGGTGATTCCACATTTGTGAGTCATCATTGTGCACCATTTTAATAAGCCAAGAGCATCTTTTGTGGGTGTTTGTTTTTCACCCTTCAGTGGTAAGTGACCTCAACATGCCTTCTTGTCTTAAAAGGTTTATGTGACCCACCGGTGCCCCGTGCTGTCCAAAGCTCTGTGACACACACTCTCCACCCCCCTGTGTTTCTGTGATATATTAGCTCTGGCCTTTGTTTAAATCTCTCTTGGTATTTGGCAGGTCAGTGTTGTTTAACCTGCCACCTTTCAGCTGGGAAATTTCATCCATTCTCATAAATCACACTGAAGTGTCATTATTTTCTGATTACTGTCTTAATCGCACAAATACACAATTATCGCTGCTTATAAGCGTGCCAAATTACCACACATGGATAGCTACTAATTTCTGAGACATGATATACACACACATATGCATGTTTTATTGGACTATCGCATCACATGTTCACTCGCCGTTTGTAATAACACACAAGCACGCACGCCACCCTGCACCTTTAGATATTGTGAGGGTTTGTGTGCATGAGCTCACACGTGTGCACGAGCACTTGACTGAGTAGCCACTGCCGTCTGACAGCTGAGCTGAGCTGAAGTGAAAGCGTGAGGCCGGGTGACGGAGAGAACAGAGGGATCAAGCATTATCATCAAAAACGACTTCGGCGCTCCCTACTGCGGCCTCACAGCTTCCTCCAGTCAAGCTGTTCGTTTGTTTGTTCATTTGTTGTGTCAGTGTGGCTTGTCCGTCTTTTTGAATCAATATACTTTTCAGCTTCTATTACTTACTGGGAGAAAAGATGAGCAAAGGGCAAAAAAGTTGTGATAGTAACAGAAAGGTGAGGACACCTCCTATTTTTATCTTTATGAATCAGTATTCAGATCACTGATTCTTAATATCTGATTCATGTCTTCATTTATCTTTATGTCTGAGAAATTCATCAAGCCAGAATCACATTAAAAAATTCTACATCTATCTCCTGCATTGCTATTATGTCACCTAACAGAGGGATAGAGGTATCCAGAGGTGTATTTCTCCCACTAATTCAGCTGTGGTTTGTTGCTGTAGGAACTGGCACACATGATGCCAATGTGGTTCATAAAAAGACATATCACTGCAGGGAAGTGTGCCTAATTCAGCTCTGAGAGCAGCTCTCGTAAAGAGACATTGTGGCTAGCCTACTAATAGAGCTGTGAGGGGAGAATGATGCAACTCGGAGGCAATGCTTTAATTTGCCCTTGGTTTCGCACACGCGTCTAGGAACAGCCACTCTGTTCCAAAGCTGATTGGCCCGTTTACCTTTAGACATGGGCCAACCACTAGCCTCCGAGGTATGAGGTAGCTGGATTTAGCAAGTGTTCAATTTTGTTTTGCTGTGTTCCTTTTCGGCCTGGGTAGGTCAAATGTGGCAGATGCAATCGCTGTAGTTGTAGGTGTAATAGTGGAGTTTTTTTCCCCTTCAGTTTCCTTTGTGCATATAGGACTCTTTGCCTTCCACATTACTTTTAAATCCTTAAAGTTCATTCTTATCAAAAGATGTTTGCAGTTCAGTCCACTGGGTCCAGAATGCTATTTGTATCTTAGCAACCTGTGCAGCAACAGAGGAAGATCAGAGAAGCTACTTATTAATCTGTTGCTATGACTACGGTGGTAGGCAATAACTCAGAAGATGCTTTAACCCTTTCTCTCTAGACTGCCACCCCCGATCAACAGACAGACGGATAATGTTCAGAGCATTTGGTGGAGGGAAGAATCAAAGCCCGCATAGCTCGTTTCTGCATGCATCTAATTTCTTTTCTCTTTTCGTCCAACTGCATTGTCGACCGTGTGCGTGCGCGTGTTTCTGTGGCACATCCCCAGCAGAATATGTTTGCTCTACACACCAAAGGAAGTCATAACCTGTGCACCATCTCGATGAAAGCAGAAACAAAGAACAATCATTTCCTCTTTTATTTCCCTCCGCCAAGTGTTGAGAATACTTTATGGCATATGCATAGATGTAGCACATTTGACACAGAGTCTCACAAGCACAATCAATCTGACGTACCCACGTGAAAGGGTGCAGATGTTTCCATTTTTTTCTGTATACCTCCAAACAGGGACACCGAGCGGTGACAAATGCTTTCCGTACCCAGACTGAAGCGTGAGCGTGAACTGATTTGAATTGATGTTATTCCAGGAGAAATCAATGCATTTTTTTTTTTAACAGCTGCAATTACGCCCCTCACGTCAATTCATCAAGAGATTTGCATGAGGTAATTGTTGGCGCCACGTCTACTGATGCATTTTTATTACAATTCAATTAGGAATTGAATCCAATTAGGGAAGTCATTCCAATCAACCAACAGGGGTCTCTGCTCAAAGCAAAGCCTACAGTATGAAGAGGCTGCTGAGCTGAAGGACAGATACTGAGCCAGAGGTCCATCCATTGTTTAATCCCAAGCCATTTGCATTACCTCTCACAATGCATTTTTACACAGAAATAAAAAGTGAAAGCCATTTACCAAACAGTAATAAAGTGGTCTTCTGCCACCTTTGTGCTTTTACAATTTTTTTCTTAATATGATTATTTTTTCAGTGACAAAGTATAAATCACCAACTAATAAGAACTTAATTAATTTGTCTCTTTTTCTAATTTCTTTCCTTTTGTTTGGATTTTGTTTGGGTACATTAAGACATCAAAGCAATCACACTAGGCAGCCAACGATTGAGATTTTAAATTCATTCATTAATAATAAGAAATTGTTGGGCATTTTAAGTACTTCTCTTATGACTCTTTAATTACTTAAGTCCTAAATGAAATTAAGTAAGACGGAGACGTGAGAGTACAGATAAGAAATTCAATCAACTCTGACAAAATTAGATGTTTGTGAGCTACAAGCATGATACTAAAGTTTTGTATTCTAACCAGTGTCATTCAGTGACAGATGTACATTGATTTTTCAACTGAATGGAAAGTGTTGCCTGTGATCATCCATAAACTCTTTAAGTTAGACTTTTACACAAGATAAAAAGCCTAACCTCCAACTAACCCTGATGTTTACCTCCTCACCAGATGACACAATATCAGTGAAATACACACACAATAACCCAACCTGAAAGGAAAACTCACAGGGGTGTTACACACTGTTTATGTGCTTGTGAGAATTATCTTCCTAATAACATTGTCAGAGGGGATAGGCAGAGGTAGAGCTGTCCTACCTATTCAAAAGAAGCTAAAAGCGTTGCTTTTGAGGTTGGTTTCTCATTATATGACATCATGTTAATATCCTTTTTTTTTGAAGAAAAAAAAAAAAAAAGGAAACTGCTAAAAACTTGTCCTGAGGTAGACAGAGGAGAGGGTGATGGTGGCTGTTTTGGCTTGCAGAAGCACCGGTGCCTTTGATCTCAGAGCTAAGTGTGTCGATTGGTCGTGTGCACGCTGCTACTGCCCCCTGGGGGAGAGGCTGGGGATAATAAGAGCTAGGAGCAGCAGATTGCTCCTGCAGCTTCAGCACTAAAGAACACTCTTTCTATCTACCAACAAGGAAACTTGTGAGGAGTAAGTACTCCCATGGGTTTTTATCATCACCATACTAATCGGATCAGCTTGGGAAAAAAATGACAGCTTGTGTAACTCAGGTGGTTATATGGCCATGAGCACTAATAAACAGAGAGCTGTTACCGTCTCTGCATGCAACATCTGTGGGAGCATGTGGAGACATCTAACAGGTCCAACATATCCAAAAATTGATTTTTTTTTTTTTTTAAAGAATCTCAGCAGCATAATTACAGTTTCAAACTGACAGAGACAGGTATTGCATTTTATATTTTTCCAAGTATTATAAACGTGGTGAGGATGACATCAGTGTGTCACTTACGAAGACAAATACCTAACCTGGCATTACTCAAAGTTTCCCTCTTATGTCTTTTTCTTCACTCCACTCTGCAGGAAAAACAGCCAGTACACAAAGGACTCTGTGATTGAAGTCATCAGTACAGCTTTTTTAGTTTTTTTATCTCTCTCTTTTTTTTTTTTTGTCATGATAGCAGACTTTTCAAGGAGTCAAAGTAGACTCCCCATCTTCCCTCTGCCTTTCACATGCAGCACAAAACACACATAAAGACACAGATGCACACAAACACACGCAGAAACAGACACACTAAAATGTAGCTGCGGCAAATGGAGGTGTGCAGATTGCCCACTTAGACTCTTACATTATCTTTTTTTTTGTGTGTTTACTTTCCATTCTCTGCTCTCATTTTCAGCCTTTCTTCTGTGCTCCTTTTTGGGCCTCGCACAGTCAGGTGTGTGTGTCTATTTCCTATCCTCATTGTCCTGTCTCTTGTCATCCTTTCACCCGTCCCTCATCTCTCTGCCATCATCAAGGACCCGGTGGCCTCCTACGTAGCGCCAGTGGAGAGAAGGGTCTGTATCTCGGCAACGCACCTAGCAACCGCTCCTCGTAACTATGGATTATAACCTGTTGCCAAGGGAGACAGAGATGGAGGATTGATTTTTTTTTTCTTAGGGATGAAATTCAAAGTGAATTAGATGCATGAATAAACACTGTATTGGGACAGGACACACCAACATTTATGAATGGTGACTTTATTCATTTACAGTTGGATTTGTGAGCTTTATACTTTATCTTGATATAGATTATCATAGATTACCTGACTAACACAGAACGCTATTTTTATGATATGAAGCACTGCCTGTGGGACACTGTGGGGTTATAGACAGTTATAGGCTCAACTACACATTATTACTTTATATTTTTGATATTTAAGTTTTACTGCAATGTAAAGAAATGAGAAAAAGAGCCTTACTAACAATGCACCCATTAGGTGTCTTCAATTTTGACAAATTAGGCACTAGATATATTTAAAGGGAACTATGTTTGATTTTATTAGTAAAATAAAGTCAACTGAACTGTTAAATTGGTTTTTGTATTGCACTCTTTTAGAGCAGCATTAACTCTTTTTTAATGTTATTTCAGTCCCTCTTTCTGATTCTTGAATATTGGCATTTATTTGACTAAATTAATGAACAGAAGAGAACACAGTATGGATTAAGGTTCATATTTTATCTGTGACATCTCACTGATTTGTTGTCTTTGAAATAAACAAGAAATCCACTGAAAATTGGCACACTATTAGAAAAGAAAACAGCTCTAATAAGAAAAGCACACGCACGCACACACGCACACACACACAGAGTCCCCTCTCTCTCTTCGTTTTGGTGCTTCTCACCCATTCTCTCTATCACCCACTCTCTGATGAGTGCTTTTACATGGCCACACAAACTTGTCATTAAACTAACCCGCTATTTTCCATCACCTCTGAGCTAAATTACCACACTCTGCCTGGCATCCTGTGGACCAGCTCGTGGATATGAAAGCCCACAATTCCCCTGCTATCACCTCTCTGGGCTCTCGCAAGCGGACTAATGATAGCCTGCCACCGGAGAGCTGGTGGAATGGAGCCGTAATGTCCTTGGAAAGTGCAGGCTGGTGAGCCTGCTGTGGGAGAGGGACCTGCTCGGTGTCAGGCTCACTCTCTCTCTCTCTCTCTCTCCTAGTGTGGATAGCCTGCATCCTGCGGCCTCCGTGTTAATGGGCAGATCCTAGCTTCAACCCTGATGGCTGGATGCTTGTGATGGGGGCATGAATCTGACAGAGGTCCATGTCATTAGCTTTCCAGTGTTCAACAGAGAGTACTAACACTCACATGTATTACAAAACACACACACACACACACACACACATTCCTATACCAATGCTCTATGGTCTTGTGTTAGCTGCAGTCATTACTGAACATCCTCAGCTACCTTTAAAAAGGAAAGGCTGGGCTACAAACAATCAGTACAATAATATACACATATACTATATGCTGCAGATATGCTATTGTAAATGATATAGTATTTCAACCTTTAAAAATTCATTCACAAACATTTGTTTTTTTTTTAATCATTGTAAATGCGATTTGTTTTTAAATTCATATTTGTAAAGGTTGGATTTTCCTCACAGTATACCACATATTTTGATTATTATTTTTCATAATTACACTAACTTTAATATACAATACAGCACCTATTACTACATTATACAATACTATTATGATATCTATATTTCACAATATACCAGCCTCCCCCTCAACAATGCTGTTGACTGACATTCATCTGCGTTGGTGACTGAGGCCGAGGTCAAGTTAGAGGAGCCCTGAGCAGGTTTGGGCCTGTGCCTTGCTCAAGGACTCTTGGACAGAAGTGCAAACAGGACACACAAAAAGATTTCCTGCACTCCCAGTGAGACAATCGGGAACAACCTGATCTTACTTAGTGTTTCATATTATGGCTGAAGACATTTTTCCTTGAAGTTGTTACTGGCCATTTTTGTAGAAAAAATATGTAATGATGTGTCATCGTGTTAATTTCATGTAAAGCAAACTGTTCCATGAGGATGGGATGAGTTTGTCTGTATTTCATACATACAAGATAAGCAAACAAAACCATTTTGCTTTTTGAAATTAAAATGACTCCATGCCTGGTTAGCAGGAGGCCTTTGTAAAGAGCCGGTCCAGAAACAAACATTATTTAATGTGTGTATTTTTCATTTCTGAAGCCAAGAGAATGACTAAGATTTTACTCTCTAATCTCTTGAAGTAGTAGAAGATGAATCATAAATTCAAATTGTGAGATAATTCAAATTAAGATGCAAAAACAAATATTTAGTACTGATGAATGAATGAATAAATAAATAAAACCAGAACTTTCTATTATTTTGGGTGAAATAAAGGACACCTTTTTGCACCATGTTTCAGAAGCCACAGGTCTGACTCGTGAAGAAGACAAATCCAAATCTCAAGTCTCAGTGATTTACCACCACCTTGTGGTTGCTTGGCGGTACACTGCAAAGTAACATTTATTATAATTAAGAAAAAGGCTAAGTAATATGCTTTTCTATATACATGTGACACAAACAAAAATATCTAGTAAACTAAGTGATCTACCTACAAAACATTGCCATGCAGGAAGGCCATGAGGTACATACATGGCAAGTTTAACTAGTTATTGAGTTCATTATTAGCATAGTACTTAATCTATTGATTTTAGATTAGAAACTCTGATATAGAATTTGTATTTTGTAAACGTACTAAATACGGTCTATTGTAATGCAGTTTAGTGTGCAATAATTGTGGATTCCAAAACAATTTCATGAATTGCCATTTTTCCATCTTCATTTTTAATTAATGTCATTGCTTTAATATCCCTTTCATTGACAGCAGCTTTCATAGTCATTAAATAATAACTGCATTTTGTAGCACATCTGTGAATCAGCACCAACAAATAAGATGGATCCATTTCCTCTACAAGGTGTAATATGCCTTTACACCACATGAGGGCAGTAAGAGTCTGCAACAGACACAGTGGACGAAGTACAGTGAAGCCCTCATGGGAACAAAGGATTAGTTGGTGGTCCAGCACAATCAAAAGGCTGTTGTATGTAAATCATGTAAATCCACTATGGCAGAGGAGGGTTATGCCAGTCTGATTTCACGCCCAGTCAACCCACTCGAAACGGACCTCAGGCCAGCATGCCCGTGGCTGAATATTTGTGGGGGGGGGAGGGCATTGTAAAAAGTCAGCCACTGACACAAAATCATTTTTCTCTACAATTGTTTTGTTTTTGGCAGTTTCCATTTGGGGATATCTTTTGGCTTTGATTCTATGTCTGTCCACATCTACGACTAAACTTCTAAACCGACTGCAGTGCTGTGCTGAAACTTCAGGAAACACTGAACGTTGCTCAAATACTGTGAAACAAACAGCAGCTGACAGGTAAAGGTTGTCAGCTGTAGTTAGTAAGGAGAACTCTGGAGGCCATGTAGGTATAATACTGTAGTGATCACTGGTCAGATGTTGGTCTTGCCTTTAACACCATTCCCAGTTAGGAAAGTTTAATTATCATTCCAGTCAGACAATCACCTGGGGACAATGGGAGATTTGCAGTGTGGGTGAGTGAGTAGGTAAATACTTTGGGAGAGGAGATAGGGACACAATTAAACTGACACATGTAAATCTTGGCAAAATGGGATGCATGGAGGTGAGGGAGCCTTCTCAAGCAGCTAATTGATCAATTATGTACACAGAGGCCACTCCTGGTGAGGTGTCGTGTTGGAGGCTAAAGAATGGGTGGGAGATAAGAGAAGGTGCTAATGACTCATCTGTGGCTAAAATATGAGTCTGGAGATAATAATCCAGCAGAAATGGCTGAGATACTGTAGGAACACCTGGTGGTCAGTGTAATGTATTGGAAAGCATGCCAAAAGTCAGTATGGAGATAGTCCATGTGGGTGTATGTCTCAGAGTAATGTCTGTGTTAAATATTTTAGTTGTGTGCATACGTAAGGGACCGTAAATTTCTCATTTTGTCTTTCTGCATTCATCACGCTCTACAGTTAATTTTTTTTATGTCAAAGACATAATATAGTATTTCTGCTTCTTTAGCTGCCAGTGCACTTTCTGCAGAAATATATTTCATTTCATTCACACGCACAAAGGGACATGTTTGTGGAGATACAGATGCTTCAGCCTTTGCAGAGGCTTGCTGGCTGAATGAGGGGAGTTGTTCACACACCAGATCCCAGAGCATGAAAGTCCATAATTGGGCTAAAATATCACAATTTGTTTTTGCTGCCTTGTGAAAAAGCATTTCCAATTCTGCCTCCTGCATCACCGCTGCCATGGAGTTTTAAGTAAACCAACAACACAAAGCCTTGGTGAGTAAGAGGACCCAATAAAAAGAGCACCTAAAAAATACAGTGTGGTAATCAGCAACAATACAAACTACGGTCTCATACTATATATTACCATGGAGTTAAATCAACATCTCTATGGTACAGCTACAGAAAAAAAATATTAGCTTCACAAACCTTGGATTTCTCTCTCTCTCTCTTAAAACATATGCAGCCACCTTCAAATGAGTCCTCAATGTCATACTCCAAGTTTTCCTAAGTTACATCAGGAGTCTTTTATGTTTTAATGTGAAGGCCTGTCTACTTATGCCCTTTGTTGCTGTGCAAAGTACTTTGTCAGAGCTTTTTTTTCTGAAAGTGCTATACAAATAAAATTGACTTGATCTGACTTAAATATAAATGTGGAACACAGGCAGTTCTGTTCCAGTTTGAAGATTAAATGTCTTTGACATTGGCTTACGTCGATCATATCTTGCCCCATAATGGGGCCGTGTAAAAGTGCATTATCGCCACACTTGGGAAGAAGATAATACATTGACGAGAGACACGCTCTGATGTTCTAAATGTGTGGAGTAAGTGGCGCTGAACGAGACGGGCTCCAGTGCTGACAACCAGGTGGACAGGTCCCCACCCTCATTCCCTCCGTCTTTCATTTGAATAATGCATGCTAATTACCTACTTGCCGAGAGCAGAACTGTCACCCCACAGGCCCCAACAGACATTTCCATGAACATACGAGCACACATGCAGACATACACACCAACATGCACACTCGCTGGCACAGATACACACATATAGTGGCTGTCACTGCGGCACTTCTACTCACCTGCTAAACACTGGCACATTTACAATAGAAACTTCAGAGAACCTAGTTGATAAACTTGAGGGAATTCCTTTAACAAAAGCACCTGTCAAGGCAGTATGTAGGCTAATGATAGACTACCTCCACCACTCTGCTGGAAGAGCTGAGCATGGCACTTCTAATGCTACAGTATTGAACAGCTGTTTTTAGTCACAGAGACTGACAACAAGGTTGATACTTTACTCAAGTAAAAGTGTTGTTATTTTGATTAAATTTGATTTATTTTAAAATTGACAATACAACGCAAAAAGGATTTAAATGTAAAGTATCTCATTTCCATCCTCTATGTGTATAATTTCAAACTTCATGTCTTGCAAGTCCTATAAAAAAAAAAAAAAAAAAATCAAGAGGGGCTCTACTACGAGAGACAAATTTCCTGTACCTTTTTTCCTTTTTCTGTAAAGGGTTAACTCACAATATATCCTTATAAAAAAACCAAAAACACAGTAGCATGTATATACATATACTATACAAATCCAAACAATGCAAAATCCTGTGAATCCTACTGACATGTGTATAAACACACCCACAAAAGAATATATATGCATACTGGCTCTCTCCCACACATAATCTCTAATACACACACTTCTGTGTAATACAGCCCTAGCATGGGACTAATGTCTGTACCTATGCTGAGTCCCACACCACTTACAGTATATCGTGGGAGCTCAGAGGTTCTCATCCCATTCATTTGAGGCTTGGTTACACAGAAAAATCCTCAGTTGGCCAAACGTGCAATTCCACTGATGAGCTTCCTGGCTGCATACCTAATACCGAGGTAAATCTGGCAAACTGTGTGTGGGTGTGTTTTTATGAGTTTATTGTGTATACGGTGTGCCTGTGTGTGTTTGTCTGCATGCATGTGCGTGCTCCCGGACAAATCGCAAACAAAGTTGCCAGCGCTTGCTTCTCCAACTTCCACTCCCACAACAAAAGCTGTGGCAATCTGGGACTAATTTGACCCTCCTGTCTGTGTGCCTGTGAAAGGCCTGCCATTGGTATGCAAGGCATGGTGCGTCCTCAACAATAATTCGGGGATAAAAATCAATGATGCTGCCAGTGAACGGCCCATGGTTTTTACTGGCTCCATCAGTGACTTTGGGAGGGTGTGTGTGGCTCTGTGACACGAAGGTTTGACAGATCTTCAACAGCTGTGTTGGTGGAGGGCCATGTGCGGGTGGGGATGAGGATGTTGACAAGGCTGTCCATTAAAGCTGCGAGTGACACATGAGCAGCAGTAAAGCTGGTCTGTCCCATGCCCATCATCACTGTCACCATTTTGCCACTGCGGAGGGTTCAGCCCCGCATTAATGGATTCCTACTTGACGGATTCCGCTTGATCACATCTCAGTTGAATCTCCATTAAGATGTCAACGCAGTGCTTAATGTATCTGAGATTTTTCCCTTCGTCCTGCTAAACCGTTATTTATGACACTTATTAGGAAGCGTAACCCGGCCATCAATTAATGTCCTGCAGGCATGCTAAGCAATTGGGCCCATTGGCGTCAGACCAAATGTACTGGAACGTCCATTAATACTGCAAAGCACACACAAGTGCCCACATTCAAATGAGCACATTCAGAGACACACAAATGCTCCTGTCTTGGCAAAGCTTTGCCTACATGGGCATTCGCAATTTTCTCAAGTTGCACTTTGAGAAAAGGGAATAATGTCAACATACCATTTCATTTAATGAAGCATTTTCTTTGTCTCTGTCTTTGTCCTATATTATCCTAAGTGTTGTTAAATAACAACTATATAATGTTATTTTACAGTCATGATCTAGCCAGCTGCTATGGAAAATATATCCACACCACTGGCTGGATTCACACGCTATAAGAGTAAAAGGTCTCTGGTTTAAAGGTCAGTTGATGAGATTGCATCCAGTGAAATGTCAAAAATCAGTGAATTTTACAAGACTATGGTGTGTGGTACCACTTTGACACTTACTGCAAGAGAGGTTAATACACTGACAATGAAATGCCTGGTAGCACCAAAGTAATATGACATTTTAACTGCATTTAATAGTGTAAACTTTCTGACTTCACCATTTAATCTTTCTTTCAAGCATCTGTAGCATTACATTAAAATGGGAATTAAAAAGACTTTGAAAATATATTACTGTGTTTTATATTTGAAGGCCCCTGGAAGAGTCCCTATCACCTCATTTACTTTTCAAAGCAGAGCTAATGTTAATTGTCTTCATCATGCAAAGTAATCAATGACAATATTTTGCATTTCTGGCGAACTTGTGTCTACATATACAAACCACCAGATGCACTGACATATGAATTGGATAGATTTTGTGGGTTACATGGAACCATCAGGGTGAATGAAAACAATTAATTATGGTGACTGACATCATGTCAGGCTGCACTAAATTGAATCAGTTTTTTTTTTTTTTTTTCTAAATCTCTTGCTGTAGCAAAGAGGTTATGAAAAATACGATGAACTTGATCAGTTGACTGCACCTCACCCATCATACATAACAGAAGTTATTGTTACAGTTGAAACAGAAAAAGGACAAACAATCACAGAAATGAATGCTAGGACCAAAATTCCAGACAAAATTACGTTTTGGCTCTGTAGACCCTGAATCTGAGAGGCAATTTGCAAATACATCAGCAATGACTACTCACTCTTTGCCTGCCTTGTAATCAAGTAGTTTTCACTTGCAAACAACCAAAATCAAACAGAACACAAAACAACCTGGTTATGAAGAGACACGGGAGGTTTTGTTCACTTTTTTTGTTGACCAGCGTGTGTTCTGTTGTTGTTTGCCATTTTTCTCGTGCAGACAGCAGCAAGGAATAAGTTATAAAGTTAACACTGCCACAGCTCATGTAATATGGCCCATTATTCATTTGATGTGGGCTTGTGTTATTAAAATTCAACTGCCTGGATGAAGATAAAGGACAGGAGTAAGCACAAGCTGTGTATTGAGCAAACTGGTTCCTGTGTGTGTGTGTGTGTGTGTCCATGTACCCCTATAATACCAAATTATTTTTATCAAATATTTTAAGTTAAGTCAAATCTATCTTTTTAAGATCAATCTTAAGCAATGCTCTAATATTTAAATCTCTAATATCAGATGGGAATAAGGAGCTGATCTAAATGTAATGGGTGACTGAATGGCCTAAATCTTGATAAGTAAATTATGGACCTGTCCCAGACAACACACTGTGTATTTCCTGATGCTACAATTGTTTTTGTTTAACATGTAGCTTTACCAGACCTTCTTACAGAACAGTTCTTGCTGTTTTGTGGATGCCTTTTGATGGTGTAAGCCGCAGAGCTCAAAGACACTAAAGTTTTTTGACAGTTTTTCTCTGTAAGACAATCTTTCCTTCCTCAGAGTAATAACAGCTTGTCTTTGTCTCTGTTGCGAGATGACAGTTGCTTCCCATGATGAATGCTGAGTGTCTGCAACCACGTTTCACACACAAACCCAGTGTTTGGTGCAGTAAAGTACACAATTTCAACCTGCAGTTGTTGATTAATCCCTGGTCGCTGTGGATCACGTGTGACCTGTGGTCGACTACACATTTCTGACATGATACCACGCAAAATGCTGTTCTATACATACATGCATAAATATGTGTATAAGTATAGTTTGCTGCATGATATTTTGTGATATACATCAACATTCATCTGGAGCTGAGTAATAGGCAGCAAACGCAATCACATCTTGTCAGTTGGATGCTGAATGGGGTCTCCAAGCTTCATGCATTAAACTGGAAACCTTGTGCTCTTTGTACTCTAAGATAAGATTATCATTACATCTACTGAGAGACCTACAGGGCAGCTGGCACCAATATTTACTATTAGGTTACATCTTCTAATGATTCTGTAGTTCATTAAAAGGAGTATTTGAATGTTCAAATAAAGAACTAAATATTTATATTTTATTAACTATAAATTACCAACTTCATACAGGGACTCCTAATTAGTGCATCATTGCTTTAAAGTCAACCAGTTAGTTGAGTTAGGGTACACTTTAAAGACTGGCTGTGGTTACACCAATTGTAAGGCAAATACACAACACATACATTTTTTTTGTCAGATACAAGAATATTCCTGCTTTCTGATATTACATCTGCTGCTTTTCACTCAAATTAAAAAGGAAAAGTCAACATTGTAGTAACTAACCATAATCCCTTTTTTGCCGAGATGTAGATGAGAAGCTTGTGAGCAGTGAGAATCACTGGGATTCAATTGATTCTGATTCTCGGTGTCATTTGTCGGTGCTGGAGGTCAGTGCTCCACTCCACTGACATTAGCTACTTTCTGGGTGATGGGGAACAACGTATCCACAAAGCATTTCACCTTCATCTTAGAAAGTTAATTATGAAGTTATTGAATTCAAAATGCATCCAAGCACTTCCCTTGGATGAACTGCTAGATGACTCTAGTGTGTACATGCTGTACACTGTTCAGTGGTCCAATTTCACCTTTTTGCTCTGACAATATTATTTTATTAAGTACGCTCCGTTTTTCACATATGTAAATTGATTCAGAACTTTAGAGGCTAAGAATCATATGAGAATTTTACCTAGCTCTAAAAATCATTATGTTTTACATATATATACACACACACACACATCATCGCCATGTCTGTACAGTAAATGTGAGGCAAAGCCAGGCCAGGTAACATTTACACAAATAAGATATGATGTTTTAATTTGTGAATTTTCCAGGTGGACTTTGTATCCTATGGACAGAGCCAGACTAGCCGTTTCCCTGTCTTTATTAAGCCTGTTAAGTTGCTGGCACTAGCTTCTTATTTAACAAACAGAAATGAGGGTGACATCAATCTCTTAGTGGAACCTTTGGTAGGAATTGAGTAAGTGTATTTCCCAAAATTTTGAGCTGTCCCTTAAAGTAGCAAACCTACATATCTAATAGTGACAAGTATATGCCATACATACTGGCAATGAGGCGATTCATCTAAAAGTGCCACCACACCTCGAAAGGTTTGACAACAGCATAAGGGTGTCTATGTGCAAATCCCTGGCCTACTGCTTGATGATACAGCTGATGTCTCTTCATTCTACCTCTCTTATCTGTGCATGTGTGTTAAAGTGTAAAGGTGTGTGTATATGCTTGTGTGTATGTGCGGACCCATGGCCTGTGGGGCAGAGGTTTCTGTCAGGCCCACGACTGAGTGATGAATGTGTGTGCAGGCGAGGGGAACCAGGTGCCAACTGCATTGACTCCACTTCTCCACCGACTGTGTGCGTGTGTGTTTGGAAGTGAGAGAGGATGAGGCAGAAAGTGTGAGCATGGTGCAGATTTGTGTACATTTTAAGTGCACGCATGCAGTTGGTTTAAGTGCACGTGTACATACCTACGCATAAATGTCTGCTCATGCACAGGCATGTGTGGGATTCTGAAAGCATGGCGAGATAATACTTCTCTCTTTCTCATCTCCCTCATCCTCGCTCATCCTGACACCCCCCATGCCCTCTCCGTCACACTGCTGCCTCTCATCACAAACCTAATCGTCTCACCCCCTCGGCAAGTACGTGCTGTGCGAATTAAAGTGCCCCTGCCCTCTTTTTCCTCTTTCTTATTCCTCTTTGTCTTTTTCCTCCTCCTCTTACCTCCTCCTCATCCTTCTCCTCCTCCTAATAATTTTCAGCTTTTGTATGGAATAGGTGTCTGACTTTAAGTGGACAGAGCATTTCAATAATGTGTTTACTTATCTCCATTTAGCTATTGAGCTTCTGACATTTTCAATTTATGTTTACAAATTGCAAACATTAACATGTAAATGCGGAAGATGCCTCACAGGGCTTCCGTATTCATTGAAAAGGGGTCATGAAATAGGACAACAAACCAGTAATGGCACAGCTTGTTACGAAGCATTTGTGTGCATCAGCAGTTGTTGTGTGGCTAATGGGTCTAAATATGCAGAAAATTGTGGGTACAAAGGTCTTAGGGTCTAACTCGTTGATTTGGAATATATACACATATATCTCTGTGTGCGTGTGTCCATGTGTGCGTGTACATGTATAATAAAAAGTATTTATCCCAACTAAGAATGTTTTCCCCAGAAATGCTATCTATATTTTGGCAGTAACCACTTTCAAACATTAGGGGTTACTTTGTTGTAGCGACCATTTTTTTTACAACACACAAAACAACTCTTCAAGAGTGCAAAATGAGGAAGAGTTTTCATGCTTGTGTTAAATCACATTTACCAAGTTCTTCAAGTTCAGACCCATTGCTGCAACAGTGAGAGCTCTCTTGGATGTTTTTATATTTTAGTATTATTTTTTTCATGTGCTGAAACTAAAAGTCTAACACACAAGTAATAATGCACCAGGTTTGAAAGTAAATAAGCATTACACTATCCAGCTGTGGAGGAAAACAAAACATATTGCAGAGAGAAAGAGTGTATCATGAACCAGCTACCAGCGCCTCTCAGATGGCTTTTCAATCAAGCAAGAAGCCTTAATTCATTTTCTCCCCCAAGCCGTAGTTGGTTGCAGTTGAAACCACAATTACATGGACAGGCAGAGTGACTTAATGCTCATGAAAGGGAAAGAAAAAGGCAAAGTCTATATTCAGGAGTTCAAACTGTGTTTGGTGCGAGTGTGGCTCTGTAGACTGTAACAGAGACTGCCTGTGGCTGGGGAGAGGAGTAAGGCAGGAGTAATCTATAACTGAGAGGCTAGTAATGAGAAAGATGTGCCAGCCGTCTGCTTGCTGTGATAAGATGAGGAAGTTCCCTCAGGGCCTAAAGCATCTCTGACCCAAACAACAACAAAGACAACAAACGGGTTACTGCCCAAACCATTCCCATTTTTTTCCCCCCATTTCCATCCATCGTTTCCACTGCTTTCTCCCCGTCTCTCTGTCTCCTCCTTTCCTCTCCTCCTTCTCTTCCCAACTCTCTCGACCCCTTTGTCTCCAGCTTTCTCTCTCCTACTGTCTCTCTCTCCTCTTTCTCTCACTATCCATTCGTGCCTAAATCCAGCTCCATTCAAAGCCCCGCCGCCATGTAATCGGTTTCATCAGCGTTTTTTATTAGCTAAAGAAGAATACATGGTAATTAAGGGGAGTGCGGCCAAGCGTGACGGGGAGAGGCTTCACCCAGCTGCCGATGTGGAACAAGACGGAAAGAAAGAAATAAAGGAGACGGAGGGGAGAGAATGGGGTGCACAGGGGCAAGGGCGGGAAAAAAAAAAGAAAGACAGTCGAGAAAGGGCAAGAAAGAAAACGAGAGGACAGAGAGAGAGATAAGGAAGGTTTGAATGGAGACAGGAAATGAAAGGCTGGAGCGTGATGGTCGCAATGATTTTGGTCGCACTCCCCAGTGTTGTGTGGAAGCGCACGCCGTCAGAATGGAAATGAGACTAATGTCCTGTTAATATGGTCCGAGTCACACTGAACCAATATGAGGATCTCAACTGCCATCATCTGCCTAATCCCCTGTGTCCACTTAAATGGCCCATTCAGGACAAGAGCACCATGAGGGTGCTATCGAAACAAGGATTCTGTCGTTGCTTCATGCTAGGTTGATTTTTATGTTCTTCAGACTGCCTGAATGATACATGTTAATGAAGTAGACAAGAGATGCCTCTCATTGTTGAGCAACTTGATATTACTAAGGAGCACTGGGACTGATCAAATCCTACTCAGACTCTCATTGCCTTCCTTTTGAAGTGCCCTTGAATTCTTAAAATGTATCAGGCAGCATAAGATCAGGGGGCAGAGAAGTGTGATAAATGGAGCATTTTTGGACTTTACAATAAGTATATCAGCGATCCTGCTCGAACTTTGTCTCCATTGAAACAGATCTTTAAATTTTGTGTGTGCGTGCGTGTGTGTATGCACACAAAAGCCAAGTATGCATTTTTCTCGACACAGGATGTTCATTTCACACACAGAGAGTTGCAGCAGAAGCCAGTGGACCAGAGAGACCCAACTCAGAGTATATTTCCTGAAACATGCCGACCGTTCTGCCGCCAAGCTGTGCTAACATTAATTTTCTGCTGAAACAGCCACTGGCCGGGGAGAGCAAGTTTGCCCAGAGCTGAAATATCAATTATACTGTTCTCCCTGGCAGAGAGTGCGAAGCTTTAATCTTCACACAACCAATCAAAATGTCGTCTGGACTGGACTGAAAGAGGGAATTGTTGGCTGTGCTTTAAAAGGACAGCAGTTTCAACCCGTCTAGTTAATGTTGACACAAAAGAGGTCTGTTGGTGGACTGCTTTGTTGCCATATTCTGCTTTTCCATGTTTCCTTCCCTTTCTCTCCCCTTCACATGCAACACATGAATTCATATACACACCCTCCTACCAACTTGAAAATCATCCATCTATAGATTTGCTACACTGGCTTATCTTCAGCAGGGTCATGGGGGCTGGAGCATATCCCTGCACCAGGCAAAAGGCAGGGTACAATCGAGACAGATCGCCAGCCTATCAAAGGGCTCAACCACATCCATGGTCACATTCACACCTACAGCTAAAACCAAGAGTTTCCACTTAACCTACAGAAACCTTCATGTCTTTGGTTAAGGAGACCAGAGCATACAAAATGATTTCATACAAATATGGAAAAGGCAAACCAGAACTAATTTATACCATAGTGTAACTTGATTCAAACCTAAAACTAAGGCTTCATCCTAAAGTAGCCCATTGAGATGTCCTGGGGGGGCAAGCTGAAAGTGTAAGTTCTTCAGCTCAAACTGGTTCTAACACACACACACACACACACATGGGCATTATACACTAAAACGTCCTCCCAATTCCTCTGTCTTCTTCACACAGCACTGGCCCCCACTGAGCAGCAGCAGCAGCCTTCCTGGCTGGCATGTGAAGACTGTAATTTTCCGCCACACTTCCCCTGCTGTGTGCTGGCTCTTTCCTTGGTGCCGTGGAGATAGCAAGCAAGCGAGCGGTGAACAAGGTGCGGGCCTCGCCAGCTCTCCTGCCTCCGTGCGATTATTAATGCAGCAGCAGCCAGCGTGGCTGCCAGGTTAAAGCAGCAATCAGCGCACACTAAATAAGATCATTCACAGCCTCTTTAAAGGCAGACAGACAGAGCTGCAGTGAGACACACACACAAACACACCCACACACACACACACATACCGGCATGCGGATGGATGAAAGAGGGTGTAGGTGAATGGAAGAAGGTACAGTGAGCGCAAAAATACACACACATACTTGCTGTGTAGACCACAAATACAGGCCTATAGTTTAATTAACAGATAATAATCAATTTAAATCACAATCACGGCATTAGTTGGAAAATTTGGAATTAGATATTTTCCTCACATCATTCAGCTCAGAGAGAAAGTAACCTATTAATTTATACAGCACATGTACACACAAGCACGCGCATACACACACGCGCATGTAACTGCCTACTCTGAACCTCAATCTGCTGAAATAAACAGCATCTAGGTTTTGACCTCTTTATAAAGGTAATATATTAGAACATATTCAAGACCCATATACACAAACACATCACACTTGCACAAGTATGATGCAACTACATAAGCACACAAAAATTAATTCACAGTTCCACTGATATGTCTTGCAAATACACTGGTAAAGAGCTGATGGTTTATCAATAAGCATTTTAATGAATACTGAGCTCACAACCAAGCAGAAATAAAGCATGTAGGTGGTTTATAGCACAGTACGCAAAAAGTTTTGTTGCACTGTTTTTTTTGTCTGTGCTCCTTTTAAAACTGACTGATATCCTTCAGGGAGGTGGTGCTTGTCAGGTGGTGCATGCAGAGAATGGAAATCAATGGAAAGGGGGTTGAAGTGTAAACAGATTATTAACACTGTGTTCTGTGCCCATTTCACTGTATTACATACCTCTATGATTCCCAATAGATGACCTGAAGTACAATAGATTTTCAGGCATAAGCGCTGCAGAAATCCAATGGTAATTTCAGCCTGATCAATTATCCACTCAAGCTCATCACATTCTCAGTTTAGCTTGTTTTTTCATGTGCTGTTGTGTGCAGCAATGACAAACTACCTCCTGTAGTAGAGTAAATATTTAGAGAAACTAGACTTTTCTTTTTTAAAAGTCAGTGCTATTAAGTCATTTAATAGTTTTTGTTTTTTTTTTTTAAAAAAGACAAACAAAACTCACTTTTGCTATACTTTACTTACAATTGATGCCACTGACTGATTTTCAAATTGTGCGAACACAGGCATCTGAGAGATTGCTCAATAGATTTTCCTGGTTGATAATGATCCATTAAGCCATTTCACCCACACCAAATTGGTCTATTAATATAATTTTGCACAGTCTTTCCAGCCTGCCCATTAAAACTATAATCACTCGGGTTGAGAGGTAATGATTAACAAAAGCAAAAAATAGCTGCATCACAGAATACACCTATTATGTACAGTGCTGCTTGAAAGTTTGTGAACCCTCAAGACATGGTCAGTGTTTTTGTAAAAAACATTAAAATAACCTTATTACACATACATGCAAACCCCAATTTGTAAAGCACACCTTCCAACTAATGGACACACACACACAAAGATACATTTTCATTATTTAATTCAACAAAGGTTGTTTATTTCACAAAAACTGAAAAATTAAACGTGCAAAAGTATGTGAACCCTTGTATTAGTAGTTTGTGGCTCCTCCTTTTGCAGCCATTACTTCAACATATTGTCTTCGTCACAACATTTCAATTGGATTAAGGTCCGGACTTTGTAGTTCCTTTGTAGTTTTGCTGGAACTCTTTGGGTCATTGTCTTGTTGTATAATCCATTTTCATCCCAGCTTCAACTCCCTGACTGATGGCAGGAGATTCTGGTCAGGAATTTGTTGATATGCCGGAGAATTCATGTTTCCTTGGATAATATGGAGTCGTCCAGGTTCAGAAGCAGAAAAGCAGCCCCAGACCATTTCCACCCCCATGCTTCCTGTTGGGAGGAGCTTCTTTTCTTCATCTGCAGTGTTGGCTTTTCACCAATAATGTTGGTTTTGATTGTGACCAAATAATTGTTTTTGGACTCATCTGTCCAGAGAATGGACGTCCAGAAGGCCTCTGGTTTGTCCAAGTGCTCTCTGGCCAAGTTGAAACAGGCAGCTTTGGGTTTTTTTTTTTGAGAGCAGAGGCTTCCTTCTAGAAACCCTCCCATGAATGTTTTGGCTATTCAATTCTCATCTGATTGTAGACACATGCGCATTTGTCCCAGATGCTACCAGAGAGGTCTGCAACTCTCTAGAGGTGATGTGTGCGTTGGCCTTTACCTGGTTTATTATTTTTCTGGTGCTTCTGGGTGATAGTTTCGATGGGCGTCCACTTCTAGGCAGAGTTGCTGTCATGTTGAAGGCCCTCCATTTGTAAATGATTTGTCTGACAGTGGATGGATGGAGCTGGAATCTTTTGGAGATGGTCTTATAGCCCTCCCCAGACTGAAGGGCTGCCACTACCCTCTTCTCCATGTCCTCAGATATTTCCTTTGCTCTGGGCATTGTTGATCTGTATGGGACCACAGTGGTTTGGTTGCTTTCCTCTCTCTTTTAATTAGTTCAGGCCAAACCCTTTCCCAAAGACGTCTCATTTCATTGGTCTGCTTAAATGATTCATTAAGCACCAAATGTGTTTCACCTGAGTCTGTTACCTGCTTGACTGAACCAATGCAGCTGGGTATTCACTTACTTTTGCACATACACTTATTCCACGTTTCATGTAGTTTTTGGGCTACTTAAATAAGTCCCACTAAACAAGTACATGCAATTGATAAACATATCTGACATTTCATACATAGAAACTGGTGATGATAAAATAAGAAAATCATGGTAAAACAACATAAACATCTAAACTGTTCAAAGGGTTCACATACCTTCAGCAGCACTGTATATTATTAGCGATATTGTTCGAAGTGAGCTCAGTTGCATAGGTCTATGTAAGAAGCTGCACGTTTTAATAGACAATTCTATTACAATAAGCAAACATCTGTCTATTGTTCGCTAGTCACTTCTGCATAATAAAGAAAATGTGAAATCTGCCACTTTGTCCCATATAGTTGAAGTGTATATTTGCAGCCAAATGCTATCTGCTGACCAGTGACTGTGTTTGAAATAATGCAACACTAACCGCACAGACCTTCTAAAATTGTTCTTTTCTCTGCCCAGCTCCCTCTTTGGCCTTCCTTTCGGAAAGAGTGAGCACACCTGCCTGTTCTGTATGCTAACCAATCTTTTACTGGAGTTTGACCTTGTCTCTCTTATGATGACAGCCACAAAGTCATTCTTCAGACTCTGAACTTTTCTAGAGCTCAGCTATTTCAGTCTTCAGCAGACACAAAGAAAGAGCACCCATCTTCTCGCCTGTGATCCACGGATTACTGGTTTATCTCATATCTATGTTTGAGCAAGCATCTATGGCTTGTCTGTGAAGCATGTGGGTATAAATATACAGATAACACTTTTGCTGTGTCCACTGGGAGGTGCGTTTCTCATCTTGTCAAAATAGCTCTCTGACCAGGCATGGGTAAGCTTTTATACAATACTATTCACTAGGTTATGAGGAAGCCCTCGACAGACTTGAATTTGTCAGGATAGCCGGAACACCTGGTAAAGCCTCAGGTAGCTATGATTTGAACAAAATGTGGAGAAAGAGAAAAAAAAAACACAGCTGCAATGCACAGATTCTGAAATATTGTTTCATAATTTTCAACTTCTTTCATGTTTACAACTGAAATTTAATTTGAGTGCTGAACAGAGAAGTTTTGTTGATGGAATAATTAATAATTGAATTGAATTTTTCAACCAATATGCTAAACATTTCCTATAGAATTTGTAATAGTCTAAATGACATGGCATTAGTCTTACCTCTATTTTAGACACTTAGCTTCTGGTTACTATTACTGGCTAGACGTGTAACAAGTCTTGGTCCTTGGTTCAGACAGCCTACTACACATCTCTCCAAGTTTCAATTGTGAAAAGTAGCCAGTGCTGATGTAGATAAAGAAATACTGGATTTATTAATCCACGGTTTAAACAGCTACACCTAAGAGAACGTCTGTTATGATACCACATTTTTAAAAAAACATAATGAAACAAATAACAGCACATTCTAACATGACCAGTTGATCCCAGTGGGAGAACTGATGTAATTAGTGCAGCTATGTAAATAGCAGTCGATTTTTGTCAGACTGCTGTGGAAGAGCCTTATTCCAGGTGTGACAGTCCTTCACACACCATGTTATACTATAAAACTGGTCAGATATTTGCTTGAAAAAAAAAACAAACAAAAACAAAGTAGGTACGAGGTGATCACAAGCAGCAGGGGGTTAAAAGACAGAATAACAGAGACAGAGCTCTTCATTGTTTCTGAAGAACATAAGTATAACAGTGTGAAGTTAAACACATCAGACTCAAGTGAACAGCCTCAGCCTCAAACACAGCTGTTAATTCAACCTGTTAATTCTTCTTGACTGCTGGACCTCTGAGTGGGCTCACAGAGTATACTGACTGCTTCTTACTGATGTATGTAAATAAACTGTCCTCACTCCCCTCTGGAAATATACTGTATATGTTGCATTTTATACATTTCTGCTTCTAAATAAGTGTGAGATGAAATGTTTTGAATAGTATCTGTGTTTCTTTTAATAAAATTCACTACAATATTCCATACAGTGTTTTCTATAATGTTTCCCAGTTCCATGGAAATACAAGCAATGGCCTGCCACTGTTGGTGCAGAGGTTTGAAGTGATGAAAAGTGTAAGCATGGAATCAAAGATGGAGGTTCAGCCAGTGTTGGCATGGTCTCATTTTATCTAACAGTAAAGTATTGATATAGATTTTAGAGAGGTCAAACATGTTTGACACACTGCTGCAATTTTTATTTAATTCTTAACCAATTTCACTGTCTCACTCTATAAAGCTGATTTACTGAGAAGCTTCACGCATTAATCACTATAACTGGAGTTTGCTGATTTCAGTGATCATGAATCAATTACAGTTCTGCTGGAGAAAAAGTAACACACAGTAGGCAGATAGTTTGTTGATATTACTTAGTTTGAAAATACATGCAGGTAGAGAAAGTTTTCATCAAATGAAATCTCCAAATTTCAAGGCAGGGAGGAGTCAAACACCCTGAAAATGACAGAATGGAGGAAGAATCGTCTGAAACCTAAGTGAAAAGAGGGTATAATATTTTAACATTTATAAAAAGAAATTCTTCCTGCTGTCATTGCTCCTGATACTATTCCCTACAGGCTTGATCTGCTTTCCATTCTCAAAATCTTCTTGCTTGTGTACAAGCTCAAAAAACTTTCAAAGAAATCCTGTGAGTAACTAGGTATGTTGGAGCATTCATACCCAACCCTGGTGTTAAGTGAACACATAGAAATCGAATGTGCAGAGGAGGTGAAGTGTTGTAATTTTTTCGTACTCTGCACTTCTACAAATACGATAGAATTGAGCAATGGAAAGGAAAAAAAGAGAACAGCATTTAGACAAAGAGCGATGTTGAGTGAAGAGATAGCGTGAGCAGGATAGGTGAGGTAAAAAAAAAAGGTTGGTGATTGTGTTGAGCCATCCATGGTGAAAGCGTGAGTGTTTTTCCAGCTCTGAGAGGGGGGGAGAATAGTCGCTGGGCAGATAGATGGGAGGAAAAAGCGCTGCTGTGGCACTGATAAAGTGACTGAGGACCACTACTGCCACACTTGGACAATTCCAGACACAATTTTCTCCCCTCTTTTCTTTTTCCTCTGCTGCCAACCCTGTTCTTGCAGGCATAATAATGGCAAGTTCTGTCCCCTGCTCTTTTCAGTTTCTTTCTCCCTCCCTCTCCCCCCATCACTCACACACACACACACACACACACACACACACACACACACACACACACACACACACACACACACACACACACACACACACA
>CM076648.1:3576720-3593116 GCA_038496675.1 Rachycentron canadum | reverse complement strand
CACACACACACACACACACACACACACACACACACACACACACACACACACACACACACACACACACACACACACAGTGTCAAAGATGTGAAGAAAAGTAGGAGGGAAACCACTTTGGGATATAGTGAAGCCCTGACAACCTTTCATTAAACAGGCAAAATTAGAGGTTTGTAAACCCCTTCCTATCCCCGCCATCCAAGCTCATCCACCTCCACCTTATCCCTTTTCCTTTGTGGCCTGAGCCTGCAGATTCTCTATCTCAGGTCTGTCAGAGAATGGTATCTCTTGAAGCATGTGAGCAAGAAACTGTTTCTGATCTGCACTCGCACATTATCACTGGGATGTAAAAATGCCTTCAGCCTGCACACCACAGGCTCGGCTACGGGGAGGGGGGGGCATTAGCACAAAGGTTCACAGTTGACGGCATGCAGATTTGCTGACGACTGTAATAAAATAAGGCCAACCGGGTGTGCAAGAGTTGACATTGCCTATAGGTGTATAGCCGGGCATCTGCATAAAGAGCCTCTGCTTCTGCCAGCAGCCATCATGGCCCCGACAGATTAGAAATTGTGTGTGTAAGGATTCACCGCAAATAATGAGAAATGAGTTTTAAATTGTAGCTCAGGCACTGTGAAAAAATGGGCCCTGTCAATATGTGGTCTGTGTGATGCGGGGGTGGGGGGGTGAGAGAGTGTACTAGAGGATTTAGGGGTGAGAGAGATAGGGAGAGACAGAGACAGAGGGAGAGAGAGAATGAGGGATCAGGGGATGACTTTGTTTTGGTTTACTGCTTATTACCATCATAATCCTTTGTCCTGTTTTCCACTCTGCAGTCCGGGCACACCTCTCGCCTCGTCTCTGCGTTAGACACTGTGATTGCCTTGTATTTAAGAAGCCTTCTGTGAGCCTCTGTTCCGACAAATGCTTTTCCAATACCAATCACAGCTGAGTGCACCTCATTTGAATCTGTGAAAGGGGTTTTGATTCCATCAGCAGAATGCTCCTCCAAGCGCGGCACACACCATTCAATACTGTGGCAACGTGTGAAAGCCTCAGAATATTCCCACCTAGTATATGCATACACTGTAAAGGGTTTGGGAGAGGGCTGCCTAGGCTCTTCAAACTGCGTTGTTCATTAATCCCTCTTTTATTCTCTACATAGGGCCTCATTAGCTGTTCTCCTTTATGGCATTTGGGAATTGTAAGCTGTGCTCCATGTGACTTTCAAATGTGTGATGAAACAGAAGCATTTTACTGGTCATAAACTTTGATGAGGAGTGAAAAAGGCTAATTGTACACTCGGTTTTAGTGTTTGATAGTGTTTATGCCACCTGGTCACCCTCTAATGTGTATGTATACATTGAGAGGGTCTATATTTTACTGTGACTGAGTACGTGTGGTACAGACCAGCTGCTGATATCTCCACTGCAGCAGCTTGTTGACCTTCAAACTTATCAGTGCATATCTTTTGTCAGAGCAATTGCCTGCCTTTTGGTCTGTGAGGAGTTTGGATAATGCATCCAAATTAAAATCTTTTGTAAATCCCATTGCTTGATTGCTTGAGTGCCACTGAGAGTTGTTCAACATTAATGGTGAAGGACTTCCTGATTCCCAAAGTCATTTTCTCTTCATTATTCAGGCGTGTATTAGTACCTCTTGTTTTCTACACAGAGATAACACTCTGCTACTAAACTGCCTCATACAACACGGATATCGCAGGAGACTAACAGGTCATACACATCATCTTATCTGTGTCACTGTGTCCCCAGTCATGGGTTTAAATCTAATGTAATATTCAAGCTGTTATCACGTTTTTAATGTCACAACCAAAGATGATGTTTATTTATAAATTCAACCAATATTTTTTCATTAAGTACATTATATATTTAAACTAATCTAATACAGCACTAGTACAAGAAACCACATTGGTGATAAGACCCATCCTGGCTTGGATATCAAACAAAATAAAAGTTAGTATCCAACACAAACAAACAATCATTGAGATGTCACTTACACACCACCCTAAACTTTTAGCCACCTGCCATGGAGAGAACTAAAAATCAAGCAAAAGCCACAGCAGCTGTCTGCCACCATCAAATCAGCTGTGTGGAGATATTCTACACTGAAACAAGAAATAGAAAAAAATAAATAAAATAGATGCTCTGCACATGATGTCACTGTATTCATAACTACCAGCATACCCACACCGTCTGTGGTAAACAACAGTCAACATCTGCTATTGTGTATGCGCATGAAGAAATTTGCTAAAATGGAGAATGGAGGTGGTTTTGAAATGGACTGCACAAACATACTCTGAAAGAATTCAGGCAGAAGTTTTTACAAACTGTTCAAGGCTAAAGAACAGAGGGACTGGTCTAAAAAGGCTGCATAACACGAACTATCCATGCATAGGTCTATGAGTGAAACAAATATTCTTACATAGTTGTCCACACACAACCCTTTGAAGTCCAAGGGATTTTGATTTGGCTGACAAATCCTGTGTTGAAAATGTGTAAGCTTATGTATGGCTTCAGGCTTTATGCCAATGTTCAGCAATACGATTTCTGGTCAGAATCCTGAAGAATTAAAGCATCGTAAACTTAAGATTTGCTCAAACCATCCCGAACCCCAGTTACTGCATCAAAATATTCATAGCGGGCTGTATTTTATCCTTACACCAACAAATAAACTTAGTGATGAGAGAAGTGAACAGAGGACACTTCAATTTTAAAATGTCACCAGTGTGTATATAATGAGTAGAGTTTTTACACTTACCTATTTAAAAAAATAAATTATCTGTTGAAAAGGCCAGGGTCCATGCAAGATGTAGTTACTCAATTTCTGGCTACCTTTCAACACACACAGACCATTGTACAGTACATTACTCTTTCATGACATGTTGGTTTTCTTCCTTGCATTGCTGTTATGACCATTCATAGACGCTGCAGTGAGTTTGTTATGCCACTCCTGGGGTCTATACCATCTACATGAGGATATGGAGTAGAGCAAAATCGCACAAATCACAAGTTCAACATCCAAATACCAAGAGCTATAAGTAATAGCTAAAATGCATCACAACATTATAAATAAAGCAATGAACCGATGTGGTGCTACGGAGATGCCCCAGCCTACAAATCATCTTCCTGAGATTTAAGAGAAGATGCTGGTTTGGTAGAGACTGCAGCAAAAATAACATCATCATTGAAAAGTGAAGTGAAGTGAAAATTAGATGCAAAAATGACCATTTCCACTAAAACGGTTAATCATTCTGCAATCGCAATATCTGTCTAAATATTTGCCATGTGTTTTCCTTTGGACACCATTCAGCCATCGCATTCATAAATTATGACAAAGTTATACAAAACAACTGAGAAAAGAAAATATCCAAAAGGAATAAACATTTTTCAAAGTAGTGAAGAAGTGTAAGAATCCTTCTTCAGACAGATAAGCAAACGATATTCCGAGCTGACAACATAGAAGATTGTGGAAGTCATCCTAATTGGCCAACCCCTCCTCTTTTTTGTTTTCAGTTCAATTTGCAGTTCACACTAAACTGAACAACCTTGTCTGTACAACTAATTTAGCAAATTCCAATCAACCCTTGAAAATGTAATAGGGGTACGTCTACTGGATTCAAACGTGTGACCCAAGGACTTAATATGTCAGACAAAAGGAAGCAGTAACATTGCAAACGTAATCATCCTGTACACAGTTTGTTTCACTTAAGGTATTTAAATATGGTTGCAGAGAGCTAAACATTATTAACATAATACTTGATATTTAGGAGCAAAATTTAGTATTGAATCACAATTAAATACTTCAGGTATCACAGAAAATTAGTTAGACTGTAGGTTAATATTCAGAGAAAGCTTTATTTGTGAGCATCTAAATGATCTGAATTAAACACAACTTGTTCTGTTTATATAAGGCCATCAGGAAAAATGGTAAAAACTTTGTTTTGTCTCTATCTTTCTAAATATACAGCACACACATAGTACTATGTACTGTAATATTACTATTGCTCATGGAGTTAAAGTCATACACATAATATTGTGACAACATTTTGTACTGATTTTCACAGTTATCAATGCTGTTTTTTATTGTATATATCTTGAATCTATAAGTTGCTCATCATTTGCATGCAGGCACGCATGTTCATTTCGGATTCTTGAGAATTTTGTAATATTTCAACGTTGCTGATTAGACTTTTAGCCTCTCCCTGCACGGTATGCAATTTATTTTCTTCTCATTTTGTTGTGCATTTAAATAAAAAACAAACAAACAAACAAACAAAAAAAAACTTAAAAAAGAACCACATTTATTTATTATGCAGAGCTTGAAATGAATTATATCTGAGTTACAGGGACTCAGCAGGAGATAAGGTCTACCTATAATATTTCCCCTGTCATTGCCCATATCCTAAAACTAGAAACATACTCTCAAAAAAAGGAACATATCCAACTTGGGAGTCAAAACAATGAAAATCCAGTGAAACAAAATGAAATGCCAAAGTGCTACAAATACAATCTCTGTTGACTGCATTAATTTTTCTGTTATATCAAACACAATTTCATGGTTGACATGGTGGAAGAGGATTAACACCCAATTTATATACCTTTAAAGGAAACACAGACTGCTAATGCTGTAGCTCCTAATCCTCCCAGCACTCCGGGCATGGATGTGCTCAGTCTGCTAGTTTGACTCCGAGTGCGCTGGCTGGCCTGGATAGCTGATGACTAAAGTAGTGACTGAACGAGTGCAAAGGCTACAGGGAAATCAAGAGTTGTTGTACCCAGCAGCTAAGAGAGGGACTTGACAGTGTCAAAGGATTATGTACTGTGGGGCTAACAATACTAATGGCACTTCTTTTGCATTATGATAATTGCCAAGACAAAATTGCCACCTAATTTCTCCCTGTTTCTAATTATTGGGCTCTTCAATGCAAGCAGGCAGTGGGAGAAGAGCATTGGCAGGCAATTAAACTCCTGCAATTATGGCTCTATTGTAAAGCACAGCTTTACCAAGGATTTGTAGGGCAGAGAGTGATTGCTCTTCGATGCAATTAAATACAGGATAAATCTGGTGTGGACCTGTGAACAAATCTTTTAAAGTTCACTCCCGTGTTTCCCAACAGCCAGGGTCACTTGCCAAATCAGCTACAGTTACTGAGCCTCAACCGCACGTCTGTTACAGCAACATCACTGGATGCACATGTTTGCCACCAAACCACTCTCAGTGTGGATCTCTCACCACCCCACTAAAGTAAAAACAATCATTTGCATAGAGAGCATTTCCAGGGAGGCATGCTGGGTAGGATTAGTGCTCCTCTTCCTCTAGCGTGTCGGAGTGAGCAGTGACCCGATGCAAATGTGTGCGCGAGGAAGTTTAGAGCTATGAACTGTGGGATACAGAGGAGCGTGGCCATCTGGAAATTCAGTGACAGGAAGGTGTTTATGAGAGACTGGGGGGAACAAAGAGCCACAGCCTACATTGCCTTATTTTGCTGTACAGAAGCCACTGATCCAGTGCAGTGTTGTTAAAAGGCTGGTTTGGGACCCAAAGGATGAAGATATAAATTGGTCAATAAATTGGTTTGAGGAAAAGTAATATCCAAAGGTGCAAATAGTATCATGTAAACACTGAAATGGAAAACAAGGAAGCGAGTAGACATGAGTAGGTGAATAGATCAGGCTACAGAAAACCTTTTTGTAACTGAATTAAAAATAATGGAGTAGGATTGATATGTTCAAAATCTGTTTTGGAAAACTACCTGATGCTACTTTTACACTCTACAATTTTTTGGCATGAAAGCATCTCCATTTTGTACTTTAAATGTGTGTCTGTCTAGCTACCTATCTATATGATACTATCTACATTATTTTTGATGCATCATCAGTGATGTTGGGATGTGGGCAGATGCACTTATTTACAGACTTCCACTTTGCATTTCAGATGTCAGTAACACTATTGTTAGTTTTTATTATTCTCTATTATTCTATTTCCATCATTTAAGACTAAATAACATTAATTCCTCTCTGTTTTTATGTAACAGTTCACCAGCACCACAAACTACAACCTCCAAAATGATCACAGTTTAACTCTTCAAAACAATTTCAATATCACAACCTTCATGAAAGTAATTTTTTTGCAGGCCTCTTAGACTGTTTTAACTAAAGGCACTTAAATTAGAAACTGAGTGTATACAGCAAGTCCACACTGACCAAAACTCTTGTTACAAACTTTTCCAACTGTACAAACATTGATTTCAATTACAGTCAATGCTTCCTGACCTTGTGTATTTAAGACTAGTCAGCTATTTCCTTCAAGAGTTAGTGGAGACGGCAGAGATGTGAATATTGGCCTGACTTTGTACAGTGACACATAGTAACACAACTACAAATAAATGTTAATGTTACTCAGTGACAAATGTGTAAATAGGAAACTGTTAACTCGTTCGCCATGTTCACGTTAAAAGGCAAGAGTATGTCAACGTTGCATTTTAAAGCTTGTTGCATGTCCCCCAACAGGCAAAGAAAAAAATTATACTTTAATTAATCATTTGATGATGACTATCATTTGTTTAAAACAAGAAGTCATGCAGGTGGGACACAATGTCAAGTCATCTCAGTCCATCAACGCTCCTAAAAATTAATTTAACCAAAACCAAAATATTCCCCTTACACTTAACCAAAGTGCTTTTGCTGACTGAAGTTATCCAAGACCACCATCAACCCCAAACACCAGCAGTTTAGTTGTATATAAATGCAATTTCTAAAATGAGGACAGAGTGGTAAAAGGCACTGTTGAACTTCATGACATGTTGGATCTGTGCTGGTTTGTACAAACTTCAGTAAATGCCAGTTACTGCCCATTTACTCTGTTGACAGAACCATTATTTCTTTTTCCTTTTAAAACTCTGTGTGTGTATTGTTTGGTAAAACCACTTGAGTGACTCTTTTTCAATACTTTATGGTGATGTAGATTTAATTTAAATGGATTAAGTTGTCATTTTTGCACATTACTCAATAAATCATAATATCAAATTTAAAAATTACTCAAATGACTTGCTGTGACTCCAAATTGTGATCTGGAGCCTCCTATTTGCTTCACTTATCTTGATGTGCCGAGAACTTCACTGGAGTACACCTGTAGCAAACAGAATTAACTGGACAGAGTTTAAAAAGGCACCTAAGGTCCCAGTATTCACACTGAGTGGCAGGACAAAAACCAAGCCATGAAGTTCAAGAAAGTTTCTGTCTACCTGCAATAAGATGCTGCACCGAGGCACAGATCAGGCACAGGTATATAAAATATTTCAAAATCTGTGACAGCCTGATGAAAAAGGTTCTATGGTCTTATGAGACAAAAATTAGTCCTTTGAGCTGTGCCTCTGTTTTAGAGAGCACACAACCTGAGCCTGGAGCGATGGCTCACCAATGACCTGAAGCACACAGCCAAGACAATGCTGGAGCAGTTTCAGGACAAGCCTGTCCTTGAGTGGCACAGCCAACCCTCAGACTCAGACCTAAAGATGGCAGTTCACACACGCTTGCTATCCAATCTCACAGAGCTTGTGAAGACATTACAGGAAGAGTGGGATAAAGCTGTAATTGCTGTCAAAGTGGCTTATACAAAGTACTGAATTATGGGTCAGAATACTTGCAAATTATTTCAGCTCTGATTTTTGCAAAACTTTCAAATAACACATTTTTACTCTTTCATTATGATTATTGACTGTAGATAAGCAATTTTAAGCATAAAATACAATAAAGTGTGTAAAAGGTGAAGGGGTCTCATTACTGCTTAAAGACGCTGTACAAATCAAGTTGACTAATAGAAAATGTTGACTTTCCTGCAGCTTTGTAAAAGATGTATTTGTTGCTGCTACTGGAAAGTGAAAGTAAACAAGGGGACTTCTATCTATGAGATAGAATAATGAACAGTAACATTGGTTGCATGCATTGTTTACTTTGAGCGTGTGCTGGCAATTTGAATGTCACACAAAAAAAAAAAAAAGCTGACTCTTTCAGAAAGAATGAAAACTTCACTATAAAAAGGGGATAATTAGTTAATGTACACTGAATGGCTATTACCAGAAAAATGCCCTGTGTAAATAGTATCAAAATGGATTCGGTATAATGGAAATATTAAGGACTGAAACATTTAAATAATGTTTGTAGTTGTAATGTATTGTCTTCAATGGTTCAAAACCTGGAATTACTGACAAAAATAAATGAAGACTGCCTGGAATGTCAGATCTATATAATCATAAATCTAAACAAAGAGGTAAAAGTGATCTGTATTGAATAGGCTAGTACTTGCAAATCAATATAATGATACTTTATCGACCAGATTTCATTCAATGTGGAGTAGTATCATCCTGCCTTAGAGAATCAAGCACATGGCATCAACACCAACCTCTGTAATTCTGTTTGGATGTTGATGATTACTACTCAGATATGCAATTTTTCTTTCTGTGACCAATGTTTGTTGGTTTGTCTACAAAATATACACTAACTACACTTGGATTCCCAAGTTGAAAGAACCAGAATTAGTGAATACTTGCTCTGAGGCATTCATTTACTTTTTGCATTTGTTTCAACATGGCCAATTAATTCTTGATATAACTGATCAAAATTTTTCTATGAAGTCCATTAACTTTTAGCCTGAGGCCAGACAAACAGAAGCACCAAACACAAATGCTATTATCAACTGCTGCTGCCAGTTTAAATTAGAGGCAGTGCTGGTAATCAAACTGTGAGCAATAATGCACCTAAAAACATAGATCAACAGGGGTCAGCTCTGCTCAGTTCAATTTAATGTTTAGCCACAAAAAATGTCAGCCTTTTATATCATGGTCTCTTCTCTTCAAAATCATCAAAACATTTATTAGGTGTTGCAATGCCTTTGTAAAGCTGTGTAGCTGATGAAGCTAAAAACATCAGTCATTGACAGGTCTCATAAATCAAAAGTGGCTATGTCTTTTTTTTTTTTTGTCGTCTACCATATGCTTCAACTTCTTTTTCACATTCTTATGTTTGGGATTTCTAGGAGCAGAAACTTTTTTTTTTTTTCTTTAAAATCACTTCTGGTAGTATTGCACATATTCTCACCAATCCTGTCCTCTTCTAGCTTTGGTTACATCTCTTTCATGCCCTTCCATCCTTTCTCTCATGTTCCTCTTTCACAAGCGACTTTAAAGTTTCCTGCCACTGTGCAAGACATATCTGCATTGCAGTGCCGAGGGGAAAGCAGTAGCTGGAGGAGAAGAGATGTGTATGAATAGCTCGACAGACAACCAAAAACAGAGAATGGGAATAAGGTCTGACCTGTCATTTACCAAAATAATGGATGCATGAGTGACAGGAAAACATCACTTCACGCATCATTTGCTATATTACACTACCATGTTTTTTTATTTATTTATTTATCTATTTATTGTGCCTTTGAAGCAAAAACATGCCCATTTAAACGTCCAAAAATCTAATACAAACACAACCATTTGCACCTCAAAGTGCTGTCACAGGGAAATCACTGAGAGGGTCATCCACCCCCACCTCCCTGCGAGCCTCTGAGCCTCCCTGTTATTAATGGCGTCATCATTTTTCCTCTGCTCACTCTATTTCCCTTCTGATAGTAGGGCCTGCTTCATCGTGTTCTGCCATGTTTCTGTAATTGCTCCAACAGCCTGCCTTATGCTGAGCGTATAGTTTTTTGTGTGCGAGTGTGCCTATCCAGTGGGTGTGTGTGCCTGCAAGTGTGTGCATATCCATGTGTGTGTGTGTTGCTCTGTCCCCCCACTAGGGCCGGCTGTGAGTTTGTGGGGCAGAACCAAGCCGCGGGCGAGCTCCACACGGAGTGAAATGACAGCCTCCAGGCCACCATTGGTTGATGACCGTGAAAACACTTGCGGTTAACGTAAAGTGAGCGACCGGCTGTCACAGTGAGGCACCGTGCTTATGTGCAGCCCTGACAACAGCACAACAAGCCCCTCTACAACTAGACTCTGCAGTGCTGCAACAAACAACAAAGGCACAGCCTTACAATTCATAACAGCAACCACTTCAGACATCTGAAGTACATAGCAAAGAGAGAGAAGAGCAAGATACAACCACTACTATTTGTCACAGTCTTTGAGAATAAATGGTTTTTCTTTACTTAAATTATGGTGGGCTGGGGAGAAAGCCGAGGGCGGTTGCTGAAAGAAGAGGGGGAAGTAAGCGTGCAGGAGAGAATGTCGAGACTGTCACAGATGCCAGCCAAGGTCAGATAAAGTGAGGAGTAAGTGCTTAGAGAGCTACGGGAGCAGAGGCCAACTCTGGAGGAGGTGTGAAGGAGTGAGTGACCAAGCGTGAGCACCGCCGCCTCTACCCATCATTAAATGAAGCCACTTAAAGGAAAAAAAGCTCAGCTCAAAAAAGTCAATACACGGCACTTCTACAAAGCTGATGGTTTTATTTAGCCATCTGGAGAATAGTTTTGTCTTTGATGGAGACACAAAATGTTGTGAATATGTGTCTGAAGACACTTTTCTCAGAACTCTGTATTTTTGCTCAGAAGCTGCATTGCTTAATCTATCACATTCCCACCGGCAAATAGGTTCCTAAAGTTAAGCTGAGAAACAATAAATGATGTGCCAACATCATGTAGTAAGGAGGGATGATTACAGAGCTGCTTTTATCATCAATTTTAACCTCTCTGTGGTTAAATCCAACTTCTTTTACCCCCTGCCCTCTTGCATTTCTTTCATGCCTCCTCTCACTCCGAACGCACAAACGTGTGCACACACACAAACACAGTTTATTATGCAGTAACATTACCAGATCCCCTTAGGCAGCTGTGCATCTCTGTATGACTGATGAGGGTAATTTCTCCCAAACAACAGAATGATCACTTTGGTGTTGAGCGCTACAGACGCTCCCTCCCACCCTGTCTTCCCTCTCTCCCGTCTTCTTTTTAGCTTACAAAAAGGCAAGAAAAAGAAAGATATTTGTTACTATGTCTCCTGCAGTGGCTGAAACGGTTCCAGAGATAAATATCTCTCCCCTCTATAAATTTAGGAAAAAAAACTTAATCATTCCATGGATCTAATCAGTCTATTGATTCTTTCCATCCAAACACTGCTAATAATAGACATTCAAATCCAGTTTCCACTTTGCCAGTTGGAGTTGGGGGTAGAGGGGGTTTCCTTATTTTTTCCTTGATTACCATAGGGATCCAATATAATACACATGCCACTGTGAATTAACCTCAGAGTAAGGACTGGGCCGAGACACAGTGAGTTTATGCTCTATGTGTACTACTGTGCACCATGGGATATACTGAGCAGAGAGTAGTTAGGACTTGTCTGTCTCTCTCTTCTGGCCTCATAGGTTCAGCCTCAGTGGGCTGTCTTTACCTATTCTCCCATCTGTCAGTCACACACAAAAACAAATCCACCTGTCGGCCAGGAGACTGAGCTGAACAGGGCGATGCTACAGCTGTCTGGGCCTGAGTCGGTGCAGAAGGGAGCAAGCCAGCGCCCTCCACTGGTGATGGAAAGCCCATTAAGATACTTATTACCCCACCTGTCAGCCCCATCTCCTCACCTGCACAGATACGCCAGACTAATGAAGACAGTCACTATTAATACAGCACCTTGAACATGGAAGTCATGCCTCTATGATTTTTGTGGTCCTTGTGTCCTTGATCACAAGGGCTCTCCAGCCTTGTAACAATATAGCAATCCAAGCGTTAAGAGACAGGCATTCTTACCGTGCCACTTGATTGCTTCAACAATGAAGCTATTAATGCTGCATTATGTAAATTGTAATGGTCACAAACATCTAATAGGATAAAGGCTAAGTACAGTGCAATTTAATGCTGCTGACTTTCAGTGGCTCTTTGAAGGATGTTTTCAATTATAACAGAGCTAATTTAATTCATTGTTTCGTAGCTGAAAATGCATTTTTAAAGGTTGACTGAGTCTCCATTTCAGAACTCAGGTTTAATCAGTCATGTACATTGAACACTGGAACGTCCTCTAAAGAGATTGACAAAGTTGCCGGGGATCTGCGTTCTAGGTTTTAAAGGGACACCGTAGCCCTACCCTCCTCTTTTTCCTCAGATGGCAGGCTTCAGTTGTGGAGGGGAGGGTGTTCATCTAAAAGATGAAAAGACCTGCGCCTTTAAGAGGGCTGTCTCCCCTTTCCCTCATGCTCCCCCTCAACCACACAGACACTCCTCCTGTGAGCATTTGTGAGGCAGCTCCTGTCCCTTATGTCTCTTTGTGGGGAACAGAACAGACTTCCCAGAGCATCACTGGAGACAAGACAGAGCTCTAGGGAGGACACCCTAGGTGCAGCCCTCCATGCAACCCTGACCTCAACTTCAGTGGATGCCATGATGAGCACAAGGAGAGGAGACGCAGACCTCCTCAAGCTGGAGTAAAACATCCAAGTGTCCAAACAGGAGGTGGACCTTAACAGCTGGACAACTCAAGGGGTCAATTTTGAGTCGAAAGCGACATGATCAGCAGATAAAAATCAACAACGCTGGACTGGACCGCTGAGAAAAAGGTGGAGTCATAATTTGAGCTTTTAGTTTCTCTGTAGAAAAGTTTTGTTAAAGAAAAATCGACAAAGAACTCCATATATATTTTGCAGCTATTAAGGTTAAAAGCACCATATGAAATACAAACGAAGGAAAAAGAATAATTTAGCTTAGTATTTTTGTTATTTCTATCCGTCTCCAGAGCACTTTCCAAATAGTCATTTGTGGTTTGAAATTGAGATGCTCTTTAAAGAACATCTTGAATGGTCCCGACAGTGCTCTTAATTCACCAGCCAGGCGTTTATCTTATTTCTCCAGCTCTTTCTGAGAGGGAGCATTAAAGACTCCATTGATAGTGCTCTTGGGGAGCGGGTAATATTTCTTATATGAAGTCTTGAAACTTTACAGTTGTTGACTGGAGGGAGAGAAAAGTGCCACATACGTAGGAAAATGATGTTGAGCTGTTTCCAAGTGTGTGTCTGGGCTAACACTGCGGTAGACCATTGAGGACAGCAGAAATGTTCACAGGGTGTGGACTGATCACCGGCCAGAACCAGTACCTGACCAGAGATGCTGTCAGGCCCCACCCAGGACCAGAGGTGAACAAACCGATCCAAATGGTGAATGCGGTAATGCCCGGGACCTGCACTGTCTACCAGGGTCAAACTTACAGCAATGCTGGCCAGCCAGCAGTGGTCAATGTTCCCAGCACTCTGAAACCAGCCCCGCTCCCAGTCCCTCCCCCTGCACTCAAACTAGGGCAGGAGGGGTTCAAGAAAGTCTGCCGAACTGAGGAGGACAGCCCCTGTCCCTTTCCAGGACTGGCCTCTGGGGTGCTGGAGATGCGCGTGAAGGAAGGAAGTAAGATCCGCAACTTAATGGGATTTGCCATGGCACGGATGCAGGGAGAGAAGGGTGTAAGTGGGGGAGATACCAGTGGTGGTGGACTGAGGCAGGTGGTCTTCACTGGGTCGGGTCGTGCGGTCACAAAGACCATAACCTGTGCCGAGATTATGAAACGGAAAGTGGGCTCTCTGCACCAGCTGACTAAACTCCAGTACAAGGTGGTCAAAGAGGTGTGGGAGAGCACTGAAGGGGCGACATCTGAGATGACGGTGCACAGGACTGTGCCCTCCATCAGCATCCTTCTTTCCAAAGACCCCCTGGATCCCCAGGAACCAGGCTATCAACCTCCAGAGACTCTTAGTGCATTGTGGGAGGAGAAAGAGGGTGTTGAATCTGCCTCTCTGAAAGCATGCAAGAGACCTCTTGGACCTTTGCCATACAGCAGTTTCACTCACTGTAAGAGAGTGTGTTTGGGGGAAGGAGTCCTCCCTCCTCAATGACTGGCTGAACTGGTGTCAAACAGTGGAGAGGATTGAATCAGAGGAGTTCATTTGGCGCTGCCCTCCACTCAAGCACAATGCTGAGACAATCAGAACACTCACTCAGACAGAACAGTGCTTTCTCAGAAGAACTGAGTACCAATTCCAGCCTACAGAGGTCAGTTTGACTGGGACCTAAAAGCTTGCCTCTGTGCATATAGAATTTGTATAGAAGTGATGTGTTTCTCGGCACTTCCAACGCGGTTTCTCACATCCACAAAACAGTGATGTGTGCTACTGTGCTATAAAATCTTTAACAGATTCACATCTCATTTCACACCAACAAAAGAAAAAGCCATGAATTGCACAGGTTCCAGATTCCTGGTTGCAGTAAACTATCTACAGCTTGCGGACAAAATAATTTATTAGCATCACGTTACAAACATGTCTATTCCTCCATGCTTTTAAGTGTAGTCTTTATAAATACACAAGATAGACCCAAGGACATAAAACAAAAACAGCTTAAAGCCATCAATGATATGACAAATGCAAACACACCAATTTTATTTGTCTGATTATTATCTCTCATGAAAACAAAATTAAATAAATTGATTTTTTTTTTCCAATGGAAATTTTGTTTTGTATTTCATCTGTGTTACTCACACATCATTGAATTTGCAAAGCTCTGATTGAACACAAAATCACAGTGTGCTGATCTTTTGATAAGAACAACGTCACTGAAATTTGTCTGTAGAAAAAGCTGATTTAATGACAAAGCTGTTGATAAGGCACAGCTCCTAAACCTACCCAGCCTGACAGAAATGCCTAGGGCAAAAATACAAGCACAGATTATCATTAAGATAACAACCTAACATCACACAACACAGTGGAGAAAAGGATTAAAACTTGGCTTGACACAGCTTCACACTACACTGTTCCTGCAAAATATGAAACCAAGGCAACGTGCTACACACTTCCCCTTTCAGCCTATAGGCCTACCCACCCACCATATCTATTGTATTGTACAGTCTACCTCTTCCGCTATAGACATTTCTCAAAATAATATACTGAACAATGTGGTCTAAAAAGAGCCAAGTTTTCACAGCAACACTATGCACTTGTACTTGACTGACATAATAAATGAAATGTCTGCAGACTTTCTCCAGCTGACATTTTTTATGCATTGCTGCTCTGCATTTTCACACCATTTAGATACCATTTTAGTTGCAAAGGTACCTCTGAGTAATTGCTGAAGCTTAACTCGATGCTGCAGACAAGTATGGCAATAGGATCAAAATGCAACTGTGGGCAGGATGCACAGTAATAGAAAAAAAAGACGAGAAACGTCTATGTAGAGTTTTATGGATTAAAAGATTTCTACATATATTTTTGAAAAGTTGTCCTAAATAAGAAACAAAATGAACCTTCCTCAGAATTATTTTACTCAAGAACCTCTTCTACTTAATCAAGCATGTCTTCTGGGGATAATAACTTAGACAAGTGGAACCTTGTCTGAAGCTTTTACTGTTGATCTTAATGAAAATCTGCAAACACAGATATAGGCCTCAGAAAGTAAATTAATCAAAGTGACTTCTAACTATAGAGACAATTCTATTAAAGCTTAAAGTAGAGAAAAATAAAATAAAATGAACCCCATTTCTGTTCAAATTTGTCTTGCAAAGGAATACAAATAGTAATATTTCCTATAATGGTCAGTCGGCACTTTACCAGTCTATGGCAGACATTGTGATTAACCTCCCTCTCAATTCCAGTAAAAGGAATCAGAGCACAGCAGAGCAACCAAGGTTGAATAAGAAATGCTGCCACTGCAATAAAGCACATATGTAGCAAACTGTGTGTCCTCGAGACTGCTGGAAGGTTATCACTACAGGTCGTTGTTATCACAGAGTTAACAGCTTTCACCCAAGAGCCTATGGGACAGTCAGTCTGCGATGCAGGTCAAAAAGATAATGCCGCTATAAGTAAATTTCAAATCGACCTGCATCTGTTATCAAGCATTAAGAATTCTGGGCCAAGTGTAAAATGCAGTGGGGGTAATTAGGGATAACAGCATAGCGTACCTGAGTGAGAGAACAGATAAAACATACTGACAAAAGCATTATCCTGGAGCTAAATTCAATGTGGCTGGCACGAAATAGCATGGTGGAGGAGTCAACAAAGTGCATTAGAAGAACGTGGACAAGGTTATTCAAAAGCTGAGAGTCCATTTTGCCAATAATGTTTGTTTTCCAAGATGCAGTCAAGGTGGATTTGGAGGAGATACAGGCCAAGGCCTAAAATGCACTACTTGAGTTTGGTTACCACTGTACTACAGTGTATTCAAACTGAGAGCTCTCATCTTAAACACCCTCTCTTTCTGTGAAACAAACTAGAAAAGCTGCTTTTAGGACCGATCCAATTACCCATATCTTCAATATTGACAGAGAAATCAAAGGAGGGTGGACATATTAAAGACTTTTTCCTTTTTTCTTGTCTTTTTTTGTTGGGTGTGTGTGTGTGTGTGTGTGTGTGTGTGTGTG
>CM076648.1:3554966-3576331 GCA_038496675.1 Rachycentron canadum | reverse complement strand
GGGGGGGGGGGGGGCTGAAGACCTGAAGATCCAAGAGAGAAACATTAGTACGAGAGAAATAATTTTTCAAATGATTAGTTCAAAATGGCAATGCAGAGAAATTGCTTTTCTTACTTTTTAAATACTTGGGGACATCTTACTAAATAGCTATTAAATCATGAAAGGAGGACAACAGTGGGTTCAGACCGACCAATCATAGTTATCTATCACGACGGACACAACGGTAACCTTCTGTTTACCAAAGCCAATAACTACATGCACTGAATGCGAATAAATTCATTTTCAAGTTAACATAATGAAAGTGTTGGCACTCTATTTTTCCCTTCTCCGCTGCTGCAGCAGATGAGAGTGAGGTCTCTGGGATGGCGTGGGAGTTCGCTATCTCCCAGCCTCCAGATGGCTCCGTCTTCTCTTATCTAGAAGAATGGGTGCTGCCTCAATTTTTCAACTCGCCTTATCTGGGAATCCTTTAAATTGAATATTTACTGGGCCTATGTTTTCTGCCTGTGTTAGCCTCTGAAGTCGACATTCCTCTTGCTTGTCGAGACAGGCCAAAAGGTTTTTCTTACTCATACACTCTCTTTGTCTGCCTTGTCAAGTAATGGGACAGTGATTGATTATGTGATTGCCAGGAGAGAATGGAAGGTTAAGCAGTTAAGCAGAAAGCAGTGGAGACGTATTAACGAATGGCCATAGAGGGAATATGTTCAACAATAGAGAAACGTACATTACCCAAACATGACATCAGGCAGACCTCCATTTTATGTCAGAGTAAAATAGATGAAATTAATCACTTTCGGAGCAGTCTATTGTTTTCTGCACAGTTTACACTAGAGGTTAAGAGAACACTTAAGCATCCATTTAAAACATCTTATTGCAATAGGACTGGCTGTGGTCTATCTGCATAAACAAGCCGTGCCACAGCTACTCCCTGGTAAGTGTCTGGAAATGTCTTTTCAAAACCATTTTGTGAAATGCCTCCATGTTGGATTAATCAGCGCAGCTGAGGATGTAATTGCTGAGCTGAAGTCAAAGCTGTAAGAGCAGATAATGAACACTGACTATAAGGCTGCCAGAATCCAGGGCAAAAGCAATGAGAAGTTTAGAGACCAAAATGTCTTAAGCATTCTTTCAGACGCCCTGATACAAAATCAAGGTGCACTGTATTTATACCAAAACTAAAAACTAAAAAACATCATCTATGACTCAGTGGAAACTAACATGGAAATTTTATAGTTTATAACAGCAGCATAGTGTTGTCTGAATTTAATAGGCAACTTTAATAGGCAAAATTACATTTGCCCAACATTATACATTATTATTTATGCATTATGCATTTAGTAACAGTTATGTCAGCCAGTCATGTGTGCTTTGTAGGTATTTGATACATTTTCTTATGAGGGATGGGTTTACAAAGGTGAAGAGAACCACAAGGTTTTGTTCTGACTGCCGCTGCCCCCTGCTGGACAAATAAGTTCAAAGTCAGCTACAGAAAAAGATGCATATCCTTGCTAAGGGTTGCCGTTGCCGGTATATTTGAGAGACATTTACGGACCTGTGGACTAAACATTCGACACATCCAAGTCACATGGTCACAGAACAGACCATCATTGTCTCTGATAAACATATTATCAGGTTTTAATAAATATAACAAAGAATATACAACAAGCACATCAGAGCTGTGGGCTACATATTCTCTTTGGATAATGGGTATAGAAATGTTGCTTTTTCTCCTGCTTTAATTTAAAAAGAGGACTGCAGTCTATCGTCCATTATCATCATCATTTTCTCCCCCTTACAAATATGAGAGAAACTCAGATTCATTTAGCCTAAAGAATGTGAAATATAAAAGAGGTCACCTATATTATGGAAAAAACACTCAGTGTTTGCTCTGAAGAGTCTCTTCTACAGTAACTATTGCTGAGAAACAAGAAAGGCTATGTTTAGTGACTGATATTTGTGAAAAAATGCATGGAAAGATGTCCATGTCCACTTTAAAACAACACATTGACACCTACATGTCTGCCCCAACAAAGATTAGCTTTGGTCCACTTCAGTAATGGCCAGTAAAAAGGTGAGGTAGGGCACTACAGTCTTGAGGGAAAGTGAAGATAAAATAAATTAGTGAGCTGGAAATGAATTAAGCCTTGGTCAGTCTTTGCCCTCTGAAAATGTGGAAAGTGCAACGCTATTTGTTTAATATGAAGATTGACCTGCTCTAAAATATTGGCTGTGCATGAAGTGAAAACATGCATCGTGTTATATTCAGTGCTCCTGGGTCGCATATTAATATTCTTAGCCATCTAACCAGCACTGAGAGTGATGAACAACTTCTGTCCTTAGGTATGTAATTGGATCCCCCTTTCCAGTGTGATCAATATAATTATTGAAAAGGCACAGTGATTTTCTTAAGCATCTCACACTTGAAACAGCAAGCCTTCTACAGACTGTTCAACAGCTTTGAGGAATGCAGTACACAGCTTAACACTGTATACACAACAGCTATTAAAAGTGCAACAGCCAAGTAGTTTTCTTGCTTGAGGTATTCGTGATTACAAACACAAGTTTGTGCAAAACCTTGCCCAACAACCTAGACTCAACTATTGCTTTTCTTGTTGAGACTGCTGGCTGAAAGTATTTGTATTAGGTTTTCAGTTACATTCTTTTCGATTAGTTTTCTTTGATTTGAGAATTTCTGCAGGGTTTGCAAAGTTAAATGTCAGCAGTTTTAAGATATCTTTAATAACACAGACATGAACAAGCAGTAGTAAATGGATGAAGGGATTAAACATTTATTTTTTATTTATTTTTAAAATAATGAATCAATCAAGTTTTTACTAAAACACTGTTCACTATTCAACTGCAACTAGCAGCTGTAGCCAACAGCAGTGAGACACTTCTGTGCATCGCATCAGAATGTAAAAATAAACTGCAAACAACCTATATGGCCATTCAGATTGGAAACCTCTTTGGGTGATGATGTTTGCTGCAGGTCAGATGGTGGTGACTGATATTTCACGAAAACCTAACCAGCACCTAACAGTTGAACCATTATCACAACAATCTTGCTTTTTGTTTATATGTGTGTGTAACATCTCCAAACATCCCACAATCATCCAAAAACAATTACCTTTTAAAGACATTTTAAGATCTTCAGATACATTAGTGGAATAGTTGCAAAGCTATGGCTACCAAGAGAGACAGAGAGAGGCATCCATGATGGTATTATAGGATGGGTCTGTTCGAAGTTCTGCAGAGTAAACTCAAATACATAGACCTGACTATGTGGCAAGTGGAGTATTTCATTTAAACTGTAAAATGACAGATGGTGGAATGATAATTTCTCCACAACAATCTTATAATTTTCAAGTACTGACTGGCAATTAACCTGTATTTTATAGTATCAGAATTTTAAACTAAAACAATTAACTTTATATTTATTTATCTGCATCTGATTTAAAGACTGTTACTGATGTGCAAATTCTGAAGTTGTCTAAATTTACTTTTTTTAGAAGTGCAATTAAAAAGTTTCACAATTTATATTACTGGTGCTAGCAGAAAAATTACACCTAAGGTCAGTGACATTTCCTCACTGAGTTGTGCCTTTTTTTCCCTGGTTCATTTTAAGTGCTTCTCTGGAAAACTATCTCTACACTATTTCACTTGGGGGTTTTAAAGGATAACATCATTTTCAAAATCAATTTTCCAAAGTGTTTTACTGGATAGTGACCTAACTCCTAAACCAAAGCTTTCCACGACATTGTTTAAAACAGAGCAGCCAGTTACATCAATAGGAATTTGGCTCAAGCTCCCTCATCAAACTGTTAAGACTCAGTTTAACATGAGGAATTTTTATCTCTTGCATTGCCAGTCACACTCCATGCCAAGGTCGGCAATATGACTAAATGATTTGGTTAATTTGAATTCAAACAGTGTCAGCTGGGGGTCCACTCCGCACAGTGAGGGGATTGGTAGAGTAATATCAACACAGTTGTGATTACTCCATTGAAGCAGTAGGGTGCTCTAATCAGAGCCGAATCACTCTCCTCATTACAGACTACAAGGCCAAATCTCAGTGGGTGGACCCCAGAATCAGGCTTTGCATCTTCCCACTGAAATTAATTGAAATTCATTTGTGGCACCCTGATGCTCCCCATCAACACAAGACTCATTCACATTTGCACAATCCACCCTGGATTCATTAAGTACAAGCACATTTTAAGTTTGAAATAATATAAAAGCAGATCGTGTATTCAGTGGTCTGTACTCTGCATTTATGCCAGCTAGACTGTAGGTCACAACATCAGATGCATGTTTTTTAAAATTATTCAACCATAACATTGCTCCAAGTGATTGATTCCTGAAATGATCTTCTCTTCTTGAACAGGCACAGAGAGACAGGCAGGAATAATTGACAACCTACCACATATCCAAAGTGAATACATCTCATGTAGTTGGACTGGTGGTTTTGGAAATCAATTAAATAAAATAGGTCATCCTGCCCAGTATGAACTCAATTTACATCATAGCAAGGATGCTAGCTATGTAGCACACAAAGATACAGTCTGCAGTCTACAGACATGTGTTCAAATAAAGGACCAACAGATGTGATCACTGGCATGCCTTCATCCATACAGAAGGAACTAAAACACGATAAGCCACATGGTTGCCATCCTTGTTTTGCATCACATGCAGTCCTAAAAGCTCATGGAAATCACACCATTTAGGCACCACAGGCTAACATTTTCCTCTCTCCAAAACAAAGTACTACTCAAGCAATTAAAAAAAAAAAAAAAAAAAAAAACTATTAGCAGCTAATGGATTCACTATTACCACCAATGCTCTTAGAATCTATTAAGACCTCCTCTTCAACTTAACACTAACGAACATCAAACTCATGCAAACTGTACGAAAACTGTCACTGGTTGCTATTTGTAGACGTGTAGCCACTTATTACAGTGCAATGGGACAGTTTATTAGCAAGTCACACCATGGGTAGCTTTTCTGGAGCCTCAACTGCCCCGTGTTGTTTTGTGCTCCAAATGTCCAACTCCAAACGTGAAGCAGATACAAAGTACTACACCCCTGAGCAGATACAGGCCATCGGGTCCCTGGAAAAACAACTCTTAATTTTATATTTTTCATCATTTAGTGTCATATGCACTTTACTTGCACCTTGAAAAAGTAAAAAGAATTGCAGCTCTCTAGGCCACATATGGAAATTCATGTTACGGCACACCATACCACACAAAGTAGAAGATGGGTAGAAACTGACCATTCAATAGACCATTGTAAAGAAAAAAAAAAAAAAAAGAATAAAACATTTATTTCAGTTGAAGGATTTTTTCCATATTCTGACTTGGCACAGTAAGAAGAGCACAGGGGTAAACAATGAAATTAAAGATGGCTGAATTACATTGTGCATGTTGTGCCACTTCCACGGCTTGAATAGCACCGGGCCATCATTAATGTTATTAGTAACACCTGAGCTTTAGCCACTAAAACCAATCAAAATGTTTGCTGCAAAAGGTTTACTGATACCTCCCAGTGAAAAAAAAGGCCAAGCTTTAACAACACTTACCCCTGTTTAGACGACTTTTGGATCCTTCAAATCTACTTTAAATTTAGCTTTAACAAACTTATTCTCCCTGCAGTACAAAAAGTTGAAGCCTACCGCTCAACTTCCGACGCTTGAGCCAAACAAGCTCGTTAGCAGGAAGTGACTTAAAAGTTCGGTTAGGAGGTAAAAGTGGAGTTTTGGTTTTATTTTATTTTATTTTATTTTGTTTTTACATAGGCCTAATTTAAATATCTACTGGTATAATAATAATAATAATTACAGCGCTTGTCATTTTCTTTCATTTTAGAAATTAACGTCACTTGCGTCACTTCCATGTGCGGTTTTGGCGACGTTTTGACGCAGTTTTAACGCAGTTTTGACGTTTTGTCGACTGAACTGAGGGGTCTGGAAATCCGGATATTTTTGAAGAAACTGAAACTTGAAGATAATGGCCAAGCTATGTGTAATTAACGAATCAATTATTTACCATAAGACAAACATGTTTGCCCACTGACCTGAATGTATATCATCATGTAAATACCTCGATTGCATTGGACTCACCTATCTGGATCCATGGGCCTGTCGAGGACCACACGTGACCAGCAGATGGCGACATTCAACCTACGTCTCAATGGTGCATTCAAGTGCCCCCCCCCGAAAGTCGATAAATGACTGAATGTTTTTACTTTTTTATTTTAATTTATTTATTTTACTGGTTATATTTTTTTTGTTTGTGTTTTATATTATCATATATTATCATTAGTAACGTTTAAAAACCATTTAGGCTTTGAAAGCGAATAGGGGGCAGTAAGGAAATCAAACAATGCAAGTGCAGTCGATAATCCATCTAGCTGGACTCTGCAAGTTACAGTGCTTGCTATTGTTATTCTACTATCGCACTAACTAAACTCGGTGTCTATGTGTTTTTCATTTTTTTTCCGATGGAAGTGAACGCAGCACCCAGCACAAATGTCAGTTTCAATAGGATTGCTCTACATTTATTTAGGGCGTAGACGTGGAAGGTTCACGCTGTTTATATTCAGTTGAAAGTGGTGAGCAAGTTCATTTTTAACTGCCTTGACCGGTAAGTGTGTGTTTTAAAATTAATAGTTTCTTGCTGTTAAGTAGATTAAGAAAAAAAAAATGTTGTTGAAAACAAGGATGCATCATTGTTTTACTAACCAGTGTGTAGTTTAACACGCGGGAGACCAAATCATTAACAAATATTAGCACTTTTTAAGTTTCTGTATTTCTGTTCTAATAAATTGTGTAGGGGGATTAATCTCATGAGTTATTTCAAGTAGGGCTGAGTATATGCTTTGTAGCCCTAAATGCTTAAATTAATAATGATCCTGCCATGTTTTATTTCTAGTTATGATTATAGCAATGTGTCTGTTTCTTTTATTAGATTTCTGTAATCAGGTGTGTTTTCTCTCATCAGAATATGCTTTCTGCAAAACATTTTTCAAGCAGCATCTGCCTGCAATCCCTTCTGCAACATCTGTTGGTACTGTCTTCTCTCTGTCGTTTCATATCTGGATACTCTGAGAGTGATAGAGTACATGACTTGATGTCCAGATATCCTCTTATTGATGGGTAAAAGATCTTAATGTCTTGCCTAAACAAGTTCCATTCATGGAAATACATTAATGAAATTATATCAAAATGCTTCTCCATCCTGTCTCTCACACTTCCCTCACACCCATTCTCTCCCCATCTGTTAGTCACAATGACCTCGCTCTCCAGCTGAGGATACTTCACAACAATCGCCTGAGTGAAGTTGACCTTCATAATGTCAGCAAGGTGGCCACTGACATCTCCCGTCTGCAAGCAGGTCATGTACAGGCACAGGTAATGCCTTACCTTTTTTCATCAGTCTCCTATTTCTGATGGTGTCTCTCCTAAAGTGTGGCGAGTAACTTTGTAAAAGCAGAAATTGGTTTTATTACACAGTTTGGAGAGGTTGAACCTAGAATGTCAGTCATGTCAGTAACTCAAATGTCTTGTCTTCAATCTTCTGTGATTTCCCTCTCTGTTTGTCAGATGTTTGCAGTCTACGTGATGTGTGGGGCCCAGGAGAAGGACGCTGTGAGGCTGACCCTGGAACAAATAGATGTAGTCAGACGCATGTGCACTGAATATCCGGACTTTAAGCTGGTCACATCCACCCAGGGTATAGAACACCTGAAAATGGGATAACAAGCTAGATTTGTACTAAAACACTTGTTGATTCAAAAAAACATTATCTAATTACAATCAATTATCTAATTATCATTTATTATGCATCATATAATGAAAAAAAATGAGGCTGTGAATATGTATTATCTCAATTACCTTATGTACAGTCCATATTTGGAAAAAGGAATAAATATTATAATAATCTAACGAGAAGTTAATTACTTGTGACAGTGGAATTTTACACTTTTGCCAACAGGTAATTATTATTACACAGAAACAAACTGTGGCACTTTTTCAATTTGTACTTACTCAGGGGTTTGGAGCAAAATCTCACTGGCTTGTACTGAATGTTAGCTTTTATTGGAATTAATGACTGTGCAGTCTCAAAACAGCTTCTGGCTGATGACTTGACTTGAGGCCTTAAAATCAAACCACGTGTGTCTGTCACTGCAGAACTGAAGAATGCTGAGATGAAGCACAAGATAGCATGTCTAATAAGCATTGAGGGGGGGCACTCTATCGACAGCAGCCTGCCAGCCCTACGGATGTTTTACCAACTTGGAGTCCGCTCCATGGCCCTCACACATACCTGCAATACACCCTGGTAAATAGGAGAACCATTGTTATGTATTATGTTATATTTTAACTAGAACATCACTGGGGACTAAACCCTTTTTTTGCTATTAAAATATCACTGCAGATTTACAATAGTTTTCTTCTTCGGTACCATAGAGGTGCTAAGAATAAGTAATAATAGTAATAATAAGAGTATTTGAATTTGGATGTCCTTTAACACATGCATGTGTAGATGCAATGTATGGGAATATGATGGTTTTCTAATTTTTCCCTAAATCGTGTCCTATATTGTTCATTGGCTCCAAAGAGTGAGTTGTGTCTTTACAAATTCAAGACTGAATGGAGAGCAATGTGGAGGAGAGCAACTTTTTGATTCAGTAAATGAAAAACTGAGCCATATTTAATCTAGGAAATTTTATTAGGTTGACTGAGGATAATTTTTTTTTTTTTTTTTTTTTTACTGCTATTCAAATTAAGCTATGTCTGTACTTCTTTGGAACTTGACATGGCATGTATTTGAATTTGACTCAGCCAGATGATAAATGCAGCAATCTCAATTAGATGTCCTAGTTACAACATTTTTTTTTTTTTTTTTTTTTTTTACACTTCCTGATAGTCATACACAAGATTTTTTTTTTTAAAAATGCAGGTTTTGACAATATTCTTTTTCAATGTAGGGCTGAATCATCCTCAAAGCTTTACGGTGTCTATCAAAGACAGAATAACAGCCTGACGCATTTTGGGAAGGTAAGCTTATTGTTCAATAATATCTGCTACAGAATTGTTTTATTTATCAGATTCCGCAAAATGGTTCGCAGAGTTTCGCTGGCCTTTAATGCCTCCTTGCTGACAATAGCCAGGGCTGGAGGCCTTATGTTTTTGGGTTTTCCATCTGTCCATCCATACGTCCATCTTACTGGCTAGTTGACAGTAATGTACAACTGCAAGGCAGTTATTCTAGTTTTGGGTGTGTATGAGAACTGTATATTTAAGATGAGGAATTGCTTTAAACGAGATGAAATGAAACATTTGACAGATAGAATAAATAGTTGGTGACCTTTACTTTTTTTTTACCCCAAATTATACTCATTATGACAATTTTAAGGCATTTTAAGTAGTCATATAAAACCTTTTATAGTATTACATGTATGCATACTGTCCAGAAAATAAATAATTATTACTATCATTTAGTATTTTTTAAATGGAAACTTTAGTAATGGACTTTGAAGAAATTGGACACTGTTTTTACTATTAAAGTTGGTTAATGTTATGTATACTGAATGTTCTCTTGACAAAGGGCTGTTTACAGAGTAAAAAACTAAACTGTTGTATCCCAAATTGGAGTCAACTTCATGTCCTTCATCATGTATTTGTTTAGTACAACAATGCTGCTGTACAATATAAACAGCTTATTTTGACAAACGTCTCTATAATAGTCTCACATTTAGTGAGCTCTCTCCTCAACAGCACGTAGTGCTTTCTTGATTGCTATTTGCACTGATATGTTTATATGCATGTGTATGTAAGTGTCTCCTGTTGTTGGCTGAATTGACTTCCTTCCTTCACATGGTATGGTCAATTTTGAATATGTTTTCAAGGCTGTGGTGGAGGAGATGAACAGACTGGGAATGATAGTGGATCTCTCCCATGCTTCCTGGGACACAGCCTCGGCTGTGCTGAACCATTCCTCTGCTCCTGTTATTTTTAGCCATTCATCCTCCTTCTCCATCTGTAACCACCAACGGAATATACCTGACTGGCTGCTGCATGAGCTGGTAAGAAAACCAATTTATTGAGTGATTAATTGCCCACTTAGTTGTTTGATTAAATGACTATCTGATCAGTCAAGTCCCTGATTAATTTATTTCAATTATGCTTTTTATTTACACCTCTGACAAAGAACATGCATTATATTTTCTTTGACACATTTTGGGAAGGTAAGCTTAATCTTTAGTAATATCAGCTACAGAATTGTTTCATATATCACATTCCAACAGTTTGTTGATTTTAGCAGGATGTCCATACGTCTGCCCGTCCGTCCCATTCTAGTGACCGTAATATCTCAGTAACATCTTGAGAATGAACATAAATTCACACAAATTCATGTCTAATTTGATGAAGTGCTTGATGACATTTTGTATCCAAATGGTCAAAGGCCAACTTCACTGGCGTAATTATATTCTGCAAAAACACTTCCAGCCATTATTCAATGTTGTAACTCAGGAAGGGGAGATTGTGACCATATTTCCTGGTTGGCAGAAGCTTACAACTGCAAGGCAGTAATCCTAGTTGTACTCTGTACTTGTGGTGTTTTCTCCTCTCTTTTTAGTAGACTGTGTCCCTCTACATTCAGATTTAGTTGTTAGTACCAACTCTTTACTAACCTCTTTAATTTTCGCATTTGAGTATAGAACATATGCTTATATAGATTTTTCTCTCCTTAAAATAGATGATCAATTTTCTTTTTTTTCTTTTTTTTTTCTTTTTTTCTTTTTTTTTTTTACAATTTATCCAACAATATGAGAAATTTCAGTCCCATCCAAGTTTAGGATGATTTGATCAAGTTTCTCACCTTTGCCTTTGAACACAAAAGCCAGTAATATATATTAAAATATATAATTACATTTTGTTTTACTAGGTGAATATTAATATCATCTGTGGTCAGGAGATGCATATTTCATGAATATTTTCTAGGCAATAATGATACCTGAGTTCAGAGTACTGCACATAATTTGAAATGTTTATTTCAGTGTAAAAATAAAAACATTCATGGGGTGTGTACAATGAGTTAAAGCACAGTTTTTTGCTTTTTTAATCTTCCTGTTTCTTATCCAAAATCTTTCTCTGACTGGCTCCACAAAAGCACACTGGCTGACCCATACCCATAACACATCATAAAATCCAGTGAGTTTTTAATTTGCTTGTTTTTGTTATACAATATATCAGCCTGATGGTGCAGCAAATGAAAACATGAACCCTAAATATCAATAAACCATAGAATATGGATATATTTATGAGGAAAAATATGGGTATTAATTATGCCCATTATTTTGCATGATAGAAAATGTGGATGTACACCATTTCCCTTATTTAACCTCAGTTCATGGCCCTTTCATGCACAGCCATGTTTCTCATTATTCCACATATTTATGTATGTGTATGTTGCAAAACAAGCTGGTAAGTTTACTACTTAGGGTTCAAGGGTGTTTCAGGTAAGACAAGTAATAACCTTTCTGTTGCCACAAGTAATGAATATAAATGAGACAGAAATGTGAAAGTTATTTGTGTCTGAATTCATTTTAGTAATTTATGCTTCTCTATGAGTTTTTTTTTTTTTCCTTGACTTGCCAATGACGTGTCTATTTTGTTTCAGAAAAGGAAGCGAGGCTTGATCATGGTGAATCTCCACAGCAAATTCATTTCCTGCAGGGACGAGGCTAACATCTCTCGTGTGGCTGGTGAGGCATCCATTATGAGTGTTTCTTTGGCAATGCAGTAAATCTTGTGTTTTTATTTCTTATACCTCATTTGATTCATTATTATTCCACATGGGTTTTACAGATCATTTTGATCATATTAAGAAAGTGATTGGAGCGGAGTCAATAGGAATCGGAGGGGACTATGAAGGCGCTGTGAGGTAAGAAATATACACTTGCCAAGACATTATACAGATAACTGGAAACAAAAGGTCAAATGGGTATACTGTTTACAGAAAGCAAATCTACCGTAATGATAATCTTAAAAGACACAACTTGTATACACAAAAAAAAGCCCCAACAAAGCTCCAGTGTTAGTAGGGTCTACTCTTTGGCCTGCTCCAGACCACATATTTCAGTGGTTGTTCTTGAACCAGATCAATTCTGTGCTTTTGCTACCTTGTCATAATATCAACAATTTAGCTGTCTCAGCTGCCAACAGACTGAAAATGGTAAAAATCGATAACTGTGTATGGCCAACAGGCATAAAGAAAGGGCTGCTGCAGTATATTTGCTTTTTGTTATCCCTACATACAGACACAATCAATACTAAACAGGAATGTCACAAAGCAAATTATACTGAATGGCTTGAAGTGTTTATTATTGTAATTACTTACTGCCAGAATGTAGTGATGTCTTTTGCAAAATAGATATCTGAGTAAAAATGTCTGTTTTTGTTTTTTTTAACAGCTTTCCTCAGGGACTAGAGGATGTGTCAAAGTATCCTGCCCTGATCCAGGAACTCCTGCAGAGGAATTGGACTGAGATTGAGTTGGCTGATGTCCTCAGAAGGAACTTCCTACGAGTGTTTGAGGAGGTGGAACGGGTGAGCTGGAAGAGTGATATATTTTATGTCAAAGAATAGCTTTCCTTGAAATAATGAACTACTGTATATACAGACATGTTGTATTTTTCCTAACAGTTTTTTTTGTATTTTGTATTTGTATTTTGTATTTTTTGTATACAATTTGTGGACATTTATTTGCTCAAAATAACATTAACCAAAATACAACAGTAGTCGTGCTCTTTTAAGATTGACGTATGAATACCTAGAATAATTAACGTATACAAGAAATAAAATGCTTTTTTTGCACAGCAAGTGTGTAAGAGATTGTAATGAAAGTGTTTCACTGTCCCACCAGGTCAAAAATCAGCTAAGTTCAAACTGGCCCAGTGAGGTCCAGATCCCATTAGAGGAGGTCCAGAATCCCTGCAGACTAGTGCTAAGACCTCCCCAACCAAGAGGGTCGCTGCCCTCAAACCAGGGTTTTTCCCCCAGAGCCCAACATGGACCACCGGGTTTGCTATTCCTGGCTACAGTTCTGCTGCTTTCCATCCTATTTTAGACATTCAGTTCAGATGCACTTTCACTTTTTTAAGTGCCTATATATATGTGTGTGTGTGTTGTATATATTTTATATATATATATATATATATGTATTTATTTGATATTTAATTTTTTTTTCTGAACTTGTTCTACCTGTACTGACATCATCTCTATGACTTTACAGTGACACTGACAATCTATGGAGATGATTCATTTGAAGTTGTCAGGGGTTTCTTTTTGACCAGTAATGTGAGGTCACAATGGTATATACAGCCTAGTTAATTTCAGCCTAGTTAATTTCCAGCTAAGTGTACAATGTTACATTAATATAAGTGTTCTATAGTATTGTTAGGCATCAATAAAGTAGCAGGGTAATTAATAAACAGATGCTACTTTTTTTTTTTTTTTTTTGATTTTACAGCACAATAATATATATTATGGAAGTGTACAAAAAACATGTGTATGATAATGTGGGTTAACTGACCAAGCAGAAAAACAGAAAAAACTGTCTCTGCTTTTTTCATTGCACACAGAAATAATTCAAACCAGGTCTTTAACTTAGAACAGGTACTTAAAGGAGGGCTGCAAAAACCTACTTTTTTAAGGATCATAGTCAGTACAATACAGGCAACACAGATGATGGCAATTTGCTATGGTGAGCTCATTTTTATGAGTTTGTGCATGATTTTTTAATCACACAGCTTTAATGTAATACTGTCATTGCTCTTTAAGAATTAATACTCACAGCTTCACTAAAGCGCTGCCAACATTTAGTTTCCATTTAAAGATTGTCTTGTGCCAAAAGTAGAATTAGCAAAAGACATACTTTGGATTGCTGGCAAGTGGCAATGTGGGATAATCCACTTCCACCTGTGCTGTTCTGGAAAAAAAAAAAAAAAAAAAGTGCTTTTACTAAAATGTAAAGACAAGGGAAGACCAGGAGCAGTCTTGGTTTTGTGTGTTTAGTTTTTATTAACTGCACAACTTGTCATAGGTTATGCTTGTATATAAAACATTTTGTCTTGTACAGATAATTTAGTCCTCATAAAAAGAAACAGTACACTGTATTCTATACTGCATGTTGGCAAAAAAAAAAATACTGATCTTACTCAACCTCCTAGAAAAAGATCTGAACAATGAAAATGTTATTAGATAGTCTTGTGTTGCAGAAAATAATTTGTTAAAGTTGTAATCCTTCAGATTTCAGGCTTGGTTGATTAGATAACATCCATAGTTATTGTGATAACATCAAGTGGGGCTTAATGGAGCAGGCAACACTACTTAATCAGGGTGTAATTGTTAAACTCTGCCACAAATAATAAAAACTAACAAACCCTAACTACACAGATTTTACCGTATGTGAATACTTTTTGTGGCTATTGTGGACAGAATGCAGACCATAAATAGTATAAAATGGATTTGATTTCATGACCTAATCTTAAGGATTATAACTTTATATTCTGTGCAGATTTTCAGGTCTGTTTAAAAAAAAAAAAAAAAAAAAAAAAATTATAGGTTTTAAATTGTACCTCATGAGAAACTCGCTTTATGATCTCTGGTATCCACATTTACAAACTTGATTTTGTGCCACCCATGCCAATGCAGCATAGCCTAGCATATGCAAGAATTATGTTAATTATCTACAGTCATATTTTCTTTTACCTCAGTGGGGAAATATTGAAAAAATAAATAAATAAATAGAGCTGTGTTTCCAAAAATCAAAGGCTTCTAGAATAAAAAAAACAGGATTGTGCTGTCTGTCAAATCATCAAATACAGGTCTATTTTCACATATGAAGAAGTATTTGTTACCTATGAATAAGGAAATACTAACCTAAACTTTGTGTTTGACAGTCTGACACAAATATGGATTTTCTGAGGGAGAAAAATAAACAACTTTCATTTGTAAAGAATGGCAAAGCCGTGAACATATTGGACAGATATGTACACTAATGTGACACAATATTCTACAAGAATAGAATAAACCTCTTTTGTACTCAAAAGTCCATACTTGGAAAAGTGTCAAATGGTTGCATCTACCAACATCTATCTGGCAGCAGATTGGGTGCTATTTTGCGTCCAAAGGTGGAATGTTTTCTGATGAGGCTGAGGCCTCTGTGTCGCAGCTCCTGATTGGTCATGAGTAGATGGTGATGACCTCCCGACCTCCACCTCTCACCAGCAGCACTCTTTCCAAGCCCTCAGTCAACACCTCCAAAAACTCCATATCTGACCGCATGGTTAAGGAAGCAAACAATTGCCTAAATATGTGTACTGCATACTACACAATGTTCTACAGAATTATGCAAGAACCCTTTTGTTTTTTTAATATTGGTAAAGGATACAGTTTTCATCACCGTCTGTGTTACGTGGAGGTCCTGGCATGTTGAGCAGAACTAATCGAGCGTCGTGGGACCTGTTGACTATTACCTCATTCAACTTCACAGCTGTATGCATTCGCCGTACATTGGACTGATCCCTGGGGTGCAGTAAGAGAGACAAATAAGAATAATAAGAAACTATTTCAAAGCAAGGGCTCACCTTGTGAAACTGGAAACTGAGAAACATGCAGCAAGAATAGGGGTGGGAGGTGAAAGGCTTAGCATTCAACTCACGGTTTGAGGCTCATGAGTTCTCTGAAGTTCTCAGGTGCATTGTTCCTGTTTCTCCGCTCTGCTTCACACTTCTCTCTCGTCCATGTCATCTGAATCTTCTCTGGAGGAGCCTCCACCACTTCCTCCTCCTCATCTGAGTATAGACTTCCCATACGCACCAAAGAGTGTCTGTCTTTCACAAGCTGGGCCTGCAAGGGGCCATGGGAATATTAGGAGGCTTGGTTGTCAATATGCATATATGTTAATATAAAACTAACACTCATGAGCTGTGGCTAAAATCAGAATTTGTGAGGTCACTGATCTTTGACCACCAAACTCTATTCAGTTCATCTTTGAGTGAAGGTTTGTACCAAATTTGAAGAAATTCCCTTATAGCAATATAGTGATATCACGTTCACAGGGCAATTGCAGCTGCATTGTTGGTCAGATTGTAGCCAAATTCTGATTTGTCTGGTTGTAGCCGCATTCCTGTTGGTCGGTTTTCCCTGTTCTGATCGAAAACCTGCCTCAGTCGGCCAATTAGAATTATGCTACAAACCATCACTTTAACCTTTGATCACCAAAATATAATCTGTTGTATGTAAACTCATACTGTTACTGAGATATCATGTTTGCAACAGACAGATGGACAACACAAAAGACATACCTCTCTTTGTCTTTCTGCACTGGACAACCTCATTTGCCTCAACATCTGGGACCTCTGCTCCATCATTAGCGTCCGCTCATAGGTATAAGCTGAGATGTCACTGTCGTGCTAAAACCCCATTTGAGAAACATCTTTTTAATGATAAATGCAACTGAAACATATTTGTTAACATGGACAGTGTGGCAGTCAATTCATAGCTGATTGAAGCAACAGGTTTTTTTAGCCCTCATGTTAGTGGCATCTCATAAAAAAACAGGCCTGTTTGTTTCAGTAGACTACAATGGACATCTTTAAGCTGCAATTTTTATAACTGAGTATGCTTTGGCTATAGAAAACCTCATATAAGTCTCCACAACTCTCACCATCTCCACCACTTCCACCTCAGCCTCTATTCTCAGCTGATACAGGAATGTGGCTAGATCTTTCTTCATCTGGATACTGTTGTCATCCATCTGAGCTACAGTGAAGATGCGCATCTTGCATTTCCTCCATACCTAGAATACAAATAAAAACATGTTGGTATTGATACAAATCTGATACTATGTGCAGTATTGAATGGATGTGAATAAAACAGACAACATATTTCAAAATAAAAGTTTAAAAAGCCAGGCTACAAACAGGAAAGATCAAAATAACTAAAAAAATAGAACTTACAAAAACCCAAAACTGCTCATGGTGTGTGAATTATTTTTTGTCTTTTAAATAAAGCTTTTTAAATGACACCATTTCCTGAAATTAAAACTACATGAAAATTTAAAAATTAAAGGTGGTTTATTAGGAAGATAAAAAACACAAATATATATACAGTACTGTATTAACCCACTTTATGCTGTTTCAGCAGGAAGGGCAGCAACATTAGCATCCCTCCATCATGAACGATCCACCATACGTCAATGTTGCCATCTGTGAAGCGTTCGTGGTTGCTTGGGTAGAAGGACACATTTTTGGGCACCATCAGGGCCAGGTGGGCAGCTGTGGTGCAGCGAACTGTGTCTGGGTAGAAGTACCTTTTGTTATTAACTGTACTGTATAGATGAATGCCATGTTAAATTCTGCAATAGAATAAGCCAATTGAAAAACAACACTGTATTTCATCATCCAAATATATTCACATGAGCTTTTTTAGCCCCTTGGTTGCTATGACTACAAGCTCTGAATAGTGATCATAATGATAAACACATACTAATTCCTGTAAACGTCATGTAATCAAGGATATTTTTGGGTGGCAGACATTTAAAGCCTTTGCCATGCTGAAAACGCTGATTGGGGCTTTTAAAAAACTTACTGATGAAAGTCTTCCAGGCACGAGGGTCCTCACTTTGTCTCCAGCCATAGGGCCAGCCCATCACCACAGTATTGTGCTTCATGCCTCCCAGACCACAGGACTGGATCAGATGGACAATACCCTCTCGCACCTTAGATGCCACCACAACCTGGCAGAAACCCTTCACCCGCTCAATCTCCATCATATTTTTAATGGCCTGGCAGAAAAAAGTGCCAATTAAGATTATATATATAGAACTTTTAAAAAATACCCAACACTTTCACTGTCTTACATCTGATAAAACTAATTATTGTGCATTTAATCATAAAGACCATAAACTGGTTTTGCAAAATTCAGTTGAAATTACATTAATACAGGTTTTTTCATTAGCACCTCTCTTGTGGAAACAAGCTCATGATACAGTGAATGAATACTGGCTTAGCCGCAAGTGAATTGTGGATGAGTGATTCTTTTTTTCACTTATTGTAACATAAATAGGACCTTTGCCTCAAGTGTTTAATTCTTTACCAAACAAATCACATTATAAAAAATGTTCTTTAAGTAGTCCCTTATTTTATCTGAAATGGCGCATTAGCACAATGTTGTATTGCTAACAACGTGATGTTTGCACCCCTGCCCCTTGATTAAAGGAAAATAAGCTGTTGTTGAGAAAGAAATATTACACAACAAAAATTGTGCTTTTTTATGAAAGACGATCATTTGTAGAAACTTGCTAATACAAGCAAACTCTAGAGTGCATGTCCGCCATGCATCTCTTTCCAGTATTTACCTGCTCAGCTGCTTGCATTTCCCCGAAGCTGTCTAGGAAGTTGCCCTGGATGACAGAGCCCACAATGGTCAGACCCTTTCCTGCCTTCAGCTGTGAGGCAAAAGTAAGCAGTCTGGGGTATTTTACATGGAGGTCCTCATCCAGCTTCAGCAGCACCAACAGCTGGGGTCTGTAGGTGGGGCAGTGAGAAGTGAGTAGTTAATCAGAGAGCGAATATAGACAAAGACCCATGCCATGTAGAAAGTACAGACCCATCCTGTGTTCATCAAAACTAGAAAAACCCAATGGTCTCTGCCAATTCAAGGACTTATGACAAGGTCGGCTTCTGTCTGCTTGCGTTTGTACACATATCCATCACATACACTTCTCAGATTTTGCTAATTGATAAAATTGAACATCTCAAGTGCTACGGTCAAGCATTTGCCTCTGATTTGAAGGGCAAAAGAAGTTTAGCATTTAGGTGACTATATTTCAGTATGAATCAGATCCCAACTTGTTGAAATAAGGTCATAGAAATGCTGCTGATTCAATAGTTAGTATGTAACCTAAACATTTAAAATTAGCTTCTGAACAACCACATAATTGCCTACCCAGCTGTATTGTAATGTTTCTTATATTCAAATCTTTGTTCTATAACATGTCACTGCTAGTGCATCTGGAGTGATAGAGGAAGTGTGGTCTTGTAATGATCAAATAGTTGATTACTGGAACTGCACAGCAAGCGTGACACCAACAGCAAACAACAATAAATGAGAAAGAATCATGTCCTTAGGCCACAACTTCCCCAAAATGTTTTCTAATGCAGAATTTCCAAAGTACACCAATTCAATTACACCCAGTTGCTTGGCAGTATGGGTGCCAGCTGCTAGTAGCTTTCTATCATCTTGTTATAAGTTGTACGACTCATTCTGGAGGTTGTTTTCATGGAGAACTTTCATTACCTACAGTAATTCATTATTCCATGTGGATACCAAAATGCCACTGATATAAATTTTTGATCACTGTATTTCAACATTTTCCAAATTAAAATGATTTTTCATGTTACTGAACACATATGCAAGAACAACTTTGACAACAAGATCCTCAGAAATGCAACCCAAGTGCCATTTTGAATATTTGTGGGGAAACATTCGCTTGTAGGTGTAGCTCTACCTCCAGTTCTTGGTGTGCGGGGGTCCGACCTCAAGTCTTAGCAAGGCGTAGCGTGCAGCACTAAGCGATAGTCCTCTTATACCGTCTCCCCACTCCTTCTCTGCTCTGTTTTCAGAGAAACACAAATGTCACCATACTATCTGTACTGTCTATGTAAATTAGTTGTAAATTAAAATCCTTTCAAAAGCTTGTTACAACTCCATACCCCTGGTACTCAATGTATTTGTAGATCATCCCAGCAATACCCATGGCCACAATGGCATAGTACCAGGAGGAGATGAACATTAGAGCCAGACACATACTCATGCCAAGGAACGAGAGAGCCCTGTGGGTGTCACACATAACACCTGAAATTAGCATAGATCTTAAAAAGCCGAAATTGTAATTGAAAATTGAGTGATTTCAATTTGTGACAACCAGCAGAATCATAAAAAAATAAATAACGTGAGAAGTATGGTGGAGATACACCAGCACTCACCAGTGGTAATATTTAAACCTTGGCCTCCAGTTTGGTGTGCGTAAAAGAGTCTGAACAGCACAGGCTAAGTTTACAAAGAGATAGCACATCAAGAAGAACCTGTTGAATAGAGACAAAGACAATTTTGTACAAATTTGAAGTCGATGTTCATGTCATCAGTGGTGTAGATGGCCTTTATATCCATGTACACGACATGTCTGAGAGAAATATTTTTGGCATGCATATTTTGTGTGCATCTATGTGACCTTACATGGAAAGGATAGGAGCCACCATATCCAGTGAGGCAATGAGGATACCCAGCTCTGCTATAAGACCAGTCAACAGCAGTGCCCATGTTGGCTCTCCATTGCTCTTTCCATGACCAAACACCTGAAACAAATGCAGAAATGCAAATCACTTCTTGTATCATATTCAAAAAAGCTTGCAAGTAATATATCACCAAATGCAAATATTTCCAGCACAACAAACTGCATGTATTTTCAATGTTATCCTCAATATTTAAATGATGTTTTTTTCATTATGTGAAATGGTTAATGTGCAATCCACAGAGTGTAATTTACTGCCCCACCCTGAGGAAAGGAATAATGTTGTCCTTGGCAATAGCCTGTAGAAGTCGTGGAGCCCCAGTGAGGGACTGCAGGCCTGCCCCAACTGTAGAGAAGAAGGAGCCAATGACAATAACCCATGGAGATGGCCAAGATAGAGTCCCCACCACCAAGTTTTTTCTGACGGCGTCCCCAAACCTGCAAGTATGTTTGCCGTTGTTGAATTTAGCAATTCACAAGAAGTGGTTTGATAATACCAGTAACTTGCAGTCGGACATAATAAACTTACTTGTCCCTTAGGACCACGCCTTCAATGCAAGACCCAAACAGGATGACAGAGCTTAAATCTGAATACAAGAGGTCAAGGAGCTTTAAATATTAACAAACATGAATGTCAAATGTCAATGTCATTTTCCTTTTCTCTTATAATTGTTTGCAGTCACTTAAATAAAGGATACAAACAAGTGAAGTAGTGGTGATAGCTAAGATGGTCCCCACAGGGATGGACTTCTGAGCATCCCGGAGATCACCGGATCTGTTGGAGCCTGCCATGATACCTACAAGAACACACAGGAAAACAAGGTACATGTAAAGTAGATATGCCCTTACTGGCTGGATTAGAATGAGCTTTACAGCTTCCTGTTGTGTTGCATCAGTAAATCAAATTTACTTTGCTTTTATTACCTTATACAAACATGATTATTTTCTTATTTTATGGGATAAAAATTATACAAGTCTATCTAATATATATATATATAT
>CM076648.1:3452434-3544966 GCA_038496675.1 Rachycentron canadum | reverse complement strand
TATATATATATATATATATATATATATATATAAACCTATTGTCTACTCTTTTCTTCTTTCTTGATTTATGCACTGTATGCTTTCAAAGCACAGCTGCAGGGACTTGGTTGGGCAAACATGATACAACTGATACATAGTAGTGGCTCAAACAAAGTAAACTCACTCTCTATAGTCCATAGTATTAGGGTCATTATATGAATCAGGGCCTTTAATACTCCTTACCAGCTTCCCAGTGTCAGACCCTAACACACCTTGATCTCTTACAGCTGTCTGCACTTTCACTTTTTACAAGGTGTATAAACAAAAATAATCACAAAATTTTACCATGACTTGTTATTTGGAGTATTACTTTATAGAAACTAGTCCAGTTCAACCAACATGAACAGAAACATCATCACCATTGCTAACCAGAGGTTGTATAAAATAAATCTGAGGGCCATTTTGAGTTTGCATTGTATACATGAAATGGTGCAACACTGTGAAGGCAGGATGAAACACTCGGCTCAGTACATGTCATAATTAAATAAAAAGCACAAAACTAGCTTATTATGAAATCTAATAAGAAGTAAGTACTTCCATATGCAGTAGATATGTAGTATCTGATATTACCTGCTATTGTTGTATTAGTATTCAATACATTCTACATAGTAGTAGTAGTTGCTAGTAACACTTGACATGTCATGACAAAACAACAAGCATATTGGGAGTCACTGTTAAAGTTAAAAGACTACCTGGCCAGTGTCTGTTCAACTCTGTTACGGCAATATACCGGTGTTCGCTGTAAACGCTGTGTTTCATGGAGAGTGACACCTGGACAGAGCAGAGGAATTCTAACCTGCTGAGCGGTACAACAAAACATATTAGCTTTGATGTGTGCTAATGATGAGAGCAGCTTGGTCTGTTTACCTCAGGGGGTTAAGGTGGGTGGGAAGAGGTACATCCCACAGCAGGCTGTCAAGTCCATCAGACTTTATTTGCATAGCACTTTTCATACAAACTGTTTGCATGAAATTGTAATACATAGTGCTACACACAATAACAAACAACAACAAAAAGTAAATACATAAAAATGTATTTGAAAAAATCTGATTTTTAATCTGACTTTGCATCTTGCATTTGCTTTTAAAAATCTCTGCTTCCCTCAGGTTTTCAGGGAGGCTGTAAATAATAAAAGGAACCCTGACTGTGGGATTTAGTCTCTGGGTAAAATTAACTACCACAAGACCTGAGTGTTTTAGTGAGTTCATAGGGGCATATAGGGAGGACTACAACTATTAAGAGTTTTATAAACCAGTAAAAGGATTTAAAAATCAGTTCTGAGAGCAGACAAGCAGCCAGAGCAGAGACTTCAAAACTGTAACAACTGTAGTGGAGCTGTTCTTCTTAGGGAGACCAGATAGCAGAGCATTACAATACTCGGTCCTGTAGGTCAGCTATGATATTGCATGTATCATACACATGCATGTGTAGAAACTAAACCTGCAGACAATGAGCAAGGAAAGGTGAACAACGCTGAGGCTGGAAACTATAGGATTATGCTTTGCCAGCAGAGTGTGTCATTGTCTCTGCTTTCCTAGCTGTAAAAGTCACTGCACACCACTGATCTCCTGTATGTTAATATCAGGGCCAGCAAGCTGCTGTGGTGTGAAATACCATGAGACGCTTATTCCTTTGTAACTTAATCAACTACAACTTAATCTACAATATTTTCTAAAAAAGTAGTAAATTTACTTCCTAAACTGTGGTATTGCAACTTGATTGGCAGCACATTCCTATAAAATGAATGAAGGGAATGTCAACAAGATGCTCCTGCAACGTTTCCTATTTCATTATACTCTTCACTTTTATGTCTAAAAATAATACTGAAGAAGGACAACTTCTATAAGCTTTTGAAAATGCTCGGCTTGCAGTTACTTCTCCTTTTATGATTCCCAGATCCCAGTTTTGGAACAGAATTTGAAAATGCTAAAGGACTGAGAATTTCTAAGTTGTTTCACAAGCTCCATGTTCACCATGTGCACAAGGAAAGCATAGTAAAAATAATTGGACACTACTCCATTTGTGTATCTAGTGCTGTATTTGCTTTGTACTGACCTCTGTTTAGTGTCTAAAGTGTTGTAGATCCTCAGGAACAGCTGCTGATACACATTGCAAAAAACAATGGGTGAGCTGCTCTGTTCACCATGCCTTGCCTAGTCACTTGAATGTGAATGAGCAGATAGACCAAAGGTGGCAGATGACTGAATGACAAGACAGCTGCATCGTGTGACAAACTAAATGTGACTGAAGTATGACCGTCTTTATAACCTTCAACAATCTTTAAATAGTATTAGAATGACTTTCTGTAAATTTAAAGTTGTTAAGGGTTGTGTGTTTGTTTGTATTTGTATGTCTGTGGATCAGAATTTGTTCCAGCTCTGTCATCAGCTCCACATTCCTGCTCCACCACAGAGTGTTTATCTCTCAGGGGATATCTGCGTTTCATGCCAGACAGCATGACAGGAATGGTATCCCTGTTCTCCTGAAGTACGATGGAGCAAAGCAGCATTTTACAAATCATCTAACCCTTTTACAAGAGGTTTGACATGGTTTCAAATGTACTTAATTAGTAATGTGTAAATTTGTAATGTGAAAGTTGAGACTGGTAGAAACAAACCCACAGAAAAGTTATTAACAGCTATGAAGCGTTTTTTTTTATGAAGCACTTTGTTTTTGACCAAACGTTCTCATTTTTCTCATTGTTGATTCCAGTTTTTTCAGCTTTGATAAATCCATTTTGTTCTATCTGTTTGGGACTAAATAGCACTCAGACAAATTTAGCAGCTAGCTTGTGATCACAGTGCATCATTTAGCTGTTAAAGACCAAAACAGAAAGGCAAGGTGGCCAGAAACATGACAAAGACTCTCTAATGTTATTCCCTGTCTGCTGCTGCTAATGAGTATCATATTTTATTGTAATAATTACAAATCATAAAGAAAAGTAGGTGAGTAGGCCAAAAGGAGGCCAAAATAATATGTAAATATTATCATTATTATTATTATTATTATTAATTATGATACATATAGATGTTGTTTAAGTGAGAATTTTTTTTGTCTTGTGTTTGTGAAGAGCAAAAGGTCTGATTAATTCAGAAGATATAAAAGGCTAAATATAATAATTGATACATACAAGTGACCCCTTGTTCACCTTTCCTCTTAGATTTCTCAGCGTTTCAATAACATTAACTTTTAACTACACCATAATGCAACACTGTAATACATAGACATAAGATCAACAAAAAATTACAGGAGTTGCTACATAATTCCACAACTCGTCCTTTCTTTCTTTACTACTTTCTATGGCACACACTGGCAGCATAGCTGTAAACATCTTCATGAAATGAGGTGAAGGTAGCTGCTCTTGCTCAGGAGTACAGCAACCTTACAATGACCACAGTGTTAAGACTAGTCCTGTCCCGTCCTGTGCTGAACAGAGCTGAGTTCACTGCCTGAAACAGACTCTGCACTGTGTCACTTCCTCCATGCTGGAAACGTCACACTGTGGCTAGGACACACAAGTCCACCACTCCCATGATGAAATCATCCAGTGCATCCACTTTTGGACTGTTTTACCACAGTGACTTTCCCACCCAACTGTTTCCTGCTTGAATATGTCATACAAAATGAAAGCTGGAGGGTAATTGAAAACATTCATGCCTAAAATTACTTGTAGTCAAATGCAGTCAACTGCACTGACTTGAGCTGTCACAGTTTAGTTTTCATCGTTTCTGAAACGTAACATAAACATACTGTGTGCCCTTTGCTCCATCTCAACATTCATCACAGACTTTATTTCTGCTACCTCTCCTCCTTCTCACCCTGCTCAGTATAGTCATCATTGCAGCTGTCCACTAAGTTTAATGGTTGTTGTTGTTCTCGGCCTGTAGGAAGCTCTCTTCAGGTGGGTAAGAGGGAATTTGTGACAGCAGGAAGACAGAGGAGGCAGGAACAAGCTTTGAAACTCACCCAGAAAACTACCAGGGTTATTTTAGGACATCTGTCTTTTTTCCCTTCTGTCATCAAAACCTTTTAAAGGGCCATGGTACAAAGTTCTGCTTTGACCACATTTGGGCCACCAGAGGCATCTCTGCCTTTAAAGTGTTGTTACTGCTGTTGTACTGCTGTTGAGAAGTTGCAGTTAGGCTCCAGAGATTGAGAATCCAGAAATTCACAAGCCAACAGCTTGGTCAACAAGTGTTAAGAGTCCTTCTTATGTTAGGAAGCACTAATCATCTTATCCACATGGTGCAGTTTCCCTGCAAATTGATGGACTCAAACATTTATGCAAAAACACAAATGCAGCCCTTCTTGCAGTGGGTGTTAACTCAAAAACAACTTCAATGAGTCCTGAGCCTTGAACTTGGATTCTTTCTGAAGTTTTCCAGTAATATGAAGCTACCAGTCAGCATGACATTCACTGCTACACAGGTTGTTGTATAAATGGATGGCCAGCCAATGTTTAGGATTGTGCCCAGCCCAGCCTTCTGGGTGCTTGGTTAAGAGTGGGTTCCTCATTTGAAGGCCACGCCCATGCATGTCCTTTATTAAAAAAAAAGAAAAAAAAACAAACTGAAAAGCTCAGTTAGTTCTCTTTATTAGTGCTGTTCCCATATAATCCCATCAAGCAGCTACAACCTCTCTCCTGTTGGGGGACTAGTCCCCCTCTTTCTACACTGATACGGTGGAGAAACAAGAGAGTGACAGCGAGAGACGAGCAGAGGCAGAGGAGTGAGGAGGGAGAAATCTGCTCCTGTGTTGTTCAGCAGCCAATCTTTGTGAAAGGAAATCCTCCCCTGGCACAAAGAGAGCTCCATCTTTTGTGTGAGAAAGCACTTGAGGCCTTTTCTTGTTGCAGTGGCACCGTCCCCCCTCCTCACACAACCCCACCCCCGTTGTGTCTTTTCCCGCACGGTTCTCACCCCTTTCATTGTTTTTCCCTTTGTTACTTATCTGTCCTCCAGTTCACTTTAAAAAAGCTTCCAGAGTCGAGAAAAACACCTCTAAAATGTTAAAAGAAGGGCTTCAACAACTTTACCTAAAGTGAGCTGTCAAGAACAGGCCTGTCTGCTGAAGGAAAACCGCTTTCTGGCCCTGGAGAATTGCCATGGTAACCATACAACCAGCTGTTCACAAGGCTCTCGGGACAAAGCAAAGCCTTCCCATGCTCGCACGTTGAGCTCAGCTCATGAAGTATCATTTTTAAGACATATTTTTTCAGTCTCAAAACTTCTCAATTAGACACTTTGTGTCCAGGCTAAGAGATAAAGACGTGAGTAAAAGTAGTGAGACTCACCATCAGAGCTGACAGTGTCTTGATGATCATGGTGGTCCTGTCCAGTGTCTCTGTAATCCACCCAGTTAATCCCCTCTAAACTGTCGTAGCTGGACTGAGCTCGGTCCTTCACCGGTACCACTGTGAAGTGAGGCATGTTTTCATCACTGTCCTCTGCGTCTCCAGCTCAGACTCAACATAGCAGGCTAACTGTTAGCCAGCTTAAACTCAACTCCCACTAATGGCAACTACATTCCACTACACTGCGCTCACTTCCTCTGAAGGGTATTATCATATTCTCCACCCACAGGCCAGCCCCTTCTGGGCTTTTTGTGTGAACAGAAAGGGTATGGAGGTCTCGGGATGCATTTGGAAAGACACCCCCCCCCCCCAAAACACACAAACACACACACACACACACACACAACCCCCTCCAAAGGAGAAGGAGTGACCTGTGGGGCACTGATTGAAGAGTTACGATTGTCATCTCTGAGTCATGCAGAGTGAGAGGGTGGGAGAGTGCAGGGTGACCCCTCTCTACTGTTTGTGTCAGACTGACAGTCATACTAACAGAGTAAAACCTGTCTGTGCAGGGTTCAGACAGACAGTCCTCTGTGTATATATGAGCCTTTTCCAAAGTGCACACACAGCAACGTGGCAGTTTGGAAAATAGTTAAACTCCACTGGAGAAGAGGGAACAGAGAGAGGAAAAGAGGGGAAAGGTGGTGTTAAAAAAAAAAAAAGCCAAAAAAGACAGAAATTACTAAACGAGTCCAGCTTATTTAAGTGTTAGAGGCCATTTCAATCTTTGACCTAATGGTGAGTCCCAGCTTACACCATTGTCATCAACATTTGCTTCATCATTCATTCAATCACAGTACATGAATATTAAGTATAATATAAATTGAGTTGTCTACAGCTGTTTAAGCTATGAAGACAGGCTCAGCAGTGACTTGCAGTAACATCACAGACAGAGGGTAAAGTTTAGCCTCCTCTCTCCAAGAATGGCAGCTACTCTCAAACCATAAAACCAGCAGATCAAAGACTCTCTAGAAGGCTGTTATTAGAGGCACTTTTAGATCTCGCCACTGCTCCATTTGGATGGCAGAGGTGTGGTGTGTCTTAGGTATTTTTATTCCCCTTTGTTTTAGAAAGAACCCTTTTCTATTTGGAGAAAAGAAAAGACATCAACAGAAGTAAAATTCATTTACTTGGCCAAGATGCTGGAGAGAAAATCACATGTAAAAAAGACCATCTATCTACCTTTACTCTATTTAATCTGCACACAAGCTTCTGGTCAAAGACCTTTTTCAGGCATACAGGGCAAACTAAGAGTGAAAGAAGAGAAAATGAATCTGTGTATATATAGTATACAGTGTGTAGTTTGTTATCACATACTGAAATCTGCTTTGCATGAAAAATCATTTGCTAACCATCATCCAGGAAATTTGTTTAGTGGAATAAAAAATAACTATATTCCCCCTTTTTTATCAAGTGTTGGCCTTTACAAATTTCAGTAATTTCTACATTTAATAAAAATAAAATGTATTTTCTTATAGCCTCTGCACTTCTCAAATAGACTGAGACTCCAACATACGAGAAGTCATTTCTATTCTTGACTGACTTACTAGTTGGGTAAAGAAATACACACAAGATACCATCAACCATATAAGGTTATTTCTGAGATTGACTAACACACACAGCTCAATGGAGAAGTGAGGGTCAGTGAGCAGCAGGCAGGCAGGGCCTGGCACACTCTTTTCTTCCACCGCAATTACTCAGTCTGGTGGAAAGACATGTAAGCAGGAGGGGCAGTTCCCAGGAAACATGAGGTCCACATGGGTCAGTCTGTTTACAGACAGGAAGAAGAGATTTAGGGATCTTGAGGTAAAGGTATTGTGAGGTTTCACAATAAGGTTCCTACTGTGGACTTGATCTCATCACTCTTACTTAGAAACCCATTCATTTCAGTGACTAAAGAAAAAAAAAAAATGCTGGCTTACAGCTAGTTTCCCAATGGCCTTATAACATGCTTGCTATCATGTTTCAGGGTCAGGGTTCAATCGTAAACAGAAAATTTTTTTAAAAATGCTATTTGGCTACTACTTGACCCCCATTCTCCTAATGGCATCGTTGCACCTGTGATGAAATAAGAGAGTTTTTATATATGCAGGATGAGTTGTTGTTTACTGACCTGATTATAGGTCGCTCTCCATTACTGCTTTGTTTTCTCTTTTCAGTATATTCTTCTCTGAGTTGTGATTATAGATATCACCCACTGGATGGCAGCCTTTGAATACCTCAAACATCCTGCAAAGGCATTTTGTCTTTTCAGCCTCTAGAAACACTGCACACTAACAACCTCTAGGTGTCAGACTTTTTATATGTAATAAATATAATTGTGTGCATGCTGTATTTAATTTGGCAAACATTTAAAAATGTTACTCACTATAAGTCAATGTCAGAGAAGAGAGCAAAGTCCTAAAATCAGCCCTTCTCACAGTCTCTTAAAGGAATGAATTGTATGAATTGCAGAATATTCTTAAACAGATATGATGAGTTGAACTTTCCAGTTCGTTACACGTTATTTAAGTGATGGATTAACTTGAGGGGTGTAAACAAACCATTCCTCTGAATCAGAAAATATTAATAACTTCACTTCAATTGTTTTCTGGTCTTTGCCCATACATCTAAAAAGTTAGGCCTGCAGGCACTGATCATGTTCTCTGAATTGAGGTGTTGGAGCTCCACTTGTGTTTACATTTCTGAAGTGAAACTGTCTTAAATCAAACTGTAGCCCAGATTAGTGCACTGACAGGTGCCTGCTTACAGTTGCAAAGTTATTCTGTGTTGTGGACAAAGACTTTTGTAACACATCACAAACCACATATTTTCAAACTGGTGATCTAATAATTTATGTCATGATTAAATATTATGGAAAAATATTCATGTTTCAGTGCATTTCTCAGATTCTTGTACGACTTTTCCCACAGTCACTCTGTCTACCTTGTGAAAATTCATGGGAAAAAGAACAACTTTAAAGTATTTGAAAAAGGGAATTTCTCTGTATTTTGAATGAATGGTTCTTGGCTAAATCTAATTGGTTCTGAAAGCTAAGCACCACTTGTCTTTCTACCAGTGACATTGATTAGGATTTTCTAATACTGTGCCTTAGGGGACTTAAGTCGATCCAATTACCTTTGGCTGCAATCATTAGCTTGACGTGGCCCGAGGGACCCTTCCACTTTGTCTCCAGCACAGAAAATCTGGATCTGTGGAAAATGAATGCCAGGCAGCCTGGCTGCTCTCTGACTAAAAGGTTGGCCATGGTAATACATCATCTCCAAAGCAGCTTTGCCAGTGACTTTGACTAAGATCAACTTTTGGTGATTTCAGTCTGTTCCTCTTTGACATCCTTAGACAAGAAGAAGCATCTACATAACTGTATTACACTACACACTGTATGAAAAGTGAAATGAAATTGATAATTGCTGCATGTCATTAACATATATGCTTTGGTTCAAGGTCCTGGTATAGTCTATTGTACATGCTGGGTTGCTGTCACATTGTTGAGTTTTACTTACTTGAGTACAGAGATCTTAAAAAACAGTCAAAATGTCTGCTGTGAAAAGGCCAATTGCTGATGCGGGTCTCACTTGCACAATGGGTAGTGTATTGTGTTTGTAATGCTGTGTGTTAGGGCTACTGAAGTTTCAGACCCTCAGCACCATGGACAGAGCCTGATGGAGGCCTGATGGAGGCCTTTGAGCAGATTTTGAATTTATTAGATGTCAACATGTTGTTGAGTGTATGTGATTTGTAATTGTAGTCTGCACAGAGCGATAGTGGCGCCTTGTTGGAATGTTTCACGCTGATTTTGGGTTTAAGTCTTTTGCTTAATTTGAAGGACTTTGCTGAGAATATGAATATGATTTACAGTGTACTTTAGTAGATGTGTGTAAGGAATGCCCTTGTGTATTTTAATGTGATTTATTTTAGCCAATTAAAGTCAGGTTTTACTTACATAACCCAAAGTAACACACTGAAGTCAAAGGTCTAATTTTGACCTTAAGTCAAACCATTGTGATATTTCTTGAGCTTGTTTTTCACTGGTTTTACAGCTTTTAAAGGTCTGTTACATACTTAAATGATGTCAACTTGTTCTGTGTCTCTGGACAAAATATTAATCTTTGTTCGTTGGCCCAATGTACTTATGCATGAACTAAATTTTGCCGTCACCTAGTAGCATCAGAACACAATAAAGCATTTCTGGGATAAAACCTGTTTCGATAATTCAAAACAGGTTTAGATAATTTGAAACAGGTTTCAACAGATTATTCCAAAATTGATTGCAATACCCAGAAGAATATGAAACCGTGTAAACATAATTCATTTCATCATGAAACAGTTTGATGTAAGGTGAGATCATGGACCTTGCTCTGTTGGACAGACAATCTGCACTGAATGTAGGAAAATTATTCAAGTTTGGCTGAGTTGGGAACAGACGAGCTATTAAAGTTGAGTGGATGTTCTGATTTGACAGATATTGCCACACTTTGTATTGTCAGAAATATTGATGAAATATAGCTTTTTTTCAGGAACATACATTGTGATTCCCTTCAATTTTTATATATAAGAACATATATTGTGATTTCCTTCAATTTATATCCCAGTAAATACTGAGAAAGTATATTAGAAATATTGAGAAAGCATATTAGCATGATTTTATATTATGTATTTATTATAATGTATTCACAATGTATGTGCCATAGCTACTCTGCTTTTGTAACTGTATTGATCTAAAAATACCACACGCTTGATGTTCAGACATCCTCAGTTATGATCTGTCAAGTCTGGACGTAATGAATGAAAGCCACACTGGTCAATTGCCAACACTGCGCAAGAATTCAAAGTTAGGGAGCACAAGCTTTAACTTTCTAGAAAGTTGGGAAGTGGAGCTATAGTTAGGCAGGCTGCTATTTATGCACATTGAAAAGTGAGTCAAACCGTTTTACTGTAGGCAAAACTACTACTACTACTACAAATCAGTAGTAGAGAAGGCTAAATGAACCAGAAAACAGGGGAAATTCATCCTCATGAATCTGAACAAACACGTCCAGAATTACCAGGATTTTCATCCTTTTATTATTATATTAGCTTGTTTAAATTTTGACAGTTCATCAGAATGTCAGATTAATGGTGCATGCCCTTCTAGCAACAACAAAGTTTTTCAGATTGCCAGTCTGAATAGTAATTTTTTTGCATATTCAGTTACACACATGAAATGTGACTTTTGTAAATCAAATCCAACCACATTTGGAGGTGTTTTGAAAAGTGATCCCATTTGGATTTCTACAAATTTGTCTCAATTCAGATGCTTTGACTTCTCAAACTGAATTTCAAAGAGTCTTTTGCATCACTCACAACAATGTCAGATTCAAAGAGGCAAAGTAAACTGAATCCATCCTGCTACCAGTGGAGTGCTATGTGAGCAGCTCAGCCTTGTTAGCTCTTTCGGACTTGACATTGTGAGATGATAGGACTCAGTTTCTTGTGATTTCAGAATGAAAAGCCACATCACCAGTGTTAGCAATCCACATAAATATGTGATATCTTCACTGATACCTCAGTGCATCACTGAAATATTATCTAGAAAAGTATCTATGAATACAATACAAACCAAGAGCTACAAGAGCAGAAGACCATGTCAGGATCCTCTGAATTTCTTTTGTTTGCAAAAATGTGCAAAAATAATTTGGACATGGGCATTTTGGGCAAAGCCCCTTCTTGGTTTGAATCCTACCTCACTTGGCACTGCTTCGCTGTGTCATGGCAAGGGTACTAGCCCACCCACTCCCCACTGGCGTGCCTCAAGTTTTGGTTCCTCTCCTCTTTGCACCACCTCCATTGGTCCAATTATCTGTTTGCATGGCTTCTCATGTCAGTGCTACACTGATGATACCCAGCTATACCTACCGTTCCCACCTGATGACCCCACTGTCACTGCATGGATCTCAGCCAGTCCTTTTAACATATCTGTATTGGTGAAGTAACTTTGCCTTCAACTAAACCTCTCTACCTCTCTGAACTCCTAGTCATCCCGGACAATCAGTCTCTTCAGCACAATATCAATATCAAAGTTGCCTCTTCATCCCTTACCGTAACCAATGTTGCAAAAAAACTATTGTTCAACTACATCTTTCCTATCTTTCATGTCTCTTTGCTCTATACAGCATCAGGAAGATCAGGCCTAACCTGATTCAATATGCCACCAATCTCTTGGTCCAAGCCTTGGTTATCTCTCACCTCAACTACTGCAATGCTCTTCCGGCAGACCATCCTTTGTGCACAAAGAATCCCATGCAGATAGTCCAGAATGCAGCAGCCCGTCTGGTCTTCTTTCGTGGTTGCTGGAGTCAAGTTTAAGTCTCTAATGTTTGCCTTCAGAGTAACTTCTGGGACTGGACCAGACTTGTACAGTCCGACGCTCCTTCTCGACCACTGTGTTCCTCCAAGGAATCTCATCAGGCATCGTCATCTTGGCAACAAGGCCATTGTTGTCCAGGCTGCTCTCATCTGTGGTTCCCAGATGGTGGAACAAACCCCTGAATCAGAGCTGGGGCATCACTCTCTATCTTCAAGAAGCATCTCCTTTGAAAGCACCTCCACTCCTAAAACTGTCTAACTTGCACTTACTATGCATTTTTGTTGCACTTATTTAATAGATGGAGTATATCTGCCAAATAGGTAAATGTAATGCACAAACAGGTGCTAAAAGAAAAGGTCTATACTCAAAATTTTAATATTTAATTTTTCAAAACAGATTAGAGTACTTTTTTATTCCGTGCGTAACCAAATTGAAATATTTTTTTCATTCATATCCAGATAACATGGAGTACCAACATGCACAAATCAGGCACAATGTTTGCACAAGGTTCAATATTTGCTACTGTCGTCAGTAATTCAGTACACTGAATTAATTCGAGGCTCAATCTGACTAATTAATGTGAAATACCAGGTATTATAGTAGCGTGTGGACAGGCTGTGAAAAAGTGTTAATTCATAACCTAATATATGGCATATGACCCTATCACTTCACCACAGACATTCACTCTGCTCAACTCTGTTCTTGTAATATATTTCTGCTGTCTTTGCCAAAGCTTTTAGTTAACTAAAACGCCTTCCATGAGGAGCGGTGGGTAGGTATACCTCATCACCGCATGCTGTTTCTGAACAGCAGCAGCTCACCAACAGCCTGTTGGACATTCCTCTCTCCATTGGTACTGAATGTAGCAATTGAACCAGATACTGGAAATCATTGATGTAGATTAGTTGCATTGTAAAGGTAGTACATAAGTGCCCAACACTGTACCTAGTATATCATCAACACAATTCCTTTTCCCTTCTTACTTGTCCCACTCTTATCACAGCTTAACAATCTGTCTCCTCTAGTGATTCTGGGCAAGTAGGAATCATATTATAATGGAAGCCAATGGGCTCGAACATTAAAGTGTCTGATTTTCAACTGATGCAGAAATAACTTTTACCTTGTAATCCATGTGCAACATAAGCTTCTCATATTCAGCTATGCTACTATTTCACCACTCACTTTATACCACTTTATAGCTCTTGCTGTAGTGCGCAGGTCATAGCAGTTATCAATCCTTCCATAACCTCTCTGGACCTCAGCTCTCACAACATTTGTAAGATAAAAGAGCAGCCCTGATAAGATGGCCTTATGTCTCTTCTCACATGATATGTTTTATCATGGCAAAGCAGAATTACTCTCTGTGATGTGTAATACATAGATCATATCTGCAAAGGACAGAAAGTTAAATGGAATTTGTTTCAAAAAAGTATTAGTGGTACTTATTTCTTAGCCATTTCTTTTTTGATGTGTACAAGGGTGTATTATTCCACTATTCTTCTGCAACATATAGTGTAGTTTTTGTGTTCTGCGTGATTAATTACATGCCTTATATAGTAGTATAAGTGGTATATATATACTTATATGTATACATAAGTAGTGCCATTCAAAATCAGTCACTACAGCTGTCTATTTTCCTATGTGTATAGCACATAAATGTAGTGTATTGCTTAGATTTTTGCCAAAAAGGATGCAGCACATACATAAAGACACACACAAGCACAATTGTCTCTTCTCAGGAAATCTACTGCTGATAGACATGATAACATCAGGACCAAGGACCATAGTCCTTCTGTGACAGATTGCAGACAAGGAACCAGATCAAATAGGATTAGAAATGGGAGGTTTGTTAGAGATAGGAAGAGAATCAGAGGGTGGAAGAGATGAAGAAAGAAAACTAAGAGAGAACCTAGAATGAGAAGATTGAGATTAATCTGAGTGATAATTGAAATCAACACTCTTCACTCTGCTTTGTCTTTAGATAGATACCCACTGCTTCTCTTCTAAACTTTGCCAGTGCACCAACCAACCCAGGCTGCTGTTTACCCTTTGCTGGGCCTAAGCACCCGGGAATTTGAAAACCAAGATATACCCCCACCCACGCCTCAGGTTGATGATGTACAGCTGCTGAGCACCACTTCCCCAGTTAGAACAAGAACAACTACATTCAGAGTGGCCATATTGGGACAAAGCCAAGAATGTTTTACTGGCCCTGTCAGTGTGTTAACCAATTACCATGAATTATTATTAAGAAACATGTAGCATGCAGTTGTAACTGGGTGTCTTGTTTCCTTCTGTATCGAGTCTACAGTGTCTATGAGTTGTATGAGACAGATTAATGTACTGTAAAAGAAAACTCTAATCTTCAGATAGGGAATTCCTCTACTTAGAGCCTCTATTTGCTAAAATAACACGTCTCTTTCCAAAACACTCCCCATGAGGGTGGATGGAAAGTGGAACACAAATCTTAGTGGAAAGCATGCAGTGACTTGGGATTTCTTCAGCAGCTGCTTATCTTTTTCACTCACTTCAATCTCTTTCCACCACGTCCCGTTTTCCACATAGGAACAGACTGTAATGGTTTGTTCAACTTCAACTTACCGAGAGGTTACAGTTAACACTCCAATAGACATAGCCTAACTTAAGAAGTCTATCCAACATTTTGTTTTCCTTAAAGATGCATTACGCAATCTATGCATGCAAGTCAAGAAGCTAACTGAAAAGACCTGTACAACATCACTTTATCAAGTGCTGCAGCTGTAGTTGACTAAGAACTACATGAGCTTCCTATTGGAGGTGTTTTTGCCATGGGTAACATTCAATTGTCCTGTAACTTCATTTTGGTCCATCAACACCAATCTTTTTTTGAAAAGGCCAACAATTTCATATAGGATATTTGATGCGCGTGGTGGGACATAACTTAATTTGTGGAGGCAGGAAAGCCAAAGCAATGACCAGAAAATGACTAAAGGTTGCATGGAGCCATGCGTTACATTTCACGAAGTTTATCTTGTCTTTTGTTTTATCTTCTAATAAATAAAATACAATAAAAAACTTATGATTTGTGATGTTTCATTTAATCTGATGGTGCAGGTAGTTGCAGCATGAAATTATTACATCCTCATGTGTATCTCACTCTTATTTTTAGAAAGTCTAACCTATTTCACTTGGCTTCCTTACTATTTTTTCTCATCCCAAGCCACTACTATAATGAATGCTCAGTTCATCACTGCAAGTAGATCTTCACTGTGAAGATTTGAAGAGACTTGTTGTAAATTGCCATATTAACTTGCTCAAATTTTGAGGGTCACAAAGAATTCATCTCAAGCAATTATTACATAAAATTCTGTTTAGTGATGACATGATAGATTCTTATTATCACGCCAATAAAAGGGATTTACAAAAGAGCAGGAACAATAGTTAAATTCTTTAAATCAAGCTGATTTAATATCTAAGTCAATAATATCAGGCTTGTAAATGACATGAAATTATGTTGCATAAACATGAAAACATGTCTAAAGTGTGAAAATGAATGGGCAGAATTGTTTTCTGTCTCCGTGAGCAGACCTTCACTTGATCTTTTTTTGAACATGTAGAGCAACACTCTCTTTAACACTGACCATATGTTAAACTGTGAACCTCAAAATAACCATCCCAGAGGGATTCATATCAGATGTTTGTGGTCTGATATACGTTTTTCACACACACTTTTGGCAGCTTGAAAAGTTTTATGTATGCTGGCAAACCTAACTGCAGCTAAATCTCTCCCACATCATTGAAGTGATGTATGTGGTACATCACTTCAATGATTTTTTGGATATGATATATAGTTTTGTTTTTTCCCCTGTATTTATTTATTGTGTGTGGATACAAAATTGTAAAAGGAAAAAAGTAAAAAGCTGCTGAACAAAACTGCTAAATCAATTTTCAAATAAATGCTATTCCACTGAGAAACAGCAGCCGTATGTAACTGTATCTTATGTGGCAATCAGAATTAGGTATCTATTAGATTCATGTCTGCTTTTGCTTGGGAGACAGGAAACAGACACTACATTTTATGCTAACCGGTAGAATGGACGAATAAGAATGGACTGAAACCATAAATGTTGAGAAGGTTGTATAGACTTGTGAAGACTTTGGACACAGTCCAGGTTCTTCTTGGTATTCACAGTTGTAGGGGTGGCACAAGAAATAAACAGGAAATACATCATCCTTAGAGTGTTCCCAGAGGAGGAGAGGAGTTTCCTGCTCCTGAGGAATAGTCGTGCCCAAGCTGACCATGTGGTTCTACACTGCCAGGCCTTCACAGACCCTATTTGGAAAAGAGCAGAATGAAATATAAAAGTATTATAAAAATTAAAATTAATTTATTATTATTATATTTTTATAATTATTAAAAGCCAAAAGTGGGACATTCCATCCATCAAAATTAAAAAAAAAAAAAAAAAAAACTGTCAATTAATTTTACAATCATGTTAAAGTGTTTTTTATAATCTAAAAGATTGTTGTTGCCACATGTGGACATTGTGGTGTAAAAGCTCATCCATCACTGAGTTTCCCTCATTCCCCTCTTTCCAAGAAAAACAAGAGTTTGTGTACCATAGACAGGAAATGATGTCTGACATTCTCTGCTAAAGCCACCCAGCTTTAGATTTAAACCTCACAGTAAACGTTATCTTAGCACTTCATCAGTCAAATGGGAATCACCACTGAAGTTCTCATCTTTGATACTTTTGTCAAGCTGTAGAAACAGATGTGTACCTCATGGACAGACTCTGACAACGGATCCTTATGAATTAAGATCTGAAACAGGACACACAGTCATCCTCACTGAAGTTACAGGAAGCAAAACTTCAGGTATAATCCTGTAGAATTTGCCAAAGAGGATCTTATAACATTTCTGTAACAGTAGTTTTCCTTGTGTCAGGATTCTCTCCATGAAGTGTTCCTGCCAACCACGACAGGATTTTGCTGCTCAGTCACATGGATTATTCCATGACAATTGGATTATGAGTATAGAACAAGTCCTCAGTCTAAAGAGGCGCATTAAAAAATGGCTCTCCTTTGCCCCAATCGCATTAGTGCCGCAGAGAGCTGCCAATTAAGAAGCAGTCTGCGGTGGTCCAACTTGACTTTTATTAGCTAAACAAATTTGATGAAAGTTTGTGGTTTTGACCTTTTTGCTGCATTAAGGTAGAACTGGAGGCATTGAGAAGCAGAGGAGACATGAGATGAGATGGAAAAGGCAGGCAATGCAGCTTTACGTCAGGACAAGACGGAAAGAGTAAGATTGTTTATCGGCTATGGAAGGGTTTGTTATCAAATTGGGTGGTTCTAAAAGAGAAGACGCTTCCTTCTTACCCAGAGAAATTATGTTATTCCAAATTTGCAAATATCTTGGCTCAATAAACTGTCCTGGCCAATTAATATACATCACATCCTGGAGACACAATGCTGTGTTTTCTTTATTTGGCCTGCTCCTTTGCACTGACACTTTCAAGGGCTATCAGGAAATGTGTTGATGATGTTCATAGTAAATGCCTCATTGGACCTCCTCCAACTGTTGATTTTTCTTCTTAGATTTTGGCCAAGACTGGAATGAGGAATTTACTTACTTTTACCCAGCCTGCCTTTGTGAGCTCTTGTGAGCTTGTCTTGATGGTAATGGCAGCTAACAAAATATGGCAAGTTGCTTCAGTGGATAAAAGGTTTCACTGTCTGTACTTAAGATTTCTGAAAATACATTGTGACCAGTGGTATTTACAATTGTGAGCAGCTAGAAAGACAATTTGAGACCTGTGCACCTGTCTTACTGTTAGAATCACAATTCTGCAACACTAATAATACATTTCCCAGAAAAAAATTCACTATAAAGCATTTAATATTAGCTTGACTAGTTTCACGTGATGGATATCTACGATGTCACTGATCTATTTGTCTATTGTTTACCAGTTTATAAGTCATTACAGAAGGCTAAACAAGGCAGATCAGCTGTCTTCACTCCAGCCGTATCCTCCAGGTCTTCTTGATGGATCTCAAAATTTTCCCAGACCACAGTGTGTAGGTCTTGATCTTGTTCAGTATTATTTGCAAGAACAAATCATTTTCGGCCCATTCATTTTTTCAGTTTATATGCTTTCCTTGGGTCACATCATCATAAACTATCTCTCACTTGCTGATGAAAGATCCAGTTTCTTTTACTTCTCCTTCCTTCCTCACGAAGATGATACTCCAGGATAAACTTGGAAGCCTACTAGCCTATGTCGAGGGTTCAGGTAAGAACAGAGGCTCTCAATTCAGACTTCACATCCAGGAGACAAACATAAGTTTGTAAATTAAAAGTAAATTAATGAATCTTATTTCAATTAGGGAGTATTGCAAACATAACATTCCTTTCCCAAGCTGAGGTAGTAAATCCCCCCATTCTGTCACAACTGGGATTATAAATAGGCATTATATTGTGGACTCAACAAAAATAGTCTGCGGGCACAGAAATCAGCTGTGTGGCTTCTAACTGAACATGCACACTCCAATGTTAAGAAAAAATTTTAATTTTTTTTTGTGGACACATTAAGTCATTCATGGTCATTTTTACTTTTTTTATATGCTTAGTGTATTTAGTGGAATTTTTTTCCTTTACTCTTTTTTTTTTGTAGTTGCTCAGGTTTTGTGTGATTTTTATTGAGAGTTTCTTCTTAATATGCTTCTCTCAATGTTTACTTTGGTTATTAGTGCTTTTCCTTGGGAGCACCTTGTAACTCGACTGTCTGACCTGGGCCTTAGACTCTGCACTGCCTCATGTACAGATGACCAAGGGTTTGTTGGGTGATGAAATGGTTAGATTAGCATCTACATAGGCATTCCACTGGCTTAACATAGTTTTGGCTTCTCTCTGCTTTTGTATTGCATTGTGTGTTGGGTAGGATCAAAGCTATTTTAACCCACTTTGTGTCTGAACTCTGTCTGAACTCAAAACCAGGCCATGCCCACCAATAACTTGCTATCAAGGATGTGACTTAAACAGAGCCTAAAAGCTTCCTGGTTACGGCTATGTACCAACAATATGTCTGGGGCAAAAAGTGCTTTTCAAGTGTATTCCATAAAGATATTTTGTGTTTCCTAGTTGCTCCATAAGAGTACATGAGGTCTGTGATTAATTATGTTTCTTTACTTTTTTAAAATGAAGTTTTAAATATAATGTGATATAATTTCCATAAATCCTCAGTTCCTCCCGATAAGTGCTTCTTATCCTAAAAATATCAGTATCAATGATCCCTATTTAATGCCTATTAAGATTGGTGCTTATCCACTTCCTGCACCTTAAAACTAATTCCTGTTTGGCTGTTTTGTTTTTTTTTATTATTGCCAACAAGCAAGCTCTAGCTTATTGCATATTTAGCAGTAGCATGTGGTGACTTTTACAGAGACAAGCAGAGTTGCACCAATGTCAAAAATATGAACCAGAACAAAACATACCTTTTTATTACAGTTAGTCTTTCTTAAATTCAGGCCCAGTCCTGTCCCAAAGTTTTGTGCTTTTTGAACTGACATTGAACTTTGAAGCACAGGGGAAAACAGAAACTTGGGTCTTGAGGAGGTATAGCTGTAATTGAGAGCTACTATACTAAAAACAAAAAAAAAAAGTAGGAAATAAAAATATGTATGGAAATTATATGGAATCTCAGCTTTTTCTAAGTTCTAAGGTGTGTTATTACTTTACTTAGTTACTTAGTTTGGATGCAAGAGAAAAAACAGATGCAAAGTTCTGAATGTAGTTTAAACCATATGATGTTTGTATATAGTTGACATTTAGGACACAGATAAGGAATCAAGAATGTTTCAGTATCTAAAGTTCATTTCTCCCACGAAGACCTAGAATTTGACTTTAAAACACTATGATGTTTAGCTTTTTAGAAACAATTTCTTCAAGAGTAACATGGCATGTGTTCAGCAGAGGATCATGAACAATAGTAGCTTAACCAGCAAAGGCACAAAGAATAAACACTGAAGGCCCGTATGCCAGTGGTACAGCTGGTTAACAAAGGGAGAGGCAAAGGAAAGGCACAGTCAGCCACTATGAGAAGCCCTCAGTCAGCAGTTAAACTAAACAGAGTTAGTCAAGTTTCTGATGCTACAGAAAAGGGGTACTGCACTAAGACAAAAAAATGATTGAACATGACTGCAGATATTAACAATTCTCTTTTACATCTAAAGGACAATGCCAACATACAAAGAAAGACTGGTAAATAATCTATATTACCCATATGAGAATTATTTAGAATAAAGGAATGATTTCTTTTTATATTGATAGTTTTTCCTTTTTTTTCTTACTGTGGAGTGGTATTAAAGTTTTATTAGAGTGGAAGTCCACTGATTTTACACATCAAAGTGTGTTTGCACCTCATGGGCTGTGTTTCTATACTGAAAAAAGTTGTACAAAGCTGTTTGTGGCTCCAGAGAGTGCTGTGCCAAATCTAAAAAAAAAAAAAAAAAAACTGCCTCAAGTGATCCACAATGTCTCTGGAGGCTAACTCAGTCGTGGTTGAGCAACATATGGCTGAAAGTGAAAAATATCCGGGGGTGTGGAGTTAAACAGAACTGAGCTTATGAGAAATCGGTAGCCTCATCACTGCTTGATGTTATAGCAGCTAAAACTGGCATTTGTCGACTTAATATAACACAAAATCACCAGCGGAACTATCAGCATCTAGATTTATATTGTAGGTAATGTAGGCGCCAGAAGAGCGTGTGGAACAACAGAGTGGACATCTCTGCTCCTGCTGCATTGATTTTGATCCTTTTATTTATTAAAACAAACTGTCGAGCGTGAATTTAACAATGTCAAAGGATTGAAATATTGTTGATATCTTGTGTGTGTATAACAAAATCAGGAAAAGTTAGAGAAATTCACAATTCACAATCACAACACCTGGCCTTGAATTTTGTGTGTAGAAGAAATTCTTTATTATCATAGTGTGAATACTTTAGACTTCTTCATAGATAGTTGTCACTCACGTTCAACAGGACATTGGTATTGTACACAGTATTTTTGTAAACATAGTCCAGGAAAGCCAGGGCGTATTTGTTCACTTTGGTATGTGACAAAATAACCCGAGATTACACTGAAGAATATTTTTTCTAAATAGTTCATCTTAGCTATACATCAAACACGATGTTATGACTGTGGACAGTTACATTTAAAATACTTTACATTCACGTTTTGTTATAAACAATTTGATAAATACAAGATTAGATATAACAAAAGAATATATTTATATATTTTTATATCTTCTTATATATTCCACATATATGTTTTTTTCTTTGTGGCTTTATTCCTTTCAGTAAGGGTGTTCTGTTATGATTCAAGGTTAAAATTCAACTTCAACTTCATTCCAATAAATAAAAAAGAGAAAACAGAAGATCATCAAAAACATTCCTGAAGGAACATATTGGCACTACTATGGTGATGAAAAAGAGGAACATCACAAGATATGTTGATGAGTTGTTGTCATGCATTTAACATAATAGTTAATACAGAGTGCAGTGAAAGAGGAGTTTACAGCTGTCACTCTTCAATGTACTGTACTCCAACAGTAATATTGTATGGCCGGAAACAAAGGCTGAAGAGACACACACATACACACACTCTCTCTCCCTTTCTCACTCTCTTTCTGTCTCTGGAAGAAAAGCCATATACATATATTCCTTAGAGCACTGAACAGATAAAAACGAAAGTAAAAGCCACACAACAATAAAACTAAACAGTTTGTAACAGTTATGCCATTTGTTTTGCTGATTTTTTCCCCCCCTTTTCTTGAGTGAGCAGCCAGACGCTGACCAGGTTCAGGCTTAATCTTTTTTTTGAGATTAAGGCCTGGTTGTGAGTCTGGCCCTTCAAAGCATAAGAGTTGAAGGAAGCTTGCCTCAGTTTTTTTTTTAAAGCTTTGGAGTGATGCATGCATTAGTCCCTTTTCTGTAACACAATGTGACACAAAAGCCTTATATCAGGCCTGTTTTCTCTTTGCTTAGGAGTTTGACCTTGATGGTCTGTTGACTCCCAGCTCTCCGACTTGAATAACAAAGAACAAGGTCGAAATGAGCTTAGCCATCCAGACTGTAGTTTGATTTTAGTGGGTTCCTGAGTCAACGAGGTTTATTTTATTTAAGAAACATGGAGTGTCTCGCTTGATAAGGCACTGACACAAATAAGCCACTCAGCCAACAGAGTGACAACAAGTGACAATATAATAATAATAACAATAACATAATAATAAATAATCACAGGCGTAAAGATAAGTTTAAAAATGGAAATATTTTGGTCTCCTGTATATTATTACACAGGGACATGGGATTGTTTTGGTTTTTATTTTAGTTTCTATCCCTTCTGGGAGATAAATCTCATATCACAAACTATAGAAATTAAATAGTATAATAATAACTAAAATAGGATATAAATATAACCATAATGATGTCCATGGGCAAATAGCAGTAGATTTTCCCCACGGGTTCCCCTCCCTTATGAGCCAAAGCTGTGGAATTACTTTAAAATATTAACCGGCATAACTCTGAAATCAAAGTGCTTGTAACCGTTGTTGACAACAAAGGCCTTGGGTGGTAAATGCAGGAGAGGGGACTGCAGAGAGAGGTTGGAGTCTGTTGCTCTCCTCGTATGTCCGACCACTGGTGGCACACAGGAGCTCCAAACACCACATGTGAGGATGGATGAGGGGAGTCTTTGCATTGGTCATCAGATGGCCAACCAATGGCTGAGCTGAAAAACAAGACAAAGTCTTTTTGACTTGATGTCAAAATGTATTTTGTTTATTTATTATATTTATTAATTTAACTTCCTCGGCTAATGCTGCTTTTCCTACTTACTCACTGGCACATTTTTCACCTTTCTAAAACTGTCTTTTAGAGAAGTTGGTTGTATCCTCATCGGTTGTTTTAATCAAAGGAATGCACCCAAAAGTATTATCACCATCTTTTTATTGTCACATTAGCAGCTGTCAATCATGGTGCAAGAACCAATTCAGATGTTATAATCCAGATTAATTGAAGCCAGTTCAAGTTAACACTGTAAGAACAAGAATTTGCCCTTACTTTAAATTGCCGTATATTTCCCTCAGCCACCAAGTGATGTTCATGTTCTGGAGTGATGCAATAGGCTATCCTCTGCAAAAACAAGTAAATACGACATATTATTTTCATGACCTTCAAGGCAATGCATAAATCACACTGGACCTTTAATAAATGTCAATACAAATGAGCTCACATATGTTTTATAGCAGCTCAAAATTACAGCTAAAATTACTTTAAGTCCAGTGAATAACAAAAACAAAATCAGTAAAGCATTTTATTATCAAGTAAGAAATACACTACTTGTCAAAAAATGTAGAAAATGCCCATTCTTTTTAAGTAGTTTATTACATTTCTCTTAACTCTTAATTTTCACATGTCCATAGTCTTTGCAGAATCAAAGAGTCCACGTACCACTTTAGATGTAAGAAGGAATTCAGATGGCTGTAAGGTCAAACATAACTAAAACAGTCAATTTTGGACTTTATCTCAGATTAGTGATACCAATGCTGTTTGGACCCTGTGAGGAATCCTTATCAGGAACTTTAGGGCTATTCACTATGGTTATCATGAAGAGGACGCAGACAAACATGCGTCCTGAGAACCTGCAACGAAACTTCAACCCTTAGTACCAATGGGAAATGCCAATGGAGTGTGGGAATTGTTACAGTAGAGTGAAGCTGACACTTCACTCTGCTGAGGGATGAAAATAGCTCTGCAGTGCTTTGATGATTACAATCATAAACTCTCAATTCTTTGAAGTGATCGTTTCATTTGAAAGTGTTCTCATAGCGCCGCTGTCATCAAGTTCAGAGACGAAGTTCAGTCCTAGATCAGATACTTGTTTTCAAGTTTTTTCAAAGAACACACTGCCAGCCCTTCAGCTATAACTGTACTGTTTACCACTGATTACATTTGGCTACTGTTATGCAATGTCCATTTCCACTCTGTGACATCCTGTTTTATTTGCACTGTGTACCAGTGCAAACTGTTCTAACAAGTGCTTGTGTTAGTTGTAATTGTTGTTACCATAGTTACCTCTGCTTCAGTGATCATCTTGACAGAAATTTAAGAATAATGGCTATTTAAATATGTAATAAGTATTTTTGTTTTTCAAATTTTGCAACAAACAGTTTCGATACTGACCTCTCTGAATGTTCCTGGCATACTGAAGAATTTGTACATAGCGTAGCATGGTACAAAGAGCATGGAGGACATGGCCACGCCCCAGCCAACAACATTGGACCAATTAGGAAAGGTGTATTCATCATACTTCAGGCCTGACGATGTCAAAGTGCTGGCTATTACCACAAACTGTGAAAGAGAGGAGAATGGAAATGGGAAACAGACACATAAGTAGCATGTTATCTATTTGTGTTACTGTTTGTAACAGTCAATGTCTGTAAATTTAAAGCCAGAGAGAGAAACTGAGGGAACATGAAGAAAAGAGCAGTGAAACCGAGGTCAAGAACTGAAACATCTTCATCAACAACATCATCAGAACAGACAGCCCTTATTAAAGTCCCTCTGTAATGTCTGTAAAAGTTTTTATTCATGAAACTGAATTGAGTCAGGCATCTTTGTACGCTGTAATAAACTCTACTGTCTTTCTGTAAGATAATTCACCTCTTCTAGACTAAATTCATGACTGCACATGACTCTGTCCCTTGGAAATGTCATTTCAATGTTGTGAATCATGGAGAGGTCAGTATACCACTCTTTTTTTCCTGACTACCTAAGACCACAACAGTCTACTTTGTTGGTGAAAAATGTCAGGTTTGTCAACTGCACTATAGATCACTGAGCTGCTGTTGGTTAGAAATGTTAATACATGGATATTGAGTCCTTGTGGAGCTCTGAAGATAACAGTCGGTAATTACAATGATTCAAACCTCTTCGGTCTAGTTGAATGTGAGAAGCAGCATGACTTGTAGGGGCCATATGGTTGAACTTTAGATCTGTTGGGCCATGTCTTTAACTGCCAGCAGACAAACTACTTCATGCACACATGAACATTGAGGGCATACATAGAGCAGTACAAGATACTTTCAAGTGCCCAACTATCCATGGATACTGCAAGAAAAAGGCTGGATGAAGTAGAATATGATTGCTAATGTGTGGTGTTGAATCATTATATTCTCAATGGTACAAGATGGAAACACTCTCTTACCATGACAACAGATAGCTGTTTAATGCATTGTTGTTGCATGTTACATGTATGTTGTTTATTGCACCGGCCAGTGAGAAATTTGCCAACAGGCCCACAAGGTTGAAACTATCCTCCTCGTCCCACCCTCCCTGTGGGAAAAACCCAGAAGCATCACTCCTGAAGATTGAATATAAGCCTCTGTCTATTTTCTTATGTGCCAGCGAAGCTATTTACTTAATCTCTTCATTCTGATTGGGGTGCAATTAAAACTCAGATATACATCTTGCAAGCATTTATGAATGACAGTTACTGGAGTATTCCTGACATATTAAACTACATTAATCCCATCGAGGAAACCAGCCCTAAATGAAGCTACTTCAATGCTCTTCATTCCTCTCACCAGAAGAAAAGCTGGGCTGACAAATTTCCAGCACAGCCTCCAGTAGAGTCCTGGCTTGAAGCCCATCATTCGCTCAATATCCTCACTGAAGCGATCCACACCTGGAGAGAGTATAAGTTATACAGCAAAGTTTACTGTGGGGAGTTAGACACATTGAAGAAACAGCCAGGATAGACTACAGCAAGTTCTTAATGCTAAGTACGCAGTCTCACTGGACAGTAGGAGGGAATACAACACATCATCATCTACACCCTCTTGGTCAACTGATACTTTTTTGCTGTCTGACCTTGGCTGACATAATACATCATGCGTCTTTGACTGATCATGCGTCATCATTTTATCAAGATTGCCATGTTGTTGTTCATATTTATTGCTTATTGCCATGGGAGGTTTGCCCTTTTGACAGAGGGTGCCTGGAAGTTTCGTACGTGGGTTTCTGAGGAAGACAAGATAGACTACGCTGGACAGTTTAGATACAATTGGCCTGCTATGTCTTCCAGCTTGAAGTCTTATGACATGTCCTTTGTTTCATTTCCTTGGGCCTATTTGTTTTGCATCTTTGTATCTTGCACTGTAGTTGATCTTGCTCTGTACTGCATATGTGAGAGGAAACATAGATAAAGTTGACAGGCTTTAACATTCATCTCAACAAGCCATTTGTTCCAGAAAAAGTAACAATGAGTACAACATGTAAGTTACAATCCTAATAACTTAATATTCAGATTATATTTCTAATCTTGGGGTTCGTCACTTTTCATACTTAGAAACAAGTTATTTATGGGCGAGTGGCTGAGATGTTTCAGTTTGCAAATTTCAATCTGTAGTGACATTACACAATGACAAACGTCCCTAGTGTCATTTGTAGGGTGAAGAAAATGTCCATAATATAAATTTAGAGATCTTTGAAATTTTTTTATGCTTGAATTTCTTACCATAAAACCATGACACGCCAATGGCCTCGATCAACACACCAAAAAGTATGGAGGTCCCTGCTGCATACTTATCTAACAAGGTCAGCACGTAGATCCCACCCTACAGAGAAAGAGAGATAATATAGTGTGTGTGTCTGTGTGTGTACAAATATTCAACTTGACTTAACTTGAATATAAGTGTACTCCTGTATACCAGTCTCTCAGACATTATATAATATATAAAATAATCTATATGCTTGTTTGCACTTTGAGGGGTTGACCCCTGAGCATGGACAAGCTTCACATGATTTGTATCCTGAGTGGTACAATCTGTGTCTTGTGCCAGGGAACTAGCATGGGAAAGGCATCATTCACTTTCTCAATGATTTTATTAATTTGATTTAAGGGAGAGAAAACATGTGGATCAGTAACATAATATCTTTCTGTCTTCAAAAGTCTGTATTTCTCTAATCTGTGAGTGTTTCTCCTTAGAGCTGGTTCCATATGAATGAAATAGTAACTGCAGAGAAAATTTGTATAATAATTAGTTCCCTGGACACAGGTTTGTTCCAATTCTTTATCAGAGTGTGATGTAACGGCTTGTTTAAAAGTGTTCATTGATATTAATTTTTTTTTCTATGTTGTCATAATATCAGGAGACTGTAATACTTTAATACGTGGTGTCATACAGTTTAAATGTATTGTTTTGACACAGAAGACAGCCCCTACTCAAAGTATATTTAATATATTTTAAAACAAGCGAAGTTTGTAATGATTCTTCTAACCACCACATTTGCACACATTTTGTATCATAGCTGAGAGAGACTACGATGACAGATTTTTCTGTTAAGTGTTTGACTCGAAGGCAACTGGACTTCTTTTAGGTCTTTAGAAGACACTTCACCTCTCTTCCAAAAGCCTGCCTTGCCTTGCCTTCAACTCAAGCGCTTAAGACGATCATGACCTGGATGACCGAGAATCTACACAGACATTTTTCTAACTCTTTCAACACTCGATACTGACATTAGTAATGCAGAGCAGAGCAACCAGGAAGGTTCCAAAGGCCGTGGCGAAGGTGAAGAGTTTTCTGTTTCTCTTGAGGATCTTAAAGTCATCTGTCAGGCCTGTGATGACTGCCTCCATGCCACCCATCTAATGGACACAGACAGAGAGAGACATGACACACAGAAATCCCTTTAGATCTCTAGAGTCATGTTCATGTTCATCAAATCCAATGAATATTAATGAATATAGTCAAAAATAGTATGAACTAGACTAATTTAGTAACAGGGAAGTCACTGTGAGTCACTTTATGTTACTGCATATGTTCATTTGAAGACTTTTGAAGTGAATGGAATTGTCCTTTTTTTATGTGCAATACTTAATAAGTATCACGTCATCACCTCAGATTGTCATGGGTAAGGGTTAGTTTTAATTTTAACAAACTGAATAGAAGAGAAGGATTGGAAATGTGTCTTTGGTTATACCCCAACATAAAAGTACAAGGATAAAAGTAAAAGACAGGATACAATAAAGTACACATGGCGAGTACATTAGCGTATGTCACACTGACATCTTCATCTGATCTACTTGACAAATGATTTGAAAGAATGAGATAATTACACTGGGGGATTTGCTGACAGATAGGAGGTGGTTTAACTGTCCTTTGTTTATTTAGCATTTGAGTGAGTCATTGTGAGGATGTTTGGGGAAATTATTGCTTAAAGCCTTTGAAATGTCAGAGAAGGAAGTTTTTGTTGCCACAGACAATGCAACATATTTTGCCAATGTTTACTTTTATTACTTAAATTCTACTACTTGACATGACATCAGTAATGAAAAGTCAAACTGGTTTACAGTTTTTTACTCCACAGAGCTGGATGAGGGTGAATTCTCTCATCCTGACTCACTGCACAGTTGGCCAGCAGACATCTAAAAATACAAAAGTCACTGGTAGTATGTTGCTGAACAAATCGTATAATAAGTCATTAAGTCAGCCTGCATGTTTATTTATGTTAAAGGTACTTATTCATTGCTGTTACAGCCTATTTATCATCACTCAGAACCTGAGCTGGAATAATTTAAAAGACTGCTACCAGGTGGGAAAGTATAAGCAAGAAAACAAAACAAAACATTTGACATTTTAATTTCGTAGCCTTGATTCAGAAGACATTCTACTATGTTATTTCCACGTCATAGCAGACTAGGGTTAGGGTTAGGGTTAATTATTCACATTGTAAATTATGGTAATCTCACATCATCAAAGCAAAAATGGTGCTTTGATTAAAAAAATCTCTTTCTCGGGAACTCACTTGTGCAGTGAGTGTGCAATTAACATAGATTTCCACTCAATGTCAAGTTAAATGGGCAACCCAGTTAAGAAAGTGAACATGAAACAAGAATACCATCACTATCATTACCACGGGGTCTTCAGTCCCTGCTCTGTTGTGTATATGCAGTGTAGAGGTAGCACTGTTGTTCTTAGCTCAACCTTGCCTTGTTTAAGATGAAGACCTTTTTTCCAAAGACCTTTTATCACTGCCCGACCCTTTGTACAATGAGAAAACCTATATCCAGTATTTTACAAGCAATTGTTGTGTGCATGGATGTATTTATTTTTGCATGTTTATTCACATTTGAAATGTTTACAATTTCTGTATCTTGTCATAATTTATCCATGTATGGTGATTATTTTTTGTGATATTATTTATCCTAAAGTCTAAGCAATTGTTTGGACTCACCGAGCTGTCAATGCCCAGAGTCAGCAACATGATGAAGAACACAATTGCCCAAAATGTTGAGCCGGGAAGTGTAGAAATTGCCTCAGGGTAGATGATAAACACCAATCCTGCCCCTGCACATACACACAAACACACACACACACACACACGCAGAAACACGCATACACAAAAGTTAGGACTTCCCAAACAATATGTGTTTATATGAGCTTGTATGTATTTTCTATTTTGTCATTTCTGTCCCTGTTTTATTTCATAGCAAGTGATAAAAACATGCTTACCCTCTGTTGCCACATCTTCTATTCTCACCCCATGTTTGTAAGCCATGTATCCAAGTACAGAGAAGATGGCAAACCCCGAAAAGAAACTGGTGATGCAGTTCACAGTGCTGGTCAAGAGAGCGTCCCTAGAGGAAGAAAACACAAGAAGTTACAAAGAAAGCAGTGGTCCCATATAAAGAGATTTTCCATTTGTCCACCCTTGTAAGTCCATATTAACTAATTTCTACATTTGTGTTTAAAGTTACATCTCGTCTTAACGTTATTCCTTAGCAGAAACAATTAAGCCAGTATCGGTCTTTTGACCTGACACTGTCACTATCATTGTTGAACCACTGTGCTGCTGTTTTATAGTACTTTAAGTGTGATAGTTGAAGGCAGTTTCCCATTCTTTGGGTCACATAATTAAGGTCAAAATGGGGCCATGTGTTACTTGATATCTTTCAAGTTTTCCACAAGTTGATCTTCAGCCAAACATTGCGTTTCAGAGGGGATATTCGGGTTAATGAGCGGCTTTTGTTCTTTGCTCCTGGTTGGTGGTTTGCGCAGTAATTAGTGTGTTGTTCTGTGGCCACACACGTGTGGTTGTCTGGCAGAATGAACAAGGTCTACCTGACCTAGGCCACCTCCTGAGCTGAGGAAGAAGAACCCCTAAATGAAGCATTTTCTTCCTTCTGAGCTTTCTTTATGTGTTGGGTGAAGGCTGATAAAAACGTTTCCGTTTTTATTCAGTCCTGCTCTTCAGTCTAGACATTACACACATATACACATAAATCAGCTATAAATCACAAGTGCCTGTAACGCACATAAACCATTTTCATGACAGACATATACATTTATCACTGTATGTTAAATAAAAGGCAAAGTCATAAAGTAAGATGGAATTTGTTTATTTAACAAGTGGAAGCCACCCAGTTCAAGTACTGGACAAGGATCTAGAAATGGTTTGTTTTAATTAGTTCCCAATAGTGGTCCAAGATTTCTTGGTCATCTTAAAGTATAGGTCTTTACTTTATCTGACTGATTTCAGTTTGTTTTTAAACAACTTAGTTATTCAAAATAACCAAATGTCAAATCCTGCAATGCTGTGTACTCTTCTTGAACTGTTCAGATATCTGTTTCCACCTTGAAGATAAAACAGCTTTCTGTGTGTTATGGTCGTATGCAAGTTGTATATGTTTTGAATTTCGTCTTGGGAAAGGTGTTTAGAGGTTTGATTAGTTTTTTTGCTGAAATTTTAGTTTTTTTTTTTTAGCACAATACTCTGGTGGATTTCCCATGTTTTTTCAGTGTATCTTTTTCTTAGGTAGAGTATGGAGGAGGACACAGAGCTACTCACCTACTGCACTACTGTTGCAGATCTGTGTGGGTATTCAAGCAAAACTCTGTGTTCAGTGCTTTTCTAAAATCACCTTCCTCGCTGCTGCTGCTCAGATTTTAATTCTCAGTGCTTATAACTGTAGATATTTTGTGTAACTACGGCAAGATATGTCTATTATTTACAACCACGACGGGTTAAACAACTGTTTTACTAATAGCATTTGCTACTAACAGCATCATTGCAACCTATTAATGTGGAAGGGAGCCAACCATGCCTGCTATTCTGAGGAAGAGCAGCCCTATGACAAACCAGTCAACATACAGCCTTTGGCCATAATCTCACAACCCTTCCTGGCCTGTACTTTATCTTTCCTGATAACACCTGGCCATTGGGGTGAGGTGGGCAGATTAGCATCACCTCTGCTGCTTTGTGATTCAGTTACATGTTGGAAACAGCCGTCTGCCTTACAACACCAGTTATGTTGCCCTGGGCTTTAAAAATTCACAAATACAGAGCAAAATCCTACCTGTAGCAGTTGTTGTCAAATTTGTTATAACTGGCAAATGCAATGAGTACACCAAATCCTGCTCCTAGTGAGTAGAATATCTGGGTGGCAGCATCAATCCACACCTACAGCAAAGATAAAAGAGAAATAATTCTTTCTTATCCCAAAAGAATGATAAAACAGAGATAGAGAGAAAGAGAGAGACACATTATGTATGTATGTGTGTGTGTGTGTGTGTGTGTGTGTGTGTGTGTGTGTGTGTGTGTGTGTGTGCGAGAGAGAGAGAGAGAGAGAGAGAGTGAGAGAGAGACGAATGTGAATGTGGGTGTATGTGTTAAGATAACATCTTGGGTATGCATGTATAGAGTGCATTCATTCATATATGTTTAGTATGGGAGGCACCAATGGGAATCTAACCTTTAACACTTAGAGCTTGAGATACTCCACCCAATGAATTACAGCAAGAGTCTAACAGTGTTAGATAGATGGTTAGACCTTAAGGTCCCTGAGGTTAACACAAAACCATCACCAAAAGTAACACAAAACTGAGGTTTCTCTGCCTGGTATGGGAAGGATTGTTGTTTTGTCTATGAGTACATAGACAAAACAACAATCCTTCCCATTTTATTCACTAGTTATCACATATTAACTGATTCAAAACATCTCCAACTTTAACAGACAAGCATAGCGTCTAACCTCTAGATTGTTGAGCCGCTTGAAGTCAATGTGGAGGTAAGCCCTGATGCCGTCCATGGACCCTGGTAGAGTTATGCCTCGGATCAGCAACACAAAAAGGACCACATAGGGCATAGTAGCTGTAATGTACACCACCTGAATAAATACACAGAACAAACATATAAAAGGGGAAAAAACACGTCATGTTTTCCCCTTTTCATTGAGCCATTCCATTAATAAACATGTACAGAATGTGGTTACCAAATCCCACTCACCCACATTTTAATGTCTGACTCAAAAATGTGCAAACAAGCAGAAGTTAGATTAGCAAATGTTATTGTTTGGTGGTCTAGGCCTGTACCTTCCCCGAGGACTTGACACCTTTCCACAGGCTGAAGTAGAGGATGAAGACCACCACAACCAGACACAAGGTCAACTCCCAGCGAGGCAGGCCCAGGTCCTGGATGCCCTTACTCTCATGGAGATGCAGCACACCCCGTCTGCATAAAGACACAGAAAACAATGGCATCATGATAACTAGGCCTTCTTTCATTTTAATATACAATATATTCTCTTTTCAGCTGACAATAGTATTTAAAGACATTCACCTAGGAGAAAGCTGACAACATGACAGCACTGTATTGTTAATAGACAAAAAACATTGTGCCTCATGAGTCATAGCACTATAATAAACACAGATAATGAATGTAAGTGCCTTAGCTGTGCAATTTAAGTATTTTCAAATACATTACTATAAGGCATACATAATGTGATGTAATTCTCCTGGGGCAAGGAAATCTTATTTTTTTGGCTACATCTCAACATTTATACATGTTTTTGTCAAATGGGCCCACCCAGGTTCCACAGCGGCCAGGAAAGTCTAAACAAAACGGCCCACACTCCATTGCCTGAGGTGAAGATGAGAGATGAAATATAGGATCGGGGCTCTCGGGACAAGTGTTACGTCACCAAAGTTTATCCCCGAAAATGAATGTACTTAAATGTTATTTAGCTTTACGTAAAGTAAATCTGTCCAGGATGAAGAAATCATCTGTTGTCTGGGTTTTAAAGGGGATTAACCACCTGTTTAAGAACCCAGCGCTTATTGTCAGATCAAGGTGAGTGTTCAAAGGTTCAAGTGTTTTATTATGACATAATGACAGGGGAGACAAATGGTGTCTCATACTTCCCTGGCTAAATATTGTTTCCAGGTGCAAACTCATTCTTGAAATGACTGGGCTGAGTGGCGGGAAGGAAGCGCACAACTTCAGTTTACAATGGTGGAGTGGGGGCGAAGTTCACACATTACATCCAATTGTTCTGGCCACTTTGATGAAAAGCTGCCGTCAGTATGTTGTCCCATCCCTTTACTGACAGTAAAGCCAGTTTACTGAACATGTCTTCTCAAAATGATGTTCACAGGTCATTTAAGGAGCACTGTCACAGGAAATGTACTTCATACTTTCTGTCTGTCCAAGATTAAGATGAGAAAGTAGTAACCAATCTCATACGTATATTAAGTGCATAACTGCAGTCTGGATGAGGTTATCCTAGCTTAGATGAAGGCTGGAAGCGTGACCAAACAACCATTCTGTCCAAAGCTACATAAAATAAGCCGACCCACAACTGTAAAATGGACTAAATTTCATGTCATAGCAATGTAAAGTACATTTTATCCATTATTATTACAAGAAGTTATGTGCTGGAACCCTTGGGGCAGTGTGATTGTGTGTAAATTCCTGGAGCTGTATTGTCGCAGTGAGATTTCCAGGTTTCCATCATGCATGAAGAGAGCTGCTGTACATGGGCAGACACATTGTTACTGTTATATTTCTGTTTATGTATGGGTTAAACAAGCAATATCAATAAGAGAGCTTACTTTGGTTAAACAAGGTTGATGACAATGTATCATTGAGCCCATTATAGGTACTATATGTTATTTCATTTGTACTTGTGTTTTGTTTTGAATAATAAAAGTGATCAACACTGACTGTGGCTGACCATTACTAGTTGTAGTCAGCAGCTCCTGGGTTTCATTTCAAATCGCTATCACTGTGTTTAAAATCTTTCTTTCTGTTTTTACTGTTACCGTTTACAAATGCTGGATACGAGGTGTAAACAATGCTGTGAAATTGCCTCAAAAGGCCAGAAGACCTCCACAGTTGGAAAGATCCAGGACTCATGTTGAACAAACATGAGTCCAAAAACAAAGAGAAAGAGACAATGTGATGTTTTAAATTCTCGATGTCTCTCCAGAGTTGAGAAACACTTAGAGGGGGGTTATATTTTATTTGGATATCAATGTGCTGTAGTAAAACATTTAGAAGCAATTTCTTTCCCTTCACATTTGTCCTAAGACTTTCCTCAAGAAAGATTCAATTTAGTCAGCATGTGATGTTATGGGTGGATAAACAGCGGAACTGGATTAGGATCTGATACTCAGGTTGCTTACACAACAGTTCAACGCAAAAAACAAAAAAAAAACAAAAAAAAAAACAAAAAAAAAATCAAAAAAAGAAAACAGGAACACACAAACTTAAGTATGTCCAGACAGACAACCCAAAGGGACCAAAGGATCTGTGAAAGTCCTTTTTAGTATTTATTTATTTTTGGGCTGATAATAAATTCAAAGCTATAGGGTCTTTGGGGAGGCAGATAGCAGCGTGAAGACATCAGTTTATTTGGAGAGAGAAATTTTAGAGTCTGGTGTTGTGTTGAAATGCCCCTAGTCGTCCTTGTTCATCTGATAGTATTGATAGTGCGCTGCCAGTAAACGCTCTCTATAACATCAGTCCAGGTCTCGTTGGCCCAGTTACTTTAAACACATTTACTCTTTGCGTCACTCCACAAGTCCTCACACTCGGTGCTGCCATTAGTTGGTCGTTGCATACTTCAGGCTGGCACACTAGTGCAGGCTTAATGTTGGCTACAGAGCAAGAAATGGGGCATGTGAAAAAGAAATAAATAAAAACACTATAGACCCGAGTATCAAAACACAGCTGAGGAGCTCTATCTAATTTCAACCTGATTTATTTAATTAATTAGAAAATTATTCCCTCGTTGTTGTTTCAAAAGTAATTATTTCACCAAATATGTTAAATTGCGAGTGAGACTGAAGTGAAAACAATCTTCTCAAGTGTCTGTGTAATTAAATCTTTTAGTTTCAATGAGAGCAATTTATCAAGTCTAGTTATCCTTGACATGAAATCAGATGTGGTTGTTTCAGGCTAGCTCCAAAAAAGAGAAAGGATACGGATGTGTGCTAATGAAATGAGTTGGTACTCTTGTCAGTGTCAATTAAATTAATTTTTTTTTAAATTTGAACTTTAGTTGATAAGTTCAACCAGAGTCTGGGAAATTTGTTCAACCTTTATGAGTCAAATAGTGGTTAAACTATTTTTTTTTTCATAGAGATTCACCTGTACATATCACAAGAGACAGAAATAGTGTACAGAAGGCAGTTCAGATCCTGATTATTTTCTCAGGCCAATCTCTATTCGGGTGTTGGATTGTCCTGATCTCAATGTCAGGAGGGTGTGAAGGATACAAGCTTTTCAAAGCTGTTCAACCATCCGATCGACAGCTTAAGGAAGCTCATTCCCAACGGCTTTGTGATTTGTATACCTTCAAGCAATGAGACCTGATTCTGTTAAGTTAATTGACATGATGTTGTGATTTTAACATTTAACATCTTTCTTTCTTCTCTTGAGGCAGCACAAGTTATAAAATTAATCATAGAGAAATGCCCAGATCATTTGTTTCCAGGTCAGTGTTTTTGGCAAAGGCCATGTTTTTTTTTTTGGCCGTCCTCACATAGCCCCTTCCGCTCCACATCTTCCAAGCCCTGTCACATGAATTGAAATTGATTTCCATATCTCCCGCATTGAGTCAGATCATATGGAGTTTTGTGCTGTATTATTGTTAAATTCCTACATGGGATGTTAAAATCACACCAGCCTGTTGTTCTCAGCTACAGTGACTTTTACTGTATTCATTTTTTATTGATACAAATGGCAGCATGGTGTAAACTTTGGAGAATAAATGAAAGGGTGAAATCAGATTATGATTAAAGTTCACAAAAACATTTGTAGAAGTTACAAACTGTGTCCCAATTCTGGGGCACAACAACGCAACTAGGCTGCCCCATTTCAAAGGCTCCTTCAAATGTGGCTGAGAAATGTAGCCTTGTTTTCCTGTGCAACAAGGACTGTAAGGGGTGGTTACAGATCCTTCATAGTCGGGATTAGACTAGACTAGACTAGACTAGGATTAAAATTTTAAATGGAAGCTAAGTGAACAGCTTTTTTTTTTTACAACTGTTAAAAAATCTGAGGGCCATTAAAAAAAATGTGTTAAAAAAAAAAAAAGGGGGGGGTTGTCAAGGTTGCAGGGGAATGGGAGTGGATTACTGTTGTTATACAACAGTAAAGGGTGGGCACGGCTGGTGACACAAAGTGGATGGACTGTCTAATTTCAGTTCAGAATTCACAGCCATTCGTAGGATGCAGCTCCTGTATTGGGACACAGCTACAGTAAAACACCATGTGGAATTTTATGGTCAGCTAAGTTGAGAGTGATTAAAAATTGAATTGAATTGTTCAGGTTAGCCCTTCTTCACTTAACATTTTGTAATGAAACAGGTTTGTTGTCATAACCAGTATTTTTGTATTAACTATGGATCAAATGACTATTTGTATGTGATAGTTGTTGTAGAGGCCATCCATCTCTGCAGTTCCTCTGAGCCTTAAAAAGCACTTTATCCCATTGTTTTGCTTTTATGCCTTGCTAATTTATTGTTTGGATCACTCTGCAACATGCAGCATGAACCTGTTTTCACCAAAGAAAAGGCTCAGATAAGCTCAGACTGTACATTGATAACCCAGCACCAAATAGCGCACAGACAGTTAGCAAACAGCTGTTGAGCACACTGCACATCATATAGCAGCTAAAGAGCCAGATAATTCCCCCAGGAGCTGGCGGAGAATGGAAACAGAGCTACAATAAGAGTGAATACTAATCTTACATTCATCAGATGGCTGGAGAGATGAGTCCAGATGAATGCTGATGTTGCTGAATTAACACAGGTTTAAAGACACCTGGATCACGACGTAGTCTCTCAGTTCTCTAATACAATGTTTGCGTCTTCCTGTTGCCAGACTAGCAAAGTACACTAGCTCAGATGCAAACATACGCAAGACTAGAAGAATGTTTCATTTTACTGTTTGTGTTACTGTTGAATCTTGCTACAAACTATGGCCATGGTAGTTCAAGGTCCTACAGGGTTTGTGGGTGTAAAAATGGTGTAAGAGGTCAAGCAAGAGAATTTTCGACTCAGTTGGCGGTGCTCCTCCATGCTATGCCTTGGCATCACTCCTGCTCACAAAGCTAGCTGTAAGACGGAGGATTTATCCTCCCCTGCAGAGCCTAACCCATGAAAGATCTGTCTTGAGTATCCCATTGTGTGTCTGTCTAATCTTTTTTCCCTAAGAATGGCCTAATAGTCCACCTGGCATCTGTGCTCTGTCTCCAGATTTTACAGATCAGATCCATTATTTGAGCGATGTTGCGTCACTTTCTTGAGGGTCTGTAGTAGATCATGTGGCTGACCTAAGTCAAAGCATTTACTTACTTAGAATATATTAGGTTTAGGGGTCCTTGGAGCCTAAATGTATCCAGGGACACTGATTAAATAAACAGACTTTCAGAGACATCCTAGCAGAATGGGAGTGAAACTTTTAACAAGCTGGATTATTGGCCAGGTTTCTTGCTAAATGTATTCAGTGCGTCATGCTTAGCATGTGTCCCTTGTATTGTCCAAGTCATTTCACAGACTTCCTCTGGGCTGCAGAGTCAGTCTTCACAGAAGCTGGGGAAGAACTAGTTGTCTTTGAAGTATAAACAGAGCTCTTTTTTTTTCATGCACTTCAAAGAGGACATTTGAACGTTTTGTGTATACACCTTTTGTAGTGCAAACATTTGTGGCAGGATAATTTTGGAGACCTCTACTCATGTTTCAGTGACTCTTCACGTGCACAGTGGTTCCATACATAAGCAGTACACTGTACAATCCATGCAACATTCACAAAACAAGAAAGCATCATCTCCACGTGATGCTGTTTTTGGGTCTTCAGTACTGACTCAGCCACACTGTTTCAGTCACAAAGATACTCTTATGACAGTGGCTACAGCTGCTTTGAGCTCTCTGCAATCATGAAAATACTATGATGTTTTTAATCAGTACAACATCTAACCATGAAGCAGCAAGTAAGATCAGTGCATGGTGAGATTTACTGGGTGGCTTGACTTTTGACTTTTAAGTGATCTCATTATAGATTCAGCCTAACATCAGCACTGCCAGAAAATTGCACGAAAGCGACAAAAATTACTTTCTGATAAATTGCTTTCTGAGATCACTTACTCATAGTACTCTGCTGCCGGGGTGATCTTGTACTTGGCGTAAGACGTTCCATTGCCCAGGACGGATCCGTTGATGGCTTTGGGGTCGGTGCAGTTCGGGCTGTTCCAGCTGTTGCCACATTTGAGCCATGGCAGTTCGCTGGTCATGGAGGAGAACAGGTAGTGGAGGGACCAGGCTATGATGACATTGTAGTAGAAGCCTACATACAGGGCTATGAGGATCACAGTGTAGCCCACACCTGAAGAATAATGAGGGACAGGGATCAGCCTGGTGTAAATTCAACTGACCTGCACATTTGGCTATTTTTTATGTTTTGTCAGCTGTTAATAATATAGGTTTCATAATGTGAACTGTTTCCACATCAATAAATAAATACTCTTTGCATCCCAATATGAAGTTACTGAAGTTACTGAAGTAACTGCGCTTAATTGTAAAAGAAGAAGGCATATTACAGAAAAAATAGTCGTGAATTAAGGCAACTCATTGTGTAATATTAATTTCATCTGCATTTATCAGAAATGCTTGGCATTGTCTCAGAAACTCTCTGAGACAATGCCAACTGCTAACAGTTTTGGAGTGCTGATAAATAAACATTTAACCAGCCTCTCCCTGAAAATGCACACATAGCCAGTGGGCGTTAATGCATACTTTCCACAGTTTTTCTTGATATTTTCTGGGATGTGTTGTTTTGTCTCCATTGGAATGTAGTGTCCTTACATGAAAACAGAGAGGTCCATAAACCCATCACTCACTCATTCCAGGCAGGAAGATAACAAATCCTCCTCAGCACTGGAGCCAACAAAAGCAGTGACTGGTGCCGATTTAACAGAGCAGACAGAGGTGCTTATCTGACAGTATCAAATAATAATATGCTGAATAAGAGACTACAAAGTAAAAAAAAAGTCAGGTCTTATATGCAGTAATAGTTTCAGAAAAACATTTTGTTAGATCCTTTTATTGCAAATCTCATGCTACTGAGGAGTATAACAGCTTTGGCTTCATAGTGAACTCCCTATTGCAGAAGAATAAAATACTACATCAATGCCCATGACATACATAATTGATATTGTCTCATTTGAGATTTTTGGTTGTGTTTGTGATGAATATAATATATCGATTTACTTGCAGTTAAATTGACCCCAAGAGTGTGTTGCTCAGTGTGCCAGGGACGCTATATTGGTTTGATTTTGTTTCACTCATTTGAAATTGACATTTTCACGAACATAGACAGGGGTATAAGGTTGCAAGCACAACCAAAGAGTGAAATTTAAAAAATTGCAGAGAGGAAATGTGACTTGTCAGATGAGAGACTGGTCTTTCTAGACCTGAGAGGGTGAAAGGACAAGAGCAAAGGGATGAAATGAAAGGGCAAGAAACAGAAGAGAGGCAAAAAGAGTATGACAAAGCAGTAAGTAGCACAGTTTAAGAGGTTAGCGAGAGAACGAAGTAAACGTGCAGGTTAACGTGTGTGTGAGTGTGTGTCTGTGTCACAGTTCACCTTTAAAGACAGGGCATATTTTCCAAACTGTAGCTGCCCCTTCCCTGTTATACTGGCCCAGGGCAAGCTCCATGTAGAACAATGGCATCCCCGCAATGACCAAGAAAAGAATGTAGGGAATCAAAAAGGCCCCTGGGGTAAGAAAGAAATCATTACATTACATTTATGTTCTATATAATATACATTATATTCAATTGTATTACAGTAAAATAAAAATATGTGTTACATGATAGATGCTCAACATGGAAATAAGTGTTAGATAATATGAAATGCCAAAAAAAGTGGTGTTGGCAGGGGCTTGACATTCTTGGAAAAACACATCAGCAAGAAGGCTCACAGCTATTTTCATGCTGTGCCTCAGCAGCACATCCACCAACAAGGAAATGACCCCTCATAATTGAATTGTTCTTGACATTGTCCATCACAAATGACACATTATCTACAGTAATGAATACATTTTGCTGAGGGCCAATATGATTGACAGGCCAGTGGTGGAGGTGACCCTTTGAGCCACTGAGAACAACATGTTGATTTTCGCCTCGTGAATGGACACGCAGGCAAACAGAGCACAGAGCTCACCTTCTAGTGAGCCCTCTGTTGTCATGAATGTTGAAGGTAAAACAACACCTTTTACAACCATCCTTTGTTGATTCAACCACACACACTGTAATTCTCTTTCTCTCTCTCTCTCTCTCTCTCTCTCTCTCTCTCTCTCTCTCTCTCTCGCTCTCCCTCTCTCTCTTACTACACTGAAGCCTCTGTGTTCAGTAGTTTTGAAAACAGTGCAAGTTGGCATCTGTCACTCCCTTGTGCTCAGACTTATTGAGTAACCCTGGGCTCAGACGCTTGTTTTCAAGTTTTTAGTGTTCCTAAGCAAATAAAAGTTCACAGTGTATTGAATTCAACATTTCAAACAGATTTTAACAAACAGAATCAAAATCAATTGCAAACTTGAAATTTTTCATGAAGCATCCGATAACATGAAACATTAAATCTACATCCCAGTGAGAACGTAAACCTCTTCATTATAAAGCTTAGAATCTTTTTCATTAACCATCGAGAGATTTAAAGACGTGGAAGTGGCACAACATTAAAGCAATTTTTAAAATAAGGTAATTGGCTTCTTAAGACAGTTTTCCCCCATTTTTTTTAAACATTTAAAAGGAGCATTGAAGATAAAACAACCTGTTGTGATTCAGGTATGCGCACTGTACTAAGCCCCCTGCTCACTGCAGTGCACCTTCAGTTTCCAATAGTAGTTATAAGGATGTTTATCTAACCAAGTATCCATGAAGCAATGTTTCCATTGTTTAATTTTGCAAATTTAGATGTAAATTTGCAAAATTTAAAATGTGCATTTAATGTGTATTCAAATTTTAAATTGTGGATTTGACAGAACATATTGATATTTAAACATCTGACTGCCTCACGTGGTACAGTTAAGAAGTAGACGTTTCACACAGTATCTTTTTTCATGTGCATGACTTGATGAAATGAGGTATTTCCTTCATGAAGGCTAAATGCACTTCCTCAACAATACACCTGGGACTATTAAAACGCCAATTCAAGGAGATTAAAGGAACTAAAATTAGAACAACACAGCAAAATAACTGAAATCTAATCAAAATCTAGTCTGAGATAACAATGCTGTTATTTAATGTGTAAGACGTTGTCAACACATTTCTGAAACATTTGAAAGTAAAAAAAAAAAAAAAAGAAAAAAAAAAGAAACGCGCGGGCACCTGATCCCTGAATAAAATAAGATTGAACGTCGATGAGGAAAAGAATAATATAACTTTACCGTGGAGGTTACTCTAGTCTACGCTGGACCTGTGCGACCCATTCCATTTTTATTTTATTACTCCAAGGATTTAGTCTCTGAAGTTGGCGGGACGCCATGGCAAGTTTCGTGACCCCTTGAAATGGTTAAGCATCTGTGTGCGCGCATCTATCGATCACAAATACACGGTTTACTCACCTCCTCCATTTTTGTAGCACAAGTAAGGGAATCTCCAAACATTGGCCAGGTCCACCGCGAAGCCAATGACCGACAGGAGAAAGTCTATTTTCTTGCCCCAGGTTTCTCGTTCGTCCTCGGAGGTGGATCCGGGAGGACCTGCGCCGTGTCCAGGGGTGGGTATGATGGAGGAACTGGTGTACTGGACGCCATTCTGGTCCTTCACCAGTATGAGTTCTACCTCCTTTTTCTCCACATTGCACTGTTTCAGCGGGGCCACCGACGAGAGCTTGTGTTCTGGCAAAACCTGGATATTCATCTTCTCTGCGGTGCGTACGAAGCCCACGCTGGCCCGGTGCTCTCACGGCCCCCTGCGGGTTCAGGCGGAGCTGGCGGTCGGAGTCGGTGAGCTTGAATGAGGAGGGCAATCCCGCTGACAAAACCCGGATAAACGAGCGCTCTCCTCCCGGTCTACAGCAGAGACCTCCGCGTGCATGAGCTGGAGAGGAGGGAAGAGAAACAGAGTTTGGAAAGGTTTGATGTTCGTGCGTAAAGTTTCGAAACTGTTACGCACAGCGAGAAACACAGGTTAGGACTGACACAGGGGGGGAGATGGGTGACCTTATTCCTCCTACTGGAGACAGACCTAATGTCTGTGTGCTTCCATTACAAGCACAGCATTAATATAAAACATTGCATCTGTAGTCTGATGCACAGCAGTGGCAGGTGTCAAGTGAAAGATACTTCAGAGCCAATTCCTCCCGACGTCACCGCGCGCACTGAGCGCGTTGCGCGCCGAACAATTAAACAATCACCTAAAACATTCCTCATAAGGATAACGAGAAAGATAAACTTGTTACTTGAATATGCCACCGTTGCTAAAGCAGTTTAAAGCGCTGTAAATGAAAGGCTGTCCTCCGTACTTGGTAAAGTTAGGGACACTTCTCCATGACCCGATGCTGCTGTTGTCCAGATGCATCTGAGGGAAGACTGCCCATTCTGGAGGAACTATAGGACTCGCCTTCTGCAGCAGAGACGATATAAAATGCGAGCTTTTAAGTCAGTGAACTCTCTCTCTTCCACGTGATTTTTTTATAATTGAACACTTTCTCTCCAGTTTGATGTTGACTTGGCATGATGAGCTCAAGTTCCCATAAAGTTGTGCATCTGCCTCTGACTTGACAGTGGAACATCAGCCGGGAGTAGTTACAGTGGTTTTTAAGATTAATCCATGCAGAGTGGTGAATGATACGACTGCTTACCTCCTCTATAAATCAAATATATTGTTTAGAAAAGAAAACCCAACTTGACATGAATTTGTAAAGCTTTGGCCATATTGATTTATTTGAAGATGTTTTTCCATGTGTGTGTGTGGGGGGGGGTAAAAAGGACACAGCATGACTTTGAGTGACAAATTGGTGCTGTGATATGGAACAGTTTGCAAAGACATAAGATCCCCTTACCTTCAGCTTCACATGCGTATTTGAATTTTACTTACCACAAAACTTTTCTAATGTTTTAATTTAGACTTTATCTGTTTCTTCTCTGTACTAAACAGATTGAATTACAGTTTTCTAAGAAGCAGTAAAAGCATTGTGTCCCATGTGTAATTCAATTCTACAGCAGTTTTCGCCAGGGGCAATGATTTCTATTAGATATGGTTGATCAGTTCATCCCATTAAAGTCAATGAATGTCCTCTTTGCTCTCCAGTGCTTGTTTTTATAAAACCCTAATAGGGCTGGTTTTGGGCGTTTTGTTTGTAAAGATTGAATAACTGCAGCGATGGTAAAGCAGAGGACCAGGTAACTAGAAAGGATAATGTGTTATTACTGATGTTTTCTCCTGAATTAGTTCTATTCTTTTGTACTTTGTTTTGTATTGTCAGGTACGTTTGAATATGCTATTTCAGATTACCTGTCGAGCCACGAATGAACACATCTTTCATCTGCCGTGATGTTTTTCCAAATGGGCACTTACCAATGTAGAGTGGTGAATGATGTTACCACGTACATGTTGCACATTCAACAAGTGGGCTTCTTTAAACCGCAAGGTATGAGCAATGCGTGTGCAGCTGCATATAACCTGTTATATTTTGAGAATGGACAATAAGAAAAAAAGCAATTGATGCTGTATCCATGCTTGAGGCAAAATTATATCACCCTTCACCTTTTACTTTGACCATCTTGTATCCCCTCTTCTGGCTGTGAAGAGCTCCAAAGACTTCACCTCTTGTTTCGCCTGAAGGTTCGGGCTCTCCCATGTCCACGCTACGACGAGAAGCTAATCAAAGAAGACACATCCTCTCTGCAGTCACACTATGACCCTTGGATTTAACCCAAGCATTTTGCTGGGTTCACAGCAAAGATTTTGATCCTTTCTGTCCTTTGCACTCTCTATTTGTCCATAAATGTGCGCAACATCCACTACTACTTTACATTTATACACACATATGCTCACATGCACATACACACACATATACACACACATATACACATGCACATACACACACCCCATTTTGACATCCATATATGGCTTCACATTTCCTGTCTCTGAAACAGTTACATCATAAAATGTAAAATATATATATATATATAGTGCAAATAAGCCTTTGAAATTCATCAGATGATTGCGACACAGTTCAAATGGGATATTTCAGGTTGAGCTTGATTGTAAATGTGTGGCGTAGACTGAAAGTACCAGGTCAGGACCACATAGTAATCAGGTCATGGTATTAGCGCTGAGAGAGGTTTGTTTTGTTCTCCACCCCATTCTAAACTCTCTGGTTTTAAATCTACCCAAGCCTCATGAAAGGCGAAGTGTCATTAAGCTTCTCTTAGGGCTTTGCTAGTATCTGCAAATATTTAAGCACCTCAGCAATGTTAAGTCTTGCTCCCTACATGCTGTATGTAGTCAGTCAGAGGAAATTGCAGTGCAAGTAAGACATCCAGTTAGCAAAAGCAGCGTTTTCTCTGCTGCACATCACATGTGGGAAGTGTGGCCTATGACAAAAGGTGATGGCTAGGGAAGTGAACCCCTCAGCAGCACCTCATCTTGTGCTTCAACCAACACCTTCTTTCCAAAGCAAACATGTAAGAGAATGTGGTGCCATTGTCCTCAAAATTCAACTAATAACCAGGTTTCTTGGCAGTTTCCTGAATCCATATATCAAGGAATTTTATCTTTCACTGGGTCACACCCCTTCCATCCCCAAGTGAGTGATGGATGAAGAACACAATAGGGGGTGCATGCAAGTTGAGTCGGAATGGTGGGTAGTAATTAGGGGGCACAAAAAAGGAGGCCTGACAGTGTGAGGACTAGCATGAGTGCTTGAAGAGTGCTTAAAAAGGGCTGCGTTTGATTGACAGCTCTGGCAGTAAGATTATACTGAAATTCTCCTATAAGAGACACATTTTAAATTTCCATAAGGATGTTTTGGATTTTTTTCACATGTAATCATTGCACAAGACATATTGCACACTCATAAATGCTTGAACACATCATACTTCCCCTCACTTGGTTCTCACTTGGTTGTTAGAAATAAACACTGGTTACAGTGACAGAAGACTCTTGCAGAATGTAGAGAGATGAGCGTGAGTCTGTTTGGAGACTATAAATGCTTCCATGCTTTATTTGGCTGGTCTGACTAACGAGTAAAAGGAAACCTAACACTGAAACATCCTTGAATATTACAAAGGAAAGGTTGTTGCCCGTCATCCAAAAACCATCTGGAAAAGAATCAAACGCAGAGAAAGAAACACCCAAACTACTGAGCAGGAAAATAAACCTGGAAGGCAGATACCGGTGCAGATACCGCAGTTGGACCACTGATGTTTCTTATGGTTCCCCAAACACTGCCCTCACCAGGACCTTCGATGTTCCTATAAACCATCACATGGGAAATGAGGAACAATCACTTTCCTGACAGAATAATGGCGGGGGGGATATCAACAAAGTGTCATCTGGTGCGATAAGGAAACCTAACAATGAGGTTTGGAGGAACTCGTGAAGGAGACAAGTCAAGTCAAGGGTGATGTGTATGTTGTGTGGGTGTGTCTTTTTGAGTGCATGACCCACAACAACGTGTGTATAATTCCACACTATGCCACTGTCTATAGGAGGAAACACCCATGAGAGTTAAATGAACTCTACGCACTGAGCAGCTGGATGGAAGCCACATCTGCTCTCACACTGAACAAAGTCACGGGTCCATTTAAATAATCTTCCATCTCACCTGCAAAGGTATGACTGCACACCGCAAAGTCTGCCAAAATACCCATTATATCATAAATTCAATGGAAATTATGTACAAGACTTAATCAGACATCAAGACATGACCAACATGCTATCTTGGGTTTGAATATTTCAGTTCATTCAACAGCACCCTTTATACATTATTTCAGTCATGTGAGGTAGAGGAGGTAATACCTTTTCTTATACTACTGATACACACTCTTTCAACCTGTATGTTAACGCACTCTGTGCTGCCTGTTTGAAGCTCTACATCCATGTTCGTCAAGCAGGACAAAGGAGGGGTCAGCCAGGTATCCTGTTGTTTTGAACAGGAAGGCCCATTCTATAGGAACATAATGACAAAATCACTTTGATTTCTTCCTCTTACGTAACATCCTCGCACCTCGCAATAAACTTTTTACTTTAAAAATAGTCTGTTGAAATATTGCACAGACAGCAAGGCAGCACTGTCTTGTGGTTTTGATGAAGAGCAGGTAAAACTTGAATCTTGGGCAAGTCTGCATATAATATATTTATACATTTTAAAAGTGCGTTCATATGCTCAGTGGGCAGTATGTTTACTTTGAGTTAGAATGAATTCAGGAGCAATAAATATAAGTCAATTTATTCAGCACTATGTGGTAGTAAAGTTCCTGATACAAATGGCATTCTGGGACCAAACTTGTGGAATGAAACTCAGACAGGACCTGTCCTCATTTTGCCAGAGAAAGAGGCGCTACCTGCTTAAACTGAGGCACACAGCAGTGTCACATCAGTTTAACAGCGAGGCCTGTCGGTTCTGACCTTTCCTTCCTGCCTGGCACTGTGAGTCCCCCATCCACATGAGTTCTGCGTCCAACTTGGGTCCACAAACAGAGGCTGCTCACTCACTCAGGTCCTATGGAGACCAAATCAGATTACCAACACATATCTCCCACAATCTACTGCGACAGGATCACCCCTGCAGGCAGGGCTGAAATGGATACAGCAATATACAACAGCCATGCAGCAGAAAGAGGGAGGATGGAGGAGTGTGGGGCTGAAGAGGAGAGCAGAAGCTGTGCGGGTAGGGGAGGAGTCACACTGTTGTAAGCGCAGCAACAATGTGACTTAATTGATTCCATGCCATCTCATCAATTTTGATTAAAATGAAATGAGCCTCTGTACGTTTGAAAAGGTTAAAACAAATTGAAGGTGGAAATCACAGCTGGTAATCTCAGTTTTGTCTAACAGCGGGTTTTTAATGAAGCGAGCCTCTCTCCATCATTCATTTCAACCACCTCTGTGCATATGGAGCCAGGCTGTTCTTTTGTGCCTGTGTGTATGTGAGCACATTCACATAAGTTGTAGCCTATTTAGAACAGCATATATTAGGTTTGCATCAGCATTATGGCCTCCTTACAGATGTACTACTCTCCTGACAGTGGTTCAGGAGGAAAAAGCTAATTGCTTCAAAATGGATTAATGTTCCTAGCAGTCACAGTAAAAGCCATGTTTTGACCAAGAGACTCATGTGTACACTGATTAACATGACATTTATTACTTAGAGAAACTATATTCACATAATAAGCATGTGTATTATATATGGCAAGACAATTTTATATAAACACAGTATCTGCTCATGATCCAGTCTCATTTCCACCTCAAAGTGGAAGCAGGTTGTGTCACAGAAAGGTCAATGAAGGAATGAAACACACACAATCTTGTAATGCAGACAAATTGAGCAATTAAAGCCTAAGTCACAATAAGACATAATTCATGTCTCGCCTCACCTTCTGTTCCTGAGTTCACACGTGATGAAATGTAACATTTCTGCAACTCCAATATTTATCCTGCAGTTAATTATTCAGTTCAAAGGAAGTTATGAACTAAATCAGGAAACAACTAAACTTCAGTGTGCACAGTATCCCTACCTGCAATATTGTACCGGGTTGCATATTGTATGTGCACAAACAGCTGTGATTTTAGCTGGTCTTACATATTGCACCTTAAATCAGTCTAATTAATTGCTGTCAAGCTGTAACCTCAAATTAAAGGTCAGACCAAGACAGGTATAAAATTCAAACAGATACTCACAAGCAGACCATAAACAAACACACACACACACACACACACACACACACACACATATACACACCATTGAGTTGTAATAGGTAACTGCTGGCACCTGGTGGTGGTTTAGAGAATCTGAGGTGCAGCTGCAGCCCATTCATTGCATGTATGCCTCATTATATATATAAAAAAAAAAAAAGTATATGAAAGTCATTGCAAATTTCCTCAAAGGTGAATATATATATATAAAAAAAGAGTCAGGCAAAAGTTAAAATTGTATTCTTGTTTTATTTTAAAAAGCCAAGTTTGCAGATCTAACAAAAAGGAGGGGTGAGGGGGAAAAAAAAAAAAAAAAAAAAAATCACATAATTGCAATCCACCCTGCTAAATAAATAACATTGGTGCTAGTTAATCTGAAACCATACCCCGCTGGAATATGGTGTTGTGAAGAAGCTCTGTTGCCTTTTTGCTCACAAATTGCCCTATTTTCATTGCTTGATTTGCTTTAGTAAACTTAAAGCTGTGGAGATAGGCTGCTGTCTCAGCAAAAACAATCTTCTGTAGAAATGCAAATAGATACACATGCAAAGCAAACCTCTGGCTAATTATACAGCCATCTTACAAGGTCTGTGTCCCTGAGCGCTGGAAAAAAGTGTAACACACAGCATGTATGCTCTTGGTAGGCATAGCTTTAATACAGAACATCGGCATGTTGCCAAGTTGGAGAGATCTTAATAAAGCTTACTGTACACTAATTATACGGCAACACAGAAGCACAAGGACTCTTTGCTTATATTTAAAAAGGTGTTGGTTTGGCAATTTCTCCACTCATTTACAGAAGACTACAAAGACAAAGGAGAAGGTTCAAGAAGAGAAGCTACAATCCAAGCAAGGGGTAAGCTCGGGCTACAGAGAACGCTGTATCCTACTCAAACACATGGTGCAGCAGTTCACGATGATCTGGAGAAAATACTGAAATACATCATAAAACACTGTCACTAACATTAGAACTCTAAAGGCAGCAGGGATCAGACAGTTAATTTACACACTGATGAGTTGTTTCGTGTCATCATTGACTAGATTTTCATTTGTTTTGCTTTGATTTTATTTTCTCCAACACACACACACACACACACACACACACACACACACACCTCTTACAGGTGGAGATAGTCTGCAATAAGACCTGTTGTGCAGTGACTTGGGGAGATGCTTTTAAAATCTCTATAAGGCACTAAAATTGAAAATAGAAGCACTCTAAAACCAATGTCTATAAAAAGGCAAGCACATGACCTATAATATGGCTCTGCTGCAGCAAATGACTTCACTTTGCCAAAAAGTCACTGGACACTGCCTTTTTCTTCTCAGTGCAGTGAATACAGTTTTCTGTAATGCAGTCAAGCAGGGTTTACAGGTGTCATCTATCTCAGTCGTCTTTCTTGTCAGAGGTGCTGTCTTCCTGTTTGTCTCCTGAATTGGTCTGACCAGCCAGTTCCAGATCACCCGGTCTTGCCTCCTGGATTGCTTGATACCTCTGAAGCTCCAGGTAGGTGGTGAAGAGTTTGGCGTACTCTGGGTGGGTCATGGCAAAGCCTTGAAATTCACCTGAAGAATCACAGGGACAGAGAAAAGCATTGGGAAGCAGTGCAGTTTGGGAAAAGGGAAGTAAAAAAAAAACATTCATGATAAAAATACAGTATGCATTCATCTACTGCACATATTCCTATCCCATACCACCGTGGTGGAAATACCAAACACAAAAGGCTAAAATGGTGCTTGGCGTTAGACGTTTGTCTTAAGGCAGTGTCTACTCACTGAAGGTGATGAAACCAGAGCCGTCAGCATCAATCTCCTTGAAGAGCTTGGCCATGTTTAGATCTGACACACCCAGAGCGCAGCGCAGCAGAGCAGTGAACTCCTCTCGGGTAATTTTCTCATCCTCATCTGTGTCAAACAGCTGCATGAGAGAGGACAGCATGGGAGAGATTTGCATTTGCCTTTCAGGTGTTTGCGCATTCAGGAAAAATAAAGGTTATTTAGGGTGCGCATGTGGGAAGGTCGGCGATTTGGGGAAAAAAAAAAAAAAAACAACAACAAAAAAAGCTTACATGAAATTGGGAAAATTTTTGCTTTTCAGTCATGTTACATAAACACTGCTTGAACTGTTTGTCCAAAACCAAATGTGACCTTATGGCCAGCAAAATAACTCCATGCTCTCCACAACAGACACACATTGTTAACTTGACATTATCCAAGCCCGTCTAAATGCTGCCTCTGTTCTTCCCAGAGTAGCACTGTTTACTGCCTGCTGTGCTCTAACATCATCTTAAGGTAATGCTGGGTGATTTATCTTAAATATAATGCTTTTGAGATCTACTTTTTTCTTGTAATATTAATACAGCTACAAAACCCAGTCTACAAAAGATTAAGCACTAAAAAACTCAGTCAAAAATACATGACTCAAAGGAATCAGTACGATCAATGTATGAGCTGAACAGCTGCCTTAGATAAATCAGGCTGGCAAAAGACTCCTGAAGAAGTTCAGGAAATGCTAATTTGATTGGCCCAAGGAAAATGGATCCTACAATACACAGCTCTGTGTCTCTGTATAGTCGTACATTCAAATACAGCACTGCTTTCCTGGAGACCACGGCAGAGCACTATTAGAATATCACCCACCTTGAAAGCCATCTGAAGAACATCTTCAGTGTTTGCTGGTCGACACAGGATGGTCAGGCCGATGACGTACTCCCTGAAGTCTATGGTGCCATCTCCATTCTAGATGGGGGTGAAAGAAAGAGCAAGAGAAATGCTTGGCTTGTTAAACGAACATATTATTATGAACAGTACTTTACCCTTTGTGGTCCACAAATATAGAAACATTGTCTGATATCGATAGTTTTTAATGTCAAAAGGAAATCTGGTGATAAAGACAAAAACATGAGTGACATTTCTCTAAGTGGTTTTACGCAGTGACTGGAAAATTATGAGGCATACATAATTATACATAATTTGGGAAAAAGAGCTTTCTTCTCTTACTCACTGGACTGCATTTTAGAGGCTGTTTTTATGCTTTTAATCCTCTTCCCACTCAGACCTCTGGCGGTCATACCAGGGAATGAGGCCAAACTGCTTTGATGATAGTTTCCTCTTTGGGCTGCGTAAATCCTGAACCACAATATGATGCCCTCCCTCTTTTACTCTAACTGCTAAACATGATATGCAGTGATGTCATATACCTGTGTGTCTGTAAACCTAATATTAAGATTGTCACATATTATGTTGTTATACATTATATTTATAATGTCTTTCTGGGGGGGGGGGGGTTTACTGTAATTGCACACTTTGGCTGTGCATCAACAAAAACAACTTATGTTAATTATTTGGTCATTGACATTGATATTACTCAGTAGTCTAGCTTTATATAAAGACATATGAAAAAGAAAATATTTTATACAGAGAACATGTCTCACCCTGTCAAACAGAGCAAACAGCTCCTCGAGGGCTGGGCTGACAGGTAGCTTCAGGAATCTGGCAAACTCCTCAATGGTGATCCGTCCTCCCTTACAGGAGCTGGCCATAGCTGCGAAGCCCTCTAGCTCCTTTCTCACATTGTCCCACTTCAGTCTAAGTGAGCAGGGTATAATGAGGAAGCTGTATGTCATACTGAACAGTATAAAAAAAAAAAAAACAGCCTTTCAGGCCATATTTGGCTGTCTTAATGTCCCTGCCTGGTGACATCAACAGGGTACTTAAATGAGATGATCTTACTGGAGCTTGCGGCTAATTTTGGTGAACTCAACCAGGCCGGCCTCCATGGGCAGTGTGAGCTCACCAGCAGAGATCATTAGGCGGCAGTCTTCGTATGTGTGGTCTGTTACTGGAACCCCCAAAGCTCTGTAAACAAACACATTTGCATGTACAGTCTTAACCTCAAATGCTTATGAAGTTTGTAGAGAGCTCGATGCAGCAGGCCAGACAGGCAATTGAAGGTCAGACTGACCAGAGGAATCCAATAACCAAGCTTATTATACACCAATTTACTTCTTATATGAGTGGAAATGCAGCATTTAGCAGAATACTCCCACCTCGCTTCATTTTCTCATCAACTTACGTGTGTTTTCCATTGTATTTACTTGTAAGTATACATACTTTTGCTTTTCTATTGCACCTTGTTCTACTGCATGGCTGTCATGAAATGTGCACTTAAGGCCAATGACTTACTGAGCCATAGTTTCTCGCACTCTGCTGGCAAACAGAGCTGGGCTTTTCCTTTCCTCTTCTGTCGGGGTATGCGGTGGCAAGAACTGGAAAAAAACAGCAATGAGATAAAAAGGGTCACAAGAAAGGTCAAACTGAAAGGAAACTCAAATCTCTTCCTGTTGATATCAGACCTTTGAGTGCAGCATAAAATCCAACTAAATTTCAGCAGCACTCAAAGTATAACTGCAATTGTTTCAAAAGTTTTCAAACGAGGCGTTGTGTAAAGCCCTGGAATTCAGGTTGCATTGATTTCTTTTCAATCAGTAAGAAAACAGGAACGATTTTAGTCATTATATCAGGACAATAGGAAGCCTGTTACCTCTATCTCTACTGTGGTGTACAGCTGGCACAGTGTTAGGAGCAGCAGAGTCTTCCTGCACATAATAAAAGCAAAGTAAGGTCTGTTACATGTGTGAATTCACTACTGATAAGTTTTAATAGTGTCTACTGTCTAAGAAAAAGTAGCAGTAGACATCAAGCATACATACAACAGGTGACACCGCTAAAGATGTACAACTGTGGAGCGCATACTCACGAGCTGAAACCCTGCCATGTCCAGGTCACTGTATCCTGGAGAAAAAACATACAACATTAGCAATGGGGGGAGACAGCTACATGTTAGCTGGTAGAAACCAGTGAAGTACAGTGTGGTACCAACATATTTGCCTCTCAAGAAATTATATTAATACGGTATGACAATCACTATGACTCACCAGTTTGTTAGGGTACCTTATTAGCACAGGCTGCACAGGAACCCCTGGGATAAAGGCACCTGGAGGTGGGATGGGAAAACAAAGTGACTGAAGTCTCTCATTCAGAAAGAATGAAAGCGAAATAGGTGTACAACAGTATAGTTTTACAAAGCTGATATCTCCATTGTCTCGCAAGACTTCAGTTCAAAACAAGTCACAACCATATCACATAGTGAATGAATGGAGCTGCGCAGCGTCAAGTGATCTTTCTGTTGTGCAGCTTTCTTGCTCAGTGGACCAGCTGTATTAAATGGAAATGTGACATGAGCTATAAAAGCTGCAAAAGATCAAAGTGTGAGTAAATATTTACTTTTTTTCTTGTCTGTTATCTTTTTCCTTGTCTTTAGCATGCTTTGTAGCAAAGTGCTACTTTAATTTACATTGCATTAGAATTTTAGATCTTACCTTGTTTGAAAGTGATAAGACATGAGCGATTTGTACATGTTCCCTCTGGAAAAATCAGAACCTGAGGAACAAAGTGTCAATATTGAATCTTAAAATCACAAAATTAACTGTTTAACTTCTGTCAAGTAGCCAGTTATAATCTACAGACATTAATATGCAAAGCAACTTTCTGAAACATTCTTATTGGCATTGTATACATATTCTTTGGTGTGTTGCACAGACCTGTGGCCAGCGGCCTCCTGACTTGGCTCTGCTGTCAATCTCTTGGATTGTATTCTTCCGTGAATCTGGGTCCTTTCTGGACACCAGCACCGGCTGGAGACAGCGCACAAACCCTTCAGAGGGAGCGAAACACATAATGTACATTAATGCCATGTACGCACTAAGAGGAGGAGGTTGCTGATGTTCTCATATCTATCACATATAGTAGTTAATGGTCAATTGCATGGTTTAAAAATTAAACAGTAAATTACTTATGATGTCACCATTATGTGACAGTTAAATGAAAAAGCTCTGTAGTATAAATATTATCACAAAGATCTTATGTGTATCATATTTACAAAATCTTGCACACACTCTCACATTAACTAGAGTCATGATTGTGTGTCTAAAGTGTTGAGCTGAATGGTAGGCTATAGGAAGCATAAGTTAATGACTTTGCGTTATATATATATCTTAAAAAACCTTGTCAATTTAGAGGTCTGACGGGAAGGTTTCACACTTGTGTTTTCACACCCAAACTTGCGGTGACAAGTGCTGACTTCCCTGTAATGAAACAGCAAAGCAAATAAAAAGTGTCTCACTGCCAAATATAGGTGTAGCCAGGTTCTCGACACGGGAAACTGTGGAGGGTAGGCCTGCAATAATGCACACAATCCCATCAAAAAAGGTGGAGTGGGGGGCAACAGCCAGGATGGGGGCCTCACTGCTGCTGACCTGCTTGCCCTTGACAACCACTCTGAAGCCCATGCAGAAATAGTAAGCTCTCCCCAAGGCACCCATTATCCTCCGACACATGAACCTGGGGATGACAGCAACATTTTAAATTATGGAATTCATTCATTCAACTTCTGGAAAGTTTTGTTTGACGGGAAAAAAATGTGTGTCCAAATGAATACTTGTGGTTGATAAGTTATTTTTTATAATTGCTCCTGTTTGTTAAGTAACAGGAAAGGTTGCACCATTTCTTACTTTTCTGTAACCCTAAAACTGTCTAAAAATTTCCCTCCGCCAGTTACTTCCTCATAGTCATCATAGAGAAAGGGTAGTAAGTCATACTATATATAGATTAAGACACTGTGAACACTGCATTAATCTTTCTGCTCACTGTGACAGCATACCCTAATAACAGGAAGCTTTGTAAGACAAAGTATTTAAAATTAAACTTAATGAATTAAACTTTTGAACAAATACTAATTCAGTTGTGAGTTTTGACTATTCACTAATCAGAATCAAACTTAAACCACAGTGCTTTAACCACTGTGAGAATTTCTGAGGTTGTTTACAGGAAAGCAATAAATAAGTGAACAGTATATGACTATACATGAAGATAGGCTCTCCCTTGTGTCAGTCACATACTTTGGTCTAAGGTCACAAGAATTTTTCTGTCAGCTGCAGAACTGTGCAACACGTTTGTGTGTGTTACACCTACTATCTGTACAAGTCAGCTGTTGAAAACGCTGCACTCCCTTTGTTACAAACGCAAGAAACATTACATTTAATACACTGATATATAAACAGTGACATGGTAAGTATTAGATAAATACACAGTGTCCATTTATGTTCCATTGGATATGAGATTTCAGTAGTCATAAAAATAGCCATTCCATGATGAAAAGTGTTGGTATACAAAGGGGCAAGGACTGAGGGGAGCTGAGCTAAAGTAATGCTTATGGTGCAGATACGATCTAGAGAAGCATGAATCGGCAGGAGTGCAAACAGCTGCGCATTCTTCAAGTCATGCCACGGACCGTAAATATGCTGCCTTTTGCTGTGTTTTCCTGTGTGGTTTATGAACCCACCAAACAAAATGCTTCTGCAGCTTCTTTAGCAAGACTGATTATTTAATACATTTGCTAAATCTTAATTATATTTCCTGACTAATAGCTAATGTTTAAACGCACTGAATGGGGTGGCATATGGGGAAACACAGAGTGGATTTCCAACACCCTCTTTGTAGGTGAAGCTTAGAATAAATGTTGTAATTGTTTGAGGGAAGTCTTAGCATTCAATTCAGCTAACTTGAGCAACAAGGTTTGGAAATGTAATGCAATGTGGATGTAAACGAAAGGGAAGCCAAAAGAGTAGAGATTTTAAGTGGTTTCGACAATGAAGTGTGTCTGATATCTAAAAGGCCACGGCCTTTGATGGCCGGTGGGAGGCTGTGGTGTGGTGGGATGATGTTAGTATCCTTGTTACCTTCTCCAGCCTGTCATTGGCTCCACAGCTCCTTTCAGAGGATGCTTGAAGGTTATTATGACAGACACTGGCCATGTCACCATGAGAACCAGAGACAGCAGGACGGCGCGAAGGGGGACCAGGAATAGTCCCAGGAGGACGCACTGCATGGAGGGGGGCACATGGATGGACACACACACACACACACACACACACACACACACACACACACACACCATCAATTAGAGTAGGCCTATACCCTAAAGGCAGGACTGCTGTCAGACCCAACTACACCCTGGTTTCTGACATTTCACACACGCAGAAATGTGCACCAGTGTGGAAATCCGCATCGCTGGACAGCTTTTCTGGAAAAGCACACAACGGCTCTCATTGTTTGTGCCGCACACAACGAGGCAGCACAAGCCGATTGTCAAAGCCCCGCCGCGGAAGATTACAGGCCCTGGTCTCACAGCGGGCGAGCCACTGCGCCGGGTGTTCTCCAAAAGCCTCAAATGCAATTCACACGAGCAGTACACCGGGACACCATACTCACTTTGGTGACAGCAGCTGTGGTCAGTGTTGTGTCCTGCACGAACGGGTTGATGACCGCAGGCAGGAGCAGAGATTGCTGCCTCGGCAGCGTGAACACCCTCTGCGGAGGCATCGCGGTCCAGGGAGCGAAGACGAGACGCGAGCGTTTGTCGTTATGGTATCATCCCACCTCCTCAACGAGGGCCCCGCTCTCGCGTCTCGTTTCTTGTCCGTATCGGACGATCCGCCGAGTTCAGACACAGAGACGCACACACACACACACGCGCACACGCACCAGCGAGAGCGGAACCGGAGATCTGGCGCTGGAAGCTCCACCTCCCGCGGGGTTGCACCAAGGGGTCGAGTCCGACCGGTGTGTCGTTGTGTGCACCGCCGGCGAATTTCCCATCGCTTTCTACAGTTTGTGGAGCCCGATCAAGGCTGTTTGAGGGATGCTGTCACCCCCCCACCAGGCTTATCTGTGAATAAACATTACAAATGAAATGAGAGGAGGAGGCAAAATGGTGTCGCTGGACATAAAAAACAGGCGACCACCTGGATTAAGAAACACAGAGGGACTGTAGCCCATGAATCTGTGCAGATCGTACATCGGCCCTGAAATAATAAATAATATGGTGCACATTTATGGAATGAGCGCCGATTTCAGGGGGATATATGCTGTGATATATGCCGGATCAAAGTCCTCAGAAAAGCCCACGAGATGGCGCAGTTTCATAAAAAATCCACTGCTGTCAGGCCTCACAAAGAAACCCTGACGCATCACTATTAAAAAGTGCCACATTTTTTGATAACCTTTTTTTTTTTTTTTTTTTTTTAACAGTATTCATGACAAAGCAAAAAGTGAACATCTTCCTGCTTTTGTAATCCCACTTTTGTTTAATGTTTAATTGGAGTGTGAGTGTTTTTTTTCCTGAAAATGAGTCAGGACACCGAAAAAACAAAAACAAACTGAATGTACCAGGGAAAAAAACTGAATGCATTTTTGGTGTTTTTAATCAGGCCTACACAGCATTTTTCTTGAACCCATTAAAAAAAAGTGCTGTGTGAAAAGTTCATTTTAAGGAAACATGGATGACTCAAGGTCTGCAAAGGGTGAACAAAAATACTTTACAAGATATTTTTACGACTAAGATCCAGTTGTATAAGAATAATCAGATTTCTATGAAATTACAGAGGAAAGACTATTACACAAAAATATAAGAATAGAATGAGTGAATAGTGTATGAGTATATAAAGTTATTATTATTGAAATCATTTTCTTATTCCTGGTGACAAAAGAAATCTTTTTAATCTGAGCAAAGGTTAGGTAAATGAAACTGAGATAATTGAGATAGTAAGGATTATTTAAAACAAAAGTTCAACTGATATTATTTAGCAACATATGTAATCAGTCTTTTCAAACAGTAATATTTCCTCCTTCCCTTCTTCGTAAAATTAAAAAAATTGAGAAACTATTATATTATTATATGTTATTTCAAAAATGTGATCTTTTCATTGGTAAATATAAATTATTGCATGCCATGTAGATTGAGGGAAACTGGAACTAATATGCAGTAGTGGAGATGGTAGAAAAAAATAACACGGGCAGTTGAAAATGAGTATTCAGTTGTTGTTATATTGAGCTACACTACTCCTGGTCACCATTGATACAATAGATCACAGCCAGCCTAAAAAGCTATAGACAGCAATGTGTGCAATGGGTTCTCAACGCTTTTTCCTCTGAGAAAAGATTAAAGAAATAATGTAAAGAAAAAAATTGTCACACCTAAAAGTTTTTACCTGCTCCACCAGTGACTTTGCCAGCTCCATTAGTGTCTTTACCAGCCCCATCAGCATCATTCATGCACCTGGACCCAACAGATTAAGTCCAAGGTTTAATTTCTTTCCCAGTCCAACTGCAGTGCCAATACTGGTCTGGTTTTACCATGAGGGAGAGCTCTGCAACCTGTTTAAGGGCTGTAGCTTGACTAGGAACTGGATGTTGCTCTGCTCCATCTGTATGTATCTTGATGGCTATGTAATGTTACATGTCTGTTTTCCCTAGTGACTATCTACATTGGGCATCATAACCTTAGCTTACCTGCTATTATAGATGTTACGAATATGTTATCTCTCCCTATCTTCTGTGTTATCGCTAGCTAGCTTTCTGCCAGCACTGATGTGGAGAGTATCACAGCATTACTTGCATGAGTTAATGGGTATGGCTGGTTTGTTTTCTGTTGGCTCTCGTGTACACAGTGTAACTTAAGGTTATAGATATAACCTGGTTCTCTGATTAGCATGTGCTTCTTCTTATGTGTTTAGATTCAACTTTGAGTGGATTTGATAACACCTCGGTGACTGAGAATACTTTTTACTCCATTACATGTATAGTTTGGAAATTTATACAAAATATATGCTCAGTTAAAAGTAAAATTCTTTGTCATACTTGACAATTACCCAGCAAAAAATTAAATAAACGAATAAATAAGTAGCTGAAACCTGTTCTATTATGACCAGCTACAAGAATGCTGCTTCTGTCTTTGCATAAGCCAATATATTATTTACAGCAGCTGTTCTGTCTCCATTTCAAGTACTTTTACCTTTGATACCTTTTTAGTTGTGCTGATAACACTTCCTAGTTACTTGAATCTACCACATTTGCTTGTAACAGAATACTTTTGCACTGTGGTAATTGCTACTTTTGCTGAAAGAAAACATTTCCTGCCACTATTATTTAGTAATTGGTTGCTGTATTGGCAGCACGGTGGTGTGGTGGTTAACAGTGTCGTCGCACAGCGAGAATTTTCTGGGTTTGAATCTCTGAGGCCTTTCTGTGTAGAGTTTTCCTGTGTGTGTTCTCTTCCGGTACTCCAGCTTCCTCTCACAGGTTAATCTGTGATTCTAAATTGTCTTCACGTGTGAATCTGAGTGTGAATGGTTGTTTGTCTCTATATGTTGGCCCTGCGATAGACTGTGCAACCTGTACAGGGTGAACCCCGCCCTCACCCAATGTCAGCTGGGACTCCCTGTGACCATGACTGCATGAACCAGCTGATCATTGATCCACATGATATTGACCATCTTTCATCTTTATTGATGACAGTAACAAAGTGCACAAGCATTTAAACAACACAAAACACAATGACTGTATTGCTAAAACCCAAGACAGAAAAGAGAATATAAAAGATTATTAAACAATACTACTGCGGTACTCTTGTCATGATTCCATCATGCAGCAAACCTATACAGCCTCTAGAGGCAACCTGTGCCTTTAATCTTTCTGTACCATTAGCAAAGGGAAATTCAACATGGAGTTGCCATGAAAATAATTTGGTCTCCATATTGTGCAGTTCCCTTGTATAGTCCTATAAAAAGTGCTAACCAAATGAAGAATAATGTGTGCCTGCGAATACTACTTTCTGACATTCAGAGAATACTAAGTAGTCCCATCAGACATAGTTACACGGAATATAAGTTGTGTATATATATGTGTATATTTAGGACTATATGCAAAAAGCAATCTCTAAAGCACCATTTTCGGTCAGACACATTGTGCAAATTCATTTTTTCAAATGTATTGCTCAACAAATGACAAAATTAATTCATGATACATGTATAAAACTGCACCTAGTACACTGGACATAGAAGTGATTCTAAGCCAACATGAATTCCTCATATGGTGTAAAACAGCCTTTCAGAATCAAATTTGTATAAAACGGTAATATCTCACAGCACAGTATAGCACTGCGTTCAATGCAGTGTGGACATACCTGATGTCTGAGTTTAAAAAAACAAACAAAAAAACTACAAAAACAATAAAACAGGGGGTACATATTGTAATAAATCTGCATCAGCATAACAAATACAATGTCAATATCACACAGTAATATAGCAAATATCCAGTTGCCTATGTTCAGCCTATGTAGAAGGTCCCAAGGTGCCTTTCTACAAAGCTGGAGGCTTGTTATACAGGCTGGAAGGGACATGTCTCCCACAGAAGCGTGCATAGTTCCCAGGATAAAAACTTACAACAGTGGGCACTGCGGCGACCTCAAATTGTATACAATACTATAGCAATGTCCTCATGAGGCCAGACTTTATTGCAGGAAATATTAAGTTGCGAGACATTTTGGAAATGCTCAGCACCCGAGCCAGTCCTTTGTGATTTCACCTAACTTGACAATCTTCAAGCTGCTGTCTTCCAGTTTGAAATAGTGGTTGCCTTTAAAGAAGTAGCTGTAATCTGTAAAAAAAAACAAGCACAATGCACGCTGTGATCAAAATACATAAATAAAGTTAGTCTCAGGATAAAAAAAATAGTTTGTGTAAAACAAACTTCAAACTACCTTGTTTTACCCATAAAATAATCAAGCTAATAAAAGCATATGGACTAACAGTGTAATCAGTCTTGATCAGGCCTTTGGCTTCTCTCTCTGATTTATGCAAATCAGGAACTATACAGAGGCACCTCTGTGGAAGGGAACAGACTTTCTTTATAGAAATGTGTTTGTTCACTGTGTGGGGAAGGGGCTATGTGATGCCTGCAGTTGCTGAGCGTATGTTAGGAGAGCAGTAATGGAAAAAATCCCTGGTTGCTTGCCATAGACAAAAATCTACATAGCACCTCTAATCCAAGGGATACATGTCTGACAGTGACAGTCTCAGAGGAAGTTTCCCAGCATCATACCTAAATTTCACCACCACAGACTGGATTTCTTGTACTGCAAAGCCCTGTCCGCTAACAAGCAAAGCAAACATAACCTGTCATGTGTTATTCCTTCATAGCAAATCTAAGGATTGAGCAAGAGATAGAAAGTAACTGCTCTCCCACTGACTTGTCTTGTAACTGCTCTCCCACTGTCTCCTCCTATCAACATTAGATCAGAGATGACTCCATAAATTCAGAACCTCTCCCTTTTGGCATTTTTTACTTCTTTATTTTCTTTGCATAGTATATGTAATAGTTCCTCTGAACTGTTCACTTCTGGCTAGATGGCCTCATCACTGCTTGCTGAGTTCTGCTTCTGGCCGGACTCGCTGATTGGATTCGTCGGCAATCTTACTAGAGTGAAAGTCAGTCTGCAGGGAACTCGCACACTGAACCGCAGTCATTTCAAAATCAAAAGGCAAAAACTGCAAAGCAAACGTGTAGGATGTCTTTTGCTATTTGGTCTCTATTCTTTGATTCACAACCAGAACAATGATAATTGTTCATCATTAACTTTAAATAATTATCCTCAGTGTGATTATTACATTGATGTAGCATTTGTTTCATGGTGCAAAAGGTACATTTATATTTGCGATATTCATGTTGTCGGTTGGTCCACTATTTGGTCCAGATTGAATCTCCCTCTCTCCACAGCCATTGGTTGTATTGCCATGAAATTTTGAACAGACATTCATGGTCCCAATCCAGATGATGAATCCTAATAAGTTGGTTGATCTGAAGACTTTACCTCTAGCATCACCAGCAGGTTAAATTTTTCACTTTTCTAGTGTAATGTCTTCACATCTACTAAGTGGACAAACCTAAGATTTTACACATTCACCTGATTGTCAGAGGCTAAATCCAAATGACTTTAGTAGTCTCCCCTCCCCACCCTTAACCAATATGAGGTTTACATTTGTGGTTTTCAGTGAAATGTTTTGAGTACTATTGGATGGATTTCCCTCAGATTTGTGCCCCTCAGGATTAATTGTTATAACTTTGGTGATCCTCTGACATTTCTTGTAGTTTTTCAATGAGGTCATTTTAATTTGCCGATAACTAATGACATTCTCATCAGTCTCATCCAAAAAAATGTACTTTTTGTTTAGTGCTTATTATCATTGGTTATTATCAAATAATAGCATGCTAACACGTTAAACTAAGATGGTGCAAATGTTAACATTACATTGTACCCTCTATTCATCACTGTCATTGTGAGCATGTTAGCAACTCACGCCGTGACCTTCTGGTAAACGTTTCATTTAGAAGTCATAGAAGAAGAAAGATTGTTTTACCAATGCCATTAAGACTGAAGGCAGAGTCTATGCCATCTGGGATGCCATTCCAGGAATCAGCAATAAGTTTGGGGAAGCCAGGGTCCATCCTCTTCCTGTCTTCATCATATCTATACAGACATACAGAAATATTGTAAATACTTTTCCATGGAGATAAAAAAATGAGTCGTCAAAACTATGAATTCCCATGTTGTGCACAGGCTAACAAAGCTGTTGTAGCTTAGAGTACAGTTTAGGTCACAGCAAACACTAATGAGAGCCAGACAGTACTGCAATAAGAGATAATGACAGCAACAGCACAAACTAGGGTGTGTCAGACAAGGGTGCCAGGCTCATAAGTGGTTACATAAGTTACCTCCAGAATTTGTCCCCAGCAAATAGGTACGTCTTTTTGTTCTTCCTAAAGTTGAATGCAGCATCAATTTGCTGCAGGTCAGTGGGAAGGTCGAGGCTGGAGAGCCTCTTGGGGTAGCCTCTCTCCAACTCATCTGCTTTGTAGACCCACATCTCGTTGCCTGTGAGAAAAAAGTAAGTAGAAAAAAAGACATATGTTGTGTACTGATGGAACTTTTTTAACACAGGAATGTCAAACATGGCTTTATTTTGTATATCTATAAATCTATAGATATACAAATAAATTAACCAAATATGTAATTTAATGAGCATGAGATCATGCGTTAATCATCCAGGGTAGTAAGTTTCCCTTTATCGCCAAACTATCTCTGTGCTAATGTCTTTAAAACTGACAAAAATATTATGTAAATCTCATCAGTATTCAGGAAGACTGTCATATTAGTAAAATGCAAGAAATGCATCAGAAACCACTAATAACTATGGTGGAATATCTCAAGTGTCCCAAGAGTGCACACATTGCACACTGCACACAAGAGTGCTCAGCCAACATTCCTGCTTCTCCTAATGTTTCAGTTTGTAGAAGTGCTTGACCGTTAAGGGAGAAGCATCCAAAAGGTAAAAAAAAAAAAAGTGAAGTCTTCATTACTCATGAAAGTGGAACTCTCTGTTTCTGAGATCACCACAGAAGCACAGGGATGATATGAGCAGTATGTACAGTTTGTGCAATATGACATCAACATTGAGCAAGGTTTAAATCAGCTGTGTGTTCTCCAGCATACCTGAGAAGAAGACTGTTTTTTCCTCCAGTGGGTTTTCATAGGCAGCATCTATCTTGGCAGGCAGGTCAGGCCAGTAGGTGGCCACTAGCATAGGGCCGTTGGGCTTGCTTCTGAAGTTGACTGATCTGAACAGGAACCTGGCACACAGAGAATGCGTGGGTGAACGATTGTAAGGTAGATGAGCCGGGGGTGAAATAAAGAGTGAGAGTGAAAGAGGGGCAGCGGGGGTTGATGAGGAGGTGGGGAGAGTGTGTTTGTGTGTGAGAGAACGAAAGAAAGAGGGGGTTTTAGTGCAAGTGCTTCACTGGCTGAGCAAGCCACAATGGCCTGATTCATGAGCATCTGGTTCTCGTTAGGACTAAGGCTGCCGACGCCAGCGGAACAAGACCCATCTTGCCCGGATTTCCAATACACAGCTGCACAACAACGGCAGCTTCCCAAACTCTTTTCCACTGACCTATTTTTTAAAAAGAAAGAGATCTTGCAAAGACGAGTTGTGATAACAACACAAAATGAAGATGAGACTAAAACGTTATATACACAAATCACAACACAAATCATCTATAAATTGCATTATTTCATCTTCTTGTGGATCCATTTTGCAAAGTTTATGTCCTGAACCAACAATTTGCAAAGGGCTTTATATTTGTATAAAATATTTAACCTTGTCCTTTCTATCATGTTTTCTTCTTGCATCTATTCAACAAAAAGGGAAAAATCTGCTGGTTAAGAAGACAGATTTAAAGAAAAGCAAAAGTATAGATTTCTCCAAAGTGCTGGTACAGTTTTACATTTTTGTGTGTTCAGTTTTTTGCCATACCTTTCAGTCATCGACTGATTTCCTGTAGTAATGCATTTATCCTGCATTTGTTGTTATGGAAGTAATGTTAAACCTGCAAATTGATTTTAAAGGCCTGCACGTCACTGCGATGCAACAATCATGTAATTCTGATTTAAACATCAGCTGCAGCTTTAATTGATTCTACAACTCAGACATTTTTAACAATAGGAAAAGTTAAACTTTACAAACTCATAAAATGTCTGCCTGACAGACAGACAAAACTGGCAAACACACTGTATTCATCTAAACATCTAACGAAAAATCCTTCATCTGTTTGGTGGAGGGGTCAACTAGTATAAGAAAGGATTTTCCCAGATACAGATTTCCTTGAATCTGTAAACCTATGTGAATCATTTCTTAGGTTCAGGGAAATCTGAATCATCAAAACCACACATGCAAGTAATTCAGTTCAATTTTATGTTCATTGTGTTTACACCAGTAGAGATAATTTCAATTAATGCTAATGCAAATGAAACATTTCCTGCTGTTGCTGCTTCACATTAAAAATGCGTGTCTCTTATTTTGACATAGCTAAAATGAAATGTCAAACAACCGTAATTGTAACAAAAGTTTTGTCAGCAACTTTACTGTGTGGAAAAATGCTTCTTTCATGTGCAGCATGAAATCACATTGTGTGTCTTCTTTATTAAAACAATATGAGTTTGTTTGGTTGTGTTGTAAGACAATTTCTCTTCTGATGTACGTCTAACTAAGTGGCTGCTAAACAGGTGTTTGTTGAAGCATTAAAAAATTTCTATTCACCATTGACTTTGTGTGTTTTGACAAATCAGCTAGGACTGAAATCGTGAGGATGACATCTATAGAAAATGCTGTACATTGGAATCAAACTAAGCTACATGCTAGGGTACCATAAACCATAAACACACGAGAAAGCTTAATCAGTGGGTTGAACAAACTGTTTCTATAAGGCAGACTTTATAATTGGCTTCTCCTTAAGCCTCGTTACAGACATAGACACAGCACATAAATGCCGAGCTCAGAGAGTGCTACAAGCGTTGCTCATTGCATCATGTCAAGATTTGTCCAACATCATAAATATGCCAAACAAGAAGAAATAGGGGGATCCAACTAACAATAGAAGAGTCAAATCAGCATTAGTCCTGAAGCCCAGAGAGCACTGCTTTTTCTCTGAAGCTAGCTTATTGCAGAGATCTACACTTTACAAGCCTGACAGCTGTCAGGCAACTCATCAAGTTGCTGTGAAGGTCAGAACAACAGGCCCACACTGAAACTCTGCTAATCTAAACTTATTTTTTCTAAACTAATCGCAGATGTTGAAGAGTTTTACTGTACTGTACATTTGCTTGAAAATATCATGCAGTACAAATCCTCACGACTGCACACAAGAGCCAACAAAGACTGTAAACTGCTGAACAAACTATTGCAAAGGATTATGATGGTTTTAACATCTGTTGAAATAGACCAAGCTGCAGAAAACCAGAGTGGCCTTGTCCCATTATTCAAATAGAAAAGGGAAGACATTGAATATCACATCCACTGATACCCCAAAATATATTCAGACATTATGAAAAATATACAAAATATATGGCAGGAAATATCACAGTATTCGCACAAAGTTAAAGGACAAAACAAATGGTGATCAGGGAAGTTTAGATTTGTCTTTCATCGTTGTAACTCAGTCTGAAGCATCCGAAAGAATAAAGTTTCAGACCAGCTTGATTTCCAACATAGTTTCATGGTCCATGAAGCACCCATGTAAGTTCATATGCTGCTCTGTTGATCACTGCGAATGTGTGGAAAAGACCCACAGCAAGGTAGAAAGTAATTCTGTATTAAAGCAGGATTTGTGAGGAGAACTGTGGCTCGTTTCTCCCAGTTTCTAAGTCCAGATTCTAGGGGGAGGAAGACCAGACGAACTGAAAGACTACACTCTTTGGTGCAGACGTCTGTCGGCCTGTTTACTTTGGACACTTTTACAAAATGGCCATGACTGATATACAGCTCTGTTAACCTTGTCATTGCAAAGAGTTGATATTACTAAGCATATGTGGGAGCGTTAACATATAATAACTAACAAGTAACTGTATTTTCCCACATTATTGCTTTTGTGAATTTGAGAGTTTGACTGTAATAAACTCCAGCTGTTGCCCACCTTTGTATGGGGAAAATGCACTGACTCACAATGACTGTTGACCAAACCACAGCACTTCATGAAACTCCTCTTCTACACAGGTCAGCCAGTAGACACACAGTAATCTTACATGACGTTGGATTCACTGGCGCCGGCGGAGGAGAGAACTGTAGACTGTGTTTATGACTGATGACTGTTTTGGTTGTCACTGCATGCACAGAGGAATGGCATGTTTTTCCCTCTTACTAATTGTCACATCATGAAACAAGCACCGAACCCACAATCTTCAAGTGACACAAGACTGCAATATGAGAAACAATAATTACCAGGAAACCTCATGTCAAAACTGCTCATTGTTTGCGGGAAAATGAACTCCAACTTCTGCAGAAGCCCTTAGTTCACTTACACAAGTTATATAGCATCACAGGCAGAAAGCTCAGCCAGACTTTGAGGTCTAATTCAGGTCAAAACAATATTGGGACTTCCCACTTGTGTAATTACCTGTCCTTGAAGAAGAAGGTCTCTCCTCTGATTTGTGCTACAGCATCAAAGATAACTGGCTCCTTACAGATGTCCATTGGAGTGACTGGACCCTGAGTTGGAGGCAGAGGCTTGTCTGTCGGCACACCTGATTTGAAGAGATTTACCAGAATATTTAATCTTTCAGGGAGTTAGTTAATTAATCTTTCCTGGCATCTGATACGACAAACATGTTTTTTTTTTTTTTTTTTTTGTTCTCGTATTAGACTTAATCCCTGTCTGGGAAAGTAGCCACAAATGACATTTCATCTCACCGTAGAGCTCCTGGATGCCTTTGATGTCATCATGAGAAAGTCTGAAGTCTTTAGTGAAGGTGTAAATTGGGGCCATCAGTGCTCCAGGGTCCTGAGAGTGCTCCAAGCCAAGGGCATGACCAAACTCATGGGCTGCCACCAGGAACAAACTGTAGCCTGAAAACGTGATACAATGAAGATAGAAACTCTTGGATTAAGTGAGTATGATGAATGAATCTTTAAAGCACCTATTTGTAAGTTTTATCTGCCACAGAATAAGGTTTCTTGGCTTCAGGAGAAGAAAAGTGATAGAGACGGGAGCAGGGCAGCTCTTAGTAAAGAAATGAAGTTCCCTGCTGAATCTGCAACATTTCTTCATAGGAAGTAAACATCTAACACTGGCTATAGCATTAACTAAATATACAAATAGCTCCTTTAAATAATAAATAAAATCACTATTCCCTCAATTATGTCTTTCAGCCAGATGTCTGGGCTCCTGAGGGTAACTAATACACAACTAATACTAATACTTTTGGAATTATTTGCCACACAAATACCACTGATTCATGCTTTCATACCTTGGTCAGGACAGAAACCCCATTTGCGGTCATCATCATAGCTCTTGGTGGTAGCGCACCACATTTTGCCATCGCTACGTCCGGATGAGGTGCAGGAGTCATAGGTATCTCCCAGAAAGGTGAAAGGGAAGACACAGGGGCTTCCTTCTGCATTTCCTCCTACTGTTGACATGGCTGTAGGGAAAAACAAAAAGCAAAACTGTGAAATGTGCCCTGACCTCAGTTCATTTCAATGTCTTATGAACTCATTCTTATGCCAATTCTTTCTCCAGAGCACTTCGGTTTGTATTATATTGTGAAATCAAGGCAGATGATGTTGAAAACAACATCATGAAAGCACCTGGCACAACACACACAACATCAATAACTAATCCATCTGGAAAAAAAACAAAAAGCACCCACCCAAATTGATTTTCTTTCAGAGAGATCATTTTCAATTTGGCAAGACTGGTTTTGTGCTGTTTTAAAGAAAAATCATTTCTTATTCAGCACAAGCCATCACACTAGGCTTTACAACAAAGCTACATTCCCAATCAATTAGAACCAGATGAAAGCCCCAGTGGCTGTACCTCGCTCTGTCTATCTGACTGTCTCTCCCTCCCTACTACACTACCTCAACTCTAAAACCATTCCCACTGACAGAATGGAAAATAAGCCCTGCCACTGCACATTAAAATACTTTCACAGTCATTCAGCAGACCACGAGCAAGACCGAAAACCCCAAATGGAGCATTCCTGTAGATCAGCACACAGAATATACGCCGACATTAAAATGCACTGTATGCGTCTATGCAAGCACATAAACTGAGGACAATGCATGCCCCAGTATACACGCTGACACTATGTGATCATCTTTATGACAGAAAAGGAGACTAAGGTTTCACTTGGTTGCATCTTAGCTGACTGTGATGAGATGAGAATAGTCTGACATGACAGACAGTGTATGACACCACCTACCTGTTTCAGGGCAGAACCCAAAGCTTTTGTCACGGTCATAGTCCTCAGTGGTGGCACACCAGCGGTAGCCATCATCCCTGCCCTGAGTGGTACATCCATCATACTTGTCCCCTTGAAAGATGAAGGGGAACTTGCACGGAGAGCCCTCTGCATTTCCTCCCATGGTGAATAGCACTGTAGAACAAAGGTAAACAAACAGAAATGATCGATCATATATTATGTATGAAACCTGATGATATTATTTTAAATATTTAAATAAGTGCTCATAATGAATTCACTCCAGTTTCGATATGATCATTGCAAGCAACAAAGGCCCTTTGACCACTGAGTGACAATTTAAGACAAAGGTGCTCAGAGAGGAAGATAAGAAAATGGAGCTTTTTCACATCAATACAAAAGCTTCACAGAACAGACGGCTCCAGTACAAACAGTTTGCAGTCATGTTCTCATATAAAACAACTTAGTACATGTGTACCTTGGCAGTTTGTTGTAATGGGCATGCAATCATGTTAGTACCATGGACAGCAACATAACATAGATAAACAAAATGTTTGACAAAGCCCAGTGTTCTAAAGTGGGGCAGTAACTTGGAAAAGAAATATTCCATATTCCACTCCAAACAAAAAAAAAAAAAACAGCACTTTCCTGGCATACAGTCCAACCTACTTTCTTTCTGTCCAAAAGCAGCAGAGCGGCTTTGAATAAAGCAATAATCTGATATGAAGTATTACTTTGCCTCAATAGAAAACACTGATGCTATTTACCAAACCACTTCATGTTTTTGTGATTCAGTAAGATACAAGTAGGGCACAACAAAAAGGTTGCCAAGGTCAAGTGAGGCTGCAGAAATGTAGTCTATGTAGTCACCAATGAAAAAATATGTTAAAGAGACATTGCAATACCTTAAACTGTATGTAACGTCAAAATAGCATTTGTGAACCATGTGACAAACTTACGCTCATGAGGACAGAATCCATATTTGCCATCTTCATCAAAGTTGTAAGTGGTGGAGCACCACAGGAAGCCATCGTCACGGCCCTGGGACGTACAGCTGTTGTACTCAGTGCCCATGAACAGGAAGGGGAATTTACAGAACTCTCCATCAGCGTTGCCAAACTTTGCCTTCACCACTGTTGAAGAGATAAAGGATCATGCCAAAGCTCATTGATGATATTTACCACATATACATAATACACTGTATTCCTGTCGACCATACGTCCTGTAAATAAGCTTTAATATTGTTTTGAACTAAATGGAAATAAGTGGTTTCCTATGGGAGGACATTTGCTGTGACAAGTGCTGTGGAGCAAATCAAAATCAAGGTACTGTACGCATATTAAGCAGTAGTATAAATGCTGTAAGAGCACCATGATATAAGAAAACAGTCCCTTCTAACTGTTACTTTGACACAAGTGATAAATTTAGACAAGAGAATCTGATTTTGGGAAATACATAAAACCAATCTGCACAGATGCTTGCAAATAGAAATGTGGGGAACAGAGATTCTTTTTTTCTTTTCAGCTTCCAGATGGCTGAGATTTGCCAAGATGTTCAGACCAAGTTGCGACGATCAAACAAACAAACTGTGTGAAAGTTAGATTAGTTGTGTCACTGTCAAAATATACATCTCAACTGGTACGCACTGTTGATCAAATTCACGTCATCTGTACTGTTTGTTTTAAATAAAAGAGTGACCTCTCATCTCTCTCCAGACAAACTGATACTTAATTATATCACAGAGGTTGTAGTGGAAAAAAGTGGCGCCTTTGTGATCCAACACTGTGTTTTTGTAAAAAGTGTTATTACCTTGGCCCTCTCCCAGTGTCCACTGCTCATCATCATCGAAGTGGGAGTCTCCCCCAATGCCTGGCCCAGGAGCGAAGGCATGAGCCAAGAGGCCATCTTTGCCGTCAAAGGGATAACCATCTCCGTGCTCTAGTGATGACATCATTCAAGAACAATAAATCAATGGGAAAGTAAGTGGTAAAAGGTTCAAAGAGGACATACTGCAATTTACAGTGGGAAAATGTTTGCATTTGTGTGTTTGTTAAAACTTTTTTTTTATTTCTTCATATTTCTCGTTGCTAAAACAACAGTTCCAATCTTCTGAAGTTTTTGTTTGCGTTCCACGATCACTGCTGAATTCCTTCTCGACAAGGTCATCTATGGCTAGACATAGCGATATTATAACCATAACCATGAGAGTAAATATCATGGTTGTTTTAATTGGAATGACTAGATCGACCAACAGTTCTCATGACTTTATATAGTGTTCCTTCTGTATTGGTTCGCAGGGTAAGAAGTCACTGTAATAACACGTGCTACTGCTCCTTCACTATTCGTCCACTGGACAACTTTTTCAGCTGTGCTATGATTTCTCTACTGTCTCCCATACCCCAAGACAGGAGATCAGAATATGGCAGATATAATAAGCAGTTTTTGAGGCCACATGAGGTCATTTTTGCTATGAAATAAACTTTGAAATCTGCGTTGCACTGTCACTGCAGTTGCCCTTTAAGTATGGCATTTAACAAATATCACAAGAACCTATACATCATCTTATCTGTATACGTGGCATACCATTGCGGCCAAAATTAATCATGATGTCGGCCTCTCCGTCCATGATGCGGGTGAATGAGAGTGGGGTGACATCACTCCATACTTTGAATGCTCTGAAGAAAGCGTCGTTTATCACTTCCTCATCCAAATCAAGACTGTATCCCAGAATTCTACAGAGCAAACACAAAGTGGGTTTCACTCAAAACCAAGACAAGCAAATGACAATGAAGACAAAGCTCATCACAGTAACAAAACACCAGTGTAATCAGGGTAGTCTTTCAGCGCCATGTTTTGAAAGGTACATAAACTTATCAATAGACCCCCCCCTCTATTTCAGATCATGGAAAAGAATACAGTCAAAGTCAGCCAGGAACAGTGTATGAGTCATGTGGTGAAAATGCTTCCTGAAACAATGTGCAGCCACAAACTCTGTTATATGCCTGTCTACACAGTCCTTTTCCTAAAAACAGTCTAAGATCTCTGAGTTGTTATTGTCTTTGGCTTGCAGTCTTCCTTACAGACACACAGGCAGACGGGCTGGAATGATCAGGGCAAACAAAACCGCTGATATAAATAAACCAATTCCACATTGTTGTAAACCTCAAACAGAACAAAAACAAAAGACCTGACACATACTGTGTAGGAATGCTGGTGTTAGCAAGACACAAGATGCAATCGCTTCATGACTGCGTGGATGGGAGTGGGGTGGACTGGGGCTTGAAGAGGGAGTGGGGGAGGTCAGTTCGGGCCAAGCTGTGGCTCATCTCTCAAAGCAAACACACTGGCCTTGAATTTACCCTTTTGCGCATTCATGAAACGCCGCTTTCGGAAATAGATCCAAACTAGTGACGCTGAATGGCTCAGTCATATTCTAGGTAGTATTTCTCAATACTTGGTTTGGTTTATGGGCAACAGTTGGGCGGGGTCAAGTTATTTTACCTTCCTGTGACATCATATATAATGTCCTCATGTGGTACATGAAATGCATCTATAGCTTTGAGTCAGTTGGCAATGTTTTCACCTTTTTAAGCCAAACTGTTAAAAAAAAAACAAAAAAAAAAAAACTCATTGTTGAGTGCAATAATTGAGAGTCAGGAATGAATTGGGACCCACTCCCATCATAAAATGGCTCTTGGGGGAATTCACCTTAAGCGCAGGATAATCTAATGCCTTTGAAATGTGCAGGTAATGTTATTTCTCTGACCTGTAGGTGATGTCTTTCTTCTGCCACATGGGTTTCCTGTGGAAGAAGTTGTAATTGGCCACATCTGGGACGCCACAGCGGGGCTTTTTCATGATCTCCACAGTTTTGGCATCTATCTCTCCAGTTTCTTGCAGAGAGAAGAACTTTTGCATTTTCTTCAGTGTGTCCTTGAGCACCATAAGGTTACATCTGTCTTGTGGGCATCCATAAAACTTATTCAGATAGTGCTAGAATAAAGAGGGAAGAGGTTGTGAAGACAGTTTAAGTCTTAGAATAAACGAGTCCGATAAATAAATAGATACTGTACAAACTTTCCCAGCTGTCCACTTCGTCTGCTTCGGGGATCAGAGTCGTTCATTCACAGTTGACTCACCCACTTAGACATAGTTTCAGGGAAAAAAACAACAAATAAACTTACCAGAGCAACTTCTTTGTCTGTTCTTGGGGTCGTATCGTCTCCAGGGAACCTAATAATGGGCGAAGGGGCAGCGTATGTTGCCTGAAAGACCACGAACTGAACCAAAAACACTTTGAGAACAACCCGACGACAACTAAACGTCGCCGGAGAAGCCATCTTTTCGGGTTAACGGTGCAGTTTTGGGTGCAGTTAATGTCGTTCACTCCGGGGCTCGATCCTCCCAGCCCGTCAGCTTGTGTTGCCTCTGCGCCTCTGGAGGGTTTTTTTTTTTTTTTTTTTTTTCTCTCTCTCCTTAACGGGACATCCTGCACCTCGGCTCTATGAACTTTCTCAGTTCTGCTTGCACATGCACTCCCCCCCCCCCCCGACGCTTTCTGCGCAGTCTCCAGGTTGGGAAAGAGGAGCGGGGGATAACTTCATGCTTACTCACGTCGGCGGGTGTCCGACCCGTCGTTTTCAGACGGACAGCGAGCTGAGGGTTAAACGATGAGGAGCCTGACTGGTGCTGGCTGATAAACACAGAAGCTGTGGCTTATATTTAATCAAATAACAATAATAATAATAATAATAATAATAATAATAATAATAATAATAATAATAAACATATTAACGCACTTATATTTGCCCCCATCACTTGACATACACGTTATCAATAATTAGCCATGAAATCAGGTCTTTTAAGGTGAATCTGTGTTTTGTTGACCCCCCCCCCCCCCACACACACACACACACATACACACACACACACACACACACAGCCATTCACTTCTCAATGATTCGCATGATGTGCAGTTGCTTTTCCGTAAATTACAGATGCAGAAAATAAAATCACAGTTTTACTAAACTCATGTTTACCCGCACCACTGTTGGCATCCGACTCGGTGACAACTAGGAGTGGGTGTTGCCTGAATATCGCACATCTGTTTATTTCAGTGTTCCTGTTTCACCCTTTTGTAAAAGCGCACTACTCGGGCCTACTAGTTGTCCTCGGGAAAACATTTTTTCTCCTGCTGTCACATGTTTGACGTGATTTAATTATGGTCCCGAGACCACAGGACACTCACTGGAAAAAAAAAAAAAAAAAAAAATCTTACTTAGTGTCCATGTCCAACCTGGACTCATGTCTTTTTTTTTTTCTTTTTTTTTTCACCTGGACACCGGGATCCTAAAAGGAGGATAATTATCAGTGACTTGTGTTTTACAGACACAGAACTACATTTTTTTTTTTTTTTTTTTTTGATGTAAATGTCACAAAGTGTCACATGACCAGTAGCTTCCACAGCGACACCCAGCTGTCGACAGGCAGGAGGAGATTTAAAGTGCTGTGTTGACATCTGGTGGCAGGACGTGAAAACTCACCTCGGTATCAGGTCAGTGAGACCCCAGTGAATCACACAACACCAGCTCATCTCGGCCTTATTTTAGTTTTTCTACCCCAACTCACACAAGGTTAAAAAAAAAAAAAAAAAAAAAAAAAAAAAAGACTTTACTTTACATACAACTGTGGTCCAAGTCATTTTTTTTTTTTTTTTAACTGAATGAGATTCCTGTCACCTATGCACATATAGCTTGGAAAGTGAAAAGGTCTTGCTGTAGATGAGAAAGAAAGTGTTCGGGGGAATAAATATTTGCAGATGAAATATTTACAGATGCCAAAATCATCCCAGTGCACTGGAAGTTGGGCTTCCAGGAGCATTTCCAGAATGCTCTGTAAACGCAGTGGAAAAACTCATCTCTCATTAGCCAACCTAAATCAACTCATCTTTTATTCATTCTATATTAAACTTATGTTAAACAGATGTGTTAGGCTGTTTTTCCTCACTGTCCTCACTTCACCCTGGGGAGGTGCGTCCTAACTAATTATCGTGTGCATCATGGAACCGCGTTGCAGATCCCTGACTCATAACAGTCTCAGTGTTCGGGTGAAACAGGTTCCTAATCACTGCCAGAGAGACAGATCACTCCGTACAACTGACTCACTGCTGCTGAACTGGAGACAAATTACAGACAAACTGGACAAGGTGAGTTGAGGTTGCAGCGTGCAGCCGTCGGTATCATTGCCCTCTGGTGGCTGACAGAAGCCTGGCAGCCCTGTCTGCTCTGAGGCCCATGGAGCCAGTCTTCTTTACTGAATTGTTGTCTACGGCATAGATTCAGGATTTACTCTAACTCTCTTTGACATGTCTTTGTTTCCTCTCATACTGGTTTACTCTGAACAGCATATGAGGACTATGCAGACTCTCTTTAATAGAGAGAGCTGAAGGACTTTTTTTGCAAGGAGATCTGACAGATGGATAGCTCACAAACAGGATTTTGTGGTATATCTAGCAAAGCAATTTCCCTTCCCTTTAGCCAGAGTACAGTTAATTTTTCATAGCTGGGGCTGCTGCTGGTGGTTGCAGAGTGAATTTAACATCCATTTGCCAACAATATCCAGGGCCTGTCACTTTGGAGCAGGAGCTTTATTTCATGCACTGATACATGCTGCCATCTCCTCTAACTGACACACTCGCAGTGATCCCTCGCAGAGCCGGGGAACAGAATGGCTACCTATTAAATGTACATGGGTCTGCCTCTTCAAATAGAAAATGCTGAGATGTGAAAAGTTGAGCCACAGCTACAGTAATTGAATGCCTTTGCACATATGAATGCAATTTTGCAGACGAAAGTGGCATAAAGAGATTGAGATGATAAGGTTTGATTTGCATGTAAATTGTTTTCTTTTTTTTTGCCTCTGTTGAATGCTTAAGCTTTGTTTAGAATGGAACACCTAACAACATGTGTGTGGGTGTCTGAGCGCGCACGCGTGTGATTTGATGAAATACTGCTGGCTTACAAAAAAAAAAAAAAAGTGTCTTGTTGCTGTTGATTGCGAGTGCATCTGTTCCATTTGTATGTGTTTGTTGCTGAGATAGCTGATTTAAACACAATCATGGTTTCACGAAATGCTTTACACTAGTATAGCTGATTTGTACTTCAACATTTACATTGCAACATAAAAATCATGCGTGTCACTTTCATTATAAACAATTTCTTTTTAGTTTGAATGAGAAATTTCTACAAATGCAACTTAATGCAAAGCTGCAATATGCTCGCATTGCTTCCACACCATAAAAACTCCTGTAATTAATTATGAGGACAAGTGGCTTCCTCCAGCATGCCAGCGTGGCCTCCTCTTGCGACTGGGAATGGGACAGTCTGGACATGAGGGCCAGTCGTATCATGGCTCTCCAATTGGCTCTGGATCTTCAGGCCCACTTGATTGACCCCAGTCCAGCTGAACAGACCGCGGCCCTGGATGTCACCCTCTTCCCTCACCCTGGTCCTCTGGCTCTTGCAAGGACCCAGACAGATTCTCTGATGGGCCATCAAACCAAACTGCCTGTATGGCTGGCTAGCACCAAGGTCATGAATGACAAATATCACAGTCCCACTGCTCTCTTCTCACTCCAACTCAGAGCTGCTCAGGGTGCTTGGGAGGATAGAGTGTGTAATGTTCAGTGCTGTTTGGTTCAGACGTGAATGCATAGTTAGCCTGGGTGTGTAGTTAATTCTGACACTGAGTGGTTTAGAATCAGTCTATTGGCATTGTTTGTTTTATGTTCTTTGCAGGAGTAATTAAGCAATGGCTGCAGAGTAAATGAATGCAGCAACAGCCCTGTCAATAAATCTGTTTCAAGATAACTTAATTTGGCTAAGCACTGTGTTACAGAATAGTGTGACACATATTATATCACTCGGTTTGAAACATTCTGATGATGAATTATTGAACATAAATCCATTATCTTGAACATATTTTATTTATGAATGCACCAAGACACTGGAGGACTTTAACACTGCAGTGTAATTATTGTTCCACATTGTGTCACCACTCTTCTCTCAGATGCAGCTGCCAGAGCAAACTGCAATGAATCAAAGATTTGCGACTTTTGATTGACATTTTGTGTGAGCACAAGGCCCAAAGCGACATTAGCCGAATTGCTTTATTTAATGCTTTCTCCCTCATTCTGTTTCTCTTTTAGCACGCCTTGTAAACACTGATGCAATAATGCATTCCATTATACAGAGGAGAGGAGATGAGTGTCTCTCGTGGCTCCTCTCCATCTCAATAATAGGTCAACAGCTGTATTTAAAAAATTAATCACATTCTTGGCAGTTGCAAAGGTTAGCCGCAACGCTCTGAGATGCAATATTGGAAGCTCAGATCAGCAGCAAATCTCGGCGGAGATGAGGAAGAGTTGCCTTTGATGAGTACAGCATGTAAATGATTTGTGTGTGTTTATAGGACACGGGGCTGGCCCTGCCTCACTCCAAGACAGCGGTGTCGGCACCACTCTGTGGCAGAGGCTGGCAACAGCAGATGGAAATAAGCAAGAGTGGGGAGGGCTGACCCGCTGCAGCTCTTCACAGTTTGTTCTCTCTTTGAGCAGAATGTTTTTCTGTCTTTTGTCCTTTTACAGTCTATCTCTGTCTCAATTTAAGCCCTGTCTGTTTCTTAGAATCTGAATCCCACGTTCTTATTCTTTTACCTTGTTTCTTGCACATCAACAAGTCCACTTATATAGTATCTGTGAGATTTCATAGCTATTTCTTTAAAATCCAAAATGCAAATGTTTCCCACATATCCTCGGGACTCTCCAGTTTAATGTGAGCCATGAGTTGTAGTTTTCACAACTCAGTACAACTAAACAGCTTGTTTGTTAATCCTATGTTTCCTGATGGAGACATTATCAGACTGTGCGTGTGATCTTTTAAGAAATTCAAATATTGATGCCTTTCTCACATCAAAGACAAATTACTCTCAAAGATATCTTGAGGTATGAGGACACACAGATGAAATATGCATGTCTACCTTGGATTGCTTTTAGTAATTCTGAAATATTCAAAGTGGTATTTTTGGAGTGCCATGGCTCTTGCTTATTGTGCACAGGCTGACACTTGGGGATGAATTTTTCAGCAGTGATCTGATTTGGCCGTCAGTGTAAATGGATAGCCTTGATGAGTAAAAAACATTGCTACTTGGATTGTTGGATGAAAATGAAATACTGCATGATGAAAGTGAATGAAAGGAGTGTTGAAATCCTGTCATCTGTCTGGTGCTCTTGACAGATCTGAGACCTGTGCAGCAGATTAACTATTATGTTGTTTGCACATCGGCTGCGGGAACTTCTGTGCATCTCCCAGTCACTTTTAGCATATGAATTAGTAAACCCTATGATAATTACTACTTAACACCACTGTTCATCCGTCTCTGGGACAATTTATCTGAACATTTTGGCTCATAATCTATGGCTCCCACCACAGCCATAGTTCATACATTAAAACCAGTTTTTTAATGCTAATGGTTGGTTTTTTCCCCCTTGGAGTGCAATTAGGAATGAAAAAACAATCAGAAGATAAGTAATCGTCCATTAAAAGAAAATGAGAATGGTGTTTCCAAAACAACAGAGACCCTTTGGGAAATCAGATTCACTATCATTTCTTTCACTCATTAAAAGAAGAAGACGACCAGACCTGGCAACATCCTGGATCCTTCAGCTTTCAGACTGCCTCGCCTACTTTTCTTTGCCATGCGCCTTAAATTCATACAAAGTCTTCCACTGTCATAAACACCGCAGTCTGGGGAAGATGCTCTACAGTCAGCTGAGGAGTGACTTGTCCCTCAGGGTTGTTTGGAGAAAGTGTAATACACCCTGGTAAGTAACCTTAATATGATTAGAGAACACAAACAGGTGAACACACTGAATGCGATTTAATTTGATGTGTATCTTTACACTTAACTATTTTATGTAAAACAGTAAATTTCAACAGCTGGACTTAATTTTTTTCCCCCCCTTTTGGCTTTTTTTTAATCTCACCTAACCAGCTTCCTGGAAGATAACAGGAATGTCTTTAAAGCTCAATAGGTCATTCATTATTATGGTTTGAGACCACCTTCACAAATTCCAGACAAAAGTGAATTTCCTATTCCCTGTCAATAACAAGCTCAATGTCACCTCTGAGGGTCAGGGAGCAAGATTCAATAAAGTTTTCTTGTTTTTTTTTGTTTTTTTTTTGTTTTGTTTTTTTTGACCCCGTGTCACCTTGTTAGTAAGAGAGACTTGGATTACAGTTTTTTTTTCCTCTTGCCAGTATCCGACAGGTTTCATGGAAACACTAATCATTCTTTTATAATTCTCTGATAGCAAGGCTCCTCCATTACAAATGTGTCAGTTTACTGTCACATACTCAAATAAAAAAAACAAAAAAAAGGACTGTTTTGGGTTGTTTATAAAGACAATGACATGATTACTTCAGATTACTTAAGATTTTTGGCCTTCAAACTCAGTTTATGGCCTGTGTCACACATAAAGTGAGCATTTGTGACACCTGATGTTTTTGCTGGTAGCTGTTAACAGTAACAGAATACTTGCACCATTAACAATACACCCTTGTCACAGAAAAATTAAAAGTGTCTGGAGTATGTTGCATGAAAACAGCTTTGTTGTGTGATGTGGCAGTGGAGGTGTGTCAGTGCATGAGCCAGTATTCTGCCCGCGGAAGCCGTGCCTCCTCCTATTGCTTTTACCTGTGATCTGGGTCCTATTGTAGGGCCGTGTCCGCAGCCTATAGGCCCCCTGTGTTTTAAGTACCGGATAGCACGCACGCCTGCGTCGTACATGTTTGCAGGATATTGAAAAAGACCTTTGTCAGGAAGCTGAGGCCCATAGGTCTTCAGGGAGCAGTGATCGTGCTGCTCTAAATCGCCATATCACCTTTCCGTCTTCAACCTCATAAACAACAAAGTCAGATGTGTGAATGGTAACACTCATGAAACAGTTTCACATTTTTCGAAAATTAGCAAAAGACAAGTAATCTCCTGGTGTCTGTTTGAGTTTGCATTGGAGAGTATTTGTTGCTGTATAAAATATAACACATGACAGGAGGTAACTTATCTTCCTGAGTGCATTGTGTTTGCAGCATTGAAATGTGACTAGAAATGAATCAATGCACGAGGTAGCCCTCTTACCATTACTATGCAAACCAGATAGATGGCTTACATTTAATTTATATAATATTCCCTGAAGAATCATTTTTATTACTGGGGATCTTGGTAGGAATATGTGGCCTATAAAGATATTAACTTTGTCTCTTTGCTAAGTAGACCAATGCATCAAGCCATTATCTCTGTGATAGATGAATCATATTCAATATTATGCAAGACAAATGTATTCATATTGCATATTTTTCTAATTTTTCCTGTCTGACCATCTGTGTGTGTTACATCTTACCAAGATTAATCTGCTGATCCTATCAGGATAGAGGGCAGGTGATTTTTTTCCCCTAACATACAATCGTAAGTAGGAGCTGATATCAAAGCATAATCCACCACATTATATTTTAGATCTTTGTAATGTATCAGGGACAGTGATTTCCACAACTGGGCCACATGGAGACCTGATTTATTCTGTATTATTATTTTTTCATGTGTGTTTGTTAAGATGAAGCAAAGGGTGGGAGGAGGGGGTTGCCAAGAAAATCATGCTGTATGTAGAGCACTGTGAATATGAGTGGCATACGAAATAGTACTTTTGTCCTTGGATCAGGCTAAATCATTTAAGCAGGACGACCCTTGACTGGATTAGAAGGAGGGGAGTGAACTCTTGTGATATTGGGACCTGTTTGGCTGCAGAGACGAAGGGCAAAGGGTCCAAAGTCCATCTCTCTTCAACTACAAAGATCTGATGATTATTTCTCCAGGAAATTGCTGCATTTGATCTCACCTACATCTCTTTCTTTACTGAAGTGGCTCTGGGTTGGGTGTGATTGAAGGCATACGATGATTTACACAGACAACACTCACCTGGCACATTGTTCGGCCTGTTATAGCCACTGTCTTACATGTGCCCTTCTAAATTCACTAACGTAGAACACTTGTCTTTCCCAAGGTGTTAGACAGGGTGAGTGGATGCACAGACAGATTGCAAACTAGTGTTAATGATCAGCCTGTCAGGCAGAATTTGTATTACTTAATCCCCTGGTCCTGCTGTACATGATCAAACTGCAATGTAAATGCAGTGGGGTATTGATTTCTACAGCATCTCCTGCACTTATATTACTCTTTTTACAGCTACTCACAGTTTCCATCTACATCTTTAATCTCAATCAATTATTGTCATTAAAATAAAAAACTGCAACAAAAAAATATGGCCTTTTCTATATTTTAGTTAAAGCTGTTTTATTGTTTGCTGTATATTTACCAAAATATGAGTGATGATATCTTATTTGATGTTAATATATAATCATATAATCACATGTATATATTTTTTTAAATCTGTACATCTCATTGTGGATATGAAACTTGTCAACTGAAGATCATGGGATTAAAGAAGATGCAGAGCTGTAACAGATGGTTTGCTATGCTGTGTCCTAAATGCTAATCCTGTCAACAGCCAGCTGTGACTGATACAGCATGACATATTGTAAAAGTTATACTCTGCGTGCTGTTTATTGTCACCTTGGTGCTCCCTAAAACCCTGTGATAGGCTGGACCCAAATGACAGGACAAGAGCGTGAACTGTAATTGATGCTGTTTTGATCAAGACGTCTGTCTGAATTTGGTTAAAATCCCTGTTATTGCTCATAAAGATGGTCAGTGGACAGCAATTAAATCCATTCTTGAAATGTGAGCAGTCACAGTGAACTCACTGTCACAATGAGACATGATGATTGAGACAGCCACTGGGAGACGAAAATGAATTCCTCCAGTGCTGAAGAGGTGTTGTATGGAATTGTCACAGGTCACCTTCCAGGCATCTACCGTTTGCATAGTAATTCATCCAACATATTATCCCAGTAATGATTAATTTCAAGCATTATGAATTGGGATGTTTCCTCAAAGAAGACTTTAAATGATATTTAGGTAAAAGGTCTAAGTATCATTCGGCGTTTTCCTATTTTGCACATGCTTCCATTACAAATTTAAGACTGTGTTTAATCTCAATAAGCAATTTGTGACAGAGACTCACCAAAGTCCTGATAGGCCTTTTATCGTTTAAATTATAGTATACTAAAATTGTTGTTAGTTGTCTCTTCAGTTATCTTTATAATTTGGGATTTTCTTTGTTTAATTTCAACTAGTTTAAATGCCCCATTTCCTAGACCTTACCTTTTGACCACTTGTGGGCAGCAGAACCAAGCTGACATAACAACCTTTTAAATAGATATGAATGGTAAACTTGTTAGTAACAGTTTCTTATTTAAAAACCAAGCAGATATTCAGAAATGTAAGCATCTAAAGTTCCGTGTCTAGCAGTCAGGCTCTCCTTTTATCTCTGGTTTGGTTTCCACCAACCCCTGTTTACCAGCTAGTTGCAATCTCATTGTGTCAATTTATTTGGACGGATCACACTAAGTAAATCTGTGCATACATAAAAAAGCCCAGTTTGAATTAACTGGACTAGTAATTATGTCAGTATTGTCCTCTGATTGCTTACCTCATAGAGAACATATTATAATGGCTTAACTGTAACTGTAGTGCCACGGGTGGCCCTGTAGTGCCAAACAGTGGCCCTTGCTACCTTGTCATCCTCCCTGTCGCTATAAGAATAAAGCCAAAAAAGTGTAATTAATTGTTTATGGCCTAGTGTAGCCTATATTTTATTCTGTTAGTCTATGTTATCAAATAAACAATATATGTAAAAGGCAATAATCATTATGCTAAAATATATTATTATTATAAATATAAATAACTAGATTTAATAACTCTTTTGCTTGGTGGTAACAGCTACAGAGTTGACCTATGTGAATCAATCATACTGTTAGGTACAACCTCAGTTATAACAATACTGGTTGTTCACAGGACTGCAACCAAAAATATCATTGCACATCAGTATTAGGCTACTTTTTGTTATTCTTGATATTTTTATCATTTTGGATAATGAGCACACGAAAGATTGAGAAAATTTTCTTCACCCCAGTCTCCAAACATGTAAATGACAAAAGTAATGGGAGAACAAAAAGAAAACGACTCTTAACTAAGCTGTCTTTAATGTTTGTTTTTCCGAACGTTGGAAATGAAGTGCGTTATGTTATGCTGTCAAGCTAAGGAGCAGGCTAATTTAGCAGCATAGGCTGCCACAGTGACTCAGCAGGGAGTCCTGTGAACCACAGTGGAACAGACTTATATTAGTGAAACTTACCAAAATAAGACAGGATATCTGCCTTGATGCAATAGGTCCCTGGCCAGACGACATTTAAAGTGACCTGTCCACAGCTGTAACTGTCTCCTGCCCCACTTTTCAACTGTAAACTTACAAAAAACTTGAGAGAGACCGGCAACAGACAGACAGAGGAGGCTCGGTGCCAGCTATTGCAGCTTTAGAAATTGATTAAAACCATCAAAGTAGTGTTATCCAATCGGATTTAACTTTGTTGTTGTATCTAGGCAGAGAATAGATTAGCTCACTTGCTCATGAATAATAATTCATAACTGGCCAGTAAACTAACTAAAATAAATATATACCTTCCCAACTGGAAGAAGTAAAGAAGAAGAAGAATACAAGACTGCCTGTAACGGACCTCACATGACAATCTTCACAACCTGGAATAATTTTATGAAAAACGCTTGGATGATGGAATATAATAATAGAGGAATAGACAAACTACTGTACTTAAGGCCACTTCAAAGGTAGGGAATCACTACCTTTCACCCCTCAGCTGGTTTATGATGCCATAATTCTGAATTATGTAATTATTGTTATGTTCTGATGGTTTTTATAAAATGAACTGAACACTTGAATTATAGAGAATCTATCTGAACTAAGATGTGTTGATCTTAAAACTGGTTGCCAATGACCAGGTGGATTTCATTTTACAAATCTGGTCAGTTTAAGGTAGCGCTAATCAACTGGTGGCCTGTGGGCCAAATCCAACCCATCAACCACAGAGATTGGTGTTATAGGGAGAGATCAAGAAAATGGGAGGATCTCTCCCTCTCTCTCTCTCTCTCTCTCTCTCTCTCTGTATGTGGGACAGCTTTATGTCACCTGCTGGAGCACAGCGAGTCTGCCACTATGAGAGATGTCTATTTATTATAGCCATGCACTTTAATTTGCTACCCAGAGCTTTAAAAACCAATGTCAGAAGTGACATTAAAGTAAAAATAATATGCAAGATGAAAATCCATGACAACTTACCTTATCCAAGTGTTGAAAAGTGTAATCTCTTTGATGATGCATTAGTTTTGAATAATAAATTAAGTGCAACTTAATTTGGTTGTCAAACCTAGTGTTGGAGCATCTGCCCTGTCATTATGTACATTATGCTGAGAATATAATCTTGGTTATTTCCGTGATTTCCCTTCACATCAGCTTCTACAGCAGAACACTTACTTATGTGGAAAACAGTAATATGCAATGTGTTCAGAATGAATACAATTGGGGGAAAGACAGATAACGAAGCTTGAAATATTCATTTTCCACCTTTGTATGGATGCAAACTAACCTACTACTAGGATGATTTATTGTATTATATTTTCAAGTATTAAGATTCTTATCAAAACTACTTTTTGTTTACCTTACAACAGACTGATTTCTGACATTATTTGTGAAACTGTTTTTCTTTTATTAAGTTCAAACCAAACCAGCAAAGAATCCTGAGCACCTACCATGTAACATTACTGTTTATTAGTCCCATATGATTGTAGGCCTGAAACCTTCTTAGCAATGCTGTCTGCTTAACTTACATCCAAATAGTGGCTGTGCTTGTGTGTGGATGGCACCCTTCAGTTTTCTAATTGATGACTACTGGGTGCAGTCTGACGGAAGCAGACTGCAGGCAAACACACAGGAGGAAACCGCTGCCAAGACAGCTTTTCTATCAGATTGCTCTTTGAACTTTAGGCTTATGAGCTACTGACAAACTCAGACTCTGCATGGCAGTGTACTGCAGAGCCCCTTGCCTTCCTTCCTCTGCTCAATCCCTGAGACCATGTGGAATCCACAAAGTCAACATTAGAGTCTGAAGAAGGGAAATATCCTGCTGTTTTCCCCTCACAAATGTGTGCAATCTCTGGCACTCTGTGATACCAACTTAACTCTAAATGGAAACAGTGTTGTTTCTTTTCCTTCACGCCACGACCTAGCAGCAGAACAGTGTGTCAGACCACTTTCCCCTGGATAATTTCAGACATGAGAGGCCCATTTCAGCCCTCTCTTTTGCTCCCCTTTGTCTGCGTGGCCTGGCCTTCATTAGGCTGACTTATTGGTTGCATATGGACAGCGTTGACTGTGTGTTATCCTCACGCAAAAGGTGCTGAGGAAATTGCTGAGTCTTCTGTCATAAGACAGGTCCTGAAGGCGATTTCCTTGGCTTGCTTTGCACGCGTGGCCTGGCGTCAGCCCGGTGGCAAGGGGAATAATGAGGCTTAGAGTGAGAATGACCTTAAGCTTGGCAGGTCCTCATGCCTCACTGAAAACTGATATCTACATTGGGCCGGACACAGAGCCCTGAGGGATCTCTGATGCAGTCCTAAGGGGGATTAGCTTTGCTACCCTTCACCTTGTATGCTTCCTTTCTTAATTCACTAAACCAATAGTGTGCTCACACATCAGGGAGAGAAAAAAAAACAAGATTAATAATCACAGAAAGTGGCTGCTGTAAAGATTAGATATGTTGTGGCTACTTCATGTGATGAATAGGCCTGCTGATGGAATTCAGCATAGGCTTAATGGGCTCATGAAGCCCATCTGACATGTTATGTATGCATATGTAATCTTCGTGTCTGCATGCAGGAATGCAGAATTTGGGGTTTGACAAAAAAGATGTGGGACAAAAGGTGAGTGTGTATTGGAAGAAAATGTGAATGCATCACGACACAGAACCGATATAAAAATATTGCTTTGATGATCATAACAAGGTGCAGATTTAAGCAGACATGCACACACATACTATTATTATGTGTTTATATGTCTTGCTATGTGTGTGCTCTTGTGCCCTGGGTGAAGATGAAAAGTTTTTTGGACTTGTAACCCCTCTTCCCCTGCCGGTAATCACCCCAGAGCCCTGTAATCCCTGGCGCATGCAGATGCCGCCGGGGGAATATTACTGTTCATAATATTAATCTGCTCTCAAATTCCTTTCTGTTACCAAGATGAGGGACCTCGTGCACCATGTTCTTTTGGGTATTAAGTGTGCTACAAGAGATTCATCGAGAGGTAGATTCTGACTCGTCAGGGATCAAGCCCAGCCTGAGGTCGTATCGCTGCTTTAAGGAACACCCGCGAGCACGCAAAACCCATCTCCATATTCTCATAAACAGCCTGACATGAAAGACGCTGTGCCTCAGCAGGGACTCAAATCCTCACCCAGCCCACATGAATCATGTCAGCCTGATCCAGAGGAGGGTTAAAGCCTCTTTAAGGTGCTCGGTCCCCGACTGTGATACCTGACTTAGCAGCAGGTAAAACCCCCGTGCCACAGGGCTGAGGAGAGCTGCATTGTCTCCAACAGCTGATCAAAGGCACGGCATCTCGCCACCACCACGCACACCTAAAACCACAGGAACAGAAATGAATAGGAACCTGCCAGATGGATTTGAACCCCTTTCCCATTCAGCTTCTGTTCATCATCCTGTACCTGGAATTTGGCATTGTAATGTTTGTTGTACATAGCTTAGCGCCAGGGTGGATTTGTGGCTTTTCAAAGGGACTCAGCACAACAGTGTAATCACGGTAAGCCTGTGGGAATTTATCATTAAACAAACGCAAGGCTAATGACCACAATTACTTTAATCACAGACTAACTGTCTTTTAGGTGTGGAGCATTTAGTTATTATGAGCTATTAGACACCCTGATGACCCTTTTCCCAAATGGCAATTTTTTTTAGCTTCTCTCATTTTTATGCTGATGATATACAGCATTGCACAAATATACACACACACACACACACACACACACACACACACACACACACACATATATATATATATATACAGTTTTTTAAAAAGAAATCTGAGGAGTTCAGGAGTTGAGAAGCCAGTCTTGCAGATGAAAGGCTCACCCTATCCTTAACTGGCTCTCTGCGTTTATTAGTTAATGCTTCTTCTTTTTTTTGTCTCCCTCATGACTTGTGCATGTACTTGCCTGAGATGTCTGAGCGGGTGTGGAATTGGAAGCAGTCCACTGTGTCACTGGGACTATTTATGCAATCAGGAAGCAAGCAGGCAGAGGTGAGGTGGTGCCAGTGGCGTGTGAAATCTGCGGGCAGGATTGACACTTGGATGACGGATACCTGTAAAATACATTCACGGCTGTGAGAAGGGAGGATTATTTGTCTAGTGTTACACAAAACACTCTGCGACACTACTGATGGATTTCATCCTCCCCCCACAGCATAAGAGGAGGAACCCCGTCTGAACTTAGGCTGAGGTAAAAGAAGAAAAAAAAGAGAAAGGCCTCCACCGCCACATTCAGATCATTTTGATGTCTGGGAAATGCACATTCAATTATAAAGGCAGCGCTGCTTGTTGTTTGTTCAGTTCCCTGAGCAGAACAGCCAAACTGAGAACTTGTAATGGAAAGTCGTTCTCTTGAAACAGTGAGCATTTACATGCAAGGTCTTTATGTTCTGCCTTCACAGGAGATTGGATGGAAATCTACATTATTTCTACATTATGTGTCTCCATGTCTGATCTTGTAGAGAAGAACAAAGAAAGATGGAGGAATTTGTAATGCAGCATATTGATCGGTGTTAGCTGCTGTCTCTGTATCGTTCTCCTGTAAGTGGTGTGGCGTGTTATGACCCTTAGCTTCTCTCTACAGGGGTATTAGTCACCATTAGCTGTTCTAAGGTCACCTTGCAATGAGCCGACTGTCCCTGTGGAGGTGACTCTGTCAGAGTGTCACTTGGCATATGTAGACTTGTATCTTAACCTTGACCAAAAAAAATGTATTTTCCGGTAGGTAAAGATTTCCAATGGGACCTGAGACTATAAGGCCTCTGGGATTTCACTGTCCAACCCCCTGTGCTTATCCTGCTGCCCACCCTGTTAGCTATCAGTATAAATGCAGACCACCAGTCATGCATTAAGTGCATAATTATTCCATTTCCAAGATAAATCTGGTGTGTAGTGTCATATCCATCATGGCTGTCACCACCTACATGGAGAGTAGGGCACTAAATGAAAGTCTTTTTGCTCATATGCACTTCTATATAGTCATCAATTTTGAGCAGTCTATTCATTGTTTGGTTTGACAGACATGAGCTAATAATGAATGATCAAGCAATGCCCCTCAAACAAGAATAGCCAGCATAAGCATACACAGGCAGGGAGGACGAAGAGGGGGGTGGCGGTGTCATTCCACAACACAGACCTAGACAGGCAATCCTCTTCTGCATTACCCCTTATTTTTTCAAGGTTGCTGTTTTGGCAATGGGGACAATGTCAGAAATTTGTCGCGATCAATATTTGTGAGTATGTCTGATCAAGCGAAGGACCAATATACAAGTGTTAACAAAGGGTCTAGGCCATTCCAACGTGGGTTTACAGCTTGTATACACTGGGATATGATGTGAAAACAGTGGTTCAGTCTTCTGATGGTGCCCAAAGAGGAGCTCTGATCCTTGTCCCCGCCTTGTTTCACAAAAAATAACATTGCTTGTCCACTCAGGACAGACATGGAAAAGAGATTTAGGCCTTGACCGCGGGATGATGTTTACTTTTCACTTTTATTATCTGTTATTCCGTTTAACATGGGTTTAGGCATGTTACTGCAGATAAAAAGCTGAAGTAAGGCTTCTGGGCTGATTGGAAGCAAAGCAGTTTATGTGATGTACATAATAAGAATATTTAGGCAATATTGAGGTTATTTTGAAAGGCTTAGTTGAGGACAGCAATCCAAATACCGCAGGTTTCATATTTCATCTCTCTGGGAACTTAGGTTTGAAGACGTGCTATATCGTACTATTCAAGGACTGAGAATAAAAATAACCAGCACCTCTCACAATATATAAAATTGATTCAAAACCCATTTGTCGGCCAAAGTAAATGTAATACAATGGTATCATAAATTACAGTGGTATTGTTATTTTATTTTTTTTTACTGAAGTGGACTGCTTTGATTCAGTGACAGCTGAAAACACCACCATGTGTGTATCTGATATTAGAAATCTGACACTTTTTGTTGGCTAATATTAGTTTCCCACAAAGGATGCATTATAAATTCATCTAGCATCCTTGCGGGGATGTATGTGTTGTGGATTGTGGTTGATTTAGTTCAGAGTAATGTTGGATGACCTACAGAATTTCACAATGGATAGTCCAAATGCAGCTTTGGGCTCCCCAAACTGAACTGAGAAGATATTTCAAATGTTACATGCTTGACTGCCCCTGTTGCATTTACAATAATTGATTCTTTTCAATGATTTTAAAATGCTGAGGCCCCTGCTGGTATTGCATGTTTAAAAGAGTGCAGGCATGTCACGCATGGCTTAGTTCCACAGATATGCTGCTTCCTTGTAATTCAATCCAGCCTTTCTACACCTAACCTAGGTGATTAATTTATGTAATCTCATGCATAAATGGCAATGTCTGTAAATATATGCTATAATTTCTTTTTTATCTGACTTGGCTTTGGACATCTGGATGTCATTTGTTTGTTGTATTTTTTGTGGTTTTGCTGGTGACAATACAAGGCAAAATGAAGTATGAAAGGAATATCCTCATATTTGGTCAAAACTATGTCTAGACCTATAGACTGTGATTTTGTATTTCTGGTCAGGCTGCAATGACTAAATCACATAACTACAGCTAACCTCGGCTAAGGCCAAAAATAAATATAATAAATAATAAAAATAATAATTTTACAGATGAGTCAATCAACTATATCTATAACCAACATCCTGTTAACTCATTGAGTTATTCTACATAACTAAATGCAGCAATAGTTAAATCTACTCATGATGCAGATTAAATCCCTGTATAATATCTTAACTAACTCCTTAAGTAACCGTCATATCAACTTCAAATACATGTGATTTTGAGTGGTTAGCCGCCTTCATGTCACATATTTAAATGCATAATATTCTAAATGAATCTCAGTCTTTACATATACACTGAATTCAGACATTCTGTTATGTTGCAGTCTTATAAAATAGTTCAAATGGATTTTTCCCTCATCAATCTATGCTCAGAGCCTCATAATGAGAACGTGAAAACATTGATCAGACCCTTTGCTACGATTTGAAATTTAGCTCCTGTGCCTCTCCTCTTGATCATCTGTGAGATGTTTCACCTGTGCTAAATTCAACTAATTGGACATGATATGTCTATATCAAGTCTCACAGCTGACAGTGTGTATCAGAGCAAAAACCAAGCTGTAAGGAGCAAAGAATCCTCCAGAGCTCAGAAACAGATTGTGTTGTGGTACAAAACTGGTGACAGCTACAAAAGCATTTCTGCGGCATTGAACACTGGCCTCCATAATTATTAAATGGAAGGAGTGTAGGACAACCAGGGCAGCTCTTGGAGTTGGCCACCTGGCTTAAATGAGCAATAAAGGGAAGAAGAGTCTTGGTAAGAGAGGTGACCAACAACTTAGACTGAGCTTCGGAGATCTTGTGTGGAAAAACATCCAGAAGGACAACCATCACTGCAGCGCCCCTTGGATCAGAGCTTCATAGCAGAGTGGCCAGATGGAGGCCTTTCCTCAGTGAAAGACATATAACACTGCTTGGAGTTTGCCAAAAAGCACCTTAAGGACTATCAGTCTGTGAGAAATAGGATTCTCTGCTCTGATGAAAACATATCGAACAGTTTGGCCTCAATTCAAGTGTCATGTTTGGAGGAAACCAGGCAGTGTTCATCACCTGCCTGGTACAATCCCAACAGTGAAGCATGGTGATGGCAGCATAATGCTTTGGAGGAGCTATGCTATGCCATGGGACCTGAAAACAGGCTGTCCAATGAGGGTCCCCATCCAACCTGAGCTTGAGAGAATCTGTAGAGAAGAACGGCAGAAAATCCCCAAATCCAGGTGAGCAAAGCTTGTCCCGTCAAGACTCTAGGCTGTAATCACTGCAAAGGTGTTTCAACTAAGTACTGCATAAAGGGTCTGAATACTGTGCAATATTTCGGTTTTTCCTTTTTAATAAATGTACAAAACTTTTTCTGTTTTTGTCATTATGGGGTATTGATTGTAGATGGAATTTAAAAGGATACGTGAAAAAAGTGAAGGGGTCTGAATACTTTCTGGATTTACTCTAATAGTCGGGCACAGAGACACCTGGCAAAATACAGATAACTTTAATCCCTGTAAGCTGTGGACTGTAAATAATCAAAATAAATGTATTTTCTTAAACAAACTAGTTAAAATGGACAAGAAAGCTAAAAGAACAGATTTTGTTTATAGATTTAGCTTTTTCCCCCCTTGCACTCCTTCAAGACTGCCAAATTCACCATGCAGCAAATTCATTTTTCAAGATGGGTTATTATATAGGTTTGTGATTTTTAAAAATAATCAGCCAAAATAGGCATAAAATGAAAGCATTACAATATTTCCTTCTGTGTTGTGCAGAACAGGTGATGGTAGGGTGATCTGTTAATTTTTTTTAAGTTCAAGATGAATCTCAACCTGTTTATTTTAATATGTTCCCAATCTCAATTATTTTTATGGGTCTCTCTTTTTCTTTTTGCAACATTGACCTCACCCACATCATAAGGTATTTTAAAAAGCAGCCTATGCATTCTTGATAAACATTGTATTGTAGACCAACCAATGAAGTAATGCACGCACAATGCAAAAAAAAATAAAAAATGCATCAAATGGGCTTCACAGCCTTTATCTGTATTGTACTGGTAAACAACAGAGAAGTTATTTTAGAAATGAAGCAATTAAGCAGATCCAAAATGAACACAACCCCCTTGTAAACCAGCACATGGCAATGTCATTTGCATGCCTTTGAATAACTAATCTCTGAGGGGAGTTCCTTCAGATGGAATTCTCAATGCCATGCGCTCTTTGTTTTAAACACAGCAAACAAACAAACAAAAGCATCCTGGGTCCAGAGTTGCTTCAGCTGCCCCCTCCCCCAATCCCCAACCTCTTCCCACCCCAGCTCTCTGTCTCTCTCTCTGCTGTCAGATGACCTACAGCTGAATGACAGTGATTGTAAAGGCCACTCACTACCAGTAAGAAAAAAAGATGGGGGACGTGGGGGGTTGGGAGTGTTACCTCTTATAATATATAAGACAAACAGAAAGGGAGAGGAAAAAAAAGTAAAATAGCATTTCAAGATCAGAGCAGCTCTTTTTTTTTTTTTTTTGGTCTTAATTAGAATCGCCATCCATCATGGTCATAGCATTTCTATTCATCCAGCTGATTGGGGACATGACAAATGAATGTGGGAATAAACGGAGTGTCAGGCTGGGGAGGGAGATGGATGTTCTCTCAGCAGGGAGGAGCGGGAAAAGTACAGTTAGCGCTGGCAAGTGGCCAGAGCTTCTGGGCTCCATGTCTCTCCACGCATCACCCCAGGGGCCTTAAGCAGGAGCACTTCCCCTCATCTGGACCTCCTGTCGCCCTCACGTTCCCTATTTATTAGTAAATTAACACCATGTCACACTGATACCACTTTCACTTCCCCCACTTACCCCCCCCACCCCCACCCCCAC
>CM076648.1:3417377-3452037 GCA_038496675.1 Rachycentron canadum | reverse complement strand
ACGCCCACCCCCACAGGCCCCCAAATCTTCTAACTCACCTCCATGACCTGAAGTATCTGGATATCAATCAAAAAAAAAAAAAAAAACAAAAAAAAAAAACAATTTGTGCTAGCATGCAAAAAGGCTTCTTTAAAGAGACTTCTTAACAACTTCCATGGTGTGATCGAGTGATGTAGCAAGAATGTACGATGAATGTTAAGAGTTGTACTAGTTGTTGTCTGGATGTAATTATAAAACAGACACGCTGAACATTAACCGAACCCTAACAGTGAACAGATTAAAGACAGTTTAGTACAATGCTGTGTTTTATTCTGCCCGACCGTGTTCTCGGCAGGAGCTGGAGGGCCACTGTGCCCATTGATGTGTAAAGCAGAGCGAGCAGTGCAAAGGGTTGCTGGGTACAGACTGAATTAGACACCATTAGAAAGTGTTTGACTGACATACTGTAAGCCCCTTCCTCTTCAGTCATTATTAGCAAACTCACTTTGATCCTATTATACAGCAGACAATTGTTATTCTAGAAATGAAGAAAAAATAATAATGTTATAAAGATTAATGCACCCCTACACCTCATTCTTCCATCCGCCCACTTTTGCATAGACCCGGCTCTCATATAAATTTGAATTGGTTTTTCAATTATTAGAGTGCCGCAGCTCTCTCTGGCTAAACAAAGAATTTCCATCGGATTCACTGAGATGAAGTTAGATTATGCATTACTGCAATATCCAATTTAATAACTCCGATTTTCCTTTATTGTTTTTTCTGTTTGCATTGTATTCCTTTAAACGACTTAACCAGGCTGGATGGCGGGCTGGCACAGACAGGAGTTCTGCAGCCTCGCCTGACAAAGACATACACAGGGCTCACTTCAATGACTGAGAGCATGAATAAATACAGGCCCCTCTTCAGTGAGGATGACAAAAAGTTGAATTCATGGTTCAACTGACTTAGTGGAGCAGAATAAATGTGATTAAATTAATTACAGAGTAAATCACTATCTGTCTCAGCTCAAATAGCTTCAAAAATAACAATGATCATTGTCAGTTTGTCAGTTTAACTTCTATTAATCATATTTTAATCACATTTCATCTTAGAGCTTGCACTGTCACTCTGTTGCCTTTATTGTACAGTTTGAAATAGCATAGTTTATCTACAGGGTGTGTCCATTTGTTTAAATATTTGGTGATATACACTGCATGTGTGTGTATACTTGTCTCTTAAATGATAAGTGGCCAATCTTTGCACAAAAAGCTCTCACAGCTCCACTTTTCGAAAAGTGAGCACGTCAGTGGTGTCATTTCAAATTTGAGGAATTTTAGTGATTGAGCTGCATAAACAACCTGCCGAGGAAGTCTGGTTCACTGTCACATCCAGACGCTTTACTTTGGGAAACAAAGAAAGTGGAAAAAAGGATTGTGATCGCAGCTCTGTGGCATATTGGAACAAAAGCCCAACCTGAATGATTTATCTTTTTCCCCTCTTTGAAGCAGAGAAGTGCTGTCTCCCCACCGCCTCTGTTTGAGCTAAGCTGGTGGAGTACCTGGGGAGGGCAGCACCATGCAAGACAGTAGGTTGTGAAGCTCCTGTCCCCATATTTAGTCTATGCAGAGACAGTGCATACAAAAGAGAAGGGGAGTGCAGCAGTTCTGGCCTGAGGCTATCTTGTGTAGGGCTCCCTGAGCTTTAACAAAATGCGTGAGACATTTTCGAAACACAGATGCATTTTGTTACAGAAGAAACAAATGGATGAGAAGTAATGGCAACTCATGAAAATTAAAAAAAGGAAAGCTCTGATGCATACCATGTTTCAGCAAGATCCCAGGATGATTACATCCGATTGAAATAACCAACACGATGCTTGCCATGGCTTGCCAGTATTAAAGCAGAGAGGCAGTGTTAAATAAGGCCATTTGATACAAATCTGTCGCTTGACACCCCCTCTGGTACCTTATAATACATGATGCAAGTGAAGAGTGCTTGAACTCCTTGTTACCACCCCTGCAAGGCTGATCTAATGCATAAAGTCTTAAGTTTTTATTTATTTATGAATGTATTTTTGAAAAAATCTGATTTCCCTTATTTATACCAGAAATGCGATATTCTGAAGACATCTGCTATGTTATTAATTTCACATAAATCTTAAGCTCCTCTATGCTTGAAATGAGGCTTCATTCAAGCTGAATTAATGAAACATGATTGTAAGTCCCTCACGTAGGAAGAGGCTGTCATACAATATTGCGTTGCTTATAATCACTGTGTAATCTCACTGTCTGCCAGGGGAGGGCGGCGCAAAAGCCCTCTGTAAAACAATGTCTTGAGGAGATCAGAAGCCGTTGCCTGTTTCTGGCAGGATAAAGAGCCAGGGAGACTGTAGTGAGGGGAAGTGACTCACTGGTCGTCAGCAGAGAAAAACTACAGATTGATACTGTGTACCCAACCGCTGTGATATGTGCTAATTGTCTAGATCAGAGTGTTGCATGTTTGCTCGAACTTAGGCGATTGTGCAGGCGAGTGTCTGGCAGTGCACAGAGTGACAGTGAGGCCTCATATATGAAGCAGAGTTGAGGACGCCCACTGCCATGACTGACAGCATCACTAACTCTCAAGCTAGCGGGTGAAAGACCCACGGCTGTCAGCCACAAATGAGACTTCACCATGAGAGAAAGCTGTGGTAGGTCCTTGCTGACATGAATAATAAAATGCAGAGGCAAAAGCAGAGAGGTGTGTAAGGACATGTGTCTCTTTTTTCAGTTTCAACAGTGTTATTTGGCGTGTGCTGTGTTTCATCTGGTGTGCACGGACTGCTGGGGCTGAATGCCACGCAATGAAGGTCTCAGGTGTTTTGATGTGTTTAATGTCAGCAGCGTGGACAGCGACAGACACAGCACTTCATCAGACAGACAGCCCCTGTTGCCATGGGTCACCAGTCATGGCACACCGGATGACTGGGCTCACACTAGGCCACTCTTGTCACATCGTGTAGCGCTTGTCACACCTCCACTACAGTGTCACTGCATTACTTGGCAAGGCTGGTTACACACCTGCCCTGCGACGGACAAGTCTCCAAAATAGAGTCATTTTGTAAATCGTTTTGCGGTGCCAAAACGGCACATGGCATTCAGTCTGTGTTGTATGTACTTCATCGCCTACATCAGTCAAGGGAACGCTAGGCTTTAGCTGCCATTTCCATCCAACACTGCTCCAACCCAGCCTAATTATTTTTTATGCAAAGCAACACAGGAGGAGCGAGTGACACAAAAACGCAGTCGAAATTGGGATAGACCTCATCATTGTTTGGCTGCACCCACAACTTAATTAAAATTCGCAAGAAGCCTGGCTCCTTTGTTCCCTCTGTATTGCAGCATTGTTCATCAGAAGTGAGCAGGAGTACAAATAATCGAGTGCAAACACTTCCTCCGGTGAAGCTAGCCCTTTCTCTAGAGGTTTACCCTACTTTACTTTTCAAACTGACAGAAATGGGTTGTCTCAAATCTGCCACGGCATCGCTTCATTAAAGAAGTAGCCTGCTTTAAAACAAACAAACAATACACCCACCCACTCTAATCCCACAACCCCCCTGAGCGGGCACATGAACACTTGACACCCCACCCATCCAAAATGTGTCACATCCCCAGCAATCTGTAATTTTGGACTCAAGGGGTTAATTGCCTGCCATGGCATCAAAGGAGAGTTTTGATGTGCTTTTTGAGGGTTGTCTTTAGCCAGGCTAGGGAGTAGAAGGGAGAGAGAAGTGAAAGGAGGGAGGGATGTGGTGAGAGCAGAAGGAGAGGAGGGCACATGAGATTTCACTCGCGGCATAGCAGCGCAGGCGTCTCCTCAGGTAATCCTGCCTCTCAAAGGCATTATTGAATTTTCTTGTTTTTCTTCTTCTCTTTGTCAAAGCAGGGAGGAGAGTGTGTGCAGAGGGAGAGTCGGGGAGGGAGGGGGTTAAACAGAGTGAGCCTGACTTCTGAAGGGTCTGCAGCGGGTGCTTGATTCTCATTCACCTCTGCAGATCCACGTCAAAACACAGCCAGACCTTTTAAGGCGCCTGGCTTTGAAGTAAGAGGAGAGCCTCAAATCCAAGCTCTCCGCCACATATGCCCAGTCTGAAAAATTAGCAGCCATGTGCGTCTCCCTGCCCCTTTGAAGTTCCACACACTGCTCTTCTCTCCATGTTCTAACAGAGAAATCAGAAGGTATGCCGCCTGACTCCCAGATTAAGGGTAGTGATCACACTGGATGGTAGCGCAGGCGAAGTGCCTCGTCTCTGGCTTTTGTTCAGTCAGACCATGAAAACCTCTACCTTGTTAACACTGTTTACCTAACTCTTCAGAAAAGCCCTGCAAAGTTGAAACAACTAGTAAAACAGTCAGTTGTGACAAAACCCCTCTGTGATCTGCCTGACGTGGATCTAAAGAGATGCATGTGAATCAAACCAGCAGCTCCACACACCAAAAAACCACAAAACTTTCTTTTCGTAACTAGTAAAAGCCACAGAGAATGTCTCCTTTATCTGACAGCCAGGTCTCTGCTGTTAATGAACAGCAAATAAGAAATAGTTATGACTAACCTGACTGATATAGAGTTACTTTAAATTTAATCACATGTGCAACACCAGGGCAGTATTAAAGGGCAGAGCATTTGCCCTGAGGGATCGTAGTGTGAAGAAAAAGAGCAAGGGACTGGAGAAAGCCTCTGTAAGCCCTTTGAAAAAAATGGTGTAACACAAAAAAGGATTTATCAAAGAAGTACACAAAAATCATAGAAAAGTCCCAATAACAATATTTCTAGATGTTGCTTCATCACTTCTGGTTAACCTACTTTGTCAAACGCAATTATGAAAATAATTTGCATTCTCTTGACATAATGCAGACCTCCTTAAGTTGCAGGGACAGGGGACTTTGGGAGACCCGTCAAGAGAGGGGTATTAACCACACAATGTGCTGAAGCTGCTTATCCTATTGTAATCTGGCCTGATTGGAAGGGTTTGATTAAAAGCGAAGGGGGCCACACGCCTCTTAATCCCTCCTGAGCAGCGCTCCACGACCACATCTAACCTCCTCAAATGCCATACGGCCTCCTCCTGTCAAGATGGCTCAATGCACAGTACCAGACGGTGGAGTGTGCTGTGCAGGAGTTTAGGGCAACTAATCCCCAAGCTTGTCTTGTCCCCTACTCCTCTTATCCTCATCAATGAGACTTTCTCTCCTCACAAGAAGATTTGGGAGATGACTGCTATTTTGGTGCTGGAGAGTGAAATAGCCCCGAGGGTCTGTGTAAACATTGTGGCTTAGCACTAACCGTCATAAGAGAGACTTCGAGACTAGTCTCCATACTTCTAAGGCAAGCAAATCCACATCTTGTTATGAGGGAATCGGCTGCGCTAAAGCCTTGCTTAGTAGCACATCTTGTTGTCACAGGGTTTGTCTAAACAGGTATCACAGCTGTAAGCTGTCGTATCACTGCGCATCATCGGCATCCTCTGAACTTACTGTCAACGCAACATCCACCCAGTTCACGACGAGGCATCAGTATCAGGGGTTTCAGTGAGAAACATCATTTTAGTGTCAGTAACACAGGAATAACATCCGCGTGTGACTACACCCGTGTGTGTTCAAACAAACTTGCATTTAGGGTAAACCCCCATTCTCAAGAGCATCTTTAAGGTGCCTCATTTGCAGTGAGTGTCGGAAGTCATCTCTAAAACCCCTCAACTCCCTTCCATTTGGCATCTGACTACAATGAGAGAAATTGTCAGATAGAGATGTGTTGGTGTGTGTGTGAGTGTGGGAGAGATGAGGGGAAGGGATCAGCTTCCTGTCAATGTCAGTCTCAGATGGTTTCCTGTTAGTGAGCTGAGGAAAAACTGTGTGTTTATGTCAGTGTATATATGATATTTTTTTACATGGTATGTGTGTGTGTTCTACATGTGTTTGAAAGTAGCGTGGTGCTGCTGGTTCTCTGCGGGCGGCCTGCCACGCAGCTCTGATCAGATCTTATCGGGCCCAGAGAGGAAGCTGTTGCAAGGCGGCTGGCTGCTGGGTGAGTCTGGTTCAGGTGTCAGAGGGGAAAGGGAAGAAAGATGAATGGCCTCTCTGAAATGAAGGTCTTCCTCAAGTTGCCATGGCTCTGACTATTAGAGAGGGGTACGCTAACTCACTAGGGATCACCTGGGACAGGTAGAGTGATTTTTTTTTTTTTTTTTTTTTTTTTTTTTTTTTTTTTAAAAGGCCTCTCGGGCTGATTGGTTTGGCGTGTCCTGTAGAGGGGTCACTGAGTGATGGAGTGGCGTCGGAGCAGTGAACTGCCTTTGGTTGGCCTCTTCGAACAGCTCCTTCATTCATAGCCCTGTCTCAGGAGGTGAGCCACAGATGAAAACGTCCTAATATGTCGTCGGTAGGTCTCAGCACTCAGCGGCTCTGCTCATCAGATGAAGATATGAAAAGACCAGTTATACAAAAGAAAAAACAACTCACCCCCAGTCCTTGGGCTTCTACTCTTTTGAAAATGACATGGAGTACTTTGCTGAACAATTTGTGCAAATCAGAAACATGTTGACAACTGAGAAGGGCATTGCTGATATCTTCAAAATGCACACTTGTATTCTTCAATACAAAAAGATACCAAATGCATAATAATCATAATCTCTTAATTAACATACCATGTTCATGCAGATCAAGGGCAAACATAAAGGAAGTCCTTTACCTATTTTTGCTCTGACACTGACTATGATGTAGTTTTATAGCACCAAATGATTATTTAGTGATCTATTTATTTTGCAGTGTGGGAGTAATGCAAATATTTACCACCTTCACTTTAATCTAAACTGAGCTGTAATCTGCTCATATGTATTTGTTTTAGTTTGGATTTTTCTTTTTTCTCTGTCGGTCTCAATAGATTGCTCATTTGCAGGCAGGTAGAACCTGCATGTTTCCAGGTCTGAGAGTGCTTCTTAAGCAAATAAATGAAGCAATAAATAATACAATTTAAGTCTAATTTAATATGTTATATTGTGCCTGCCAATACCTCTGGGGTCTATCAGGAGGCAGAAAAACTGTGAGCGTTGCGAGATTTGAAAAACACGTCGTCTGAATTGCATATTCAGAGTGTTTTAGTTACATTTCATTAGGGAGAGCAACTCAGGGAGAGTTTTGTTTTTATCAGTCGTGATGGCAGGCGGGGCGAGAGAGGCCTTTGGCGGGAATATGTAAGAGCACTCCAGTCATCTCACTTTACATGTTCACACTAGATCAAGAGTCTTTTGTGTTCTCCAGTCCAAGAACTATTAGCCAGTCCCCACCATAGTTGTTTTGTGTCATGTCAGAACTGGCCATTTTCCTCTCCGTGATAGGCTCAGACACACCTTTTTTTTGGCTGTCGTCACCATAGTTATAGACCTTTATTGCATAAACGTGTTGACAAATGGTCCTTTGTAAACTTTGTTGCTGGCGACATTTATGCTGTAACAAAGCAGTTACTTGAGCTGGCTCCCTGGGCTTGCTTTCTATTCAGGCTAGTGATCAGTTGTCTGCACGCCAGTGGCCCCTGGGCTGCTAGCCCACCCATGACGGGGGGCTCCATGAAGGAACTTATTTATAATTGCAACTGAGGAAAGGTTTCCTAAAAGCATTTTTCGCTTTAATGAAGTTTACTGGCAGCGGTAGACTGGTATGTAGCCAAAAGGTTTTAGTCTTCTTTAGTAACATGTTAATATGATTTGTCTTGGCAAGAAGCAAAAAAGTGAAATTGGCACAGAGAGTAGCCATGAGCTGGAATCCCAATGCCAAATTTGTCATCCATGTTTTTACTTTGAGGTGGGGTTGGAGGAAAAAATGTAATTAAGGCCATTGTTGCAGGTCTCTGTGGGGGGGGTATTTGCTTTGGCTAAGCCTTGTAATTATGAATGATATCCTCTTTGGCCTGCTTTGCTTTCTGTCCCTGCTGCAAAAATTGGATTTGTTCCATCCCTGCAAGACGCAAGATAATCTTTGACCTGAATTGTCGTCACCTGCATTCGCTGCTCAGAGCAGGGCTTTTCCCATTCATTTAGCCCATTCACCTAAAAGCTTGCCATCTCCTAAGCGACCTTGCTAACTCAATGATGAGGAAAAAAATGACTGCCCTGCCTTCAGAGAGGCTGACTGATCCCATCAGCGTTGGGTTACCTGGCTGCCCCCCTGCTCACTGTACCTGTTGAGATTAGTGCAGCGGTATGCTAAGGCAGGAGAGTGGGATGACCTCTGAGGAGTTGGTTGACGGTGTGAAGGCTCCTCCAGGCCTGAGTGCCCTCTCACTGGGTGTCTCGCCTGACCTGGCCGGTTAGACCTCGCACAGACTAGGCTTTCATTCCTCTCAGCCCTGCGGCTTCAACTCCTAATAAAGCTACCATTTGATCCCCTTGAATTTCCAAATCCTTTTGATTCCCTCCTTTGTTTTTCCACTTTGTTCTGAATGAAGAGTCAGGTTTCCACTCTCACTGATTGCTAAGTGGACTCTGTATAGCTGTGTATGTGTTTAGTAGCCCTTTGACGAGAATTATGGCTCTGTAATAAGATCTAAAGAAATGTATTATTGTGAAGCTATGTACATGTTTGGATTTTGTACATAATCGTATTTGGTGATGAACACAGATGAAACAGTTTCCAGTTTCACACTTGTAGAAATGCCAGTTTGTTAGTATTACCATTTAAATTATAGTTATTACTGTAACCATGTCAATTACTGTGGTTAATTACTAATTAGTGCATAGGAAGCAGCACAGGTTTGTTTTGCATCAGTCAAAACATGGCAGACAGCAGTGACAGCGCTCCTCCTGAGATTTTTCAGTCTCTAAGACCCTTTTAATTATCCAAAGTTAGTGAGTCTAAACTTATTTCAGGGCTACAGCTCACGCTTTCATCCCTGGGCGCAGTGTGGTCACAGTGTTTTAGGTTTAACAGCACCATGGTGGACAGGTGACAAGTGTGTTAACGCTGACTGTTCTTTGAAAGACGCTACAGCATTATAATAACAATAATAATAATAATAATACATCTGCTATTCCCTTTTTGATAGAGTGGATCTGTACTGATCCCTTGTCCTCTTCTGTGACACAGATGTGTTGGCGATGTTTTTTAAATTGTGAAATTATTTCAGTTTGTGTCATTATTTTTGGACCATTTTTAACCCATTGGTGTGATAATACTGAAACCATGATTATTATAATCATGATATTAAGTATTTCTACTGTTTCGACTACATCTACAATATTGGCTGAAGTTGGATATCTGGAATTCTCACAAGCAAGAATCCATATTCCCAGACTCCAAGCAAATCACTTGCGGCCAAACCACAGTGGTTCGGACTAAAGACATTTGGTTTGATTTTGTGTTCTGATTAAGCTTTCCGACATGGTTCTGCGTAACAAAGCATCTAGTGGTTATACTGTAAGTAGATTTGTGTTCATTTTGTCAGCTACTTTTAGATTTAGCCTTAGTCCTAGTCCTAAAATAACCTCAACCTCACCCATTTCATTTTTAGTCAATTTTCAGTGGACAAAATCAACAAGACCGAGAATGAGCATTTGGTCAAACTTCAGCAAGTCCAGAAAACGTGAACATAAACCTCCAGACAAAAAAGAGGATAAACAAATAAAAAGTCTGAAAATATCGACAACATGAGAAAATTCAATTCAGTTCAACTCTTGCAATGTGAGTCTTTCTTAACTTCCACATTGTGGATATAAGCCTCAGTCCATCTCCTATTCTAACATAAAATATATTCAGATACCTTCAAGTGAACCAGCCTCAGCCAGACATAAGAGGAAAATCACCACTGAGTGAATATGGTCTATTGGCAGGACGTTTTCGTCTTTGAGTTCTTTCTATGTGTAAATTGTCCCTACAAACGTGGCAAAAATCATCTCGTGACATGCCAATTAGTATTCAAAGCCCTTAACACTGGTTTCTTGTTGTGCTGTATTTTTGCTTTGGCGCGCTCCTACGACATCATATGACAGACAGATGGTTCACCCAATCACCTGCCAAGTGTTTTTTTTTTTTTTTTTTTTTTTTTTTTCCAACGCGCCTGCCCTTTTCCAAACATTTCCCAACAAAGACTTCCCAGATGGTTCTATGTTCAACCATCTGGTGCATCAGGTCAGATAGTGTTGTATTAGATTGTGTTGTACAGTAAGTGTTTTATAATGAGTTGTATTCTACGACTACTACTACATTTAGGTTTGTAAAACAAACAAACAAACAAAAAAAACCATTTTAAACATAGTCTCAGTACTCAGTACTAGACAGCTAGCTACTTCCCAACAGACTTTATTCAAGTACAAAACAAACTTCTACAACTATGTGCTCAGTTAAATAAAACAGACTCAGACCAGACCTGCCATCGGGAGCACTTAATGTTTGGTTAATATATCTCTTCTTCATGCTGAGCCTTAGCGTGTCTCCTTAGGTTTGTGATAGTCTATGATAAAGCAGTGTATGTGTTTTGGTTTGTTTTTCTCAGCTTTTAACAAAAATGGTCTTAAACAACACTTTGTTTTTCTCTCCCAAACCCTGCTGTTGTCATTGTTAACAACCAGTAAGTTTCCCCTCATGCTGTACTCACTGAGTGTTGCTGGCTGCTGTGGCTCTGATACAATATAAAATATTTTGTCTCCTCTTCATCAACAAAAATAAATTTTGGTAATCCTTCTGTTTTTTGTTTTTTTTTTTTTTTGTTTTTTTTTAAATCTTTTTTTTTTTCCATCAACAATATTGCATGTAGTCACTGTTGGTGTTTAATGACGTCAGTGCCTCACCTCATCTTTGTCGTGGAAGAAAAGAACATATTTCCTCATAGTTTTCGTTAATGAAATTAAAACTAATGTAGAGTTATCTCTTTTAAGCTTAAAATTCCTTTCAGTAAGTAGTATATTTATGTATTTTAGCACACGAGTGTGTGATCAGTTGTGTCAGAGATTATAAAGTAACATCCTTTAGGAATAAGCTTCAGCCTCTATTTTGGAGCATTTTTCTATTTCTAAGGACCAGTACCAGCAAGATATAGGATAAGTGCTAAATGATATGAATAGACCTGAGGCCCAGAAAATTATAGGTTTGTTGTAAAGGTTTGATTATTCTCTGGTGAAATGAGCCAAGTACACCCATAAATTTGCACGGCTGCCTGGAGGCAGGGCCCAGTGTGTCAGGACTGCACAGTGTTTTCTCCCTAACACCCCTTTTTAACAGCTGAGGATGGTGTTTAAGGAAATTACACCCCAGGTATCAGGCACTCCCAGGCTTTGTTAATTGAATGCCCTTTTTATCGCTGTTGTCTGTCAGGTTCCTACTGTGAGTCTTTTTTTGTAATTATTACTTTAAATACACAAATTAAAACACATTTATTATACAAGGTGTCTGTAATCAGAATGGTTGGGGGGGGGGGTGATCGGTCTTCTGCTTGGAAGTGCAGCTCTTACAAGTTAAATTGTTTGATGTGTTCATTCACATTGACAGTTAAACAGTGCTACAAAAGTTGTGCAGTACAGTGTGTGCAGCTAGTGAATTTTAATAAGAAGTACCTTTTTAGACATGTAAACATGCATGACTTGAATGATGTGTAGTGAGTAATGGTGTCAAATTCTGGTACACTGTGATCATGTCATATTATGTCCTGCTGTGTCACACTGTATGACGCTATATTGTACCTTACTTTAAAATATCAGATCTTTAATCATATCATATCAATGTTTATCATATTGTATTATATCATATTGTTTTGTGGTAATGTACTAGATTGTATGGAACCCTGTTTCATATTATGTCACATGTCATGCAGTATCCTCTCATATTGTGCAGTATTGTATCATGTCACATGTTTTATTGTATCATTTTGTATTGTAACATCTTGTCACGTTGCGTTCTATTGTGTTATGCCGTGTGGTATTGTGCTGAATCAAACCATCATATAATATCATAGTTGAAAGGCTAATCCAAGGCTAAATCATTTGCTGGCTAATTAGCTGGTTAACAGGCTATGCTAACAAACCAGGTATGGCTAATGCAGACACCAATACCTCATAATTAGTGCTAACATACAACACTAATGCAAAAGTAACCTCGAAAAACGTAACCACAGACACCTTTGCATTTTCTGCATGAAAAATTCTCCAAAAGGCACCAACACTAGAAACATGGCTGTGAGGTCACAATCAGTGAATCAGCTGAGGTGATGTCAAGCAGGCGGCGAATGGACTTTGACGACATCCAGCTGTCACTAAAAGTGACGACGCCCTCAAATATGAATAACTTCAAGCCTTGATAAAGTATCAGTGGGTGAGTCACCTCTGTACCCTTGTCATAAAGTGGAAATTAGCTACAGACACCAAAACCATTTTTACACCAGGCTGTAAATGTGTTTGTTGCTGCTGTGACGCCATTTTAACATGGGTGTTAATGGGGATTGACTTGTTTTTGGAATCAGCCTCAAGCAGCCTTTCAAGGAAATGTGTCATCTCCTGTGTAGTATTGTATCATGTATTGTATTACCATGTTGTATCACTTAATGTCATGTAGTATTGCATCATCTGGTACCGTATCATGCGATAACATGTTTAATCATATTGCATCATGTCATACGGTACGCATTCAGGGGGAATTATGCAGAGAAAATGGAGCTTTGCAGCTAGCATGAGTACGCAGTGTCAACACAATAAAAACATAATTAGAAGACTTAAAATGTAAATATTGAACTTAAAATTTAATTCAGCTTTAAGAGTAAAATAAGTGGCCTCCCTTTGGAATTTCTGTGTGATCCTTTTCTTTTTTGCGTTCTCCACAGCTTTCACACTGCTGTCCAAATATCAGGGGAGCATTATCTCGGGCCCCACTCGCTCAGATCACAGAGAAAGTATTTCCTGACATGTGTTGGTGCCCTGGCATGTACCCGTGCCCGGCTCTGTGTGTGTGCCCATGGCACTCAGCAGAACAGGGGGAAATGAAAGAGCTCTTATGCTGGTGCCAGTCACAGATGTCCAGCACCACCACCCGCCCACGTCACCGCCTGCTCTGTCTGCATTCCCCTCTGACACTGTCCGGACGGGGCCCTGCACAGACCTGCAGGTGGCCCCATTAGCAGGGAAAGTATGTCAGTGGAGCTGCCCAGGGAGTGTGAATGGAGCAGGCTGTTCCTGAAATTTGGCTCTTCAGGAACGAGAAATATAGGAAGTAGGGCTGTGCAGTTAATTGTAAAAACATTGAAATATTGGCCACGGCAGTTTAGCAACATGGTGTTTCAATGTCAAAAATCAGGATGTTTTGTATTAGATTCTTTTTAAAAGCATTAAACTGGAAGACACAAAGCTTTCTGCACACATATCAAAATTCTTATCGTAATTGCAGCTCTTAGTGCTGTACATTGCAGCACAAGTCTTTCGTCATCCTCGACTAATTCTAGGGAGAGCGAAAGGAAGAGTTGGGCCTGTGGGAGTTGGGCTACTGTGTGCGTGCACCGTGCAGTGCAGCATCCAGACTCCAGCCTAGCCAGATCCAGGCCCAGCCTCACAGCTATCTGTTCCACAAGCTGAGATCAAAGTGCCGGTGCTGGCAAATCCGCCCAGGCTCCGGCACAGCCTTGCTCCAGCAGCTGCTAAGCAGGAACAGCCCCAGCATGCCTTGTTGAGGTTGGGGAAAGGAGCTGAAAGATTCATGGGCTGGATGTGTCATTAACCCACTGCATGATTGATGTCCCACATGACTAATAATGTCACAACTCAAAAGGAGACAAGAAAAAGGCAAATATTTTCAAACGCATAATTTCTTGCTCATTTTCAATCTGCCAGACAGACTGCAAGAGAGCTCGGCCCTGTCTCTCTTCTGCAACTCGTCCACTCTTTTCTTGTGAGCTCTCCAGGACTTGTTTGGCACTTGGGACGGGAGTGTTGCGATGAAATCATTGATATGATTTTTGGATAGCAGCATAGCACTCTAGGTGGCCTGGCAGCTACTGTTTACTCATCCTGCATTTCTGCCCCTCATCTCAGAGAGTTTCTCTTTTGTTCTATAACCATATGAGTAGAATTTATCCATTTTTCTTTACCTAACCACCCATCTGCTATACTGACCCATTCCAGATTGTGGGTGCATGAAGAAAACATCATGAAGAAGACTCAGGCTAAAGCACAAAGACAGACAAGCATAGTGGCACCGGTAGGTAATGTAGGTTTGTCTTTGTCATGCAACTCCACTGTTACCATTCCCTTACCCTCTGAATATGTTGCACCTTTGTTATGCAGTATTCGATGATGCTCTCACCTGTGTGTAATACTCTTAAATAACTTTGGTCCTTTTGGAATGAAAATGGTTAAAATTAAAGTTAATTAGTGTGATCACAAAATATTGAAATACTTAGGCAGTTTAAAGGCATCTAATCTCCTTTTAAAAACCTGTGTTAGTCAAAAGCTGTGTGACATTTCATGCTGTTGGCTGGTACATTCTGTCCAGTTGATCTAATTTATTTCCCTTTTCAATAAAGGGCCTCCTGAGGCAAGGTGGTGCACAGAGACAGACATGTGAGCCTTTCGCCGTCTGTGTGTCTGCTCATTAATTAGGCCAGGGAATTCCACCGGCCCATGTTCTGAGGGGGAGCAAAGGTACCAGATGGACTCTGGGAGGGGTGTTAAGATAAGAAAAAAACAAAATGGACAGAAAAAAGGGAGAGGTAGACAGGCCTGAAAGAGAGACAAAACATACATGCACACCCACGCACAAACAATTACAACATTGTCAAAATTGTCATGAAAGATCAGCCAAGCCCAGCCTACCCCCTCCCAGTCCTGTAGCATTCTGACTATATGACCTAATAAGATTCAGAATTAAGTGCTGTAAAATGTTATCAAACCACTATCAAACTGAATTTGTGTTCTTCTTGGGGAAAAAAAGGTCATAATCTGCCATAAAGCCAGCTAGGCTGTGTTTGACCCATAAATACCCTGTTTGCATTTTGCCACAGTAAATCCTCCACCCTCTCCTTGTAAATGCCAAGTCAAAGGAGCTTAAGAAAAGAGAGCAATGAATTTGCCGCTCATGAATACTGTTAATGTTGTTTTTTCACGTTTCATATGTTATTTGATTTGATTTTCTGTTATTGTTATTTCAGCTCTTAATCTTCTGGGATTGGAGCTCTCCAGGGCAAGTGTATCTTAGTCAGGCTGATAGACAATGAAATCACCCTTAGACCTGGCACTTCAAGCAAATACTAAGATGTTTACTGTTTTGCTACATGAGCTTTTCAGCGGAATAGTTGTTTTTGACAACCTATCAATCCGCCACAAATAACAGAATTCACAACATACGGATAATATTTTGAAATAACAGCTGATTGGCCGAATCTTAATACATGTCTCAAGCTTATCCAGAATCTGTGAAGTCCATCTGAATTTGTTTGGCGGAGTGTAATTTTCTTCTCTGTTTTCCGTTGTATTTAAAAAAACTACAATGCTGCAGAAAAGGGAGATTTGGTACAATATTGTTTTTGTCTTGTATAAATGAATAAACTATTTCCGATTCCATTCTGGTAGAAGGAGGAAAGTGATAAAGAAAAAGGACTGATTGATCAGTTGATGAATTATGAACAGGAGGGGGAAACGTGCAGGGCTGAAAGATTTGGATGAAAAATGGAAGAACCAAGAATGACAGAGCGAGAGTGAGATTGGGAGAGTCAGGGAGAAGAAGCTGCGGATAGATAAGAGTCAGTGTGAGCGCATGGAGGGGAGTTGTGATAGATAGATAGATAGATAGATAGATAGATAGATAAAGAGGGAGAGTGAGAGAGGGAAGGAGCTTCTTGATTGCCGGTCTCAGGCAGTTTGACTGGTCGGTGACAGCATGCTCCTGCTCCGACCATACGGCCTGTCTCCTTAGCTAACAGCCCAGCTGCACGGGGAATGTCCCCGGGCCTGACATTTTGACACGGGCGCCACGTTGACAAATAGCTGGAGTTTTCACCTCCTGCTACACTGTCTGCTTCCTGCTAAACCAGCCCTCACTGACTGTATGAAGTGAGGGGGTGGGAGGGCTGACAGATCTGCTGTCAAGCCGGGGGCTGCTGATCGAGGTCTCTGTGGGTGGCAGACTCCTACAAAAGGGGAGGGGTGGGGTGGAGCTGGCCAGTGACAGTGCACTTGAGCCAGTTTTTGGCCTCATTGCACGACTGCAGTTATCTTACACCCTGCCCCACTCCAACTCCCATGCACATACCCCTAACCCATCCCCTGTATCCTTTCAACTGATCGGGCTTGTCAGTTTGGTGTTTGCAAGGCAGGGTGGCATTATAGAGTGTGCGCCCGGCTGGACTGTTTGTATGTGAAAGGATTTTTACTCATTAAATACAGTCCAATGGACGACATACCAATCGAAATATTACTTTAATTGTGTTTATTGTGTCCAGACATGTGTCACTCCCTGCTTGACAGCCACAGAAAAATGGTATTAAGGCAAGGCTTGTAATTATCACCAGTCAGTTCAGTTTACTTTTGTTTTCACAACAACACAACTGATCCTTTCCTGACAAAACAGAGGAAATGAATGTCTTTGTATTGAATCTGTGCCTCCCTTTTGCCGGAGGTGTCTACAGAATGCCTTTCACACAAAGTCCTGAATGGAAAACATACAGGTGTGCACGAATGCGTTTCTGTGCAAGCTGGTCGGGGTGAGTGTGTTGTGCTTTGGTACCAGTGGGGACTTTAAGTGCCGGTGGTTGGCTGTTATTATGGGGCTGTATTGATTAATCCCCTCGCCTGTATAACCTCCAGCTCACTTTGAGGTGTCCCTAGTGTGCCAGTGTTCTCAGCAGAGCACACGCTGTGATTAATGCCCATCTCCTGAGTCTACCCGCTACAGAGCACCACGTCAGGCCAGATTTGTCAGCTCACAACTATAGATTAGTCTACGTCCCCTCTTCAACTTTGAAGCCACCAGTGCCCTGTAGTGTAAATCTGTCCCCTCTCTCCCCTTTCACTCGGCACCCATCCCTTGGGTGAGAAGATGGCAGATGCATTAAACAATTCACTTAATAGATAAGCTACAATATGCTTGACTTTCTTCACTCACACCCTCCCTTCTTTCCCCCCACGTCCTTCCTCCCTCTCTTCCCTCGTATCTCCCGCTGCTGAAATGGAATTGGATCAAAGAAGGAGAGAAGGGGGTTGGGGTGGAGGGAGGGGTCCTCATTGGGTTTTGTTGAAATATTTATAGGTCAGGGTTGACTGGTTAAATTGAATATCTATGCTGATCTCACTTGCCTGTTTAACTTGCGCCTAGGCAAATATGTTTCCTAGGTGATAACCTTTTATGTACCAGTCTGACTTCATTGAAATGCATAGAGATAAAAATGTGTCACACTTCACAGCCAAGCTAGGCAGCCACTGATGCTCGATTATTCAAATGATAATTGACCCCCACCTGTAGCTTGCTTATATTCAGTAGTCAATCACTCCATCCGCTGTTAAGATATGGGGAAAATGCGTTCTGTCATTTACATTACAAACCACTGGTGAATGTCAAGTACCCCAGGCGAGCCATTTGTGTGGAGAAGAATGAGAAAAATATATGGCCAATTATGATTTCCAATCTTTTTAATAATTTAAATGCTGTTGATATGTGAATTACTGGCAGCATAGCTCTCAGTCCTGTGCCCTGTTTATTTCCTAGCAGTATTATTTTCTCCCTAACAAATGACTTGATGTTAATCTTCATATATAATTTTCATTTGTTTGATATAATGGCTTCTAGTGGCTTGCTGTCAAAGGCTGATAAATTGACAAGCAGTATCATAGCACTAGAATCAACAATGCAGAAATGTTTGTTGGCCAAGACAGGGCCTTTTTCTCTACCATAGGGCACTCCTGGTAATGAATAAATGCATATTCACGTTTGCCCTAACACACATACACACATGTATGTGAACACATTCAATCATCTGATTCTTTTTCGGTGCGAGCTTTGATCCTCATTGTAAAGAATATCATACCTGTGCAGGGTATTTCCTGCAAACCACCAATGGCTTGTCGGTTTCTCCTAAAGCATTACTCTCGGCATTACTGTCTGATCTTTGTGAGCATAAGCAATGTGTCTTAATGTTGTCAGTTTCATCTTAGAAAACACACGATATGGGTACAATTTGCATAAATTTCCAAATGGAAGGCGTGAAAGCATGCTCGGCAACTGTGCCTGTTTGTTTAAAGTCAGCCAAAGCTCTATAATTAGCAGTGTTTAATTATGGAAATGGCTGCCGAGGAGAATTTCAAACACACTCCTTCCCTGGATCATTAGTCACAGGGGCAAAAAAATGAAATGCTTTCAGCAATGAAGGGTTCATATTTCAAGCTTATAGCTGCTAAAAGGGTGTACTCAGAAAATCAATTTTATGAAAGTCCGTTCAGCACTAAAGGGAGTTCCATGCAACTAAGCAATTTTGAAATAATGTCGGTGGGGGCCTGATTCATGGACGGTAACAGGACTTTGCTCTCCTTGCCTGGGACATTATCCTCTAAGTCCAGGTCAGAGGTCAACCTCTGGTTTAAATCAACGTCTGTTTAGCATAACTCGATTCTTAAAGCGCTGCTGGCAACCCCACGCTGAATAGATAAGTAGTCTTCGGCAGGCACAGAGTATGCAACATAGCAGATCAAAGCTTATAAGAGCTGTCTGAAGACTGAAGAGGGAGGGGAGAAAGTTCAGGTAAACTGGATGAAACCTAACCTTGACCCCACCAAGTGCTGGTTACCCTGTACCACAACAATGATGACTCAACCTCAGCCACAACCTCACACACTGACAGTAAACATACAGTTTCTGGATGCCTCCCAGCACACAGGCGCCATCCACACTATAAATCCAACTTCTTTGATAGCCCCACACATCGAGCTGGGTGTCATTCCCTAGTACGAAGGATATGGACAACACATGTGCGGGGGACTCCCGGAGACGCTTGGGACCATCAGGTCTCCCAGGCTCCCCTTTGGAAACCACATCACCACCACACTACGCCCACATGCTCTGTGGGAGACCCCTGCGCTAATAGCTTGTTGTGGGTGTCTTTTGCTGTGTGTCCTGTGTTCTCTGGTGGCAGTGGCTATACGGCAGCAGTGGGTGGGTGGTGACATTTTGGTGGGTTGTGAAAGCTGGGAGGTCACATATAAAAATGGCTACAGCTGCACAGGGACGGCTGGCCCACGCTCCACACAGGGGATTCCCATTACGCAGATTGATTGTTTCCTCTCTTCTGCTCCTTTGATTCATGTCTTCCATCTGAGCTCTAATGAGCCATCGGCCGTATGGCACCACTCAGGGCATCTGTGCATCAGGCCCTGTACTGTACTTGGCTTACGGGAAGAGTATACTGTACTGTAAATACACATGTACAAAGCAAAACAGTCATGCACGGGATGTGTATTGTATGTCCACTTCATTCTGGAAGGTTCAGATGCATTCACCTGCGTTGCCCAATACTTTATTGACTTGGATCTATAAATCCAGAGAAAAGTTACATGGATAACTTATTTTGCATCATAGTGACCTCACAGAACAAAGGAGAGTCAGAGCAAAATAGAGAGAGGGAAGAGGAAAAAAGTGTAGCTGTGCACCTAGCACATACACACACATTATTTATTCTGCCATAGAAAAGAGGGGACAGCTTTACAGCCCTCCACCACAACCATTATATACAGCTTCAGCCATCCATATATCCTCCATCATCCACTTTTATGGTACACGCAGAATGATAATTATGATAACAATAATAACTACCCATATAAAATACCTTCACAAGACTTGGGAGTATGAATGAGCTCCACTCTTTCCTAGACACTATACTGTATGTTCCTCAGTGGAGAGTTAAAGCATGAACCAGTTTCCCTCAAATGAAACTCAGCCTGCATCTGATATTGATTCACGGCTGCGTTTTTGGAACGCTTTATTCAGGATAATTTTCTACCTTGGGAATTTCAGGGTGTAAATGCTCCATAGCGAATCATTCAGCATGTTTGAAGATGCCGCATAATCTTTTTTTTTTTTTTTTCCCAACTATAGTCCCTCTATTTTCACAGTGCAGCTGAGGGTTATACTCTCTCTCGGTGAGGTGGTTTTGCACATCAGAATGAGCTGGAAATGTGTGTATCTCCATCTGCTTCCTTATCAAAACATTTTCTGTTCGCTAAGAAGAACCATAAAATATTGTTTTGTCCCCCTCCTACTGCAGCGGTTGTGTCAGCTCTAGACAGATATAACTGAAATTCATTTTGAAAATAGGACATAAAATAGCATTTTCGCCCCAATTTCCCTTGATCCAGACACATAATAGTGTTGGTTCTGACGCCGCAGTGCGAGTTTGACTGTGAAACATATATAATTGCAAATAATTGTAAGTGTGTGTGTGTGTGAAAGACGGGGAGGGGGGGGGGGGGGCTGATGAAGAGAGAGACAGACAGATACATGGTCATTGACTGGAAGAGAAAGAGAGAGGCTAGAGGGCAGACGAGTGTGTCAGCTCAGATGAACTGCGGATGAACTGTGTGAGTAAAGGAGGAATCATAAACACAAGCTGCTCTGTGTTATTGATTGGAGAGAATGAATGAATGTTTGCTAAACATATTAGATCAGAGAAGACATGGCTCTCACACTGATCAGGGTGATCTGCAGGGTGGCCCAGGGTCCCGTCTGTTTGTGTTTGTTTAACTGTGTAAGTGCGCGTGAGTGCTGGCACGCACCTTTAATGATGTCTAGTGTTCGTGTCAGTCTGTGCATGTGCGTTTAACAGTGCATTCAGACGTGGGCCCCGAGCCATCTCTCGCTCTCTTTCTCTCTCTCTCTCCCTCACACACACACACACCTGATTTGTGCCAAGACACCTCAGATTGCCTGTGCACTGTATGTGGAGAGAACTGTCTCTAGAGGTCACTGCAGTTCCATGGGTGACAGATGCAGCTGGGGCCATCATCAACATCCTGTTTAACACAGCCACTTAGACAATAGGCATGAACTGGGCGGAAGAGGGAAGAGCAGAAACTATCACAGTGAGTTTCACACTGTCAAACAGCCACACACAGACACCAAACAAACCTTGCAACCTTGTCACCAATAACTGAAGCTCCAAAATCGGCATGAGCCTGTGTTGGGCGCGAACAGCAGTGATTTCACACTCACACCGAACACTCCAGTGCTGCAGCTCACATGTCTGCTGCTGGAAAGGGTAGGAAATGAAATATGTCCAAGTCCCCATGCCTCTGGTGTAGTTTCACCACTATTATTTAGCACCTTACTCAGTGCCATGAACTACTACAGCATGCACCCAGCTCAATACATTATTAAATTTAGTTTTTCAAATTTGGAAGCATTCTCTTGGGAGGGATAGAAATTCAAAAGACAATTTGAAAAATGCCTAAGGATTTCCCAGCCACAGGCAGTTCACAAGAATAATCTTAAAAATACAAAAGCAACATCATCCTTTCCTTAATTTTGGTTATGCTTCTCCGACTATTATTTTAATCTGGTACAGAAATCCAAAAAGGAGAAAACATGCTGCCAGGCGCCTCTCTGCCACTAATTCTATTACACAGGGTTATTTTTAAAAGTTCCTTTTCTAAACATTTACTGTCAGTAGTACACTGGGAGCTGCTGTTCCATATGCTTTGTTTGTATTGTGGTTGTGGTCGCAGTGGGGCTGAACCCGCCTGCTTCCAGTGAGCTAGTGGCAGCTACGTGGTTCAACATGCCAAGTTTAAAATTAGTAACAAATTTAATATGTACTCTGCTGGCATCCGGTGCCTTTTGCAGAGTGCAAAATGCTCCGATAGTTTGTCGTGGGGTCTCTCTGGAAGACCACAACCAGTCCCAATATAGAAACTCCAATTGGAGAGAGGGAGGGGGGGAAATCCAGAGCAGATGCGGATAACGTCTGCACTGATCAGGCTAAGAAAGCTGAAGCTCTAACACAGGACCACCAAGACAAACTCAGGTCTTGCAATGCCTCCCTCTCGCTGGCAACATGCGTGTGCATGCTCTGTGCTCCTTCCCCCACGGCCACAACCTCAAGCCCAAACTATTAGCATGACCTAAACGACAATACCATGCTCCTGTTAATGGTATAATCGTGGAGGGAAATGATTTATGGCTTTCATTTTTAAGGATCACTCTCCCCATAACTCCTAATATGGAGAAAAAATATCTGTTTTCACTAAGGGAGCCCTCCCATAATGCCTTATAGGCTGTTAAAGCATGGAAAAGAACATATTGGTGTCATAAATCTAGATTTCAAACTAGACAGCATAAAACACAGAGCAGGATTACAGATGGGGAGAATAGTGAAGAAGTTAAACCAAAGCAAAAGATTACAGAACATCTTGACTGGCTTGGACATGAAGTCTGGAAGTTTGAGGTAATTTCTATTAATAGTGCTTCATCAACAGATCTCCTCTTGGCTTCCTCTGCCATCCATCACATCCTCAGCTGCCCACAGTATTATACAGAGGATTTACATCATATTTTAAAAATGGATAGGACATGTCTTCACTAATACAAGTTATCCTTGACTTTTAAAGGGATTTAGATCTGCAGAATGTGGATCATTTGTCCTTAAAATACATCAGTTTTTATCCTTGGTTTTCCACCAGTGTGTGGATTTTTTAAAAATTTCAATTTCTTTAAAAGGGCACATTTAAAAAAAAAAAAAAAAAATTGGAATATATTCTATTTACAGAACAGAATGAAGGAAGTTTATTTTTTGCTAATAGTAGAGTATTTCCTTGACAAACTATGGCTCCACTGGTCATGGAGACAGACACAGGGCTGGTAATTCACTCTACTGTAGTTTGGCCTCTGACCAGTAGAGGGAGGTCATTGATTTATTTCTGCCATGTTACAGCAGGGATCTGCATTTGCCTCCGCTGGGTTCTTGATTATGAGTGATTCTAAAGAAATGTGTCAGTTATTATTTTTAGACAACCGCATAATGCAAGCACAGTGGGCCCTTTGAAGGCTCGTTTATTACAGGAGGAGATAAGCATGTTCCAGCAGCCAGATTCCTCAGGAACAGGTCACCAGACCTGATTAAAAGTGACTTCACGTCAGGCCATAAATATTTGTCAGCCCACCTTTGAAAGGCAGGCGAGCCGTGGCTTCTCTGCTCGTTTGCCACATGAAAGTGCAAATGGAAACACTTAGGGTTGGGAGCTGCATCAGTCATAGCTGGAATAAGATGGCCAATAAAAAGGGCGTAATTATGATGCTCCATCATTTGACACAGCTCGGGGGTCTGGGCTGTTTGCCTGCATGCAATAAGAGAGAGAGGGAGAGAGAGAGAGAGAGAGAGAGAGAGGGGGAGGGAGAGAGAGAGAGAGAGCGAGAAATCCCACCCGTGAATAATGGGACCTGTACTTTTATGAGCATAGTGTGTTTAAGGGTGAACTTTGAAAATGTGTGGTCTGTGTGTCACCTCCCTCCACTGCTCCCTCCTCCCTTTCTTTCTTCCACTGCCGCCTCCTCCCTTCTCCTCCCTTCTCCCCTCAGCTGTTTACCTTGCTGCCGCAGAATGTGGAGCGTGTTGTGACTGCCCCTCTTTGATGCCTCTTATTGCTCCTCTGTGTCAAAGCCACGTCAGGACTGGCATGCCACCACAACAACAATGCCTTGTTTTCAGCCACCCTGCTTGCTTGTTGTGGGGCGCTCTATGGCCCATGCATTGATGTTGCTTGATGAGAGCCCATTTGGTTTGTTTGTGATAAACAAAGCCATTTTTCACATTTCATGGCTTCCATACAACGTATTTAAAGGATGTAATTTGATTTACTGGCCATAAAGCTCTTACCGGTGCCATAAATTACTTTTGTTTTTGATCAGGAGCGTTCTGTAGGTATTCAACATGACATAATTGCTTCAAAGTGCACTTCTGTAATTTTTAGTCACTTTGCGTGCATAGGTTTTTGAGGACAGCTTTGTCATAGTAATGATACGTTCTGTAATCATGGAGATAATGTTCTTGGAAATGCCTCTACATTCCTTGGTGTGTCTGCTTGATATATGAGGGCCACGAATAACGGTAAGCGGAACTGATGTAGACATCAGGCAGGTGTGGAGACGCCATTAGAGGTAGCAACCATTTGACTTGCACACCAGTGTCTAATCCTACACAGGAGCTTCACACAGAGAGGCAGGCACCCAAGCAGAGCCCAGTGGAGAAGAGTGCTGTCGACTCCATACTGTTACACAGCCCTGCTGTGAGTTTTCCTCCTGCTCGCATGATGCCAATGAAACTAATGTAGTGGAAATACTCTGTGTTCAGGTGGAGGAGGCTGTTCATTATAGGTGCTACTGCTACTGCTACTCATTGTGCTGCATATCTGTGACGAAGGAAAAAAAGGTAGCTAGGTGTAGAGTCTCCAAGAGAGACAAGCTGCTGGCTTCACATGCTGGACTTCATCTGTCAAATCTGCAGTGGTGTTGGCACTGGCTGAACTCAGGAAATTGGAGACATAAATTGAAGAGAATTGATAGGCCCGCTGCTGCTTTACCGAATACTGTTGCTGAACATTGTTGCTGTCTGCAGTCCAAATGAACTGCTCCACAGGCTGTCAATACAATACGACTCCACAAAAATAAACTTATAGTGACTTTATTTTTCTACATATCTTCCCCAAACCAAAAGTTGGGCTTTGAAATTGATTTTCACCCATGTGATGTAAAGTTACGAAACTGTGTGTGTGGAAATATGGAATATTTCTTTGCAAAAAATTTGCTTACATTACAAAAATAAACATTTTATGCCTTCAAAATAGCTGCAAAATTCTAATATCGTCATCTCTATGAAAACTACAGAAATACCAGAAGAAAAAGAAAATGAATTAACACTATATTTGTATGTTACACTGTCCATCTACTCAGTTTCATCCAAATTGAACTTGGCACATTAAGCAACTAAAACAATTAACTTGATGCTATATTATGGCTGATCACTATTTGTTGACCACCACCATATCCCCAGATTATCCCACATTTATTAAATTGTTATGGTTGATATCTTAGTTGCAAACAGTTGCATATTTCCATGTACAATTGACATAAAGCCAAATTATCAATGATTAGTTGTGCTTTGCACCCACCAAATAAAAGCCCAATATTTACCCCACTTTTAGCTCTGGGAACAGAGCAGCTCTTAAGATGGTAGGTGCTCAGTGTCATTCATCAAGTAGCTTCTGACTGTTCTGGACAAATAATATACAATTGGTTTATCAGAGCATATTTGCTGGAAATTGCTGAATTGAGAAGCAGCTGAAAGACAACGATAAATTATTATATGGGCATATTAAAAGCAAATGATAACGCAAGGCTAGAAAGGCTAAGGGTAAAGGATGAAAAAAAAATAATGCTGCTTTAAGATGTTGTTATGATGAAATGAAATTTCTTCTCCAATTTACTGTTTTCTTGTAAAAGTTCACTTATAACAGAAGGTATGTATGAGGTTTAAAATGAATACTAATAGAAAGAGCCAAAGGTGAATTAATATGCCTCGTCTCTCATGTGATTCATAGAATTGCATACGAGGGGCAGAATTTGTTCTCAGTTTGCTGCAGTTACATGTCTGGTAGAGAATTTACCTATTTTGTGGTCAGGGTATGACATGATATACCCTGGTTAGAAGTCAAAAGGAGTCTCAACAGCAGGCATTAAAGGCCAACAGATGCCCAGCATAAAGGGTAAGAAAAACAGAAGGAGAGAGAGAGAGATTAAAAATGAGATGCAGGGGATTATTAAAGGGCATTAAAATGACACAGAAGATTATTCAGATGTTGGTGACGCCAACCTAAGGTCAACAGAAAACTGCCAGTCCAACAGGCAAGCGGAAAAGAACAAACACTGACGACTGGAACAGTAAAGTCAACGTTCTTATAAACAAGTCTCACCACTTGGCAGCCATCTTGGCAATGCCCCTGGACAGATAATTTGTGCTAAATGAATACAATAGTAACTGCACTTTCAATGGTCACCATGTAACAAAAAGTAGACTGCAGAATCATCAGTCAAATCTGATAAAAATTTTCTTTTGTAGTTTCATTTAGTAGCATACTTCTACAATGCATGTGCAAGGTTTTGTGACACCAACCTCATTCACAGCTTTATCCAGAGTGACGTGGCACATTGGCTCGTCCCATCAGAGCACTCACACAAATGCAAGACTTTATATCACACAAGTGTTGTGTTGTATTAATCATAATATCCCCTAGAAAACTAACACAAGATTCAACAATACACTAGAAGCTTAGCTTTTGCTGCTACCTAGATTCTTGAAACTGTCCTATACGTCAATTGTGCATTTGCATCAGTGCAACAACACAGTTGGGTTGATATGTTTCCCCATTCGGCTGTTGTAAAGCAGACAATTGGATTTTAAGGGGCATGTGTGCCATCTTTGGTTACAGATTTTTCTAAAACATCTCAGTTATGACACGGAAAATTAGAAAAAGCTCCTCTTGTGCTGGCTTTATTTTATTGTGGTTCCTTGTGGCTTTGCCTTTCATTCTGTGATTGGAACCTCTTGGTCTCCTTATTTCTGTACAAATTCAAAGTGAACATACAAGTCCTTGCTAATATTATCCCTTGAGCACCATTTGTACTTCTTCAAGCAGTTACAAATGGTCCAAGGAGTGAGATTGACCTTAACCTTTGGTTTAGCAGTGGAATTGACACCAGGGCAAGCAGCAGTAGCTATGAAAGCGAAGATCTAAAGCTTTGTTACAGGGTGACACTCAATAGTATCACTTAAGCCAGAAGCTAACTTGCACATTCACTGAGATGAGAGGCTAAAAAAAGAGCTCAGAAGTCTTAGCAGGCCAGAGAAGACTCCAAGAGCTTGGTTACTCGAAAAAGACTAAGGTTTACAGGAGACAGAAGGCCCTGGGAAATGGCAGCACCAATGTTAATTTGTGCCATGCTCCAGCCTGGTACATTGGGATCAGATTGGGGGCATGAAGTATGAAGAGGCCAAAGGTGCTGGAGCAGATCACTCTGCCTCGGGTACAACACTGATAATGGAACGGAGGCCCAGATTTTTTCGGACATGAAGCGCAGGTCAAACACAGGGTATAGAAAGAAGCAGGGGTCACAATACAACATCCACCCAAACCACACAAAGCCAGCTTTTCATCCTGTCTTTGGCCATTCCACCAAGTCCATAATTGTCTTTGACAAAACTCATTAGCAGAGACCTTGTAGCAACATCAGCGATCAGAAATTCCATGGAGGGAGACATGCACAGAAACAATGTCCCACACACATTTCATTGCGCCTTTTGACAAAATTTAATGAAGTGTGTATATTGTCCCCCTCATCTGAACTCTGAGCCATTGGTACAGAGATTTTGTTTTATGAGCCTTAGCTGCCCAGCGTGGGACACATCAAATAGCACCTCCATGCGGGCTCTTTTGTCAGAGTAGAGGGCAAATTATTGTTTGGTATGTTGTTGTTTTGGCTTATACAAAGAAGCCATTGCTGCAGCGTCAGAGTAATTCATAAACATTTACATCGTAGGCACATGCTCATTAAGTCTTGGGCCTAAATGTAAAGTGCATATGTGATGGATGTCGCTGATGGTGCTTTGTTAGAGTTTGACCTCTAATTGACCTTATAGCGTTATATAATGCAACACACCGCAGTGACCAGTCATTGCTAAGATGGTGTCTGCCTGGTTAAGAGAATTAGTAATAAAAAATAATCGATACGCAAAACAAGGACTTGTGTTATTAGTATGCTTCACTCACATGCCACAAGACCTACAGACTTATTTCTGATTTCTTTATCAAATCACTTTTAGGTCTTAAGCTGACATCCTGACACCTGTCTTACAAGGTGCATAGCAGCAGAAGCAAATGTGAAACAATTTAAGTGGATTTCTAAATAACTGTGTTCAAACATTTCATTTCTAAAAAATCATATTACATGGATGACTTTTCTGTAGTCCAAAGATGTTAAGATACAATAAGCTTACTCTACTACAAAGCAAACATTTTACACTGGTATTAAGAAGAAGAAAGGCTTTTATGCTTAAATTCCCAAAATATAAGCATGTTCTTGTAGTTATTATGAAACTTGGGTGTGTTTAATTTCTACATTTCTACAATTTGTGTAGCCTATCATTATTTTCACTTCTGTTTTGTCTGAAACAAATAGCAAGGTATTGTCAATCCCAGCCACCTCTGGGGCTTTGAAATAGCTTTATTTCATAATTAAAATGATGTATTTATTTGACCTAGAACATTGAAATGAAAGAAAACGATATCTACTATATAGAAAAGGTTGAAATGGCACCTCAAGTTCACGTTGTTTTGCATTATTTACTCATGTGAGTGAAATGATGTGCATTATTTACCTTTTATTTGAAAGTGTATACGCGGGTTAATGGGGAGTAACGCCATCATAAATGAACATGTTCAAAATTATAATTCTGTCTCTTTTTAAGTGTTACATGTTCCAAACACTTGAGCAGAACACTTGTCATTTGTGACAGTCACCTGACCTGCTGACTTAAAAAGAGCAGAGGGTGCAAGCAGCAACTTGGCCCAGAAAGGCTCAGTGATCCATGACAGCGGATGAGGGGTGGGGGTTAGATTGAATGTACACTTGGAAGTCTTTTATAATAACAGGCATATGAGCATAAAGACACCTTGTGATCTCATGCAGGGGATGGTCACAGATTAATGATGTCAAACCTATTTAGGAATTCATGTTTACCATAGCTTGTTTTTCCCTTTTTTTGCATGTTTGTGCCTCATTCACAGATTATCTAAAATCTGTTTTGGATTATGCAAACATGGTCTCATAGGCACCCCCCCCCCCCCCCCCCCCACCCATTCCCTCCTCCCTAGTGAAAAATGTAATTTACCAACAGAAAGGCGTGTATTAGGGAGATTTAGTTGTGCATAGACCTATATAGGCTACCTAAGGAACTTATTATTCTGTAACATTGCCACAGATTTCATGTCTGGCCTCAGATTAAAGATATCAGACAAAGCAAATGTTTTATATTCACCCCCTCCCCCTTCGACCACCACGACTAAAAATATTAAATATAATGCCCAATATCTATTCACGTACCATTACCTTCACTTTTTATAATGTTATTTTTTCACGTCTTTAAGTGTAGGTTTTCTCATTCTGGTATAGATGTGAAAAGCAGTAATGTGGCTTCTGATCCATGGCGTCCAGATCAGCTTCTATATACATCTGGCTGATGTGCCTCTTAATTGCCTCTCCTCTGTGCAGCTGCTTTAGCCGTATGTAAAACACTGTGTATAGGACAGACTAATTGACCTGTTAGGTGCTTCAGGCATACGCTGCTATATGAGCCCATCATGGCCATTATCTGTGGTTTCCCCCAGGTACATCTCCGTGGTGGTAATCCCATTGTGCATGCATCATTACCTTCAATAGCATAAGGCAGCTTTTCTTTACCGTCTCTGATTTAATTAAATTTGGTTGTAAATATTTGATACATACCTACCCTCCATTTTAATGTAAAGAGCAATGGATCAGGTGTCGTGACTGATTAGGTTTGAGGAGGAAGAGAGAATCCTCCCTTTAGCAGCTTGTCATTAACACATACCAGCCTGTACTGTGTGATCTACACTTGGAGACGTCATATCGAGAGCTGTCACTCCTGCCTCACATTAGGTGGAGTCAACTGATGCTGTTTTGTTTCTGCATAATTTGCTGAACATTTTGCTCCTATCTGCTTTTCATAATGATGCTGCAGTGTTGCTGTTAAAAAAAAAAAAGAAAAGAAAAGAAAAGAAAAGAAATGCATCCAAAAATCCTAAAATGACCTGTTAAATCTCTCTTCAGCTGAAAACGTGTGACTCTCACCTGTTTTGGATGACATGTGTCTCCTTTGTGGGTTCTGATATGAAAATGTTAAAAGTAAGATTCAGACAATTATATATAATCCAGCCTATATTAAAAAAATGCATTTGTTTTTGCCTTCAGCTTTACGCACAACATTTATTAGGTCTCAGATTAACATAGAAGAAAAAAAATTGAACTCTTGAATTGAAAAATAGGCCTAAGTTATTATTCCTGACCTTCCTTATCCCCATCACGTAGATTTCCATGGATTTGCCAGGCTCTGTGCATTAGTGACAGCTCCAGCACTGGCCAAGGACACATGGGATGACCACAGCGCCTCAGAACTGAGCCTGAATTTGCCCTAATACGAGAAAGACTTTTATTACAGACATAATCCCACAAATACGACCACAAATGACGTTTGGCGAGTCTGTGGGCTACTTGCAGGTATTGTTTCCGAGGTGGTTTGGAATCAAACGTAGCCATAAAATCTAAATCTTTTTCCTGCTGATATAATAATAATAATAATTCACTGGTTTCAAGAATCAAGACAGGAGATCAAGTCGGGAACAAAACAAAACAGGCTTTCACTTCACCACCAGGGGAATCACCGATTTAACAATATTATTGAAAGACATTAAATGAAATCACGTATAGAGTTAAAAGTCAGCTTTTCCCTCTTGGTTTCAGGCAGACAAGCTGTCAGCATTTTACATCACTTGCTCTAAAAAAGTAAAATACGTTTCCGATTTGTCTTATTTCACATTATCTGTGCAGCCGGACAGTGCGTCAAAACCAATTAGGCCCACGACGGAGGTGTTTGATTGTAAAAGTTTGAAACGTGAGGATGAAAAAGTTTTTTCCTCGGGCCGACAGCGGGAATCAGAGACCACGGTGATCATCTTATTACAGCTGTCTGCTAAAGAGAGGCAGCGGAGTTGGTCCATAACGAGGCGGACCAGAGGCAAAACAGACAAACCAAAGGGACTTTGATGGACCATGTGAATTTCTCCGCTGGGTTTGATCCTACAAATGACCTTTTAATTAACACAATGTTAAGTTAGAGCAGCGGCTCAGCTACACAGGGGACAAAGCAGCATTCATCCCGTGTCCCCTGCCTCGATGCTTGGCCTGAACAGTAACACAGTGTCTGATGCCACTTCTGATTAAATGCCGACAACAGGGAGATGATGTCCCCTTTCTTCCGCAACTTGTGGATTTCACTCACGTCCTCCTCTGAATTGTGACCTTCCTTTAATGCGTCGAGTCAAGATGATAAACTTTGATCAAATGCACATCCGCAAATGTTTTAATTGGCCGATTGGATTGTGCAGGCTCTATAAATAACCACGACACAGAAAGGGAAAGCTCTTTGGGAAAAAAAAAAAAAAATAATAATAATAATTGTATTGTTAGAAAAAATTTCATGAATGGCAAACACAGGAGAAGCTCACATTTTAACACAATGACAAAAAAAAAAAAAAAAAAAAAAAAAAGTCTCCAGTCCACGCGCAACACAGGGGATCCAGTCCTTTTATAGTCAACTTCATATCCGACAAGCTTTTCTCTTTTACATCAGGCAAAAAGACACGAAGCCACAGCAAAACGCAACATGTAACAAAATACTGAAAGGGGGTTACGAATCCAACCAAGAAACACATTCAATAATGAACGATCGGACAACATAACAAAAAGAATAAATAACACAGAGAAATTAAATAAAGTTTTGCTACACTACACGATTGCCATAGACAAATTCGGCCGTTTTCGTTTGGCCAGTCTCATACCTTTGCATGTAGAATTTTTTGCATAAAGTCTGTAACACCATAAAAACAACGTTGTGCAAAATGATAGCCACGTCCACAGTTTGACAGCTGGTCGCCAGGTAGCTCCCACGCGTCCTGCTGAGGCCGTTACTCCTCCAGTGTGTCCTTTAGTGCATAATAAATGTCCCATTACTTATTGTGGTGCAGTTTCCAGAAATCTGCAAGAAAAAAAAAAAAGCAAAAAAAAAAAAAACGACAGCAGCAATTATAATCAGCTCCCAAAATGAGAAGGAATGAACAGTCTTACTAATAAGATATTTATTAAAAACCAAAAAAAAAAAAAAAAAAAGTTCATTATTCAGATGAGTTGGTTGCAGTGGAAATTTTAATATTTTTATATCTAGATTTTTATTATAAATTTGTTTTGACATGCATATTAGTGACCTATCACATGCCATTTCGCAGCCATTGAATTTATCTATAATATGAGGGTCTGCGTGTGTGTGTTTGTGTGAGTGTGTCCTGACTTCACTGATTTCTTCCAGGTCAGTGCAGACTCTCACCTGCTTCACCTCTTCATCACTGGTCTGAAAGCAGTGACCTTGTCATCCTGCACAGTCTCACAGGCGTCACTCAGGTCCGATGACTGTGTCTCTGCTTTGCCACCAGAGAATCCTGCACACCCGAATAAAAGCAGAGCTAAGAACATTGCTTCAGGTGCAAGCTGGCAGAGAGTGTCTTTGTCACTTTGTAATTTTTTTTATATCAACAACTCATGGAAATATCATAATATTTGCTAATGCTGCTGTTCCCTAGTACACGACTCACAGGGAAAAGATGACATACCTTCAATGGTGGAGTACTGACATGTGTCCGGGAGTGCAGAGTAGGATGAACAGTGAAGTTGGAGGCCCTTGTGGCTGTAGCTGCCTGTGCCGTAGATTTTTGAGTGCAAGGATGAACCCTCAGAGAAGGGGCTCTCAGCATTGGTGACACTGCTGGATTCATGAAGGAGTCTCATGCCCCCACACTGTCCAGTAGGAGCCACAGTAAGCCTGGTACTCTGGAGCTGGCAGTCCCCAGCTGAGTTGCCTGTCCTCAGCTCAGAGCCGTGCTGCTGAGGGCTCAGTATGACCCCCGAAGCAGCCGTACGAGCCAGAGACCAAATCCGTGGCTTATCTGATGCTTCGAAGTGAGACAGGGACACCGTTCCTGCCGCGGGCCCAGTCAAGGAAGGTGCCTTGGATGCCATGGGATCCAGGAAGTCAGATGGTATAGGAGGGAGGGTGGTGACACTTTTAATGGCACAGGGGAACGTGTGGAAGCTGTTAGTTAAACTCAGTTGCACCTCAGAGCTGCAGTCTCTTTTTGGAGGGGCTCCGGATACTGTCATGGCCCTGTGGAGGTCCTGCTCATCTGCAGCCACCTTTTCACAGTCACTGTCCAGCTTGTCACAGTCGTCCTCGTCCATGTCCTCCAGATCACTCAGACGCAGATCCTTTTCCTCCTTGCAATCGCTAGAATCTGTGTGGAAGCAAGTAGATTTTAAGCTCACACAAAAGTTGCCTGTTGTAAATTTATAGAAAGTGTTTTAATGAACTGTTTACTCTGGACCCCACTTCTCTACCAGTGTAAGACTGTATTTTTAGTAATGGTGGTTTAGTAAACACTTAAACTTTTTTGCTTTGCGGACTTCGATTACCTTTGGTGACACAATCTTGGTCGCTCTTAAGGTCATCCTTCCTGTCATCACTGGCCTTGTTCTTCGGTGACCAGGTCATCTTGTTCTCCTTCTTTAGCCTCCTCCTGGCGTTGGCGAACCAGGTGGACACTTGAGTGAGAGTCATCTTGGTGATGATGGCCAGCATGATCTTTTCTCCCTTTGTGGGGTAGGGGTTCTTGCGATGCTCATACAACCATGTTTTCAGGGTGCTGGTGGTTTCGCGAGTTGCATTCTTTCGCCTGGCTGTGCCATTAAAGTCTACTGTCCCATATCTGGAAAAGGGACATACAAATTCACACGCACACACACACACACACACACACATGCACACACACAGTAAGAGTGAGAGAGAGACAGACAGACAGAAGCTGGCCATTAGAGCAGTTAGTGAAGGATATCGTAGACATCCTATAGCCCTGCTCCCTTCTGTTTGAAATATATACAGCTTTGCTCCATGCAGGTATCAGTGTGGAGTTACACTCTGACCTTTGGTCTGAACGCAGCATATTCCCCAAGTGAATGGCTGCTTTTAATGATCAGTGGTAGAACACTTTTTCACCAGGTTCACCCACACTCATATTACACATGGTGGTCACAAATGAACAGACCTTACCTGTCATATTGATACTGGCCCAGTGAGTGATCATAAGGGTAGTACGCAGTGGTTTGAGTGATGCCAGAGTGTAAAGTGCCTGTGCTGTCCTTAATGTCATACTGTGGGTTCTGTGAAAGAGAAGGAGGTTGTTACAACACTGCAGCATATACTGACATTTGACTTTAAGGTTATTTCTCAGCATTTTGATCATTTTGGGAAATCATCTCACATTTAATTACACACTTCTTATTTGTGTGCTTTATATAACCAAGAGAAAGTCCCCAGGACCTAAAGGGATTTTAGCCAGAAAACAATTTACAGTCATGACAGCAATATAGTTTTGTTAAATGCATTTTAACATGTAACGTATGTTGTGTATGGTCTTTTTTTTTTTACTTATTATTTATATATTTTATTGTCTTCAGCTATAAGGTGCAGTAGTGGCCAATAAAATTCTGATGACTTCAGATGTTTCAAAATAAGAGAAAAGAAAGTTTCATCTGCACTTCAAACAGTCCATTTAAAGTCATTTAGTCCTTCATTCACCAAAGTAAACAACCCTGAGCGTTGGAGTAATCTGATTTTACTTTTACTTGTTCAGCAACAGAAACGTGTTCAAATATTTTTGCAAACAAAGGGAATGGATGAGGGGGATTACTCTGTAATAATAAAATGGCATTAGACTGAGGTGAGAAAGTTCCTCTGCATAGCC
>CM076648.1:3366586-3412377 GCA_038496675.1 Rachycentron canadum | reverse complement strand
CAATTTCTTTTATTTACAATCCATAACAATAAACTTGGACTGTATTTGGAGAGTTTTTTTTCTTTTTCTTTCTTTTTTTTTTTTTTTTTATCTCGACCTCCGTTCGCCTCTGGCTCTCTGACCAGAGGTCCATCCCGGAGTTAATGACGATGATGTTTCTATCTTTCTCTATTAGACAGAGGGGCAGTCCTAGCACGAACGGTTAGGGGGGGGGGGGGTTTGGCAGGTCAATAGACCAGTGATTGATGCGCGCCTGGAGACCTACGTGACCATTACGCGTAATGCGTAATTGTATCAATTAACAAATGGATACATGCCCTTGTTTAACCAACGAGTTACAGAGTGAAAATATGCCTTAGAGGTGAAATCCGAAGAGCTGTTCTAGAAAAAAAAAAAAAAAAAAAAAAAGACAGTGGAAGCCCTGCTCTCCAGTCTAATTAAATATCCGTGGATGGGGGCGACGAGAATTGCATTTTAATTGAATGATGCTCACTTGAAAGATGAGTAAGGAATGGTGCTGCCTCATAGTGATTGAAACGAGAAATAATTTTAAGCCTTATTAGATCAGCAGCTCAACCATCACCAGTTCTCTCGCACTCTCCCATAAACATAAACAAGCTGTGCCCCCTCCTCATGTGGTGTTGAGTTGGGACAGGAAAGGAGGGAGGGGGTCTATTATTTCCCTATACACACTATATTTGTATTGACATTGACAGCGATGATCAGTCAGTCCTGAGTCCTACTGAGTCATATGATCCGCTTTTTTTTTTTTTTTTTTTTCCTGACGATCTAGGGCTGTGTAAGGTTTCCGTTGTCACGACTGATACCTTGTGCCAAATTTCTCAGTGCCCTGCCTTTCAAAAGCTGATGTGTGGCGTTTCCTCCCCTGGAGACGAATCTGCGATTACGGGCTTTCTCTCCGAGGGGCGCTAAAGAGCCACGTGTAGGAGATGAAGATCTCCCGTCAGAGATTTTCCACAGAGATAAAGTGGACAGAGTGGTCATGGTCCAGGCCCCAGGAAGTGCCATTTTTAAATACCCACAGGCAAGAGCAACACTCTTTAAAACACACACACGCACACACACACAAACACACACACTCACACTACTTTTTTGGTTCTGGCATGCACATTGACACACACCTATAAGCTTCAGCAGGGAACTTGGATAATACATCCTTTTACTCAACAGAGAGCATTATGCCCTGTGTTACCAAACCATATAAAACCGTTCATGTGGTAGAATTATTCTTTGAATAAAATATGCTTTTATCTGCCATTGTTTCCACCTTGTTGATGCTTTCCATCTGCATTCACATTTCACATGGTGCTATTTTACTTTTGAGCCAAAGTCTGCAACCAAAGCTCAAAATGGGGACAGTGCAAATAACATGAACTCAATATGTACAAATAAAAGGCACAAGCCAACTATATATTATATAGATTATAACAGAACTCACTTTTTAAATATTGTGCTTGTGGCATGAATAAAACATGAAGTAAAATATCTGAAGAGAAAAGAAAAAAAAACATTGATCTTGTTTATACATTGTGGTAAAGATTAAATATCTGAGCAAGTAAAACAAAGAAAATGTCTGCTATTCATGACATAAGAAAAACTGTTGTTCTTGGTGAGGCAGCACAATTTTCAGATAAGCCAGTGGGTTTCTAAATAGTTTATCAACAATTAGAAGTAGGAGAATTTTCCCACCTAATCCTTCAATTTATCTGAAATATTCCCAGTCGCACATAATGTGGAGATATGTGGTTATAACTGGACAGTGATAAACCCTCAAATGAGGATAACAGAAAAAATGAACACCCCTAACTCTCCTTTTACCATTAAGAATAAATAGATCAGAACTAATTTAAGGTTGGTGCATGCCCAAACCACGATAACATAGGAGGATGTGCAAACAGAGAGAGCAGAAAAAAGCTAAATGTAATTGCATGTCGGTGGTCGGTGCAGTTCTACAAGGGCATGCATGATGGCCCAAGTGCATATGGACAGACTCATGCATAATGCATGTCCAGCAGTCAGTGTAGATCTCACTGAATCAGGCCCAAATGAACACTAATTGTAATGGCAGACTGACCACAGTGCCCTTCCCGGGAAAATGTATGACAACTGAACAATGAACCATTTCTTTACAGTGTTTTGTCGTAGTAATCACATTGTAACAAGGTTTTGTTCTTTAGCAGCTAAATGGCTGAATGACTCTTAGTGATTCCTATTTTCAAATGTTTAGGATGCATCTGTGTCTCCTATCTGTATGAGAATAGTGTGAATAGTTATCTGACTCAAATCATTTAGGGTTGTTACTGTGTGATACATTTTACGTGATGGATATGCCAGCATTTCTTTGGTCAGTTCAAGGTTTGGAATAATTTCTTCCAACAGTGTTAATCTAACAGGAGAAATTTCCTCTCACGGAGAGCAGCTTCTCTAGCACCATGGTGTAAAAACCTTCCTTTAGTCGTCGGGCCCTGTTCATGTCCAAGCCCCTGCCTTTTCTGCATGCACCACCCTGTTTAATTCATGTAGAATTTACATGAAGTTTGTGGAGGGAGGAAATTGAGTAAATTAATTGAATCTCTTTTGGAGCAGCACATTGGCTGGGACAGTCAGAGGGACCAACACAAAGAGTTCAAAAAATGATTAGAAAGTATTGTAAGTTAATGTTTGGCACCCTGCGCACCTGCAGTCGCAGGATACAGGAAACGTAACCACACTTCTGCTTGAAACAGGCTGTAACGAAGTGGGGCAGTCGCAATTTGTAGACGTAGCTTTTGACCCAAGACTGGTCATGTAATAGAACTTTTAACTGTTGGCAGACAAAGGCATTCACCCTCACAGTATATTCACTCATGTTATTTAAGAATAAGCAAGTCCAAACCCCTATTATATCTTGTTCTTACTGATCCATGTGGTTACTAATGAGACTGAGTATTGCACGCATCCTCCATTAAAAGCATCACTGGGTGGAAAGAAGAAAAAAAACTGGAAAGGTTAAGTCAACACTCAATAGCTCCCAGCCCTTTTCTCCTACTTAATACATTTCCTATGCTGACTTAATGAACCACACAAAGCCTTCCTTCTTTTTCATCAGATGGGGGGGTGGCAGCGTTGGTGCTGTAGGTGGAGGGGTGTATGAAATGGTAATAAGGGCAGACAGACGGAGCGACGGAGGGAGAATCCCGAGCCGAGCAAGGGATGAAGCGGCACCTACCTGGAGGTGTGTGATCTCATTAAAGCCAAATTGGTATATGCCAATAAATCCAAGGCACTTGTGATCTGGAATTATTACACGAGCACACACACATACACTGCATACACACAAACTTCCTCCACGAAGAGCATTATTAGCACTGTTAAATTATCCAAAATGGAAAGAAAAGTAATAAATATTGTAATGAGAAATAATAGAGCAATAGAGGAGATGGTCACAGCAGTGGCCGGTTAACACCAAAACAAACACCCCTGGGGCTGACGAATAATTACAGCACACAGAGGGAGTCATTAAAGCTTCATCAAACAGAAAAAAGGGATAGGATGAGTATGACATCATGGTGACTGTCTCAATAAATCAAGAAAATAATGGAGAAAAAAAGGAATGACGCCTGTATGCAATGACAGTACAAGTTTGATTGTTTTGTAAGTAGTGCCACTGTGCTGTGGTACGCTTTGAGCGGTATGTTGAGTTTAAAAGACAATGTGTATTTTGAAAGAACATAATTACACATATATCCATTTGGTTTTGTTTTCCACAATTTAAACATGGATCTGTACATGAATGGACAGGCATAATTGCTGTTTCATTTGTACCCTCATCACTTTGATTGCTTGTCGTCAGATGTTTAACTCAAACAAACCCTAGGCATTTTGTGTTGGGAGCCGCATATCCCAGAGGCCCCTGGGGCTCCTGGGAGAGTGAGCAAGGAGCAGAGAGAGAACGAGGCATGTGTGTGTTGTTTGTGTGTGCTGGCTGGCAGAGTCCCCTTGAGGCTCTACTGTAAAGCTATCATCAGTGGTGGTGTCAGGGATTTGTAGCTTGTCACTGACAGAGAGGGAGTGCTGGCAGTGACTCTGGGAAATAACTGCTTATAGAGAGTGAGCCTGGCTCGCACAGCTTGTGCGAGTGTAGGTGTGTATAAGAGCGATAGAGAGATGGAGAACGAGTGGGAGGAATGTGTGCCTATTTTCTCCCCAGGGTGTCTAGAGATGTGTGTGTGTGTGTGTGTGTGTGTGTGTGTGTGTGTGTGTGTGTGTGTGTGTGTGTGTGTGTGTGTGTGTGTGTGTGTGGACAAGTAGGTTGATCATATGATGTGTGGATCCATGTGCCATCTTTTATCTAGGCGGCCTAAGGCTCTTTGTCTATGTGTGTTCATGTTGGCAGGTGGTGTGTATACATGTCTATTTCGGGGCGTGTCAAAGCTGCTGTGGTGGCATTGTGTGGATCTCCTCGAGCATTAACATTCACATTTGGACGTGAATGTGATCAAATATGTATTTTCAGTCACCAGCAAAGAGAAGTCTGTGTAGGCTACCTCCCTGCTACTATGCCCGTGTTTGTATATGTGTGGTCTTCGCCAAGATGGATGCTGACTTCAAACCGAACTTTCCCTCAAGGCGGAGGGCCAGCAGCAGCAAAATGCCGCTGTCGAGTAAATACATGTATCTGCAAAAAATAAGTTCCTCTGGAATGACGAATGGAGGGCTCATTTTCTCATTGACAACCATGCATTTCTGAAATCGTATATTGGCGGTTGACCAGGTTTCAAGGGCCCAAGGGTCATGAAATTCACTCAACTCATAAATGATCATGTCAGCGTTCAAACAGAGGGAGGAAAAAAAAAAAAAGAAGACGAGGAAAATTGCAGTAACATGGTTTCCATCTGACTACAGCTGCTAAATCCACGGCAGCATTGTGGCCCATCTCTCGGGCCCGCAGAGGCAGAAAGACAGTTCCTATTACTGTCAGTCCAATTACCGGCCACAGAACAGCCACCGCTGTCAACACCCAACGGGTCATGGTATGCATCGGCATCTTTTCTCTCATGTGCTGCCATATTTTCTAGACAAGAGATCTTGTATGTATGTTATTCAGCACAGAGAACTATAAGCAAATGATCACCAACGTTTAATGTAATCCTCTATTATAAATTAGTCATTATGTGGGGTCAAGAGTTGAGTTGTATGAGATGTGAAGGACACCTACAGCCCAATACAGCCTGCTTTAGGGATATGAACTGCAGACAAGTTAAAAATTGGTGGATAAAACATTATGACAAAACACACACAGCAGAATTGGTTGCAATATTTCCCTTGTAGTTTGATGTGTCCTTGTGGAAATCTACCACTCGTATACACCCAGAAGTGGGGAATGTGATGAGAAGTGGTCTAAATATTGAAACAGTCTCCATTACAGAAGACAGTGCTTTGGGTTGAGCGTGTCTGCTGAGCTGCCTCTAGTGTTGCACCACACTGAGAAAGAAATGGCCCAGCCCCATCTGGTCTTGGTTCAGTCTGGTTTACTGCAAAGTGGTGCCAATACAAATAGCTGAGCTTGATGTTTGTTTGCATAAATTGTTTTGAAAGGCTTCACCAAGAGTTTTTTGGGTGGATTACGGTGGGGAAGTTGGGAAGCCAACCGTGGTGGAATAATCCTCACTGAGCTGACAGTTAGATTTGGTCTTCTTTAAAAAAAAAAAAAAAAAAGAAAAAGAAAAAAAAAAAAAGATTGTTTTGGATTCTTCTTCTCAGTTCCTGGCAGTGAGTTTGGACTGTGAACTTTTCAGTGGCTTGTGTGTGTGTGTGTGTGTGTGTGTCTGTGTCTCTGTGTGTGTGTGTGTGTGCGTGTGTGTCAAATATGGGTCTATGATGATGGAGAATGCCGAGCTGCTCTCTCCTCTCACAGCATAGCAGTGTCAATTTCGATAACATCACTGTAGCGTTTAACACATGCTAAAAGTTCACTTGAAAGTTCAGAGGCCCGATGCGATGAAGGGAAAATGTCTCTCTTCCTCAAGCCCTCGCATATCCACTTTGATTTTTCTCCCATAGGTCAAGGCAACAATAAAGGAAGGAAAAAGCAAAGTAATGTAGTGAGGTGAATTAGGCTTGTGTTACGCAGATGAATAAAAGTAAAGTGAAAATGTATCTTCCACTACTCCCAGCACTTCTTTTGTTTTGATTGTACGCTGGGAAAAATGACACAGCGACGAATTGGTAGTCATCATCACTTAGCTCTGGCTTTGCTACAGGTATAAGAAAATTGACCTGATTGATTTCATGTCCAGGTAAGTGTACCAGCTTAGTGCTAACTGGTACCAGACGGGCTTTTGTGAAGGGTTTGCAGATACTGAGGCCCCAGAGTCTCAGGCAGAGCCCCTGATAGGATGAAAATTGCAGTTCTACCAATGACAGTTCAATCGTTTGGGCCCTCTGTTCCTCATTTGCTGCTTAGCCAGTGGAGGTCCCTCCATGGTCGACTCCCAACTAAATCCAGATGCAAAAATTTTTTTTCTGCAACATTTGTCTTTGTCTCCAGCTCCTCTGTAGCTACTTCACGTCAGGCTGCAGAGCTAATGATGGTAAATTTTGTAGTTCATGGACAAAAAGCTGACATTACCATTCTGTCTTTACCCATTGATGTTTTTGGTCTCAGCACACACACACACACACACACACACACTCACACACACACACACACACACACACACACACACACACACACACACACACACACAAACACAGGTTTGACAAGCTAAACAACCGGAGTAGTACAATATGTAACCAGTTGGACAAATTAACAAAGTGTCTTATTTTAAAAAAAAATTTTAATTATATGCGTCTTTTGTGAAATGAAGAAAAATAAGTCCCGTCTATTTGTAGAAGCAGAAAGATCTGACTTACATAAATAAATTCCAGTGTCAGCCAGCATGATGTTTTGCTTTTTGCTTCCTAAAATTTCTGGCTCATCAGTTGGATTTCCACTCAGACATGGTTATTTCATTTCCCTTTCATTTTTCTTTTTCTCAATTCAAGTTCTATCAGCAGGCCTGAGAGTTTTTTTCCTCGATCCCTCCAACTTAAAAGCAGATGTTACATGGTTGCCAGCATCAAAAGGTCTGGTTAACTGTAGAGAAGGTGAAATCATATACCTCTGATTAGCCTTTTTACTGGTTAATGTAAATGAGCTTAGTACATGGTTGCTGAGTGAACCCTGACCTTGGCCTCATGGCCAATACATCATCAGATTACAGAAAAAAAAACATACTTTTGTTTCAACTTTGGCTTGTTAAGGCTAATTTCTGATTTGCAGATTGTCAAGCGTACTTTGGAAAAAAGCAAGGGAACTGGATCAGGTCTCCCCAAGGTCCCCCTGCAGTGGAGTAACATGGACGCTTCTAAATAAGGGGGCAGTATCCTTGAAATACAACTTGGCTCCCTTTTGGATCCTCTTTCCTTGCTCAGTTCAATATGTTTTTCATTTTGAGGTTGAGATATCTAGAATGTAAACGTACCTTCTATTTATCTCAAGGATATTTATTCTGAGGACGAATAAAATATGGAGAGAAAAGTGGTGCATAAGGGGAGGGGTGGGGGTAATAGCATTCCCTTTAAATATATGGTGAATGGGGGTCCTTCAACAAGTGTTCTGTTTACATTGCTTGTGGGAAAACAAATCGACACAGGCGGCGTCTGAGGGGGCTGTAAAACAGCTCTTTGGTAGGGAGCACGGCTTAAATTCCAAGCGGCAAGCACAGCAGTGTCACCCCAAGGTGTTGAGAGCAAATATACGGTGTTACCTTTAGGCTAAATAGGGGAAAAAACACACAGAGATTGAAGTGCACATCAGTGACAAAGTAGAGCGAGTGTTTTACCTAGGAGCAGCAAAAATGACAACAAATAATAACACTCATGATGTCTATTTGGTTTAGTTCTTTTTTATTATAATTTACACACATTAGCTATGTAACAAAAGGAAAACACTTGCACCTGAGTGTACTCTCGCCTAAACATTGAGCAGAGGTTACCCTAAAAGCTCACAGTTTCATGATAAAATACATGGTTATAGATAAATCCCTATTTCATAGATTTCTGATATAACACAGGAAAAATATAGCATCTGAGCCAGGATTGTCTAGAATGTGGTCAAATAGTCCAATTAGTACTTTTATAAAAGGTCACTGCTCCAGGGAAACAATAACCTGACTGTGAAAACTGGAAACCTACCAAATGCTACTAAAATTTTTAAAATATACAAGAATTAATTGTACACAAATGATTTTTAGAGATGTAACAAATTTTGTTTTTGATTGGCTAAAATAAAGGAGAGAAAGTGCTACTGTTCATCAGATCCTCTACTGAGCAACTGACAGATATTTGATCAGTATTTTACAAGTTCAAATAACTTGAAAATCTACCAGTATCTAGAAAACCAGTCTGTATTTCACACCGAATCCTTAAAACTAGCCTATATTACTGAGATACCAAACATTTTGATGATTACATTGTGGCAGAATGTTTAGTGAGGTCTGCTGGTCAGACAGCATTAATAGGCAGCAGATAAAACAAGTATGAGAGCTGAGGATATCAGACATGATCTAAATGGATCCTGGTGATAACTCTTAGTCTCTCTTGTGTGAGTTTTTGCTCACCCGACTATGAGAGCAAACATGGATGAAAGTATTGATGTGATTTACTTGAAGTATAACTGAAGGATTCTGGCTATTGTTTACCTTCTAGCATTAGTGGCTAGAGAGTACTCGACTGCTTTCTCACTAATGTATCTGGAAAAAGATGTGAACAGGCAGCTAACGCAAGATTATTTATTGACCAACAGACTCATCACTCAGTTGGGCTTCGTGAACAGCAAAAACATGCAGTCTTAGCTAACTTTTTCAAGAGTACAATACATTGTGGAATTTTACTCCATAAAAACATCTTGGCACAGTGTATGGCCTGACATGGGCTTGTGATGCACATTTACAGTTTCAGTTTTAAGTGGACATTTGGGCAGGTGAACATTTTAAGGTTTAGATAAAGGATTGCTGCAGTGGTGCGCTCTGGCACACAATCCTGAAATTGTCAGAGCTGTCCCTTGACTTTATTCCTGCTAGAAAAAGAAACTGTAACATAGGCAAATAAAACACTTCTTTACAGCTGCAGGACCAGAGCAGCTTTTACTTGACAGTTCATCTTGTCAACCTCTGTGTTCCATCAGATCAAACCATGAGGCTCAAATTGATGTTGCTGTTAGCTTCATTAACTTTGTCTCCGTCTTATAAGTCTTTATGTGAGGTTACCATGTTTTATATGTGTGTGTTTATGTGTGTGTATCAACTACAGACTGTGCGGATGTAGTGCATGCTTGACCTTTGCCAGTGAGAGAGTAAATGCAGTAGAGGAGTGATACTGCTGTGTGGTCCTCTAATCTGCTCACTTAGCCCCTGCTTTAGGGCTTGCTTCGCTCTGCTTCATCTGAAGCTCCCTCATCACAAACTGCTGGCACTTTCCTCACAGACTGGATCCTGGCTGCATTCACTTACACTCTTCTGCCTGTCTCTCCCTTTCTCTCTGCCACTCTCCTTTTATTTTTGTCTGTCTTTGCTGTTCTGCTCTTTTGACCCTCAGCTTCACCTGACCTATCTCGGTGTACGTTTAATCTCGGTGAGCACTGTAGCATCTCACTATTATACTCTTGATGAAGTGTTTATGTGTGGGATGAGCCTGACTGCATTTACATCCAGCTCTCTCCCTCAGCTCTCGCTACTTAAGCCTGCCTTGACCTTTACGTACCTACAATCTATAGAAGCCCCACGGCAGGTGAGGTGTATATCATGAGATGGGCACCTCTCCTGCCCAACATACAGATGAGTTGTAGAATATAGTATTTTCTCTCACTGTGCATTCACCTGTTCCCACCAACACAGTTGACAAGTCGTCTTTGTTAGCATATTTCCAGAGGGAGTAAATATCTGTGCTATCAAGAAATACTCACAGTGCGATTTCAGGGGAGTTACTGTTGAAATGTGTACACACTCTGGTGTAGTTGTTAACACATGTTGTTTCATTATGTGCTTTATTGTGTCGATTCTCGTGTACTGATGGATTTCAAACATGCAAGATTAAAGAAGGGGACAAATTTAGTCAGAAACCTTACTTTTTATAACAGCATATTTTAAATCACTACGTTCCTTTGTCAACAGCTGGGATGAACTGGTCCACCCAGAGGGTCTGGTAGCTGAAGAGAGTGAGCTGAAATCAGGAGCAGAGGTGCACAGCCACACCTGTATTTGACCCTGATACCATGAAAGGATCCAGGGGTTTACACTGAAACCAGGTCCACAGTGTAGTATCTGTTCAGCTCAAGGGTTACTAACTCTTGATATTTCTGTTTGGTGAGTCTTACCAAGATAGTAGAGTAGAATCTGTGTATCAGACAGAAAAGAGTCGGCCAATTAGAAGAGAGTCTCTGGACATGACACTTCTTTCCCAAGGAAGTTGAAAAATGTGTGTATGTTTGTATAAAGACCTTCACGGGACAATTAAAATGTATCAAATAATGTAGATAAGGAGACAATTAATTGCTTTAAATCCAAAAATACATGGCACTGATCAGTATTGTTGTTATATATTGATGTTAAATATTACATCAGAATTGTATAGTCCAATGCAACATATAACTAAAACCCCTTGTTAATAATGACTAAGTCGCAATTAAGTGAACTGAAGTCAGCATCTTGTTGTTAGCACTAAGACAGAGATGAGACTGAACATGTCTGACCAGCATCATGTTGATAGATGAGGAAACTAAATTTACAATCTTATAATAGTTTGACCAAAATCATGTTCTTTTGAAATAGGATTGTGTAATATTAGCTTTATATTGTTATCAGCCAATATTGACCCGAGATTTTCCCTGATGCTGGTCCCTTTCCCATTTGGCCAACACTGAGTTGGCCATTTGTTGAAGTTAGCAGACCCAGTTTTTTGCTAACATTGGCTAGTGTTGCACACTTTTGGCGCCACGCAGAGAGGCACTGAGGCATGGCACTTGCAGGTAAGCTTAAACATCACATCCTTTCAAACCAATTTAAAAAAAAATCAGTCCACAGGCTGTTGTAAGCAAAGTCTCATTTTTACAGTCCACATATTGCAATAAAAAAAAGCATAAAAACTTTCTTACATATACTGTAGTATCTGTAATAATATTTAATTTTCTAGAACACAAATTGAAATCAACTACATTTTGATAATTTTATAAAAAAATTTTCAAGTGAATTTTTGAATGACTCATTTCACTTCTACTTGACATTTCAGGAAAATGGTTGCCCATATAAAGTACACTTTAGTCAGGTATTGCACATATGTATTGTCTACAGCCTTGGTAATGCTCACAATGTTCCCCTTGCTGGGAAGGGTCATCAGGGACAGTGGTAGGACTGAGCGCTGAGGCTGATGTCTTGTAGCCCCCAGTCCTCCCTGAGGGTGACGGAGTCCTTGCCAGGGGCTTATCGCTTCACACACGTTGTCATTTCCTACAGTCTTTCCCCTACACATCTTCCATCCCATTCTCTTCCTTCCACCGCCCTCCAGTTCTTCCTCTCATTTCTCCCTGTAGCACCTCCTCAAGCTGTCGGCACCCTGGTTCGGAGGGTTTTCCTTAGGAAGGAGAGGTCCGTGTTCTGAACACAGACTGATAGAAGGAGCCTGATAACCTCTGAGCCAAGTGCTACACTGCCAGCTGACATGAAGCAGATGTCCTTCTGACCCCCTTCTCTTTGGGAACAGGACACCCAAACACAAATACTGAGGGGTTTGAAAGTCAGCAGTGGCCCTCTGCTCCTAAAAAGGTGTGTGTAGTTCAATCTGTATGAACTACAGAGACTGTTATGGTAACATTTGAGCTTTGGTGTGTTTTATTCTACTGATATTACTGAAGGCACAGTCAGCAAATGTATTGACAGAAATAAATATTGAAAGATGTTTATTAAATAGAGAAGCAAGAAGCAATAGACTAATGTAGATATCTTGCATTTCCTGTCGTATCATTGTGTTGCATGATATTCACAATTATGTTTTAGGAATATCCAAACTTTTGAAGAAATGCTGCATAAGCTACCAGGGACATGGATTAAATTGGCTTTTTATAGTAACGTTTGCAAATACGCCTTCATTGACGTATTGATGTTAACAGAAATGATAGTTTTAACAAAACCAACACACACAAAAAAGCAATATTTTTAAAAGACCAGATTGTGAAATGTGACAGACCTTTTTCAAGCATACATATATAAATATAATCACGTACATCTGCATTTTTGGATATCAGATCTGTTTTTTAGCTGCAATCATGAGGACATTGTCTTTAGTCGTTTCTTATCAGTATTAGGAGGCTCAAACAAATCCAGCTGTCCTGACATTTAATGTCACATGCAGTTTTACTATTATACAGAGTACTCAGGAAATTATGTAATGTATGTCCCTGGGCCTAGGTTATCTCTCTCTCTCTCTCTCACACACACACCGGTCAACCTCATGTGGAGAAAGATGGAGTTGAGCATGCACAGAGACCTTATAGCCCTGTGACCTCATTACTATTCAGAACCAGTGGTGAGAAGACGAGTGGTGCTGTGTTCCCAGTACAACTCACCCCCAGCACGAGTAGATGATGTGCACGAATGTGGTTGTGTGTGGGGTGGGCAGCAGCTTCCCCTGAACTCCACCCCCCACAGCTGCTACACACACACACACACACACGTGCACACGCTTACTTCCTCCTGGGAGATAAGCAGCCTCTGCTTTCTGTCAGGGTGTCCTCAGCAGCAGACCCTTGGGGCCTCTCGCTTGGTGGGAATCTGGTCCTCTCACTCCACAGACCCCCCCCCCCACCCTGGTTTCTTGAAAAGAAAAACAAAACCTGAGGAAGACACTGCAGCTCATCCTCTGCTCTCGTATCCCATATTTTCTTTGCAATCCCTCACCTACGCCCCCGTCCCCTTCTCTTCTTCTCTTTCTTCTGTCTAAGCGGTCGATAGCGTTAATTGGCTCACTCAGTCACTGGTACATTGATTGCGGTCACTAATAAAAGGGCTATTGATTGGCACTTTGTTTAACACTGGCCCAAGCAGTGAGATTCGCCCTCTAATACTATCCTGACAGCAACCTTTTCCTGTTTGCCAGTCTCTTAATGTCATAAATTATGTCAGTCGATTAAGGAGATTTTTCTTCCTTCATGTTTTGCCCTATCAGCGTTAGGACAGAGGAGAGTATCTCCTGAGAGTAGGAAGCAGCATTTTAGGTGTTATACCTGCTTGCTATCAAATCAACAGTCAGATTAGAAAACCCTTGACAATTGCATGTGCATACATTGGTCACAGACATTTATCTGGAATTTTATTCATTGTCTTTTGTGAAGAACACACTACAAAAGCAGTTAAGACTTATAACATCTCTTGTCAAGGATCCATTCATTTATCTGAACCTATGCACAGCACCTGCAAACACATGTAGCCAGGTATGCTTGGCAGTCATACTGCAGTGGAATATGGAGCATTGTCAAGAATCAACACAAATTTTGAGATCAAGAAGCAAATACAGGTGTGCTGTGAAAAAAATTGCAGTAATTAGATACACAGAGGGTTTCGTTATTGACAGATTTCCAGCAAACAGTCCACTCCCCACCTCACAATTAGGCCAGGGATTTTGAGTCACTGCTGACTCTCATTGTTTGTTGGACAGAAGATATAGTGGTTTTGATGTATAACTGCTTCTAAAATAATACCAAACACAGGTTCATTTTTTTTTTATCCCTCAAATGTACTTCAACAGGTGCCTAATGGACCCCAAGAGACCAGTGAGTGTGGATGTGCTCAGTATTACCTCAAGTTATGTGTTATACAGTTTTTATATGTATTATGTTGATAAATAAATAGGTTTTGTACTACAATGACTTTGGTAATTTTGCTCCATTACATTCTGGGTATAAAAGTTGAGGGCTCAGATGTCATATACAAAGTAACAAGCTTTTACTATATATTTATTACAGATGTTCAGGAGGTTTTTACCAGCAGTGGATTTATCCACCAAGGTCTCTTCCTCTCCATAACAAACAGACCTAAGCATTAAAGCAGGTAGAAACATAGAATAAAGCAGTTTCATGTTAAAAAATTGTGTTTCACAGGCACTGTTCACTGATAAGACTTCTCAGAGGGGCACAAAGCTGAGTTGAGGCCAACATTTGTTTGTCTTGTTTCTCTGATGACTCAAGATCTAGACATCTGATGATTAAAGTCCTTCATCAGGTTAAAATACATCTTTAAAAGTGCTCAAATGGCAGACCCCCAAATGAAACAGACTGTGAACTTAATTCAAATAATGCATTTTGCTAGGTTTAAAAATTGTAGGATAATGTAGAACACAACTCAAAAAAAGTCATTTTTATTCATTTTAATGTGGAAAAGTTTCATAATATTATACCTTCAAAAAAAAAAAAAAACAATATATAATGGAAATGTTTTATCTTTGTGGGAATGACTGCTATTTATTGTTTTTATAGCAGCTAAGATAATTTGAGAAGAAATTAAATTTAATAAATACATATGTATGTATTCACATATTTGTGTGGGTACACATGGTATTTTGAATTGTTGTCTTCAACAATCTTTAATATATTTATTGTCACAATAACTAATTAACTACCAGCTACTTTAACATGACACCAGCCTCTAACATGTAATAACACCTAGAGGCTGTGTGCATGAAACCTTGTTAGAAAGCCTGTGAAATAGATAGCAAAAAGCAGTAGATACATGGTTGAATATTTGTTCATACAGTTCAAAAGGATAAAAATAAAACTGTCCTTCTAGCATTAGACAAAGCATTTGACATGCAGTGCTCCCCAAATTACTTCATGTGTTCAGTATGTGTGCTTCCCAGCCACCAAGAAATTTTAGCAGTAAATACATAATTTGTAGTGCATTAATTCACTGAAATGTTACATAAGGCAGAAACATTTTACAACATTTGCTGATAATTGGCCAGCTCAATTACAAGAGTACAAGGTGATTTTCACTTCACATTTTTCGCAGACATGTCTCTTCCCCCTAGAGGAGCACATGGGTTGACAGGAAACAGCCTGTACAATATTCTCAGCATGAACTCAATATCTAGTTCTGTTGCAATTAGCTGTGTGCTATTCTTCACGGAGCAGTGCTGGAGCTTCAGTGAGTCAAAGGCAGGTCTCCTGAGTAAGGCGATGAAAACTGGAAATGGGGTGTAAGTACCTCCATGAGAGATTTAATTATCGCCATTAAATATTCAATGATCAATAGAATTTGTTTTAGCCGATCAATAGGTGGCCAGGCCTGAGAAGGACAATGTGCATAAGTTACTATTTGCATTTCAAAGCAGTTTGTGTCACGTGGCCCCATTGGAAATCCATACCATTTTGTTAGGCTGTATTTCATATTTAGCTGCTTTATCCCCTTATCACTGACTGCTATTGATTCCCTTCCTTTTATTTACTGCCTGCAAACTGCCTTAGGTTTAAAATGTCAAAATGTTTTTAGGGAATCCGATATACCTCCATCTGCCTTCCTCATCCCATATCTAGCTCTTTATTTATCTCCCCCTGTCTCTCTCTCTCTCTTTAATGCCCTTGTCTTTCTTTCCTCTCTCTCCCTCCCTCGCTCTCACTGCTCCTCTCAGTAGAGTTGAAAATTAAACCCTGTCATCTTCCCACCCACTGTACAGATCTCTGCTCACTCGGGTGTGAATCTGCACATTATTCAAATAAATATCTCAGGAGTGTCAGGGGAATACTCCGAGCCACTTCAAAGACACCAACCTACCCCCCAACCCTTCAATGTTGCTTGTTCCTGCTGGAGTCCTGTTTTGTTTACCTGAACCGGCTCTAATGGCTTGTTTTTCCCGGCACCTATCACATGTTCAAGAGCAACATTTAGCCAAGTTCAAGTGCATGCATGTTCAGGTCTCACCCAAGCTTTGATTGTTCGGCAAGACTGAATTTGATGTTATTTAGTCTTGGCCGAATACATTGTTTTTCTCTCATTCTTTCATCTTAAAACTATTTCTCATACCTCTTTCTAGCTTTGTGCCCTCTTTCTTATCCCCCATTGTTTTCCTCTACCGCCCCCTTCTCCACCACCTTCACAAATTCATGTAGTTGTTTTTCCCAGTTTGGATGTTGTTTAAAGAAGCCTAGTAGGCAGTTTGTACAGTATGAATGGGGCGTTATCAGGTGGAAACACTGTTAGAGCAATGCCATGCAAGCGCAAACCAAAACTACTATGTGCTTGAGTTACAAGTGCACTAAAATGATACACGATGATAATTACAGTTTCACTGTACTTTTTAATGCTTGTTATGTTAAAGTATCATGGTGAATATGGACAGTGCTTTTTTGTGCAAATGGCAAAAAATGGCAAAAAAATAATTAATAAATAAAATTGATGAAAACAAAATATTTGTGATCATTTGTTTCCCTACTTTATATTGTACAGCCATTACAGGCTGTATGCAGAAGAATTTTCTGTGACGCTGACGAGTGTTACATGACCAGCATGTACCTCCTGACTCTGGGCTGAACATGTGTTGTGAGTACGGAAATATCGAGCTCTATCCATTATGAAATGTCTAACAATAGCTTGATTACAGTGCCGTGTGCTCGCTCTCAACTATATGGGACGCCCTCTCTGTCTGTGAGCAGGTCCTATCTATCACAGCAACCCTCAGCCAGGAGACCACAGAGGTCAGGGAGTTAACCTTCAGAGGCCCGAGGGCTGCATGAAGCATCATCAGTGCCATCAGGATACATGGCCTCAGCACTGCTGCACAGCTGGGCGAAGGGAAATCTGGATGGCCTGAATGGGTGTGTATGTGCAAATGCATGTACTTTCACATCTGTAGGTGCCTGAGTGCATCTGTCTTGATAGTGTAAATATGAGGGTCATGAATGATGGCTAAGATGTTGTTGGAGTTACCCTCAAAAACAGGAAGAGACAGAAGCTGGCACAACTTCACCATAGTATGCACTAATACAAACTATTGATATGCAATTTATAGTCTTGAGGATTAATATATATATATATATATAATTTACACAAAATATAAAACAAAATATACAGGTTTTTAATAAATACTAATAGGTCTGGGGTAGTTCTCTAGACACCTTTCTCAAATCTTTATTTGTAAATTTTTGTTTTGATATTCTGTTGCTAACAGAATACCCCTTTAGTTGTGAAGCTGAAGCATTGCGTGTGTAAAAGGTTTATTGGAAGAAACCAGGTAGGTACTGTTTTTACTAATAAAACGCAGTAAATTCGATTAAATGCGACTACATGTTGGCTACAACCTACAATAAATGGCAACCTGTATTTGTGCCTTTTCTCATCTTTTGAGGTTTATCTAATACAAATAAATGTGTTTCCTCCAGCAGACAGCAATAATGCACTTGAACACATTGAACCCAATGGACCGGTGGCCATCATTTGGAGACTCGGGTTCACAGCGGGGAGGAAAGCGACTCCTCCTACCTGGGGTGACCGCGGTTGCACGCATGCGCAGAGTTCGGCGTCCTCGGCCTCTCGGTGTTGGCGCGTCTGTCCCGTCGGTACCACTTAAACTTCAGTAAGTGGCCGTTTACCGTAAAATGCCAACTTGTTCAGCTGGTGTCTTAAGGAGAGAGTTTGTTTGTTTGTTTGTTTGTTTGTTTGTTTAGCGAACTCGTCAACAAGAGCTCACCTCATTTACACCGTTACACGAACAGGTGTGTTTAGCTTGCTAGCTTGCTTGGTGTAGCAAGCTAGCTCGTGCCTAAATAAGATAGTTATGTGGGTCAGTGACTGGAAATATTGATAAGAATAAAAAGAAAGAACTTTAACTATGATTGAGAAATCTATTAGTAATGAACTGGTCAAACATCTAAGCTATAAAATATCTACAAATTCAATTGAATGCATATTATTGCATTTTTTTTTTTCTTTTTTAAATTAAGTCACTTAAGATAACTCCCAAAATACATTCTCAATTTGCAGAGACTGGATTGGGGAGGGATTTTATCTATCTATCTATCTATCTATCTATCTATCTATCTATCTATCTATCCACCTATCCACTCAGCCTCAAAATTGTCATCATTTCCCTTTCTGTATATATCTGAGGTCTTTCCAGTCCTTTAAAATTTCATAATCCAGACTCCTGGTCCTCAAAAGTGCATGGCGTCGGTGTGATTATACACGGTGAAAGACATCTCTCACGATTGGGCCGAGACACTTCAGCTTGTATGTTTAAATTGCTCCCAGCAGTATCCTTAATCTGGGTGGAAATCAATACGGCTTTTACTGTCACACTGGAGGGGCGGGGACCGTGTATTGATGTTCAGATGTCATTTCAGGGGGATTTGATGTTTCTGTCCTCTCTTCAGTGAGTGAGATGGCACTGTAGATCAACTGATGGTGTCTGCTGGCTTTCTCGAGGGTTTTACTGGGGCCTGGCACTGCTTGGAGTGAAATTGTGGATGTAAATTTGAGCCTGAACGTGCTAAGCTTACAAATGAAAACAAGAAGGAAATGTTTAGAGAAAGATGTTATTGATTATTTTTTGTCGGTAAAGCTGTTTGAATTAAAGTCTGATATCTTAATGGGGATTAACATCATAAGCTCCAAACCCAGTAAGAAGGCTATGAATGGACATTATCAGTTGATGACACATACACACAAACACTTTATCCTAAAATAAAGTTGAGTGTCTCAATACACTGTTTATGCTCATAGTGAATAGAACATTTTTGGTCTCATTCTGTTGTAATGCAGATGTTATGAATTTGTATCAATACTGGCCAGAGGTATTGTTGAAGTAGTAAATATACAGAGAGCAAGCGGGAGTAAGAAACTATGATGGTGTTGACTGGAGTGAAAAATGTGTAAACCACGGTACTGCAGAGAGTAAAGTTGGGGTCATGGAGGGTAATGGATAAACCAGTTAAAACTAACAATTGATAGGAGTCGACAACAAAGGTAGGGAGAGGGGGTAATACTGTACCATTATTCTGGATAGATATTCAAAGCTCTGTACTTCTTAATTAAAGTTTCTTGACAGATATTTTTAAAATAAACCTACACATCAGTATTTAATACAGCTGCCAGTAGAATGTAAATTTAAAGTTTGTGTCATTCTGTGTGTTTTGTTCATCTTATTAGGGATTGGACAGTAAACAAGGAAGGAGCCAGAGAAAATTGGTTAAATGAAGAGATACTGGCAACAAGTGCTTACTTCGGTTTGGGTGAAGTCAGACCTGCAACGTATCTCCCAGATTAGCAACATCTCTTACTGTGTCATTCCTTTTGGTTGTACTTGTGCCAACAAAACAGTCTGCGATCACTGTTGCTTGTGAGACATGCTTCACACTTATCACAACTTTGTAGCTGCTCCAACCTTGTGAACTGTTTTATTAAGTCTTTTTTTATTTTACTTAGCAAAAAGTGATTTGCCGTTTTAAGCTATCAGTCTCAAAACAGTATCATTAAACTCAGTACAGAAATACTTTTAGCAGTCAATTAGCAATCTTGTTTCCTTTGAATCCTAGTAGTTATTTAAATTGTGCATACTTTGTGCTTAAATTTAGTTACTTTTTGGTTAGTTTTCTTTACTTGTTCAAATAAAGCACCCTAGTTAGGCAACTTGCTGTATGTTGCTGTGTTTATCTCTGGAAGCGCCCCCACTACCTATCCCTTCCTCCATCGCTGTTTCTCCTTTATATTTATAGATTTAGCATTCTGCTTGCTAACTGTCAGTCATCCATCCCTCTCTGTCCCTCTCCCACCGTTTCTCTCTAAGGAGTCTTGCCTCCTCCTCCACAGCAGCCCATGAGCCCTAGAGTCACATTTCAGGCCTGGCTGCTACTTAAAGGCCAATAATCTGCTTGGCAAATGGCTACAGTGTGGCGGCCTTAGCGGAAGCAAATTATTCGCTTTAAGGACTCCTGCTGCTGTGGGACCCGGGGCTAGTGACTGGTGCCGTTAACATTAACACTCACACAGTGCACAAGCCGTCATTATTTATTTAGCCCGTTAAGTGTTTAAAGTGGAAGGAGTCCACCGGGACAGAGCATGGTTGATGAAATTATTCCTCATATATGGTTAAATCCATCAGGGAGAGGAGTAAGATGAAGATTTTCCTACAATTTTAGAGGCAAGGTCTGATTGCATGATAAAAGACTGAGGGTGCGTGTGTGCTTGGCCAACATGATAGTATTATAGGCCTCACAATATCAGAGGAATTCACTCGTATGTGATTTGGTTTCTTGGGCCCTGGGTGAAAGATAGCGAGACAATATGTGTCTGTCTGTGTCAGACAAGATTTATATGCAAAAGTGTTTGTGTCTGACACAGTGTTACCAGTTGTCAATTCCACATAATGCCACTTTAACTAACCTCAGTTGTTAAGCAAGCCCTGACTGAAGATAAATATCGACATTGTCTACCGTTCACAGAGTCACAGATTCACCTTGAAGGGTGTGTGTGCATGCGTGTGTGTCTGTTTTTCTGTGTCCAGGTGCCTCTGTTTGATCACAGTAATAGACAGAGGGGGATAGCATATTTGTTTTCTCTATATGTGTGTGGAATAAGAAGTCCTAGCATTAATAAGTAATCACTGGATGTTTTCCCTCCCATAACATGTTGGGCCAGCAGCACTTGCCCCCAGTAATGACACCATTACAGGACTGAAGTAGCCAGCAGCTGAGTTTACCTCTGGGAATCTCCCCTCTGTCTCCACTCTGCCTCACCTCCTTGTCTTAAGGACTGGGAGGTTGTCAGTGTTGGACCCTCAGTGCAACAACACACTACAGAAATAAGCACTAGAAATACACAAACAAATTATCAAACCACAGTTTATTTTGGTCATCGGGTACATGTGTGGTTTTTACAGACCATAGCCTTTGTCAACAAAATCCAGCGAGTATGTAAAGAATATCAGCATCTGAATGTAATCAACAACTGTGAGGAAGTTGTGTGAATGTGTAATTTGTTATACAAAAGACAGCACACAGAGAGAAAAGGAGAGAGCTACTATTTATTAGATAATATAAAGTATGGTGATGGCAAGTAGAGACAGAGAGAGGGAGGGGGACTGAACAGATTGAATGGCTAATGAAATGGGTACCTCCAGGCCTGAATAAATTCTCTGGTCTGGCGATCCCCCAGGATGCTGGCCTCCCAGGGAGATTAATGACCACTGGGCCATGGTATAATGAAGTAGTTTGCCTTGGCAATGTGCTTGTGAATTCATCACAAGTGTCCACAAGTGGGCTGGCCGAGCACAACATCTTTATAAATCCCCCGCACTCTTCTCTCCCGCTGCTGCTGATTTATGGTTCCGCTACCCTCAAATGGTTTAGCCCCACTCAGTAGACCCCGCCCTGGCTGACCATCACTATCCCACCGAAATCCAGGTCACTGCACTGATGGGGAAGAAATGGGAGGCTAATCAGATAATGGGAGGTGAAAATGGGAAAGAGTGAGTCGGAATCTTCAATCTCTCAACTCCTGCTCTGCCTGTCTCTGTTTCTCAGTGTCTGCCTCACTCGTATGCACATAGTCCTGTAAAAGGTGATTAGCTCTGTTTTCCAATTTGGAGATTCGTTCTCTGCATTGGGTTCTTCTGCTCTAACCAGTATTTATCTAATTGGCAATACTTTAAACCCAAGAAGTGATTTTGAAGGTTTGATTATTACTGATTTATTACATATTTCAATGAAAGTATTGTTCTTTTAGCTCTGATTTGATCTTTATTTTTAATAAAGGAGAAATGTGGGCGCTGAAACATTAGGAGGTGCAGGTTCACTTCTGGGCAGTGGTGCTCTGTGGTTTGACTGTGTGCCTAGTCGCCAGTGTCAACAGATGGTATTGTGGTGAATGATTATGTCCAAGTTGTTGCATCAGTGACTTCACCTGGTGGGATGAGGCATCTGTGAAAGGGTTAGGATCTTGAGGAGAATGCAGTTTGAACCTCTGGTGCATTATGCCCTCCTGGTATGGTTATTGATATGGTGTATTTATATATATATAAAAGTTTTGAAGCAATTCAAAATAGTATTTTTTCCTGACTAAACTCTTTAAGCCTACATGTACCAAACAGCAAAAATGCTAAAAGATCTGCACTTGACCTATTGTGCGCATTTAAAAAAATGCAGTTTATTCCTTAGTGAGTCAGTACTTGGTGACTCAGTATATGTTAAGCACAGATATCCAGTTAAGTGCACTGTTGAATCGACTTGTATGGCTTTGTCTCTTGAACCAAAGATATTGTCAGAATATAAAAATCCTGTAGGTTTTTTTTTCTTGCCCTTGCTGCAGTGAGTAAAAATGGCCTTGCTTGGAAAAGTGACTGCCTCTTTATCAGACTCATCATCTGCAAAAGTTTGTCCCTATGTCAGGAGACAGTAACTGAACAATCCTCACGATAGTTTCTGAGGAGCTGTCTGCGCATCTCAGCTCTCATTCACCATAAATTTCTTCACGTCATGGCAGTTTTTCATTATAAACTGTAAATGGTGGTGGCAGTAGGCCCAACTGACAGTGAATGCAAAACTAGTTCAGCTAAAGCATGATAAAATGATATGTGTTCTCCAGATTCCTTGCTTACGCACACAGTGCCTGCATCCAATTCCCCTGTTCTGTCTTGCAACTATCCACTTCACAGTTACTTTGCACTGACAAAATGGTCATAAAGAGAATGAAATGCCAATTTTCTGAAATAAGAGACTGTGCAGCAGTGCAGCGAAAGAGCAAGTGTATCATTAAAGGTGTGACTTATACATCTGTAATCCACACATATACTACAACTGGCAGATTACCCGTGGTCTGGAGAAGGGGAAACCTCACAATGAAACACATAAAAACTTTATACGGCCAAGCTCTCATATCAGCATGTGATGGATGCTGTCTACACCTAATTGTTAATAAATGTTGAATATCTCCAGTGCATAGAGGAGTCCTAACTGCATTCCCACAGAACACCAGGCATTTGTTACAGGCTTGTGCCCCCTGTTGCTGAGACATTGCCAGCCTGTTAATGGCTAAGTACTGATGAGCCCCAGTGTTGCACACCTCTGTCAGGCTCATAAAGCCTGTCTGCTTGATAACTGAAACTCCATATGGGATAGTGGCAAGGAAATTAAAGGAGGACAATAAAGCATATTGAGGGATATTTAGATTAAAATGCATTTAATTGGGTTCTTTCCTAACGCAGTTGAGATGTGTTGTCACGCAGCCGTCCGTTCTGCTGGTGCCCTTTACTAAAGCTAAATGATGCTGCTGTCATGGTATTTGTAGCCTAACCTGGTAAAGATTATTAATGAGTGCAATAAATCTAAATTGTATAATAGGAAGTTATGAAAAAAGGAATGTCAGAGTTAAGTTAATGAGTATTTAGTTTGTTTACCAAGAGCAATCGTTACCCCGTGCCATGTGTACTTAGTAATTGTCAAAGGCTTTACATCCCCATTCTTTCTCAAGATGGCTTATCTTAATCTACAGTGTCTTATTTTTCTTGGAAAGGGATGGATGAGTCGAGTAATTGTACAGTTGACATCGGCTTAGACAACATCATCCCCTTAGTCCCCAGCTAATCCTACAGAGTGATAACAATAATGGGAAAAAAGAATGGAGATATTTTTATTTTTTTATTTTTTTTTTTTTTACAAAAGAAGATATGGAGTTTAATTTGTAATTAGCTGCAGAGGTCAAAGACTTGATCCACCATCTGAAGGTTATCCTTACTTATTTTTTTCCCCCTTTTTCTTTTTCCATTTCCCTCTCTGTACTCTGAATCAGATTATGACCTTGTTGTGAAAAAGTCAAGTGTTAATTGTGTGCATGTGTGTGAGTTTGTGTGTGTGTGCTTAGAAGATCAGTGAATAAAATGTGAATATTTCCCTCATGGTTGCTTGACAGTGTGAAAAGACGGTTGTGTATTTCTTTGTGCTTGTATGTGTGCACATGTTTGCTGGCGATTGGAAGTGTAATTTATTTTGGGTGTGGAGGGGGTTATGACCCTGGACCCCCATCCACCCGCCCCATTCCATCTGCCCTGCATCAGACAGCTCTGTGTAGCCCCTTGGGGGCTTTGAAGTAGCAGGTTTGCCCTCTTTGCCCGTATGTGTTTGTGTTAGTCTGTGTGTGGAAAATCAGACCTTTTTGCTTGAGTGTGCACGTGTGTGTTAATGTGGACGTGTGTGTGTCTGTGCTAGTATTGATCCCCCCTCCTTTCTTATAATGAAGTGGAACTACATCTCCATTATGAGCTGCTCTGCCATTGGCTGGAGGTAATATGAAATTAGCTAGCGTGCCGTGAGCCTGTCAGTATTGATTTCACTATCCAGATTACTTGTTACAAAAGAATAGAGCTGTCTGTGGCATAATTGAACAAGTTAACTCCTTGTCTCATAAAATGTAGGCCTGTATTGATTGTTGGAGGGGAGGGCTCTGTGATATGCAGAGAGAAAGTAAGTTGCATGGGTGTTAACTGTGGAGAGGTGCTGATGGTTTCTTTTCTTTCCTGCCAGTGTCACCCTGACATGCGGATAAAGGCATTTCTTGCTGAGTCGCAGGATTGGGAACAGCAAATGACTTGTGTTCCATCAGCTGCATGTTGCACATCTTTTTCGTTTTTACCTCTCTTTGTCATTTTTCATTTCATTTGCCTCAGTCCCGTTTTCAATTTATTACCATATGTAAAAGGTGTCAGAGCTTGACACCATCAGAGCATATTTACTTTGGTTTATCTTGAGTGACCTGTTTGTAAGTGGAGCAGCAGTTGTGATGAGGAATGATGATGATGGCTGCAGAAGCCTCTCTATCTTGCTCTTTTGCTCTGCTGATGAACTGGAGCACACTAGTCCTGTCTAATCACACTTGGCAGATTTGTGCCATGGAAAGTGAGGTGTTTAACAAGTGTCCTGGTCCATTAATTAAGGGCCTCCTCAAGAAAAAAGGGGAGAGAAAGTGTGTTCAATAATTTACATGAGCTAACGGCTACTATAAGACTTTGCCCACAGAGAGAGGGGAAAGATAGTGTGGTCTCTTAGCTGTATACATGTGTGAGGCCAAATAGACAAACCTCTATATGCACACTCAGATACACACTCGTCCCCACATGGAGTGTTAGTGTAGCTGTTAACCCTAGCCAGCTAATTCTGAAGCGAGGTGCTTTGTGAAGCCTGTGTTGAGGGCACGTTCTACACCCATATCTTGGGTAATGAGAAAATGGGACTCAGTCAACAGTAAAAATGGATGGTTTTATTCAGACAAATTTCCCGGTAATTGTTCGTTGAAGAGCTCGAGAAAGTAAAGGCTTCTCTGACCAGGTCCGGGGCAAAGCAGTGGGTGATAAATTGTTTGATGTGAGCATGATGCTGTTGTCCCTAAAACAGACATGGAAGGTACAGAGTCCCCCCCCCCCCCTCCAACAGGGTGAGGGGTTAATGAAATGCTCTTCCACGCGCCGATTTCCTGCACTCCACTGCTGAGTGATAAGTAGCTAACCAACGAAGCCTGTAATTACAATCTTACAGAAACCGGCCTGATCTGTATATAAATCTCACCATCCAATTACAAGATGTAATAATTCTGCACTCAGGCTGGTAATGAGGTCTAATACTGGCGCATGTGATAATCCCCTCTGGATGCGGGCTTGATCAGATGTTGGCTTTGTAATTAGACTGGCAGAAAATCATTATTTCGTGTTCGGAAAAAAATGAGGTTGGTGGGAAGTTAATTTTCTCCCCATTCTCTGAAGCGCAGACAAGAATTTAATGATTTAATCATGATTGTTAGCTATTTTGCAATCAATTTGTAATGATTGTGTCGCAACAGAGGCTTTCAGGGAGAAGGGCCTGTAAAGATTGAAGGTGTCATTGATATGGCATAACTCTGTCAATAGATCCATACACTGTAATGCTGATACTGTGTAGTTGATGCAGACTTACATGTATGCATGTTAGCTAAAGTGTGCATGTGCATGTACGCATTTTTGTTTTTGTATGTTCTTGGTAGATCAGATAGGCTGATAACAGTCACTCTTAATTGTTTAACAAGCCTGAGCTGAAGATTAATACCCACATTTCTTTTTGTGAGCTGCAAAAACAAGCATTTTGCTCTCCACTATTTCCACAGATGTTGAACATTACAATTTAAAATGAAGTCAAAAATGAAGTGGGTGAATGAATAAAGACTTTGCTGAGAATGCAGAGGGGTGTGTGAAATTGGCACCAAACTGCACCAAAAGTGAAGAAGAATGATGTTTGGATTTGCTCAGCTCTCTGGTTTTGTTGGATTGCTTAATATAAAGGGTGATTTCTTAGATTGATAGATTCATTGATTTATAAGCAGCATATATTTGAACATGAAAAGTTAACTTATTTTCCATTTTGAGATCATTTAATGCTCTTGAAAATATATTGTTACATTTTCCCATATGAAGACTTCTTTTTTTCATTTCATAAAGCTCCTTAAATTGTCTTATGGTAATTTTGGGACCTAAAAAACAGGAAATATAGTTTAGGAAAGCCTGAACAAGCTTTTGCTAAATGCTTATATAATGCTCTGTTATTGCTTCAGTGTACATCTCTGGACAAGTTGTGTTCCTCTGAAAAAAATGCAAGAAATACTTGTCCCCCCACTTGTCAACTACAGCAGTATTGCACTGACATAGATGTTGTTTTATGTAGAGTGCACATTTGATATTTGATTATTTGATTGTCGAGTATTGATGCTTGGATACAGGGCAAACAATTGTAAAAATATAATGCCACGTCTAATTTCACATGTTTCAGTCAAGGATTGAAAGCAGTTCTCCAGAGGTTAACACTACATTAGCAGCTTCTGCTACTGTAGCTCTATGCAGTGTTTGATTGGAATACCTCCTGTTTGATCATCTGAAGCTACTTAGTTTACTGGAGCATTCACCATGCAGTAGGTTTAGACAGTCCTTTGGGTTTGCACTTGGCTCATCTCTCCCCTAATCTCTTGGCGATTGCCGCTGAATACTTTATTGATAGGGAATTGACTCCACTCCTCTGAGCCGATTTCTATAATTGATACTGTTTGAAGTTGTTCCCAGAAGACCGAGCGTTCAAAGGCTGGCTGCTGTTTTGATCAATTATATTAAAGTGCAAACTTTAAAAAATCTGGATTGCATCAATACTGCCTTCTAGCCTGATTTAATTCAGCAGTGTTATGCAGGTCTAAATAAAAACACGTGTTACGACAACTCATGAGTTTTGGATGGTCATTACAATAGCCTGCATTAATGTACAATGTATTTACATATAAAAATATTAGCAATACTGTCATCCTCATGTTTTTGTGTTGATAATATTTACATAAATATACTATGACCTTAAGTGCTTCCAACTTTATAAGACAGTATTGACGGGATGCAGGTGTGGGACTTACCAAATTGAACAACAGGAAACATCAAAATTATCAGCAGTATAAAAATACTGAAAATGACGATATCCAGTGTTTTGCAGTTTTGGTTAAAAAAGTCAAAGTGTCAAGGCAAGATATAATATATCCTTAAAATCAACTTTGCTCTTATTTTTCCAAGTGTGGATACTTTTTAGGCAGCCTTTGTGCTTAGCCTTCATCCTAGTTGCCTAGCCTCACGCCTCCAATTTGCACCTCTGCCTGGCTGAAGGCTCCTCAGAGACGCTTGGCTGGAGCTCTGGGCCACTGTGCCTTTGGACCTCTGAGTCCTACACTTCTGTGAGTTGGATGGAGAAAGAGGGAGCTGCTTTGCCCAGCCCTGCCCATACTCAGCCCCAGTCCGCCTTAACATACACTCCCACCTGCTCGATACCTCAGAAGAGCTTTCAAGTGCTCTTTGAAAGGGAAAAAAGCAGAAGGGGAAGAAATCAGAGACTGTGCTCTTCCAGGCGCTCAATAGCATGGCACTAGCCTCTCTCAGCTCCCATGACACCACTCTCCTGCCCTCTTCTCTGTTCTTGGGTTTTTCACTCAATTTATTTTTCTGTTTTTTTTTTTTTCCTTCTCCTTCTATCTTCTCCCTCTTATGACCTTATCTTCCTCTTGACTGCCTTCTTGTCCCAGGCTATTGGCATTTTCTTAGTGTTAGAGCTGCATTAGCCATAAACCAGGCCACTAGTTTTGTAGCCTGCATACAGAAGAAAATTGAGAGATGATAAATATGTGAATGTGGAATTATAGTAGTACAATCATCTCTTGTATTTGGCCCCCAAGAATGAATACATCACATCTGTATATTATTATTGGCAGTAGGGAATCATAGCTGCCACAAAAACCTGCCCAGCTCACTGAGTAAATCTCCTCATGTCCACTGCCCATAGCAAAGGTCCCAGTGCTGAAGTTAAATAAAATATTGCCGTCAGGCTATAAAGATAATTAGTCTTGTCTCATCTCCTCTCTCCCTTGCAATTAAATGTGACCCCTTTATGTTTTATGGATGCCAGCATAAACCCCTTCACTGCTAAAATACCATGTAGATATGAGCAGGGAACTATATTGTAAACTAATTGCACCATATTGGACAGAAGCCACTAGAGATGATACTAAGTTGGTATTATTGATAATATTATTGGCTGTGTGTAATGAACACGCATACACACATACTGGAAGCGCATCAGTGAATGTACACTGTCAAAACTAATTCCCGTCCCTCTAACATCTTCACTGTTATAAAGCAAAGACAGTGCTTGGGAAAGCTGTGATTTGAAGACATAAGCCCCGGGCTCCTCATTCCACTCTGCCTCTGAACTCCCCACATACTCCCTGATATCGAGACACATTATAAGTCCCTCCCTGTAGCTCTCCTCTTATCTCTGCCTGCTATAAAACTATCTCAGAGAAATAGGACAGGGTTAAAGTTTGAAGTAATCTGTTTCTTTTCATTCTTTCATGAAACATATGCCCACTTTGTAACAAGGGGAAAACTAATTATAGACTTGTACAGGAAAGATAATTCAGTTGTAGTGATTGCTTTGTACCCAGCGCTGGGGTTGTGTGTCTAAAGTGTATGTGTACAGTAATAACGGCTTTATCTAGCCCAATACTCGTATACAAACCTACAAAGTCCTGTAATTATGTTAGGTGCCCACAGAATGACAGACACACTGGGGCTCTGGACATTATGAGGGAAAGAAGCACCAAGCATCTATTAAAACTATTTCACTCTATTATTGTGTTTTGGTACATACGTTGCAATGTGGGCAGTAGCATGCTTGACTGGTAGTAGGCATGCATACAGTACAAACAAAGTCAACACAAATAAATATACAAAAAGATTTGTTTGCCAAGGCTCATAGGCCAGTCCCATCATCAGATCCCCAGTGCAGCAGTTTCCACTCAACAGTCCTTGCAGACTGTTTACACATAGGTGAATGGCTTGGAAGCCTGTCATTATGAGTAAAGACCGAGTTTATAAGTTGAACAATGAAATACACCAACAGTGATTGTAACACATGATCATTTCACTGGAGGCAGTTTTCTATACTTGTCAATATAACATCCTTACAACGTTGTTCTACAGTCCCTTCTAAAGCAGCATCATAGCCTCAGGATCATCATGTAAATGTTAAGTTTTTCAAGAGACAGTGTCTTTTGTCATGGGATGTCTTAAAAAATAAGTTTTGACTTGATAAAGTACCATGTTTATGTGGATGTTTTCAGTGCATGTTTGGTGTGTTTTTCTGGACATTTTGTTTGTTTCCAGGAGTGTTCCATTAAATGTATGTACATTTCTTTCCATGTGCACAAATAGTCTTTCATTGTGCATCTCATAAACAGTCAATGCTTGTTTTATACTCCAGACTTGCACAGCAAATGTTCTCTTTCTTCGAATTGTGAGGTCAAGGAGAGATAAGGATGTGGATGTCTCCTTCTGTCTCTTTCACTCTCATCCATCTCTCTTTTTCTGTTTCTCTCCATTTCCCACATGTAGTGAGTCAGGCAGTGCAGTGTCATCCAGCCGTGAAGCCATTTGGCGGAGAGGAGGAGGAGGAGGAGCTGAAGGTCACTCTGAGCCACAGACAGACAGACAGACATACATACAGTACATACAGAGAATCGTGGCTCCATTAGCAGGGCCTGTGTTTACCATGGCAGATACGCCAGGGATTCAGTGGCATATGCTGTAGCCCCTGGCAGCCTCGTGACAGAGCACTTACCATAGAGATGGCAGACCAAGGCCTGGTTATGGGCCACCCAGAGGCTGTGTCCTGAGGCAATGCTACTGGGCTGGGATGGACAGTGGGGTTGACTGGCTCTCCACTTTATCTGCTGTTCCTATACCAACCTAAAAGCCTTCCATTTTTGTGCTCATAGACTGGGCTTCAGACAGCATAGGGAAATTTTTGTGAACATCTCTAATGACCTATGTCTTTCTTGCTTGTGGTTTCTGTGCATTGCCTTTAAGAAAACTTCTGATAATAGTACAACAGTGGTTCAAGAAGGAGACTATTGAACTCATACTTGTCTAAAAATTTCCAATTTAAAGATGATGGGCTTTAATAGTTGTCTAAAAGAAACTTTTATAGCAGTTAGCCTGAGTCGATGATGTATTGCTGTTGAATGCAAAGAGACATACAATTTTGTCTAAATTTTGTCAATTTTATCTACCTCCAGTTTTATCTTTCAATTATCTTCCCAATTCCCTCGTGGCTTGCTGCAGTTTTTCTTTGCTAGGAGCATTTAGTGGGGAATGTTTTAAAAATCAGTGGAAACACTGTATCCCAATGTGCATATGCATATTTAATAACTCAGTTAAGCAATGTCATGGTTGTGTATTATTAATAGGATTGGGGAAACATTTGCAAAGTGCAGTAATTTATATATTTGATGTCTTCTTATAGGTTGGTGCAGCCCAGTGTACAAAAAAAAAAGCAATGTATGAAAAGCCAAAAATATTTATATTAAAGATGTCATGAAGAAGTCTACGAGACTAATTTCATTAGTAATTGTAATTTCATTCATGTATTTTTGATTGGACAAGAGCCATTCCATGAGTGCTTATGTACAGTGTAAATTGAATATGTGTATGCGTATTACTCTATGCACTGCAGGTATCAGCACAGCTGTAATTATCTTCAGCATTTGGCCTGCAGCCTCGTCTCTACAACTGAGTTACAGCTGTACAGTGCAGCAGCACTCCCTCTCCTGTGCTGCTTCTCAACTATATTCATCCCAAAGAGAATGAACAAAATCTGTTGTTGGCTGCCTTGGTCTTACAGTTGGATCTTCCTTTGCTCTTGTTAGGGACTTTGAGTGGGCAATATTCCACAGTGTGGGAGATGGATAATAAGTGTCTGCTTTTTAGCTGGGCAGTTTCAAGACAACTTGGTGTGAAGCTGTCTTCATTAGGACCCTGTTAGACCTTGTTTCACCTGACTGACTGACAGACTGGCTGTGATGAGGCTCCATTAGACTGCTGCACAACCCTCTGTGGGCTGCCTATTTACTGAAGGGCCTTCTCTCTCTCTCTCTCTTTCGCTCTCTTTTTCTCTCTCTCTCTCTCTTGCTCTTGTTCTGTCTGACCAGGCTAACCCCAGGAGCCCCCTTAACCCACGGTGGTTGAGAGCCCAGTCAATCAGACGCAATGATGTTAAACTCCTCTCCAATGAATACCCTTCACCAGTCATCAGAGAGATTGTCTGTGTCTGGCGGCTGATAAGGAGTTCATGAGGAGCTCAAGTAAGTTCATCTCAATTTACAGTCAGTCTGACGAGAGGAGCTTGCTATTCTATAGCTCTGTCCTCAACATGATTACTTTACCTTAGAGCAGAGACACCTGTAATAAGATATTGGCATGGCTTACTGGCTTTTAGACTGATCCTCTCCATAAAGCATTTAAGCTAGATTTCTTCACAACTGTTCCGATAGAAACCCCTATGTACAGAAAGGGATGCTGAATAATATTTGATTTGAGCTGTCCAGAGAAGCCATTGGAATCTTTGAGTGACACTGTCTTATTGTCAGCATTAATTTTGGGTAAAACAAAATACTGCCTAGGTTACCGTGGGGCAACGCTTCATCCACAAATGTCTGTGACTGCCTGAGTGAATAATAATAATAATTGAGTGAGTGGTCTAACACTTGGCTGCAGCACTTTCAAAGTTGTTTGGTGTGAAAAGTTTCTATTACATCATCAAGAGGTATTTACAGTGGAACTACAACAGTTTTCAAATATTATATTACCTCAGATTGTGACTGGGGCCTTTGTTTACCTGGACTGCAAAGGGTAACAGGACTTCATTACAGGGATGTATTTTAGCTTTGTAGCCTATAATTTGTCATACTGTTATGTCAGTATGTCTCATTTTGGTCTGCTGTCAGAAATGGACATTCACTGTCCTGTGACAATAGCCTTTTTCTTTTTATGTTGACAGAATATTATGCCGTTGCGTTTTGAGATAATTTTCTATTACATATTGAAATGTTTTGGCACACATGGCTAAGTAATGATATCCATAGTACTGGATGGGGGATTTAATTCTGGCATGTTAAATTAGCATTTAACCTTTTATTTTGTTGTGTATAATGGGGGTTACCAATACATAGTCTGCCCATATACTACCATAATTACAGGGCTTTTTAGGTGAATTATTTGTGTATCACATTGTGCTGTCAAACTAAAAGGTCAGTTTTTATGGAAATACTTGAGTTACAAATAACCCTTTTTTCTTTGTTTAAGTCCTTGTTTAACATCAGTGAACAGTTCATTTCTGCTCACAGAAACACACTCAGGAGCTGATTCTCTTGTCAAGGTTGGGCCAAGACAGGTAGACGGGTTTTGAATTACTGTTTTTGGGCTCCTTCCTGTGACACACTTTCAAGGAGAGATGGAAATTGGGTACATGGCATTGATCTCCATAATGCATTGGTCCCTGTTGCCAGAGGGAGGCGGGTGGGGAAGGCAGGTTGGATGGTAATCCCAGGAGTATCGTGGTGTAAAGCAGTTAGTGGACAAAGGATTTGATCATGCTTGGCCATTTGGTACAGTGTTGAAGGATGTTGTATGCAGCAGTGTCAGCCACTGAGTGCCCATCAAGCCAGACAGGTCAATAACCGCCCATCATCTCTCATTGGTCGCCCAGAGTGATGCGCCATTGGAGAGACCCAAACCATGTTCTGTCCCTCCCCCTCCTGCTGTCTTCACCTGTCAAGTGATATTGAGGCAGCAGGGAATCAACCTCTCCTTATAACACTCAACCGTCCAGCCAGCAGCGCGTGCATTGACAGCCTTCAAAAGTCTTCCACCCTCAAGTGTATAATCACTCACACTGATGTGATTGTGAGCCTCCCCTCAGCGGTTTATTGTGGTTTCTCTGCCAGATCGCTGCTGCAGGTTCTCCTGTAGTCCAGCTGCTGTGATTTGCCAGCATGAAGAGAGTAGCTTGTGACTCATCATGGCTAAAACGGGATTCATGCTGTCACTTGAATATAACATAAGGGCTACTGTACTACTTGGACAAAGGAGATGTGCTGGAAGTTTTTGCTCAGAAACATATTTTTGGGGTAAAGATAAACTAATATCGAATTGCTATGCAAAATTAAAGATTTTAAGGCATATGATTATAATGATAGTAGTAGTAGTAATAATAATAATAATTAATAACATGATTATAAAAGTTCAATTAAGCTACAAAGGCATTTATTTGTAGGAAGTTCAGACTGTTGGCAGCACTTTTAAGGATCAAGACCAGTAAAGTAGAAATTGAAAGCCGTATCCATGGTCTCTATATCTCTCTGGAATGATTTTTAACATTTCCTCCTCAGATCAGAGAACATAAAATATATGCTGAAGAAAAGAAATATGGCCCCACTCTTTTTCTTTTCCTCACTTGCTTTCTCTCTCTGCATCTCTCCCTCAGCTCTCATCTCTAATTTTTTCTACCACGTTATTGCTCCTTTCTCTTCCTACACTCTGCTTGCCACATACTATATGTGAGATAAAAGATGAATTCTAAAAAACCTCTCCCTCTTGGACTGTTCCCGTCTTTATACTCCTCTTGGTGCTTGGAGTATGGAAGAGGTGGCGAAGAAGAGGGATAGAAAGAAGGGAAGAACAAACAGACGGCTGTGATAGTGAAAGCAGACGGTCAGACTCTGGCACCAGCACAGGCTTTATGCTTTGTTGTGTAGTTTGGCCGCTTTGAGACCAAGCTTGCAAGATATCATTGCATACTCTTTTTAACAGGCTTATACAGGACTCAGTTTTATGTGGAAATAAAAGCAGTGACTGTAAAATCCCATTTTAAGACATTACAACATAAAGAGTGAATTATAGGGACAATGATCAGTCAGACAAACAACAACTGCTGTCTCTTGGCCATTCTTTTCTGCAGTTAATCCACAGTATCTATTATACAAATAGTTTCTAAGCATTATATTTTTCTTTAATCTACCTAACTAGACGTAATATCTACGTAAAGTAATAATAGTAAATTATAATTTCCAGTTCATTGTAAATAAACTGGATTGCTCATAAAATGAGATCTTCATGCAAAGCTTGAATTTAAAGTTTCTTGTTTTTTGCCTGGGAGAATATGTGTTCCAGGCAGATATGTGTATGAGTACTCTCACTGGAGATCCACAGGTGGGTACAGTTTACTGAGGTTTGACATCATCAGATTAATCTTGAAGTACTCATTCTTGGTTAGTTGCAATGTTAGCAGTTTTGATATTTTCACATACTTCTGTGTCAGCTAAGACCATATGCTGGAGTGAGCTCAACACTGCTTGGCTGGATGCTGCTGCACACATGGTTGTGGTTTAGCTGGCTTCACTCCCAAAGGTTCAGTCTGATACGTCTTTCTATGGAGAATCATGCAGGGGTTAAGGCTTTAAAGCTATCTGATCAGGTGTGATGTGTTAAGATGTTACAGCTTAGATCTACTGTGACCTAAGACCATGAAATATATTTTTCTGCTGAGAGCTTCAGCACATTTGAACCGGCCTTTGTTTTCCAGATGTTTTCCCATTGTAACTAGCCTTTGTAGCATTACTAGGCAATACTTAATCACTGTGTCCTTCATATAAATGTTTTCTCATGTTCTTTGATGAAGTAGACTGTTTAAAGTTTCCTCTTCTAATTAATCAGATTAAATGTATTAATCTACTAATGAGGGAGACCGCTGTTTTAGGATGATATTGTTGTTCTTTACTGTATTCATGCTCACCCTGCTGAGTAAACATCCACTGAACTGCAGAGCAGGTTACAAGCAGAAACGTGGACTAATCTATTTTTAACAGCTGTAAGCCTGTAAAGTTGACAACCATTGTCCCAAAATGTGGTGGATGTGTAACTAGACCAGTTTAGCTCTGTGTAGGGGTGGGTTTATTTAAGGAGTATGATGTGAACATCATAGGCATAAACTGTGTTGCTATGTAATTCTGGTTTGTGACAGTCCCAGGGCACTGTGTCCCAGAGCCACAGCAGCATGTGTAGGGAGGATTAAGACCTTAGACAGACCCCATCTTGTGGTGAAAGGCTCAATTACATTCACCTTCAGACTTGCAACCCCCCCATCTCTGCATGCCCTGCCGCTGCTCACTCTTTTTAGATTGGATTAGATCATAATGTAAATAGTTTTAACATTACTTTGATACTTTCTTGTCTGTGACATTTAACAATATTAGCCTCACTAAGGTAAGCCTCAGGAGTGTTTGATGGCAGATGCAACTCCAACTGTCCAACATGACTCAACCATCAGAATTAATTTTGAACATGTAGCTTAGAGTTAATGACCAATAGTCATCCAAAGTTCTCTAAGACCTGCTTAGGATGATTTCTGCAGATTTTGCTGTTGCCATGTTGCTGAAAACTATGAAATCTCATGTTTGATTGCCATGGAACTCACTGAGCACATTCATGGTCCACAGGAGGATTCATTTCCAATCTGTTGCTCCCTAACCTTTACGTCAGTACCATCCTTAGCCCAAAATTAAATTTTTGCACACACTGCATCGTTTAATTTGATATGTAGATTAGAGTGGAATGTGCAAAGTACACTTTTTGGTTTAAATAACCACATGGCCTTTTCACTAGAGCCCCAATGGTATATTTTTATTTTTAATCTAATTAGAGTCTTTCACATATGTCAGGGTGATGCTCTCTCATCCTCTTGCTTTTTCTTATCAATTACTTTGATGCTTCAACAGAAAATTCAGTGTCCAGTTAGATGTCTGAACACTGGCACCATCAGAAACGTGCAGCACAAGATCTAAACAAGATTCCTTGTTGGCCTTTTAATTCGTGTATCTCTTCTGGGATTTCTTTCCCATTCAGGTCCAGTGCCTTAGCCCCTTCTCATTCCATCCAACCCTGGATTTATTTTCATACTATGGGGGTATGATAGCGACTTAATAATTCATATTTAGAGTGTGTACCCATGCACTGAGAAATTCTGATTCATCCTCCTGAGTAGCTGCCCACCATCTTGCATCATTTAAGCCTCCACGTTGTAGCTGTGGCTTATTCGCTCAGTCTGCGCAATGCTCTTTGGAGTAGAGCTGTCAAAATTTTTAGAGTAAGAGGGAAGTTTCTGCGTGTGGACAAGATTGTCAGCTTTCTTTTAGTCAGCATGCTTCTGTAAAGAGTAACAAGAGTGTAAGCAACCTCAGTCTGAGATCAACTTATGGCACACAGTGGAACGTGTCCACTCTGAAATCGAGCCTGGAAATGGTCTGACATCACATTTAAGTAGAAAGACCAGTTAGCCAAGATCAATAGTGGAATAATATTTTAATATATATATAAAAAAAACATTTGAAAGGTGCATGTTTAGTTTCTAAAGTCAAGACATCAGCTGTTATGATACAGGGAAACATTTGATATAGAGCTCCATTGTTCACATGGTACATAAACCTATCCTGTCTATTCTCTGGCTGACACTAAACAGTTACAACTCTCAGGCCTAACTCTTTGATATTGGAGCATTTGAGCTCCCAGCCTCAATTTTTTGGTGGCTCAAGCAAAAACTTTTGGTGATGCAAAGTTGTTCTCTTACATAAATGCATAATGAGGGAAAAAGTGGCTTCAAACATGATTTTTGAACTGACAGATACATATTGAGGTTGTGAAACTAAAAGACAAAACAAGATGCTGCTTAAAAATGTCACCCTGTTCAATTTTTATTTTAAAAAAATATTCCTCACACTGAAATTGTGTTACATCACAGCTGTCTAGCCTGACTAGATATGCTTGCTCAAACAATTGAAAGTGAACTTTGACCTGAGCTGCACTGACCTTTGCAGGCACTGCTTGAATGGATGAAAATTTGCTAGCCTGCTTGGGTTTCTAAATTTCCAGAACTGCACAAGAGGATAACTTCTTTGCTTGATGATATACAGAAACAACATCCACATGCTACTAAGTTTTAGAATATTAGAATATTAAACTATATAATATTAAATTTATTTAAATTAAAAGAAACAAATCTGTGAAACCTTTCTTTTTACTTTAAAGTAGTAAATTCTGATCTGTGAAACTGGGACGTTGCATTCAAAATCAAACCAGTATTGGCATCTGTTGTATTATTGTTTGTATTATCTGATCAGTTCACTTCAGAGAAGGAGCAATAAAGGCGTAGACAGACAGGATGAAGGACAGTGCAAGTCTGTAATGGCTAACTTTTGTTGGATTCCGGTAAAGACAGTAGTTTGCTTTAAAGGAAAAGTCAGAGGGGGGATAGTGTTCAAATATAAAGTAATAGAACATTGGCATGTCAGTGACAGCAGCATGACTTTTAAAAACCCCACACTGGAAGGGCACCGAGTGATCTGTGAGTCAGAGTTGACACTCAGCCACTGACTGATCTACTGCTCTGAAATTGAGTGGAACAAAATGTGAGAACAATGTGCAGTTTGTAGTGATGTGATGGAAGCCAATGTTACCTGGCTGCTCACTTTGTTACATCTGGTGCCAAGATCAAAACACCCCGATGGTCATATGTGAACATAAAGACTTCACATAATTTACATGACAGTCTTGTGCTTTTTATCATCTTGGTTTTCGAATATGACTTTTGTTAACGGGCATCTACCTTTGTCCTTTGCCAGACAGTAGACATTGCGTTTACTATACGTCTTTGTCAACAAGTTGACTGACTAGCCCTTTTATGAATTCTAATTACAAACCTGTTAAAGCATTGCATGAGTAATCATCACATTGGCTTACAGAATAGCGGCACAGTATGTGCTGCAGGCATACAGTAATTCTTTTGACTCTGCTAGAGAGGGAGAGCATTTTGGATTTTGCTCTTTACACCATGTTCTTTTTCAAGTCCCACTTGTCAGAGTGAAAAAGATAAATATAGTTTAAGACAAACCAAAATAAATGGGTGGGTTCAGAAATGCACAGAACAACAAGCCACAGAGGAAGATGTGGCCTACACAGGCCACATACAAACAGCCTGCCTCTGCCACGGAAATAGATGCTTAAATAGGGAAAGAAAATAGTTGTGACACTCTCACAATAAGTAAAGCTGGAAATGGTGTTAAGTGTGGTTGAGTCCTCACACACAAACCTGCCTGCTGTTTAATGTACTTTTAACTGAAGCTGTCTGTGCAGTTTTGACTGTAGAAAAGTTCTATTATTTAGCTTTATAGTATAACTGGTCATAAGTGGTTGGTTTTATGTGATCATGAGTTAAATATAGTTAGCACTGACACACGGGGGACAGTTTTACTGGAAGTGCTTTAGCACAGAGCTACATAACCTTTGCTGCACCTTGATGTAGTCAAATACTTTGTCGGCATACATCCAAGTCTGAAAAACGAACTGAAATGAGAGTTACACTTGCATCCAAAGTATAAATACAATAGTAAAATAACCTTTAATCTACACCTGATGTAAGAACTGTTTTTATTATTCATTTCTATAAATAGTGTTAAACACTAGAAAGGAGAGTGGATATGGGAAAACAAGTTTAGTTTATAAATGCACTGTTACATAAGTATGATATGTTACATCCAATGTGACACTGGAGCCTAGAGCGCTTATGCACATGATATGCTTACAACACAAGTAGTTAAATGTTTTCATAATCATACTCATCTTACTGCATAGTGTGCATATTTACTTTCTGTGTCTTACAGTAATAATTTGCCAAAGTAGTTAGACACTGCCATTATTGTTCTTGTAGAAATGCACTGATCTCCATCTGCATAAGCGTCACAAGCACAACCACACTCATCATCCTCAGTCATCATCTTCTTAAGAGATTTCCAAGAAATATCCAAGAAAATGTGGCAGATGAAATGTTAGATGTCACAAATTGGACTCACGCCTGATTTTTTTTTTTTTTTTTTTTTAAGTGGCCTACCAACACTGGTTACACAGCAACAATTAACAACTGGTTACACTGCTGTAACAATGAGGGCACTGTAGTACTCAAAGTGTTCAATATTTCATACTCAAAATTTCCACCAGGTAGTGGCCATTTCCAGTTGACAGATTGCATTTAGAGAACATTCAACCAAACATTTGCATGGTTTCTGTGGTCTACTTTCAATTACTTTGAATTAGTCGTCTGCATGTTTGTTTCAAATATGGGTATGGTTTTTGTCATTAGTCATTGTACTATACTGCACAAATGTCTAAAGGATTATTTGATGGCTCATGCTTAGCTCTTTGTGTATATTGGCTAAGAACACATAATTTGTGTTCGATAACTAAGCGTGTACGCCTTCACTTTTTAAAATAAACCCCACACTTCCCAAGCTTCTTCCATCCACAGTTTTGTGACTATCCAGTATAATAGCAGAGAGTCTGCTGACAGAGGGGGAGCAGGAAGAGGAGAGGATGCAAAGTCTCCCAGGAGAGCACTGCCCGAAGGAGGCACGATTAGGAGGTGAAGCAGTCAAACGCTCACACCAAATGTGCTGGCACGTCATGATAACCCCAGGCTGTTCTAGGGTAAGAGGACTGACAGGCAGACTCTCCTTATGGCTGACTTCAGCTGGATTATTTATCATCTCCTATAGCCAGGCTTGTGACGGGGCCTCTACCCTCCTCCTGCTAATTTGGAGCCTGCACACACAAGCCTGTGCACTGACACACAGCCATATAGTAAAACTCAGCCACAGAAAAACATGTTGCTTTTTACAGCACGTTTGCTGATTGACTGCACTTTGGCTTCATCTCTGATATGAAAATATCCAGAAAGATCTAGTTTTTCTCTTTTTATTAGTTAGTAACTCGAAGGAATGGGAACAATGGTTCTTTACTGTTATGGCATAGTCTTCCACATGATCTTCCACCAATACACTACTGTGGTTCTGTGCTATCTCACTTCAGTGAAATTCTAATGGGTTACTTCAGAGTTGTTGTAGTAATGTTACTGTGAGTCACTTGTTTGTAGGGCACATACAAACTGGTATGGCAATACCGTTCATGCATACTCTCACATTAACACATTTCTGTCAATTAAAACAGGCCAAAATGTTCTTCCTACTATCTCAGTATCTGATTAACCTGAGTGCCCTAAATGCGCACCACACCATCACCACCACCACCACCACCAGATGTGTAACCATGCCTGAGCTGTCTCATTTTGTTCATTTGTCTTTGTCTCATGTGTGCACACGTATGTATTCACATACAGCACATCCTCAGTGTGCTTTGAATAGACTCCTGGGAAATGGAAGAAGCACCTGGTTGCCTGCGGTGGTTATCTCTCATTTCATTCAGCAGCTTGTGTCAGCTGACAAGATGGCCGTCACTATGAAAACACCTTGGGTGTTACTGCTGCTGAATGGTGCCTTTGTTTTTGCATTCTTCTGTTGTGTGAACACTGTTATGGTTTCCTTGGCTGATAATTACTGAAGCAACGTCGGCTTTTCTTGCTGGCTCGCACAAACGCCTGCCGGGCCTGTAACCTCTGTCTGTGTGCGTGAATGCATGTTTGTGTAGACCTTCACTGTAATAGTACCTGACACTTACTTTAGTACCTTTCAAGCACAAAGAGGCTATAATCTGCCAAAGTTTTTGACTTGGGAGAGGAAGAACAATTGGCTTGGCATAAATGGATAGGAGAAGGGTTTTGTTTTCCCAGAGATAATTTGAAGCAGGTCAAAAATGAGAGCATCATAATATGATTGCCAGGTGAATTGAACGAGGCCCATGGGCCGGGGGCCCTCTTTGTTTTTCCAGCAGCAGTGGCTGGGAGCTTTTGATGGATCCTAATTGAACACATATTTGTTGTGCTAGGTTCAGCTGGAGTGTGACGGGTATGATGATGCCTCAATTAGAACCATTAACAGGATGATTGTGCTTGCTTTTCTGGAAAGTTTTATAGTGAATGAGGAGTGTTTTCTTTTTTCCTGCCACTGTGATCTTGCTTTCAAAGCACAAGTGCCCAGCGGCCATCTGGGAAAATGGCCTCATGCTTTGACGAAAAGGATGATGGAGGCTTGATTCGTCAGTTGTCGTAGAGACACAATGCAATAACAATCCTTTTAGGCTATGAATGAGAAATGCCAGGATGTGTGAAACAGCCAGAAGGGCAAGGAAACTGCCCTTTGAGATGTCTGTCCAAGAGCCAGCGATTGAACACAAAGTTATCTTCACTTCTGTCTTCAGGGCAAAATGTGAGCAGTCACGGGAGACATGCTAGAGTGTCAGAGCCAGTGGAGAACTTATAGCTTGTTTAAGGCTTAGGAGAGTGTTGTGACCGTAGAGGCCTGTGTAGCAGCTGATAGGTTTGAGTGTGTCTAACCCTGTGATCTGTGTGCTAACATTGGCCTACTGGGGTAAGATCAGTTCCTCAACTCTCTGCCTTTGTCCCCTGTGAAGGAAGGCTTACTCAAGGACCCCCTGTTTACTCTGGCCTGCACAATGGCAAAGTCTAAACTCCCTTTGTAGGGTGGATTTAGGCTAGATTTACTTCAATTTGATCTGGGAGGGCCCCTTTTCATCAGCCTGGAGGTCTAATGCCCTTAACTGGCTTAACCTGGCTCCCCCTGTGAGCCTCGGGTCCTCATGCCCACAATCTCTCGCCTCTTTGCCACTCCTACTTATCCCCCACTCTCCGCCTCGCCCTCGAGTCCCCTGAGAATCCTCAGCATCACCGGGGTTTGACTGTGGCAAAGCATGCTGGGGCATGGTTAGTGACACCTCAAACTCATGTTTAACATGTCATAAGCATGCTAGGAATCAGCATAAGCATCAGCATGAAACACATCCTGTGTCTAAACAATGTGTGAGGAACTGACCTTCTGAGAATGAACAGGTAGAGTGTATGGACTTGTCCTTTTAGCACTTGCAAGTGTCAAAATGCTCTTAGTATAGATGGTCTTTTATTTGGAGTTCTTGAAACTGTTAAGAGTTTAATATCTCTTTAATATAGATGAGATGTCAGTGTTTTTTTTTTCCCCCCAACTCCAGGACTTAGAAATGTCCTAGACAGGAGAGTGCTCTCTCTGCAAGTAGAGGCTACTCTTTCAAAAAACATGTTTGCAAGATAAATTTAAAATGTGGTAAAAGTGTGTATTTCTGCCTGTCAAGCATCATCATACACTCTGTATGGGGCTAAACCTTATCTGTGGTGTTTGCCCCTCTAATACTGATATTGTTTTTGCTCTCCATGTTATCATCTCGGTTTGTAGAAATCTGGATGGACTGTTCTTTTGGGACATGCTGAACTTACTGTTGGTTTAAACTGGTTTTCCAGTTGACAAACCAAATGTTACACTCTCGGAACAACACTGCACGGTTACATTGTCATTTCCCAGATATGCCACCATTCTTTAGTCCTCGTCGTTTGACACAGCCAGGGGTAGGCTAACCACAAAATGGTCTCCCGTTGTTGCTATGTGCAATTTAAACCCTGCCTCCCAAATTCTGTATTCATGAGACGAAAAAATATTCTTTTCAAAAAGTTGTTTTGAATTGCAAATTTTCCCAAATCAGCACCTAGCAGAGCACAGTGGAGGAGAGTAAATGCAGGGACAGTATGGCGCTTATCCCTACCCCTGTAAGCTTCCCCACACTGACACGCAGGCTGCCAGACTGTACTCTGACATGTGTGCCCAAATGTTCATGGCATAATTATGTAACCTAGACCATCCAGATTATTCAAATACTGCCTGAGAGTGTCATTTTCAGTGTCGGTGAGGCTCTTGAGACCTGTCACCTACTGAATTCAAAATGGTTAAATTTTGAGGATGGGTCTCTTTCTCTCGTTCCACCCGCTCTCTTCTCTCACTCCCCTCGAGCTTGGCCTAATCCAGAGGCACAGCGTCACTGCAGCATCAATGTTACCTTTGATGGGCCCGGATTAAAGCAAATCTCCATTCCTTTGGTGGATTTCAAACGCTGCCTGAACAATGATGCCAGCCAGGGGCGAGTTAATGAGGCCTGCAGTGGACTGGCTACGAGTGACTTTAAAATCACCCTGATTAGCAGCAAAGATATTATCTCTGCACCTCCCTTCCCCTTTTGCTCCTTCACTCTCATTCTGTCTGTCCCTCTCTTCCATCTCTCCACTTTTTTGCCTCTTTCTTCCTTTAAATTTACCAAGTCCCCTAATTTTTTGCTCTCTTTCCCAACTCTACTCCTCTGTCTTTCCCCTCTTTCCCTCTCTCCCCTTTACTCCTGTTCCCCAGTGAGTGAGGCCTGACTTAATTAGTGGGCTGGAGTGTGAATGTGCCTTTCACAGGGTGTTAATGAAAAGCTTTGCGCTTTCCCTTTCAGTGTATTAGTGACTGACTGCAACCTCCCCACACCCTATTTGCCTGACTCCTCTCCTCCTCCCTCTTCTCCTCCCTCAACTTCTCTTCAGCCCTTCTGACCAGAGGGGGGTGTTATTACAGGGGCTGTTGACTCTGTGGCTTTAGGTTTTGGTTCCCTGTTGTACTGAGCTGATAGCTTAATTAAACATGCAAATCGGATATATCGAACACATCTTACCAACCATTCTTTCTGTAGTTGTTATGTGATGATCAGATGGTCTTTTATTGTGTTTGAGCCTTTTTAAAAAATCTAATTATACGATACCAGCTCATGTGAACATGCTGTTCGATCTCAAGGTGAATTAAATTTAACATATACCTGATTGATTTTTGTGAAGCAGTGTATGTACAACAGTGCCGGTCATTGTTCAAAGGGCACTCATCAAAACCGGTCATTAATCATTTTACTTTCAATGTTACTCTGTTGAGTTCTGTTCATTCAGCGGTAAAGTCTGTATATTGTTCAGTGCATTCAACAGATAATTATCTTAGTCTAGACAGCACCATATTTAGACTCACAGGTTGTGCGGTCGACCACTAAGTCCTGTGTGCCACCAACAGTCCAAGAAACCAAATTTTGGGAACCCAAAGTTCATAATAACACAGTGCCATGGCGGTAAAATAAGCTAACATAATCAGCTGTCACCAATAATAATAACAGTATTCATGTAAGAGCACCTGCCAGAATGACTGGCACCATAAGCTTGTGTAATGGCTGCTGTGCAGGCATGATGAGAAGTGTTTCAACAGGGGTTAAGCAGACATTCAAGATTGATTGATGCTTTTTGACTACCAATGCGGTTGCACTGCAAGTAATGATGAATTAAGGACAACTTCTTCCTCTTCTTGTCTATACCCCCCAGGCAAACTATGGCTCAGTCACAGAGAATATGTAATCTTGCATATAATACAACAGCTTCACCCATGCATGTTGCTGTATCAGTTTTGTGTGTTAAACTGTGATGTATTAGCAGTGTTTCTTGGCTTATAGTAACACTTGTAAAGAACATGTGCTATTTCCACCAAAAAAGATCTTTTCAGACACTTGAGGGACTACACCTTGTGCACATTGCATCACTGCTAATCTAATTATGCCAACTAATTTCTGGGTTGGTTATTATGACAAGGAAACAAAGCAAATGTTATGAGGTAGTCAAGCAATACTTTGTACGATGTTGGATTAGATTTTAGTTCAATTTTTAAATTCACATAGACAATGTTAGACTTTATTGTGTCTGAAATGCTTTGTCCATATTTTTAAGTGAATGTAAAAAATAAAACAAATTATTAATTTGAAAATAAAATGAAATAATTAAAAGCTAAACTCAGTTGAACAACACTCCTTAAAATATGTAAAATAAAAATGAAAAAGTTTTTATTTCTTAATGTATTATTGTTTATATGTATTTTGAGATGTAGTAGAAATCATAATTTACCACCGTTCACCTTACTCTACTGAATTATTGGTTGAGTTGTGTTCATAATTGGAATATGCATACAGTTTTTGTTGGGTGGAGGCACATTTGGAGTAGAGCCTTATCTTATCTACTTATCTGTTTCTGCTGTCATCTGCTCATCAGTCAGCGATGTTTGATGAAGCTGTCTTTTCCATAGACTGCCTCATGGCAGCTCCTTGTCAGAGAGCAAGCTAATCCTGTGTTTCAGGGATGTATAATGATAACCCAGGGCACTATGGGATGTTTCTCTCAGTATGGTGCCAGCTTCCTGGCCCTCTAGTGCTACTTTTTATGGACTCTGGCCCAGCCCCACCACCCCATTGCCAACCATAGCTTTTAGGCAATGGGGCAGGTTTTGTAAGGCCTTGCGTTGTCACGTCCCACCAAGGGAAATACAAAGCAATGGCACAAAGAGCAATTTCTTGGCCATTGCTTGTAATCAAGATAATTGAGAAAGGAGGGTATGTTTGGAGTCCAAGGGTGGCAGACAAATACATGTGGCAAAGGGGAGGGGGGGGGGGGGGGGGGGGGGGGG
>CM076648.1:3326497-3366240 GCA_038496675.1 Rachycentron canadum | reverse complement strand
GGGGGGGGGGGGGGGGGGGGGGGGGGGGGGTGGTTCTTGATTGGCAGTGGCCATGTGGGAGAAATGAGTACTTATGTGTGTGTGTTCATGTGTGTTTGCGTGTGTGTGCTTGTATGTGCATGCGTCTGGGTCTGTGTGCGGGATAATCCTGGAGAATCTCTCTCTTTGAAGGGGAACAGATGTAGATTTACATATGTGGAGGGTCCCCAGCCTGTGATGAGATTAGCTGGTCGGGATCTTTCTTCACAGCAACTGGAAGGTGCATATTTAATAAATGCCTGGAGCTAGGCTGGGGCGTGCAGGGCTTGGCCCTCAGAGAGCCACAGGACAAAGGCAAGCGAGGCCCACGGCAGGCTGGCCCATATGGGAACAGGGTTGCTTACAGATTGCACTGGCCTTTCATTGGTTGTGTGACAAGGCTTTAAGGGTTTATATACAGAGAGTGGAGCACTTGGTGAGCCACTTCTGTACCCTCTCCACAACGAGAGGTAATAAAGGGATTTTGAGCTTGTAGTGGCTCATCTGTGTCCTTGTTTGCTTGGTGCTATGGTGCTTCTGTGTGTGTGTGTGTGTGTGTGTGTGTGTGTGTGTGTGAGCACTTTGCGTGTGTGAGAAGGTAAGTGTGCGTATGTAGTGTATGCATGTAAGTCTGTACAGTTGTGCATACCATAATACAACCAGTATAAACCTTAATTTACAATTTAATAAAATAATATAACTGTAGCTGAGTGCATGTCAAAAATGAGTTGCACTCATTATTGCTGTTGTTACTCATAACTGCATTTAAGGCAATAAAGCAGCTCGGTTGCTGGGTTTCTGTTGTATACTGTGTGTTATCCTTCTCTTGCGTCAGGTAAGGTTATGTCTTGTTTACACGAAGAACAAGTAGAACAAGTGTCCCCATATTTCCTCAACTTCCCACTGGACTACAAGTCATTCGAACACGAATAGTCGTTGCATCCCGGCAAACCACAATAGATGTGTATAAACCACAACAGACATTACACCTCGTGTACAGCTGTTATGAATTCCGACCTATTAATGGGGAAGTCGTCATGCACTGATTTCAGTGTAATGTTTTCGCAAGTCACTGTTGTTCAAGAGTTTTCTTACACAGAAACCCAAGTTAATAATTTTTAATCCTGAAACAGTCACAAGTGTAGTTTTTTTTTTTTTTTAACAAGTATAAAGACATTTTTGAAAACTTCACTTTATCTAGCCTTATTGTTATCTTTGTCTTTTTATCCTCATGTTGCGATATTGATTTTTTTTTTTTTCAATGAGCATAGCAAAGATAAAACATATCCCAGAAATCCTCAATCTTGTTCTCAGACTATCCCAATGAGCTGTTCTCTATTCAGCGGGGAAGAAGTTCATCTTTTTAAGGGATTGTGGAATAAAGGAGTTTTGGAAGGAGAAAGGAGTCTATAATTTCCATCTATCTCTCCCTTATTCTCTCTAGGTTCTCCCCTTCCAGTGTATGGAGGGACTGTGTCCACTCAGCACGGTTTGATCATCTCTGTCTCACAGGGGAAGGGGAAAGTGAGGTAGAGTAAAAGATGAGAGGAAAGAGAGACAGTAAAAAAGAGCTGGACTCTCCCTGTGGTGCAGTCTTCCTTGGCACAGCCCGGCATAATTCAAACACGTGTGAATACATAGCATTTTACCTCTCAAAGGCAGTCACTGAGGGTGAAGTGTACCACCAGATCTTAGCTCTTAGGTCTCTGGTTTGTTTACCCCTAGATCTGGGGTCGTGTGGAGCTGGGAGACGTACATTTATTTTTTTTTTTTGGTTTTCTTTCAATTCCACATCTGGAGTTGCATTAGAAAGAACAAACAACATGCATACTAGGGGTTGGATGGAGGTAAATGAAACCTTATCACAGGAGAGGAGGAGGAGGATGAGAGGATAATATAAATTCACAAGACAGTAAAGCAAGGTTTTAGGGTTTAGAAATTGGAGAGAAAATTAGGATGTGGGTGATAATGATAGAGAGGCTGAAGGGGAACTACGAGAGAGACGGAACAAATGCATGCAAGGGCTTGATTGGAAGGAGCTTTAGTGGAGGGGTGGGGGTGCGGTGCCCTACCCAGCATTCTCAGTGAATGTGGCAGCCCTCTGTGGACCTCCTCGCACAGACACCCCAGCTAATGAATCAGACCTGGTTTCTACCAGTCAGAAAAACTACGTCTCTGTGCTCGCCAGAACAAAGCACACCTCCATTAATATTTTAGTGTTCTTTTTATCTCAATGCTAACACCGCTCAACGCGATTTTTGTCAGAGAGACGGTCAAAGAGAAATATTGGGAAAGATGGAGAGGGAGAAAGTGAAAGAAGGATAGCTGGACAAAAAGACAGTCAGAAAGACTTTGTGTTTTCAGGATTTCAACTTGTCTGGTGTAATAGTCCCATTGGTATAAGAGTTGCTTTTTCTGTGCCGCCCAGCAGGGCATCAAAGAAAAAACCTGATATCCAAACTACTGTACACACACTAGAAACATTCGAATGAGTCCAACACAAGCAAACCTGTCAGTATGATTGCGTTCTAGCCAAATACAGTGCTTGTCTGATACTCAAACTAAAATGCTTGTCAGTGCCGGTATTTACATGGTTTTTCATGCAGTATATGGCTTCCACTGTTGAAATAGTCATTCTCAGCAATGTTCATGACAGGGATTTCAACTGTCTGAAAGTTTCCTACAAATGGACCCTTAACAGAGGAAAGTGTTCTATATTTTGAGGGAGGTGAGCTGGGATTACCCATCGTTTACTATTTCATCTCATGAGTGTCAACTGTTTTTCCCAGTTTATACCACAGAGAGAAGAGTTAATACTATAGAGACACTATCTCTACCGCCTTTCTGTCTCCTCACTCTTTCTCCATCTCATTGCTTAGAGGGAAGGGAAAGGGTTGCTGCAAGATTCCCATCTGGCCTGTCTTAGATTGTAACCACAGGAATATCTCGTAATTTTCCCTTAATTGAATTATCACACTGCATTCCTCTGGGATGGCATGCAGCCCTAATAAAGTGGAGCGAGGTAATCCATATGAAACTATTGGGAAAGGCTGAGGAGACGCTTAGCCATGCCTATTACAGCCACAGACATTTAACACACTTAATCTACTATTAAATGAAATCTATTATTTTTTAACATTTCTCAGGAGAACATTCTACCCAACCAATTTGTAACCACCCCATAGGTAACATCAGCCAAAAAAAATAAAAAAAATAAAGAACAAAGTCATTACAATTCAACATGTATTCTACACATTACAGTAATTACTGGGCAACAATGGGCCCTGGCTCTCTGAGTTAGCTCGACAGACAGAGATCCAAAAACACAATGGGAAGGCCTTCCTAGACACCCTGTCTCAGACACGTAGATTAATTGCTTCTTTGTACCCAGAAATGGAGGAGCAGCGCCTTTACCTGCAAGCTGCTGCCAGGGGTGGTTGGCCCAGGGGATATGAGCAAGGGAGGAGGAGGAGGACTGTGGTTGTGTGCAGGGGGGGCGACATCAGGAGGGTCTGGTGGTCTGTTTTGGGGTGTTGCATAGAGCCTGAGGTGGAATAGGTGGAGGGGTGATGGTGAGGGAGGGGTGAAGGGTGCCGTCAGGAGATCCTGGGGCAAGCGGCCGTGGGCATTCGGCTGTGAAAAGCCATTCAGAGGGAAAACGCCGGGCATCCTTTATTTATTTGTGTCTGAAATATTTATCTGTCACGCGGGCCGTTTTATAATGGGGCTGTCAGTCTCCTCTGCCCACTCAAGGGTGCGGACATGTTGCCCTGAGCACCCGCTGTGGATCTCCTGTGAATAATTGCTGGAATTTCACTTTTGGGAACGTTGCACTCTGACCCTGAAGCTTGTTGTTTTTCTGCATCAAGAGAAAGGTAGAATGTTTTAAAGTATTTACCTTGGCTTGGCTTTTTCATCCATCACAAACGCACACACACTTCTGTATACTCTCTCACACACACATCCAAGTCCGAAAATAAATAATTCATCTCTTTACTCCAAGATGAAAACCCAATCAAGCTGAAAATCCCTGTCTTGCTGCACCTCCGAGCTGCCAGTGCTGCTGGTTAATGTGATGCTCACTGTTCTAATGCGTCATTGTGTCGACACTCAAAGTGGAGGCCTCTTCTAAAGGAACGTGCACTCCCCAACATTAATGGAAATTTTAATCTGGTGTAATCGCCAAAATGAAAGCCTGCTTGTGTGTTTCACAGTGAGCTCTAAAGCTGAGTGAACGACGAGCTGCCATCTTTCAAATTGTTTCATCACCGCTGCCTCTTCTGGGAGAGATGTGCAAGTTTGAAACCCTGTCAGGCAGATAAAGAGACTAAGCAAGCAACAACAATACAAATATGTTTTGTCGAGGGCTTGCAGGGGAAGTTGACTCTGATGAGGGTTGGGCCAGGTGGGAGCCCTTTGTGACACACTGCATCTCATCTGTTCACACTGAATCGGCTTAGCTAACATAGGCTGGCTTCCTGAAGCTTTTTACACGTGCAACATACTGTACCACTATTGAATTGACTACTTGGAACTTGATGTTGGTTGTTGATAGGTAATATTGGAATTGAAGGCAGGTTCTGTCACAGATGTACACATGCACTTTATGGACCGGTAAGGACACACAGTACATGATGATACTAATCATTATATGCAGACTACCTACATACAGACGTATGAATACAGAGACACAAAAAGGTATGCTGAAGATGCTTACACACAGGAGACATGCACATGCATATGTCCCAGATATAAACTCTCACAATTAGGCAAATAAGCACAAAACACATGTACACTGACACACACGCACACGCACACACACACGCACATACAAATGCACACCAATAGGCAATGCCTGTAGTCTGAGCATGCATAATTAAGGTGTACCTTGTTTGGAGAGAGTGCATGTCGCCTCTCAATGTGCACACCACATCCCCAGAAAGAAGCTTTGAATAATGAAAAGTGTCACCTATGCAAAATGCAGGAGATGAATATGCCTCACTGTGAATGTGCTTTGTGCATGTTTTTGTGTGTGCATTGTTGTGCAGATGTGTGGTTGTATCTGAAAATGTACACACAGGCTTGTGTGTGTAATAATTTACCATCAATGAGGTGTACACATCTGCATGTGTGCAGATCTGCAGACATGTCTGTAAAGGTGTGTCTGTCATTGATGATGAAGACGAAGGGCACTCTTTGTCATTTATCATACACTACTAGGACAATGAGCCATATGTGAGTGCATGTTGCAGACAGCTGAGACCCAGTACTCCCTTATTCACCCTCCCATATCCTCAACCCCAGCACCTCCAGAATCCCTCCCTTTCCTCCCTCTGATTGACGGCTCTTGTCCCTTGAAACGGAAGCACAAGCACGGACATAGTTCAGGATATCTGTTGGGAACCATGTCTTCATCACAGTCTTTGTGCTGAAGATGAGCTCGGAACAGGATCGGGTGGAGGAGGCTGACAGCCCCGGCACTCGCATGCTCACATCACATTCAACATTACAGCATATTTAGACATTGAAACACTTGTCCTTGAATGATCCTGAATGATCCCTAAATTACAACTTAGGCTTGTTCAAGAACTTTACTATGCCCAGAAGTCATTGTGGTATTCATCAAATTTCAAGACACAAAGAGCAGGATTCAAGATAAGTCTCCTGTTAGTATAAACTGTAATATATTAAATGAATCTTTCATCAGGACTAAGAGATACAGTCAACATGTCATGCAACACCGGAGTCTGTGGATGACAAATGTATCATGTTGTGTGGAGCTGTAACTGGCAGGCTCTCATTTAGCCACTCAGTGTTAATCTGAAAGTATTTTGGGAAAAACCAATGTACAACTTGTTTACATAAGAAAAAAAAAAACATGTAATGAGACATACCTCATAAATCCACATACAAATTCAACAATTATGTGGTTATAATTGGAAAAAAAAATCCTTCCCATTTAATATCATCTTGTTCATGAGGCAGTCTGTGCCATGTTTACTAGTAGTTTATATGAAAGGGCTAAGCATCACCAGTCATATGTCCTTTTCAGTTGTCAGTGTTCCTTTGAATGGCAAAGCCAAGCTGGGACTCCTTGATGCTGTAATTTGCTTTCGGGACACTTATGTTTTTGTTTATAGCTGTATAATAATAATAAAAATAATAATTAATAAGAAACAACTTAAAAAAGTTTAATTTTATGGAGCAATACCGCTGATACACTAAAGGCCACAGCTGACACTACACATTTCTCACCAGTTTTTATGGCATGATTCGTATTATCAGATCTAATTGGGAAAATAATTTTGAAATTAAAAACAAGGGATTCCCTGTCACAAACGGAAGCGTGAAGCCCACGGTCAAGGGTGACACAGGCTTTCGGGGCAGAAGCATGATAAAGACTCAGTATGATCAGCAGACTGTACTTTACAGGGACCTATGCAGTAAAGATAGATGAGAGAATGATAAAAACAAGAACAGGAGATGGATTGTGCCCTGAGTCTGAGTGTTCACAGGCCGAAGTTGGCCCATTAATTAGTAAAGTAGAAAAGTAGCTAATCATGTTCAAGAGCTGGTTTCAACATGGGGATAAGATGAGTGGTGACCAGAGAATCAGGTACTGGGCACTGGGAACTCCATTTGGGTCGTACTGTAGGGATCTACACCTCATCAGTCTACAGTCTGTCACAGTCTGTAACATTATTATCTGTGAGTTGCAGGGTTTGGTGTGAGACTTGGGGAGGCCCTTCTAAAATTATGTATTGCTTTAGGGTAGGATCATGTTTTTTAGTTTATTTTTTTTTGTTTGTTTGTTTTAAGTGACTTCAAAATTGATTCTGTTTGGTAATATTAATAGTCTGAAAAGGTGATTAATGTCATAATATTCACACCTTTTATACCACAGACTTTTGCTACAAAATGTTATGAGTGGAATGAAAAAAACTGAACTAATATTTTTGCATTGAGTGCAATGTTATGATGCATAATAAGAAAAGGCTATTTTAATACTGAGAGATTTGTTGAGTTCACAAACGGTTTCATCCACGCTATGTCAGCAGTTTTGTCAATTAAACCAGTCCTATAGCCATCGAATTCTATTTTGCCCATGGTGTTTACTGGTGATGGGGGAAAAAAATAATTCCCAAAGACCACATGAGTAATTTAACCCTGGGTTCGTTTCGTCTCTGCCACTGCATTTTGATTTTGCAGAATGGTATGGTGTTGTCCTGTGGCTGTTTATGAACAATTTACTCTTGAGTAAGGGAGGGAGAGAGAGCGAGAGGCAGGCTTCTCACTGCCCAGAGCAGCTGTTTGATAAAAATGGAAGATACATGTTTCTTTTCCTTAACTGTTCCACAAGGGAGGGTAATTGTAATTATTCCTGAGAGCAAACAAGAATTTGGAGGAAGCTAATGAAGTGTTTTCACTTCCTTGCCATTTAAGAGTGATTGTAACCTGGGTCATACTTTCAGTCTGGAAGCTGCAAATCAGAAACAAGTTAATCACCAACTGCACATGGATGTAGACGGATTTGTTTAAGTAATATATTCCCAAAATGGAATTACAGAATCTTGGAAACAATTTTCACAGTGCTGTTTCTTTGGTCGGGTATAAAAAAAAAAACAGCCTTGTACCCCACCTCTCAATGTTTCCAGATTTAACTAAGTACAGCCCCACCCGCCCCCATTTACCCACTGACAAGAGCTACCTTAAAACCCCACCCCGTAGGCATGGATGAGACATAATATCTAATTAAGTTTCAGAGCTGCATTTTTATTTGTTAATCACTTAAGTGCTTCGAGGATAACCTGATATCCAAAGGTCTGGTCCCAGTAGCCCAAAATGTCAAAATGCAATTATATGCATGATTAGCCTGACCTGTTTCTATAGCACCCTCCCTCCCTGCCTCTCGCTGCTGGAGAGGCTGACAACTGCCGGCATGTTTATTTTGATGAGATTAGGTGTGGAGGAGGCCCCCACCGTGTGCAGCAGGCATGGCACCCCCATCTGGTCACTGGCAGAACTAACAACAAACCACTACCAGCAAAAGGGAGAAATGAAGTGAAGGAGAAAGTAGGAGGGAGGAGGAGAAAGCACTTACTCAGGTGGGGAAGATAATCTTTCAATCTCAGTTTAGCCTTAGGAACGGTGGGGAAAAAAAACATAGAATCAAAGGAAAAATAAATAAATAAAAATAAAACAATTTATGCTTCTTAAAGGATAATATGATCACGAATTATTAATCAAATCATCTTGATCCGGGAAAGGAGGGAGAGGGGACTTTACTTTGTGGTGCTTAGCAGAGCAGCAATCCTCTCTAATCTGATTGTGTAGAGATAAAGCGGCTTTAGCCTCGCCATTGTGCTACTCTGATTAAAGAGGGCAGGAGGCACACCGCTCTCCACGGTGGTCATGGAGACAGGTGAAGCACACACATTGACACGCATGTGGACCCTGATACAGATACAAATGTGCACAATCGCTCAAATACAATCAACAGACATGCACATACACAAATACACACAAAGAAGATGTTCAGACTTGGATTAATTATTTTAATCATGGCACTGATGTCTTTTTTTGTGCCAACTTCAGTTGTTTGTGTGCATGGTCACACACAGATTTAGACGCCTATCCTGCATCATGTGTAATCCATAATTTTACAATTCCAGTTATTAACACAAAATCACAAGAGAATATTGTTTAAAGTTAAAATAAAAAATAAATCACTTACAGCTTTGTGTGTGTGTTGGATATGCAAACTTTATTTTTTTTAACATTTAACTTGGTCATTATTTCTCTCAGTAAACCTCTGTGGTGTAATCCTGACGAGGTGTTATGCAAGTCACTTCTTCCAGAAGCGGGCACATAGTTTGTCTGAGGCACCAAGTGTAATTTAAATTACACTGTCACTCACACGGCCCGATAATAAGCAAACATACACTTACCCACACACATGCATTGTCAGGACTTTCTAATGCCATGTGTCTCACACACTTCCTATGAAGTTGCCCTGCTTAGCCTAATTGGGTGTGGAATTGAGTTTGGAGTTAATAGATTTGAAAAGGAATATCTGAGGAAGTGTGCATTTTGACAAAGGCTGCAGGCTCGGATGTATGGAGCCCATGCGTCTCTGGAGAGTGGCGTCAGGTCCCTTGGTAGCCCATTAGAGAGCGTACCCCTTCCCGACCACCACCCCCACCTCCAGCTACACGGCTCCCCATACCGAGGGAGACCACAGCAGCCAGACGCAAAGCAGAATATTCATGTTACGCTACCATGTGCGTGTGATCCTTCAGTCATCTTAAGCACACACTGACTTTCACACAAGCATGTACACACAGGCAAACACAACACTCAGACAGCCACTGATACTTTTGCGCACAGGCGAACATGAAAAAGCCCAAGCACCCCCAATGAATGTTTGAAATGAGGAAAAAGAGGAACAAGCTTAGTCATTTGAACCATCAAAAATAACTGCTTTAAGTGAACTTTTGAATTATATTGCATCATCTATTTGAAATAGTACTCAGAGTGTTGAAACACACAGGAAATCACCCATTGGCTTCATCTGGGTTTGTCTTCGGAGTCGTTCATGCAGTCAGGGTTGAGCATCTGTGGACAGCAGCAGCATGGACAGACTTGGACAAACTGATGTAAAAGATCTGTCAAACAGGAAAGATGTTGATTTGTCCAAATAGGCATTTTATAGTGCTACATCAAAGAAAAGGGTAAAAAAAAAAAAAAAAAAAAAGCACCCCAGATTGACCTATGGCAAGGACAATTTTCGCCTTGGCACAGGCCACCTGGAAAAACAGTGAGTTAATGTTAATTACACTTATGCGGCTTCTCCGCCTATTAACTTAAGAGTAATTCTGCTGTCACTCATCTCCCAAACAAACCTTAGTGTTTGAAGAGATTTACAGAGGACATGATAGACATCAGGTCAACCTAATTTTATTCATACTGTAAAAATGTAGCTGTTTATTATAGTAGGCATTTAATATTAAAATAAATTGTTTTGTTAATTTTTAGTTGTTTTTTTTTTTTAAGAGCAAATAAACTAAAAGAACAATGATTTTAATGTTTAGACACAAAGGAGATCTGTTTATCAGCAAAAGACTCGCACGTTATTGAATAAAAAAAAGTTTTCAGTGAAAAATATTTAACAATGCTGTTTCACTATTTAATCTCTATACTTTTGCTTGTTAAGCGTTGGTGAAGAATATAGAAGTTAAAAAAAAAAAAAAAAGCCTTCTCCTGTAGAAGATGAAATTTAGATTAGTCACCATCGAGCCCCCCACCCTGACTTGTGTTGGCTTGATGTTTTCTCACAGACTGTTGGCAGTGCCAGGAGTTTGAGGTGCTGTGGGCTGCGAGTCTTTGAGTGTGACCTCATGTTCCATTCTGTTTCTATGCTGCTGTGCCTCAGCTCTCCGTCCTCCTGGGCTGACACTTCACTGTAGCTCCAACAACTGCTGTGGGACACTGAACATCTGTAAGCCACCGCTCCCACTCACTCAGCCGCCTCTGCACTGGGCACATGGGCTCTGTGCAGCTGGTGTGTGTGTGTGTGTGTGTGTGTGTACCTCAGCACAGCGTGTGAGGCTGTGTGCAGAATAGTTTGATGTTGGTCATATTTGGTACGAGTTGTGAGCCACTGCGTCTGCATGTGTGTATCCACAGCGTGTCATTTCAACAGGGACTATATGTGTCACATGACTGCGAGATTAAACTAATTAGAAAACTGGAATGTCAGCCACAGTGAAATGGAGACGTTTCAGTTTACATGGGTGCATGTGTTACCCACAAATGTCCTCTGCGTGCACATACGTATGTCTTTTTACTGACACCACGACGTTGCCTTCACTTGCCCTCGCGTTTTCCGCAATCTAACCAGGGCAGGCCCATCCTTACAGAAAATGACTGGATCGTAGCCACTCTTATCAGTCCGTCATGTGACTCAACAGTTCTTTTTTCTTTTTGTTGTGTCGTGAGAGGGGGAAAAACAGTGAAAACCTTTGTAGTGAATTCAGCAGAAAAAAAATGTTTTATTAAACGCCTTATGTTTATTGACTTCTCTTTCATGTCAGTTCTTTTGTTCTGCCTTTGTAGTGGCAAAAGATCTCTGTGCATCATCATTTGTGAGCGATCTGAGATGTCAGAGGTGTCCTTTTGATGTGGAGTGCAGACCTCATATGAGGCACCACCTGTGCAGTTCGCATAGTGTACCGGCGAAGGTTTTAGCGTGCTTGCATATGGGAGAATATCTGCGTGTGGGAGTCGATCTTTGTGTGCGTTTGTGTTGGAGAATGTCTGTGCGTGTAATTGCCCGCGAGTGTGTGCGCGTGCCTGTGTGTACGTGCGTGTAAGCAGCCACCTCCAGCTCCTGTTCCACAGGGAGCAGAATGGGTGTTGAAGCATTGCAGTTGTTCTCCTCTTACTTTACCTAATGACTGGTAATTGTGGCAGCCTGATGTTCATTGCCAGTGTGTGTCACCGCCTTTGATCCCAGTGATACCGCACACAAGTTCAGCAGACACACAGTTTGTTACGCATTAACACAGATGCACACAGGTTTCGAAAAGTATATTTTTAGAGCCCCTGAAAGTCTGTGCTGTTGCTCTGTGTGTCATCATACGTTGAGCAGATGACCTCAGTGGTAGTCGATGGAGAGAGAGAGAGAGAGAGAGGAGGGAGTCATTGTGCACAACCACACAGCGTCTGAGTGATGGTGTCAGTGAAGCTCAGTCACTTATGCAGGTCTGAGTCAAGTCTTCAGTGTTTAGTCATGAGTCTGAGTGAAGTCTCAATCTGCATAAACCGTAACAGTTATTTCTTTAAAAAAAAAATGCTGTTGATTGAATTACGTTTTATTTAGCTGCAGATTTTTTTCTTATTTCATTGACATGACATCGAACCACAAGGGTGTACAATCACATATTGCATAAAACTACTGCGCAACCTGGGTAAAAAGTCAAGCTTATTCTTGAAGGTAATAATTATAACAGTCATTAAAAAAAAAAAAAATTCACATCGTAAGAGGAACAGGGGCTTAAAGATTTTCTTTTGACCATCTCTTTTCAGTCCTATATGTTTATGTTCTAAATGCTGAAGTAGATTTTGTCAGTGATATATTTTTGTCAAGTGTCAAATCACTCCCTTCTTCATTCACCTGTTACTCCCTAGATAGGGCAATAAATTGAGATTTCAGACGGTCAATAATCATTTTAATTTTGTGTCATCACTGACAGGAGCAAGACAGCTGTAATTTCAAATATTTATGTTTGCAGCATATTGCCTTTTGAAGTGCTTTTTTTTTTTTTCATTATTTAGGGCACTGTACTGTAGTATGTGGACAAATCCACACACTCACAATTTGGACACATTTACAACAAAATGGCAGACAGAAAATATAGCACACCAAAAACTTATTGGGGGTGATTTCAGAGGCAGACAGAACAGGCTTTATGAATTAGATATCGGTTTCAGTTCAGCAGACGTGGTATATATGAGTGGATGTCACACTACTGTTGCTTTTGTCCATGCAATCAAAATAAAGTTTCCATATGTCATTTACAATCTAAATACGGATACTGAGATCTTTTAATCACCATGCATCCGTGTTACTGTTCTGCTGGTGATTATTATTCAGAAGTCACAAATCTAGTCTTGGATCATTTCCTGTCATGTCCTATTTAAATTATATGTCTGACTGAACTTAATTTTTATGTGCACACACGATCCCAGAAGGGGCACACACAAAAAATAAATTCATTTTCAATTTTTTTTCAATGGAGGGGGTTACTGTTTTCATTGCTCAGAAACATCCATCTGAAATTTAACTCCATCTCTCTGTGCATCAATCTGGTGATCACACAATATCCCAGCACGCAGCAGTAGTTTTTTTGACCAAAGGAGTAAACTGGAGACACTCAAAACAGAGAACCAGACCCGTGAGGTGACGAACCACTGTCCCACTGTGTTGTTCATAGTGCTGAATGAAAATTATAAGGGAAAAGTCAACATTTATCTTATTTGAACTTAAAAATAAGTTGCAATTAAAATAACAATGTTCTACATGTAATCGTTATTTCTTGTAAAGTCTCGCAATGTTTTGCTGTTGCCACTGTGATAAATGATAAATATTTCAGACTCAAGAGGGATACCATCGATCTCTCAGTAACATGTGACAAGTTTGTTTCTCAGGGATTTGTTCAAGGATTTTTTTTTTTTTTTTTTAGATATATCTGGGTCAGCCTTTTATCCTCCTCCCCCTTCAATGTCATCTGAAAAGAGGCAAGGCGACAGCTTTTTCCTCACTTATTAATGCTTGTTAACTAATTACTTTTAATTATCTTAGAAAATCCCAGATAAATAAGAATACTCATATATTTATAACATGTTTACACCACCGTGTTTACTCAAACGCAAACAAGCCCTGCAAATAAACTATGCCTTAACATTTTAAATGAGGCTGGTTTGTTTGTGTTGAATATCTACAAATGATCTTTTAAACATACCATTGGTAGAACTTCTCTAAAGTCACTCCAGAAAACCACCAGAAAGAGGCTACCTGGGGACAATTCCTCGAGTGCCGCTAATGAACAGAGGAAGGGACACAAACATGTTTTCTTCTTTAATTCCCCTGGTCTTGGCTGTTTGATATAAGATGTATTCCAAGACCCCTTGTGGTTTGGTGCAGTGCAAGGGGGAGACTATAAAAAGAGCAGCCATTAAACAGAGCTTGTCTTTAGTGTGTGTGCCAAAGTAATACTAACTCTGTGACACATTGTCTCTTAGCCGGAGTTGGACATGAAGGGGTAACAAAGCCTCACTCCACATCTTGGACTTTTTTGTGTATTGATCTTATCTCTTTCCTTTAGTGTATCCTGCGACCTGTTCAGTTCAAGGGTGACTGTCAAAAGATACAATCAGTGTTATTTTCTCTTGTTTACATGTGTACGTAAATGTGTTTATTGAGGTTGCTTTATCTCTTTTTGACTTTTTGTTGCCAGGATTTTTCTCACCATTTGTTAGATTTAGCCTACATGATGTCAATTGTCTGTCAAAGATATTTTATTGCTCTTTTACTCTTTATCTATGTGCTGTTTTTTTTTTTTTTTGGCTCCCCTTAGAAATATGCTCTATAGTAAAGCAAGGGACCTCCCAAACACACACACACACACACACACACTCACATACATCCACACTCCTGAACTGTCAATCAGCCTTCCCCATCCTCTCTGCTACCACCTTCTCTACCGCAGGGAAAAGGTCCTGCTGATTAGAACAGGCCTCTCGCTGAGTGCCATCCATCATCATCTAACCTACTGCTCCTCCCTTCTGATTACTCTGTCTCCCTCACACACACTCACACATGCACACCTATACAAGTGGCATAAACACACACACACACACACACAATATCTGAACAGTTCACATTGATTGAATCAGGATTAATTAGCTATGAGGTAATCATTGGCTGCAAACAAGGCTGTATGTCAAGAGAGTTGACATTTAGTCGACGCGAGAGAGAAAGAGGCAGCGGTGTGTGCGTGCGCGGGCGTGCGTGCGTGCGTGTATGTGTATGTTGCTATTGGGGGCCAATATTGCTGCTGTTTGAAATATTACACAGAGTCTGCTCCTTCTCCACTGTCAGGAAGAGGGTCTGACTGAGGCCTGTTTGGTTGTAAAAGCAAGCTGACAGCTTTGTTAACAAGTCTGAGCAGATGAGAGGGATTATTTTATTCCATGGCATGAGGATGGTATTGAGCAGACAGCCCTCAGTTAGCTTTGGATTTGTCGGCTTCCAGTGATTCACTTGTGATTTTTTTTTTTGTGAATTTGCCTGTTACAGAGTATTAGGCAGTCCTATCTGTCATTATAAGAAAAACCAAGTTATGTTTCAGGTGATGGTGCACCAGGAACCAAACATGAAACATGGAAAAAATATTGAAACATTTGAGGCAATGGTTTTGTAAATTTACTTACTTTTTGAAATGTTAGAAAATGTAATTTTCAAAGTAATAAGGTTTTTTTTTGTTTATCTAGCATTTGACACTGTCAGTCTGTTTTTGTATACAAGCCTTTATGTAGCTTCTTTACTTGATGTTTAGTGTTGTTTTAGGACTTATTTAATGCCAACACGCAGAGTTAAAATCTAATTGAAATGTATTCCTTTTAATAGTAATAATAATATATTTCTATAGAACCTTTCATACAAGAAATTCAGCTGCAAGTGCTTTACAATAAAAAAAAATAAAAATAAAAGTAAATGCAATCCAAGTGCTTCATGTGACATTAAGACAGTAAAATTATGTATATTATTTGATTTGTTTCATAAAAACACTGTTTGGATAATGCCAATGAATGCCCCCTGTTGCTAATGTGCACAAACTAAAAATAAAAAATAGGCTGACAAATCTGAAAATGGCATTTGCATGTAAACACAGCTCCAATTGATGCTGTCGGTCAAGTGAGGAGAGCTCACTAATAATATATAAGAATATCAATGTATCAATGTAACAATCACATGTGCAGTGAACATTCTGGTAGTGGTTATATGCAGGTATGTATGTGAGTGTGTGTTTTTGAATATGATTTTATTATATATATATACTTCTTACATAATCAAAATTCTTAATGCAAGTTGCCGTGTGTTTAATCTCTACTCGTTACTGAGAATCACAGCAGTGTCAGTTCAGTGAGCATAGACGAGAGCTGAAACACCAGGTTTACTCACTACACGTGGTTTTTCCCGTTGTTGCTTAAAGATTACGATAAAAAGAAGCAACTTAACTTACGTTTTATCATAATTATTTCATCATACTATTTGTTAACTGAACATGCAACACAAGGTCAAAAAAGCATTTTTCCAATACATTTCAATTATACATCTTCAGAGATCTCTCTGTGCCTGTGTTTGACATTTTTCTTCACAGCAGAACATGCTTCTCAGATGTGTGGGAAACGTGGAAACACAATAGAGCACCAAGCTAATTATGTTGCTGTCAATTATTCATTGGTGACTCAGGTTTGCAAGCCTGCAGACATACAGTTTCCTCCTCACCCAGTGTGTCTTAAAGGCTTGCTCGCAGGGACCACAGAAGAAGTTATGGGCATCAATATTTCATAGTTAATTATGACAGTAAAGCCACTGACTTTAATATTCCAAGAGTGGCGTTTGTGGTGGGTTTCTGCAGTTCATTGTTGTTAGACACACCAGGCTAGAGGAATGCCGGATGAATTAATAAATATGGATAGATATGGATAGTGAAACCACTCATCTTGCCCAACCACACATATGAATGCAAGTGGGTACACGTGCACGGACAGACCTACACACACATTAAGACACGATCCTGACAGATTTCTGCACTGCAGATGCATCTTTTATACACTGTTTACACTTTGGCTTTGGGAGTCCTGCCTTGAGATTTCCATTACTGTAGTCATTATGCACTCAACTGCCCGGGGAAACAAACCCTAATATTAAACAAACAAAAAAACTCCAACAAAAAACAACAATAATTAATAAGCAAAGAACAAGAGCTGTTGAGCTGTTTGTCCAGCTGCTATTGCTAATGTGGATTGGTTTTTCTTGAGCAATAATTGTCAGAAAACTTTGTTATTAAATGTTGCAATTGGAACAAAGCGCAAAGGGAAGAAAATAATTTTGGCTAATATTTAAAACTAAAATGATAATTTTCAATTTGTATTGGCTATTTAAGTAAATGATCGGGATCTGGTCTCAATTTATACATCCAAGCAAAAGAAAAGGCAAAACATTTAGAGAAAGCAAGGAAAATAGAGAAATTTCACCCTATTGGCAGTCTGTGTGTTATACCCCCACCTGAACCCACCATTACCCCCAGGGGCAAAGCTGGGTATTGGAAGTGGGTAATGTTAGTTTAGTCCCGCCTCTGGGACTAATCACCTAATGAGGGCATTAGAGGAGTGTTAGGGTCACAGTGATTTGTATTAGCGTGTGTGCGCAAGTGTGTGTGGGTTTTGGTGCAGGTGGTATCCCTTGACATAGAGGGACCCCAGGGAGATATTCAGGGGACCAGAGCAGGCTCTAGGGCCTAAGCTGTGCCCAGTCAAAAACTGCTTGGACGGTGATGGATACCTTGCCCCAGGGAGAATGGCCACAGGAGCACTTAACCGTAAACACGCACAGACAAACACAGAGACACACACACAAATGCTCCACAGACGGAGCAAGATCCAGACACAGAGCAGACACGGCACACAGCGAGGTGGAAATGAGATGTTTAGCTTGATGATGCGTGACATCTGTAATGCATTCTAATTCTCCCCATCGGAGCACTAGTCTTTAAGAATGATTGATGATGTTGTTTCATCGTCTCAGTAAACACAGCTTAATAAATGAAGACCATGTCTGATCATCCTTGAATGGAAACACCACTTCAGTGGTTCAAACTGAATTCTGCATTGTCCTAAAACTATAACAGCATCATGTAAATTTCACTCATTTTTCATTTCTAGGAAATGCTGAATCCTCCCCTTTCTCAATGTTTGTTTTTGCATAACATCATTTTTAGTCATTTTCATTCATTTATACCAAGGAACATTGAATTCCATGTTATTGTGACTATGTAAGTCACTAAGTCTGTGAGCGATGTCAGGGTGTGTGTTTCTGTGTCTCTGGTGTGTGTGATTGTGTATGCCTTTGTGACCGGGTTGCTTGACAGTAAAACTGCTTGTTTGAATGTTCAGTAAACGCTGCAGAGAGTAGTAATTTCACAATCATCACATCACTTTGCAGACAGCATTATTATAGATGTGGTGTGTCCAACTCTGCTATTATCATTACTTAACCCCACTGCAGTTGCCCTGAACATAAGCCTACCATTAACATTAAATGTTAATCACCCATGGAACCAGCCAGCTTGCTGTCTATGCTTGCAACAGGATCATATTCCAATGTATTCTGCATATATTGGGCAGCTACCATGTAATTGGCTAATACATTTCAAATCAGTTAGAAACTGCATGATGTTTAGAAAAAGGAAAGCATGCAGACTGCATGGAACTGACATTGCATGTTTGTGTGTGTCTATGTATGAGTCCTTTGTTGAAAACATTTGCATTTTGGGTTCCCGTAGCAGGTTGTGTATTCACAGCAGGCAGGCTTCTTAGCACAACTTCAGCTGCACTTTTGTATGCTAAATTCATCACATGCTGTATACAACTCACCTCTGTGAATTTCCTCTGCGGTATTGAACTGCTGTATTGCATGAAGCTTCATCCATGCAATGTATTCTCAAAGTATTGATGGGTACGCTAGGCACTCTGCACAGGAGTACAATAGCAATCTGTCAATACCCCTAGACATGAGTTGACATACACACCAGTACAGTGAGCAACTGTAATCCTCTGGGGACAAGGACAGTGAATACATAACACCGCAGCAGCCGATGACATCAGAGGGTCTTGTGAGGTTCCTCCACAGGGGACGTCACCTCATGGGATCCAGAAGATTAGAGTTAGGGTGTAGCATCCAGGGTAGAGGTGTATTTTCTCTATATACATTGTTTGGTATGAGATGGAGTTTTGGCCATCAGATGATTTTCAAGGCAGCTTTGCACAGAAAAGCCTTATGAGCCAAGAGGAGGATGTGTTCTGGTTTAAATTTCTGTAAAATGACAACATGCTGGTAATTACGGCGTATGTGTAATATACACTCGCTATTAACAGGTAGAATGATGGGGATTGTTTTTATTCTAAGCTTTTTTTCCAATAGCACTTTTAAAACATGTGTTATGGATTGTTCTATAAATTAATTAGGGAAGAAAACAATGTACCTTGGCTCGACACAGCAGTGCATTTTATTTCTTTGATCCTCTTCCTTCATTCACTACATCTGCTGTGGTTTCAGACTTACTTAATACAGTGTTGACAAGGGCCTTTTGTTCTCGTAAGCGTGAAAAGGGGAGCGGTTAGTTTGGTGCCGACATTTTTTAAATCCACATAAACTAACTAAATACTTCTATGAGACCGTTCCACGATGCTGTGATCACCACAATGGTGCGGTCAACAGCAAATGTAAGGGAGAAAATCAAGTCTCCAATGTAATATCATAAGGAAAATGGATGTTATTGCAGGTATTGTTCTACTGTTAGAAATGTATATTCATGACCCTTCATCTCCTTTTCTCCACTTGTTTTAAAACATATTGATGGTGTATTTTATGTTGTTCATAAAGTTATATGAATAACGTATTGGAATTCAATGCATAGTTTTGCCAACTATTTTATTTTTGTAATATGCCAACCTGTGCAACATTTGTGGCAGGCATTTTGGAATTACACAAATCTGAAAGTTTTGCTTGAACCGTGTGTAAGTGATGAGGAGCATCTATTGGATCTTGTCAGAGAATTAGTGTTACAACAGCAATTATTGTATCCTTACTTTTTGTAACAAGGAGTATGCACCTGCACACACAAGAAGACAGTATTAACACCCCTGGCTAAAAGCAAAGGAAACATGTACCAAAAGAATGCTATAAGAGGAGCAGATAGCTGCTGCGGTGTACAAAACTGACGCTGTTTAAAAAATCAGCACTTGCCAGCCACTGGGACATTCTCCGCTACAAGGTATACAGACTAACAAATTAAAGGAATAGAGAATGACAATGTGACTACATGTTTGCCTTTAGTGTCAGTTTCTTGGCCCAAAGCCCGAAATGAAGAAACCAAGAAAAATACATGACATGAAAGTTCAGGTTTCGTAGAACAGTGGGTAGCTTATTAAATCCTCTTTGATCCCGCTGTCTTTGATATCTGTGCTCTCATAAAGAATTCACTTTCAGTAGTAAATATAGGTAGTTCAGAGAGACATCATGACACACACCCCTCATTCCCTTACAGTCTCTTTAAATTATACAAAACAACCTGGGAAAATATGCAGGTCATGAAAAAAAAGAATCACCAAAAAGGAGTGGAAATATTCAGTACCTTAACTTAGTTACATTTGGGATTTGGGGGGATTTGCAGGTTTTGAGGGTACTGAGGTTTTGCTCTAAGTTTATAAGTTCACTTGAGCCTTTGGGATTACTTTCATTTGGACACTGTCATGTTTAAAACTAGTGTCACTATACACGTAAGAAAAATAAATTAAATTAAAGGTTCCTCATTAGGCCTTAAATATTCTGCTCAGAAGAACTGAAGAATATTTAACCGATGTCCTGGTAGGTCAGATAGTGAAGGCAAATGCTGTTTAACTGTTTGCTTCAGGTTGCCTCTAAGTTTCTTGTGTGATTATCACACAAGTGATTTAATACATATACTGTGCCCACAGAAGTTTGTTAGTCATTCAAATATGTGTGAAACTGCGTGTGTGCGTGCTCTTGTGTGGCTTAGTTGACGAACATGACTGGGTTAGCTGGGATGAAGAGCCCTCTGCCTGTGACCTCATACCCCAGTTGCTATGGCATCTCTCTTGTTTGTAAGTGTCCCAGTTTTGTGGGGGGAAAATAATGAGCAGCATCTATCAGAGGCTGCCATCCCATCCCGTCCTGTCCTGTCCCAGGCTATACCCTGACCTGGCAAATGCCACCCCGCTGAGCCCACCTTGCCCGGGGGCCATGCCTGTTTGTTCGCCTTGCCCAAAGGATGACACTGTGCTGTGGAGACGGAAAGGTCGTGGCTGCCCCTGACCTGACCTCTCACCCCTCCTTCTGCTTAATGCCAGGATACTGGGGGTGTGATGACTGGATAACACACATTTACTCACAGTTAGATAAATGAGCACACACATGCACATAGGATCACGCAAGCACAAAGACAAACCACATTAAACCGCACAGTCAAGAAAACTTTAAGATGTGTCTGAGTTTCTTGCTCTGCCACATTTTCCACTGTTTGATGGATATAGGTGTTGTAGTCAACATTTGTTGGTTTTTGTCTGGAAAACCAACAACAAACAAGGCTTCCACAACAAAGAGATAACTCTACTTGATGTCTAAGTGAAAGTTTACTTAATTGGAGCTGTAATCTGCCAATGTTAGTGTAGCAAGAAAGATTCACCCCCCGCGTCCTCATTAAAAAAAGTACAAGCCTACTTTTGAACAGTAAGTTAGAGAATTGATTAGAAAGCTAACGCCTGTTGTGATATCCATTTCTTTCATTGTTCTCTGCTGGCTCAATACGGCAGGCACTTTCACTGTGCATTCCAATTACCTTGGTGCAGATCAAGAAAAGTGCCAGATTAACTAGAGAAACCTTGCTAACACAAAGAGAATTCCTAACTTAACAAGATGTCTTTTCTCATTGATAAGCCCCGTCAGAATTTCTGTAGCTTCCCTTTCTGAATAATTAGGAGGTTTGGATTTGAATACATATACAGAGACTTCAGGAATCGTTAGATACACTGTGCAATGCTCTGTTTAATATTTCACAAATTTCCTCTTTCAGTCAAGCGCATGAATATTTGTAATAGGTTCTTTCAACTTCCTTTTCAAGCTCTCCTCCAAAACATGAGAAGTAGAAAAAAAAAAAAAAAAAATTAAGTTTATCCAGATTTGATATAATGTTCAGTATATTGCAACTGGTAGAACTCTTCTTGACATGCAAGTTAATAATTAAGCTTAGTTTATATGTTGCTGTGCAGTTACTTAAATGGTGTGTCAACCCTTTTCTTTTCATTGGAGTTCTTTTATGTTAATATTACAATACAAGGTTAAGATTTTGTTCACAAAGTTTTGCCAAACACTTTCTGCACTTTGCGTATCCTCTCTGATTCAGGGTTATGGTTGTCCCTGCTGTGGTAATCAGTGTACTGTATTTATTGTCCTTTGGGGCCACTAGTCTTTGTTAGCTTTAGACCTCTAATGGGCATCAGGAGCCTACAGAGGCAAAGATCCACCTTATTACGGCCACTTACTTTCATGTCGTTCACCATGGACTCTTCTGCACGGAAGATTTGGCTTCACACAGAGCCTCACTAGTGTACATTTGCCGTGAGTGTCTCATTTTTGTGAAGCTCTGGGGGCATTTTAAGTGTCACCATTTAGGCTTCAGCAGCCTTAGTCGAAATGAGGAGGGCCCTTATGATAATGACCATCACCCTTCTCTGTATGCTAAATGACATTACATCTTTTCCCCTCAATTTGAGATTTAAAATAGATTAGTTTCCCAGAATAATGTCTTTTAGTAATGGAAACTCTTCAGAGGTCTGGCTGAAAACACACATTCACACATAGGGCCACACACACATACATCATGTTATTATCACACTCCAGGGGAAGTCTTATTAATCTTCAGTTTTTTTTTTTTCCCCCTCTTCCTCATTTGGAGGCAGCTCATGAACAATTCAGCTTTTGCCTGCTAATGGTGTTTCACAAGGCTCTGTGGGATATCTTTTATACATCAATAAGGGCAATTATCAGCTTAACTGAGAAAGCAGTGTCGCCAGCTCAGCCATGCCCTTCTCTGCTGAGCTCTATACCAGTGTACTGTCTTGACATGCTTTACTGAAGCAATGCACCAGCACTGCCAGAATAAAGGGTTTCATTTACTGCAGGATTTACCCATTAAAGGGAAAGCAGAATAAATATATTTTGATAATTAGGCACTTATTTACGGGTTAAAAAGTGCAACAAATGGTAGCAAATTTAATTTAACAACTTTACAGTGACACACAAGGCGTATATCCATTTTGCAAATGTTGGAATTGGCAAGTATTATTTCACAATTAATTCTGTTTTATCAATTAATTAATTTATTGTTTTAATATTTCGTTTTTGTTGCTATTCTCTCAAATAATAGGTTAAAACACTTGGCACAAGAGGGCACTACAGCCACGCTTACCCCCCCCAGGGATTTCAGTCCACCCTGTCCCAACTGTCCCACCCCCCACCCCCCAAAAAGAATATTCCGTTCTATTGTTCAGAAGGGATTGGTGTGGAAGGGGCAGCCGTGCACAGCTGGCAGCATTAGCAGCTTAACCCTTGATGCTAATGCTAATGTAGGATTGGGCATGGAACAGACATTATGAGCCATATGACCACTGGCGTGCAGGGGTTGAAAAGGGTGGCGGGTGGGGGGGGTTTGTGGCGAGCGGATCCAGGCATGGATTAGTGGGCGGCATGGCAGAGTTGGTTCATTGGAGAATGCCACCACTTGGGTTAAAACCCTGCTAAGCTAATTAAATCATGTCTAAAATATTGTGTTTGTTTGTGGATTCAAGACTGTCTTCACTGAAAGTTAAACTTTGCACTTTGCAGCAGAAAATAACACCTGTCAGTGTTTTTTTTTTTTCACCTAATATCTTCAAAGAACTTGAAGTAGTTCTGTATGTTGTTTTTTTTCCTTTGCAAAGGACACATCCACATTCATTCTTTTCTGAGTCTCTCCGAAGTAAGTCTGTGCAAAATAACCCTCGAGCCTTGTTTCTTTTCCACAGTGCAGCAGACTCTCCCAGTCAATTTGAAGCAGTGCCCTGTGGCTTCTATCCACTCTCATGCTTCAACCTTCATATCTTTGCCACCATCTCTACTGGTGCCAACCATTGCTCCATCCCTCTCTTCTGTTGTTCACTTGCTTTTTTCGCTGCCCAGTCGTCCTCATCTGGTGAGACACCACCAGCTGGCCAGACCAACCTGAGGTAGAATAGTGGCTGTGGAGCGCAGTTGCCCTCAGAGGCCCACAAGCCTTTGTGCTCCGTTCCCACAGCAGCTCCAAACCTCTGTTTATGAACAAGAGGGATCAGACCAGGGCTTATATTTATAACCACACCACCATGACCGCCGCCGCACCATCGCAGTAATCACCACTGTGCATTGAGCCTGAGTGGAGCAGACACTTGGCCCGCTCCAGATGGGCACTGGCCAGCTTGGCCCCTCAGCCCGGCAGCTCTGAACTGAAATCATAGATGAGCTTTGCCCTTGCCAGCTCTGAACTGGCAAACCAGTTGTTCTGATCTAGGGGAGGAAAAAAAATAGGGAACATGATGATAATGTTTCAGCTTAATCATTTGAAAGGTCAATTTTGCTTTGTTCCCTTTTGTGCTTTGTACGGTGATTTGTGAATGCAAGGTTTCAAATTGCTGGACTAATGTTCTCATGGAGAGTGTCTGTCATACATTTTGGCAGACTGTATGATTTTGTTTTAGACTGATGAATTTAAATGACTGCCAGAAATGCTATTTATATTTCCAAACCAGAAAGATTAAAAGGCTTAGTGCTAGTCAGCTGTTTTTATTTTTATCTCTATTCTTTGTAGAACGACTGATCTCTTCCTTTGTCAGCTAATTTTGGTTTTCTTTATTTTTCCAAAATCTCTTTATTCAAGGTTTTTTTCTTTTTTTCGACTTAAACAATTTGTCCCCAGACATGGATATTTTACAAGGTCTTGGAAGAATGTTTCTCCCCCCCCCACCCACTTAAACATATTTCTTTTCCTGCTTTGACCCCTAGAAAGATGCATTTGTGGTGGATGGGAATAGGGGAAAAGTGAGGACCAGTCTCACCACACAGCCCACCACAACAACCTGACAATGCTACATTTCCTCACAGTTTGTGATCTAGCAGACACATCTAGCCAAGGCACATCAGCAAGCACATCCCTTAAACCATCTCTCTGCATGTCGAGGTCAGCTTCAGTCGTCCTGAGGTGGAGGAAAGTACACTCCACTGTGCCAGTTTAAACTTAGCCCACACTGACATGCCCATTTGAGGTTTTAGGTTGCGTTTCAATGCTTTTCTGCGGATGCCTTAAAAAAACGCCCATGGGGTGAATTAATGGGAGCTTTGGCAATACAGTAGAGCCACAAGTAGGTGAAAGGCAAACTGAGCTTGCGGATTGGCCATGTCAGTCAAATGGCTGTAGAGCACTAGCCATTAACTCATTATCAGGCTCCTAGCACCACAGTAAGCTACACACTGGGTCTGGCTGGTGTGCATAAATGGTGAGGAGATGATGGTTATTTGCAGTCCAGACCATAGGAATGAGAAATATTGGGACACTGAAATAATAATGGGGATTGTCTCAGTTCTTGTAGACTAGCAGAGTTCATAATGATGCAATTTTTTGGGCTCATTGCTTCAGTTAAACATGGATTTTAAAGTCAACAGAAACCTGAACGGCGTTATCAGCATAACTTCGATTTACTCAGAACCGGCATTTGCTCTCTTGAACCAGAGTGCAAAAACATTTTAAAGTGCAGACACACAAACCCAAACCTGTTGAGGATTAGATTGAAGACCTCAGCATAAAAAGTAAATCCTCTGGGATTGACTGGAATCAGCCAGACTGTATTTCTGACTTTCAGGAAGTTTGTAGACACAGTTCACATTGACAATTGTTCATCTGACTGGTGGTGTCTATGGAGCTCAACTTTGCATTGAAGAAAAGTCTGCCTGAGAATACAATTAGCATATTGTGACTTTTTATTGAGGGTTTTATTGGATATTTTTATGAAAGGTATAATATCTTTCTGCTCTAACCAGGTGTTTGGGACTGGAATTAGATCTTTTGTTTGGATAAGTAAGAAATTAACTAATGACATAACATGACTTAATTTAAATCTCAGTTAATTTGTACAAAATTGTGAGTTTCGAGTAGTAGCAATACAGACCAGTTTTTGCAGAGCCATTTTTCAGAGAAAGTGAGTTCACTTCAAAGTTAAAGTTTCAGCAATACACGTGGTTGTTCACAGCAGGAAGACTGGCCATCACCTCTGGCATTTACTTTACCCTAACAAGAACAAAATAAGCAAAACTATGGTCTACGAAATGCCCTAAAGCTGCCCCAGACTTGGCTCTTGAGTGTTCTACTTGCTTTGAGTCATTGTTTTATGATGATTTTGATCACTTTTCTATAGCCTATCAGTCAGTCGTCGCCATTCCTACATCCTTGTGTGTGTGTCTGCATTGCCATTGGCCCCTTCATCATAATAGCTTCACTACAATTTGATTAGAGGTAGGCCAGAAGGTCACTAGTGAGGCAAGTGGTGGCAGAGCCAGAAAAGCGTATTTGTATCTGTGAGCATGCATTTGCAAACAATCTCTATGCCTGTGGTCTGTAGATTTGAATGTGCCTCATCATTCCCTGTCTGGGAATGACAAAGGCATGTGCATTATTACAGCTCAAGGCCCAGTTGTCTTGTCATCTGTCTAGTATGTGTGCGTATGTGTGTGTGTGTGTGTATGCACAGGGTTTGCAAAGCTTGTAGTGTCAGCTCCTGGATGTGTGTATGTATGTGTGTGCGTGTGTGTTTGAGTGGAAGAGAATAAGATCAGGTTACGCTAGGGATAATCCTCCCAAAGCCGTTTTGTTCAGGTCTAAATCACTGGATATTACCCTACCCATAAGTGATTTTAATTGGTTGTCTCATATAACACACACTCCCGCCTAACACTAATGCCGCCCTGTAATTGGCTGAAGGCTGCCTCTGCCTGTTAAGTTCATGGGACAATAATGGTTTAGGTGGCAAAGTTACTGGGTATTGGAAGTGATCAAAGGATCAGACTCTTAACCATTTCACATTCATTGTCTGGCTTTGGTGCTGTTTTGGGCCTAGGAGGATGAGGGTGTGTACAACATGTGTCCGTGCGTATGTGTATTTTTACCAGGCCTACATGTGTCAATGCCAGCATGTTTGTGAAGGGCTTGTGTCCATTGTTTAAATCACTGCTGTCTCACTGTTGGTCTGGAGATGGTACATAGTGTCCTTTTGACTCCCACCTCCCCTAATTGAAGACTTGGCTCTCCAGATGAATCCAGATCGCTCAGTTACCATAGTGATCATGGTGGCTTTGATAACCATGGGTGTCTGTAATTCTGCCTCCTGCAGACTCCATTGACCACAGTTTGGCGAGCCATCTGGGGTTCTAGCTGGCTGGCTAGGGGGACTTTGGTGCATGCTGGTTGGCCGCTGGCATGTTCGACCTGCCACTTGGCTTGTCCATTATCATGTTTCAGCAGGAGGATTCCAACACATTCTCATATGATTTTATAATTCTATCGCACAGACTCCGAAACACGTTGTGGATATGAATAATGTAAACGTGACATTTCTCTACTATGAAATGATTGAGACAACAACACAAATGTTCACCCATTACATTATGACTGCTCCAACTATCTTTTTGACGATTTGTTTCAAAGGGAGGGTCACTAGGAGGTTTGCATCAAACTTGTTTTTTTTTTTCAAAAGGGTTATAGTCTATCAAATCCCTCTCAGCAGTTAGTCCATTATAAGAGGGCAGCTCATCATTTCCTGTTTTTCCACAGCTCTACCCATGGCCTTTACCAGTCCCCCTTTCTATTGTCATCTGTTGCAGACGAAGATAAAAGCATCAATTTCTCTGTAATCCCCTTTAAGAGTGTTGCACCATTTATTTTTGAGAGGCCATTTGTCTCAGACAGTATGCACTAACTAGACTAGACTGTGTGTATTGTACATTAAAGCACTCACACATGATCCCCCAGCCACCCACCCACAAAACCACCACTACCATCGCACAGGTGCATGTGTGCATGCCCTGACCTTGGGAGCAATGCAGAGCTTGTCTTTATGAGGCCTTGAGACATGGCATTTGTGGCATTTAACCCCCTCATCACTCTATGACCCCCATTCACCCCCTCCCTCTGCTTTTTACTGTCATTCTCTTTCCACCCTCCTTCCTCTCTGCCCCTCTGCCTCACTTTCTACTCTTCCTGCATATTCATCCACCTCCACCTTTGTTGCTTCCATGTTAAATTTCCTTCTGTCACTGACTGCAGCCCTTTAACCTGGCAGGTAAACAGCCATGGTCCAGGTGTGTGTGTTTATGTGTGTTGGTAGAAACCAGACAGCCACAGAATGTACCCCCTCCTCTCATACACTGGGCTAGCTTGGAGAGGGTAGAGAGATCTTGACAAGGTCAGTGAGCTTTGTAGCTCATAATTACCCAGCCTGGGTCTACAGTAGATATGTCAAAGCTGCTAGACCATACAGGGTTCACACAAAATAGAGGAAGAAGCTGCTTTAGACCAGCAACGGTTAAATGATCTGTAGACAATTCAGCTGTACCTTGTTTGAACCTTGAACCTCTTTACGGTGCTGTTTCATTTCTCCCAGTGTCAAAACCAGATTATGAGTTCTCCTGTAAGAAATAAAACCACAAAGTGAGTTGTTTGTCATAGGTCTCCAGAGTGGCACGTTTTGCTATCTAATTCCACAATAAACTCCACAAAATCATTTGTAAGCAGCTTCCCAAAACTGTGACAGATTATATTCACAGAAAATGCTTAAGCTGTTATAACTTGGTTAGGTATAGGCACAAAAATGAGTTGGTTAGGGAAAGATCATGGCCCAAGTTAAAATAGCTACATGGTTAAGGTTTTGGGACCTTTGTTGTCATGGTTAAAATAGAAGCTACATTGTTAAGGTTGTGGAACAGTCATGTTCATGGTTAGAAAAAACAAACATTAAATACCAGTTGGAAACAGGAAGTGGTTTCCCAAGTGTAAGTCAAACGTTTTGTTGACCTGTCCACCACCCCAACCTCCTTCTATTGCTGACTTTGTGGTTCTGTATCAACCTCACGCTGCCTCTGCCTTTTTCTCTGTGTTCAAGGGTCATAATGCCTCCTGCTGCAAGAGGCCTTTGTATCTTGAAAGTAAAAGTTTGCTGTCATGACTCATGTCATTTTTCTTGGGATGACCATCTTGAAAAAGACATTTTGCCCCAAGAGGAACTATAAGGAAAAGGGTTCTTCTTATGGTAAACACAAATGTACAGTGTTTCTGTTTGATTCTTGGATTTCTTGTGTGCAAGTACAACTTGTCTGATCAGTACTTACTTCACTGATCTAGGTGGTGCTTGACAAAAATTTTGCTGTGTAATTTACATTTATTTAATTTATACATAATTGATGATAATTCTTAATATAATAAACTTAATCTTAAAAAATCTATTCTCTGTACCCAAAATTAAAAATAGCATTTGTGCTTATTAGTATACAAATAATCTCATATATATTTCATTTTCCCAAGTAGACATAGAGCTGTGACTGGAGGGTTTGGGAAAATCATCATCTCATAAGTGTTCAACTCATCAAAAGTTGATTGGTGTCAAATCATGTTAAATAAACACATCCTGGATGATCTGCTTTATATGCAGTATATTCTTTTCTACTTGGGCTTTCTCTCTCTCCAATTACCCTCTTGTCAGTCCAGTCAAAAGTATATAGTAACATTACAAACTGGAAAAAATGAGTTATGCAAAACCTATGTTTACTTTGATGGCTAGATTAAAACATCCTCCCTCACTTTCCATCGCTAGCGAACACCGCCTATGTTAAACATCTTTGAAACAAGTACGTCTTGGGAGAAAAGTTTAAATCCATTCAAAGGAGCGGCGGAGGTTTTTCTTACTCTGGTAAAGGTTAATGACTCAATAGTACTGCTGCTGCTGTGAAGTGCTATCAGAGATATGTATCTGATTGTTGCACACAGCTTTACTTGCTCTTGTCCTTGGTGGATTCCCTGTAAAACAGCCTTCACACACCTGATGATTAACAAGATTTAAGATGGAGGAAGCCACATGGGGCCTCATTACCATTATAAATACTCATCCCACTGTTCCATTTTTTTTCACAATTTTCCACTTTTCTATGGCACAGCGAGAAGAGAAGATGGTAGAGAGAGGGTTAGGAAAGTACCCAAGATGATGAAAGAGGAGGGGAAGTTATACTGTTCTGGGATTGCAGAGGCATCCTTCTCCTCCCTCCTCTAAGGTTGAATCCCAGGATGTGTTCTTTCTCTCCTCTACAGGTGTCCCTATGGGGCCAGCTATGGCCCCTTGGCCCCCTACTTCCGAGCTCTCTTTCCCCCGGCACACTCTCACCTTTTTATACCTGCAATCATGCAATTATCCACAGTCACAACCACTAATGAGGATCTATAGAAGCTGTAGATGAGTCTGCTCAAACAGGGATGAATAGTAGTGGAAGACTTAAAGAGAGTGAGAGACTCTGAACTAATCATTAAACCTCTTTGAATCAGAGCCAAATAGTGAAGTATAATTCAATGGCTTACAAGTCTTCCATAGTTCTATTCTGCGTTTCATTTTATCTAAACTTTGCCAAGCAACAGCAGCAAAAAAGTTACTTCTTTAACACAAAAACTTTTTTTTTTAAATCTATCATGCAGTGTAAGCTTTGAATGAGGGCAGAAAAATCCCGCTTTACCCTGTTGTTTTGCAGATTTGTGATTTTATGTCACATTCCTGTAACTATAACAGCACAAAAGGGAGCAGCTTGAATGAGCTGACGGGAATAAGTCTACGAACACATGGGCGAAACAATAGAACTTTAACGACATGTGATACATAGTCTCCTGACTTCTTCTGTGATTTCACAAGATGCCAGTTCTTCGTTTTTCAAAGGGAATACTCAAAATGGTTATATCAGGATGAATCAAGACAAAGCTACGACATGACTCCTGTATCCAGTACGCCACTTTCATAGACATGGCTGGTGTTTTGATCTCCGCTTGTATATCTATATCTAAAAAAAAAAAAAAAAAAAAAGATTAAAAAAAAAAAAATATGGGATATGTTTCATTTTAGTGTTGCTGAAAGATTCGACAGACAACCCTCATTAGACCAGTCCTTTGAGTTCCAGGTCACACAGGAGTCAAAAATGTCAGATGGATGTTTTTTTACTTTTCAGTTTTGCTCATCTCTCCATCTGAAACCATTTTTTTCCACTCTGTGGGACCACTAATGTAATTTCTCCCAGAAATAATACAAGGTGACAGCACAAATATAAAATGACACTTACCCACAAACGTGATATTTCTTGATACACTTACTAATCATACTCTTTACAAGGCGCAGGCTTGTGTGTGGATTCATGTGACAGACCAACACAGTCATCACTGTAAACTTCAAAGGACCTACATCTGTAGTCATGACAGTCAAGAGAACAGTAAATATACACTTGCATATCACATTTAAAAGAAGGTTCACTCTACCTTTTGGTGTTTATAATACACTCGTATTACAAATACTCAGTATTGTGTCATATTTTAATAAAACAACCTGCCTCTTATACATGTATGTGGAATCTTTTTGTCAGCATCTTCACCCCAATGTACTCTTGTGTGTGATAAACCAGAAAATAGATGCACTCCTCCACTGATACCGGTGCAATGCAAACACTCCATCTCTTTGGGGGATAGAAAGCCTAAGGCTGCATCTTGTTTTGGCAGCTGTAAAGATAGAAGTGCCTCTTCTTCGCTCTTCTGGCACTTTGCCTTCTGGGGGAAGAATCTAGGGGACAGGTGGGGACCGACTGGCCCATGCCAGCTGACCTGTCAGCTTTAGACCCTCTGTGTTTGAATAAAAGCAGGGAGGTGAAGGGGGAGGAGTTGGTGAGGGGCTGATGGGGCCTAGTAGGGTATGCTTGCAGTGTGTGTGTGTGTGTGTGTGTGTGTGTGTGTGTGTGAATGTATGTGTGTGTGTGAGTTAGTGAGTGTGAGAGAGAGAAAGAGAGGGTGAGTAGAAGAGATGGAGGAACAGAGGATGACAAGGGAGGGAGACAGAACAGGATGGTACTGCTGATGGAGATGGGATGTGACAGTTCTCCCTGGGATTGTGTGATTAATTGGGATCAGGTCACCTCTTCAATGTCTGGACAGTAATGCTATGCAGTCTCATATGGCTATTTACATACAGTGGGCTCCCTGGGCTCCACACACACACACACACATGCACGCAACACACACACGCACGCGCTGGGGAAACAAAACACACACTCCTCTATGTGGAATACTGTCATTATTTTTAGCTCAGATACTAGTCCAAGTTGTTGTCGTAGCAGCAGTGGAGCTTGTTGGATTCCATGTTGTATTCAGATACAACTTTTTTTCTTGTTTTTCTTTTTCATATTTTCCTTGTGCTGGAACAAATATATGTACTTGACAAGAGCTCCTACTAAGAAAGTGGTTGTCGGTGCTGAAGTTCCTGTGTTACCTTTTGCAAACTCTGTCTCAAAGCACCAGCCCTTCTTTCAGAAGAGGGGATAAGATAGGAACCCAATGGAAAGCGCAGATACTAAGAAGACACATAGCACTGAATAATTTATGGCCCAGCAAAATAGAGACAGCCACTTGAAGTCCTGAGCAAGTAGGAGATAGAGACAGTGGTGACATATCAAGCCACAATAAAGACACAGGGAACAGTGGAGAAGGCAGGGGAAAACGTTCTGTGAATTTCCTGAGTTAAGAGTTTGTTTTGGTTTCCCTGCACTACCTGCCTCTCTGTTTGAAAGTTGCATTGCTCTGCCTTGTTTACCAAGTCCTCTTGCTGCTCGCTCTGTCACACCGGGGATAGTACCCAGGTGAGCGCTGCTACACACAAGGAAGACAGAAGCCAGTGGCCCTTTGATTCTGGGCCGCTGGTTCCCTCAGATTAGCTATTCTCTCTATACCCTGACGAATCCACTGGCAGAGCAGCCAGTGTAACGGAGGGAGACACTTCCATCCCAATCGGGTGGCAGAGGCATGATGGGCTGCTGGCTGGCTGGCTGGCTGGCTGGCTGGCTGACTAGCAGACTTGCTGGCTGGCTGGCTGGCTATCGGGCTGCCAGATTGGGTGCTGGCTACTTGCAGGCTAGGTGCCTATGACATGTAAGACTTGGCCCCTGTTGGGCACTGAGACAGACACCCCAGACGGTCGTTGGAGGTTCCAGGCCCCTCCAGTCTCTCCCCATTACACCTCAGCAGCACTGATGATGGCAGGTCGCGGTGGAGAAGCTGTCCTCATGCCGCCCGTCACATCCCCGCCACTTTCATCCCCTTGCTCACTTCAAAAGTGACATCTGTCATCACTAAGAAGCTCGGAAGCGCCGTGTTCCTGCGATGTGCTGCTTTGATGGTGATTTGGCCCCAGGCGTTTGTCATACATAACTTAGGTGGAGAACAATGTGAAATCAGACTTGGATTTATAAGGAGAAAAGGAGTCTAAGTACACTACAGGCGGGTAAAATCAAAATCGCTCTAAGCACTGGAGGGAGCGAATCAAAGTGCAGCGTGAGCTGGTAATAGTATCGCTCGTTGCTCGTATCACAGTCTTGTCAGTTTTCTTCTTGTTTGCCTCGTTACTGTGTCCCCATGTGTGGAATGAAGCAGCTGCAGATGGCAACCCATCAGCCTGGTGGTATAACTATGTGCCAGTTGGAGAACCTTTGATTCCAGGCTTTTGGTCTGCATACACATAGCGTACGGCTGCAACCAACAACAATATTATCAACAGCAACTCAGCCTGTCAACATCATGAGGTACAGACTGCAGTCAGACATGCCACAAGTTAAGTGTGAAGCCTATTCTTCTGGGTTAAGTAAATGTGTGAGGGATGCTTGTGGAATATGGATTGTGGTGTGCGTTTGTGCGTAGAACAGAAAAAAAAATTGGTGGTTGCGTAGCTTTCTCTATGTATTGGTGTGTTTGGTTGATGTTTGCAAGTAACTCTGCAAATGTATGCGGTTAGCTGGTTGTGCAGCAGCGTGGTTGTGTGCGAGGTGCACAGCACGGAGAGCTTGTGTGTGTGTACATGTGGCTATTTGTAAAGCTGAAATACGATGACCCTGACAATGCGTTTCATTAGAGCTGTCAGAAACATGCCTCTCTAACTGACCTTGTTTTGGTATCAGTGATACCTGACAACCCCCCCCCCCCCGTCTTTAACAATGTCCAAATCAACTTCTGTATTCTTCATATCTGTCCGTGTAACCTTAAGACCCAACTTCTCTCACTGTCTTTCTCAACTTCTATCTCTCATTGGCTCTTTTTCTTTCCTTCTGTCTCCCTCTCCTTCCTATCCCCCTCTCCTCAGGGTTAACCCAGAGTTCAGCCAGCCCTCTTTCTCACCTCTTTGTGACTGACAGGCCTGTCTTCCAGATGGCTGCCAGATTGTCAAGCCCCTTGTCAGTTCATATTCAGCTTTGCTTGATTAATGCATAATTTAAGGGCCTGTTAAATTCTCCTCCTCAAATATCTGTGTATCCAATTAACAATGTTAGGCTATGTTACGTCACCTATCTATATAACTTTTACTGTTTTTGTTTTTGTTTTGTTTTTTTTTTCATTGCTATTTTTTTTCTGTTCCTTTCTCATCTCTGCCTGTTCTGTTGACACAAACTGTCAACGGAAGTGACGTGGAGCAGGATGATTAAACTTGTTTATCTCTCGCTTTTGGATACACACATATTTAGAGGAGACTAAGCATTTTGTGCATCTGTGTTTGTGTGTATGCATTTATACATTGCTGTGTGTGAATGTGTGCCAAGGCCCAATTAACAAGGGTCAGACCTGGAGCTTGCTCAGATAGTTGAGTGTCTAATTTCTTCTGCCTACCAAAATAGAGGTGGTGTTTCGTCTGCAACTGATGAGTGTTGTGGAAATACTGGAAGCCAAACGGTACCCCGTTAGCTGAAATCACCATGGGGACCAAAGTGTTTTTTTTTATTATTTTATTTTTTTTTTATTTTTTTACTTTATTTTTGGTTGTTGTGTTGGTTTGATTATTCCAATAATGTGTCAGCAGTGTGACAGAAAAAAATATGTCATAGTTTCAACATGGAAGCTGTTCTCAATAAAATAACTAGTAGGTTGCGCTGGATCGGTTGAGTTGAATTGGTTTCTAAGCTCTAGTTACTTACTGTTGAAATGCATTTACTCTATAAAAAGACCAAAGGTATCAGTTGATACAATATGTTTTGACCAAAAGTACCAAATTATTTGTCATAAAGTATCTGAGCCCTTTTCTGACCAGGGTGTTCATGTACTTAAATGACCTGGACAGAAAATAACCACAGTCTGTTTGCTAACCTAAACCTAAACTGCTACAACTTAACAAACCAAAGTCCTCCACATGTGTTTGACACTGAGCGTGTGTTTCTATCTGTGTTTGTTTAACCCTTAAACATATAGTATTTAACTTCTGCTGCTAAGGGTCTTCAATCGAAAGGCAAGTTTGGTTAATCATGAAATAGTGTGGGGTCATGAGAGTTGTTGTCTTCACCACTGCCAAAAGCTTCTCTGTTTGGATTCTTTTAGTATCAGTCGTTCAGGAGAAACAGATCTGGTGATTATATCTGCTAAAAGCACTGAAAACAGCTTCACAGTTAAAGTCAGTGTTTTGCTGGCGTTACACAGCAGACACAGGAAATCATGAAAAGGTAACTTCACCACAACACGTGTATATAACATAGGTCGAGTTGTTTGAGACATTTTGATGTGGAACACTTACATTTATAACTTTCAGCGTTCTTAAATTGAGCGATCCTCATCAGACTGTAATAGGACTGGGTACTACAGTGAGTCAGATTATTTAGAAATATTCTTGGATAAATAAAGGCAAAAGGTGAAAAAGAAAAAAAAAGAATTTGAATGACATATTGATAGAGTGTGGGTTGGTAGAAGTCTTTCAGGTTTCAAAGCAACTGTAGCAGAGTGATGGTGAGGGGACCAAAGCTAGGCCAAACTAGACACAATGCCCCTGGGCTGACAACACACTGGTATCTGTTCAGGGCAGAACAGCCTGCAGGTAGTGTGGGGGAACAAAACACATGCACACACAAGCACATTCACCCAGACATCCTTGTTTCTTTTTCAGTCACCACATTGTCTAATGCAAACACAGTCATGCTTAACTTACTGCTCCTTCTCCCATACATAGGTTGCTGTGCGTGGCTGTTGGGTGCATGGTGTTACGCCCTTTTTGAATTTAATACAGTTTAAAGGCCATACAGTTGTAACAGGGTAGCTGTAGTATTCATTGAAAAATATCTCTGTAATCCCTCTACGGAAACACATAATATCTACATAATGCACTGTAACATTTCATGTGTACAACCCCACCTGAAAGAAAAAAAAAAAATCAATGGATGGAATTAAAAAAAAAATAATGGAAGACTGCTCTTCCCACAGGAAATGACCTTACATTTACTAAAGGCTTTGCTCTATAGTAATTTTTAGTGGCTGTTTAACAGGTGGTAGAAGATGCTGAAGTATTTACTGGCACTGTTACATCTCACCTCTACTGCTACTTCCCTACTAAGTAATGACTCAAATTAAATTTTCTTTTACTTTATTTTATCTAACTCTACTAACTGCTGCAGTATAATCACTGACTCCAAATTGCATTCACAGTCACAGAAAAATTTTGTTGTTGTATAATCATAGGACAGACTTATAATGCCCAAAGGCCATATCTAAAAAAACAAACACACTTTTGTTATAAGTGGTGAGTGGATATAAATGTCTCACAGTAGCTCTTCAAGTTCATTGGTGGTACATGAGGGATGCGGGGGCCCACTTCAAACTGAGCCTGCCGCGTGCTGATGAAAGCGTGGCGTCACTGGCACAAGCTGCAACTTTCATTTGTTTAGCAAGAGCACTGACAGATCTATCACTCATAAATATCCTGGGGAGAGTGAAGGAGGGAGGAGGAGAGTAGAGGAGATGAGGGAATAACAGAGGGAGGAGACTGAGACGGTCAGACATTTATAGTTCTGCGCGTGTGTGTGCGCGCGAGCGTGCATGCGTGTGTATGTGTGTGTATGTGTGTATATATGTACTTTCCTCTTCATTAAAACAGCACCGCCACTTGTCAGTGCCAGAATCCATCATTGTTTCTCCAGTCAGCTGTCATTGAGATGTGGCCTTAGGAATGAGGTAGACACCCACCCTCACTCATCATGATTGTCACATAAAATTCATCTCTGTACATACACGAAAACCTTCCATATACACATAAGCACACAGATGTCCAGATTCCTTTTCCCTTTGCCACACTCCAATGCCAACTACACAGAGTTGTGTGCTGTAATTTCAGTCGTGTGCAGAATCCATAAATCAAGCTGTATGCTTCGCTTGTCTTGGGAGCAACGTATTAATCAATGATACAAACACAAAAACATCTTTTTAGCTAATCACCACTGCTGTGTCTGATCTACCTAGAGCTTTAATCTTGTCTGATGTGGACAGAACCGTGCCTGCAGTTGAGCAAGAAGAGCATTGTTGTAGGTGCATCACAGCCCTCTTAGCTGTGGACAAGTTTACACTGATTGTTTCATGTATCTAGGCCTGGGCTCCTGACGCCTGCAATGCTTTTGAACCTGGCCTTTTGTGTCCTCCAACAGAGCTTTTGTTCTAGATGAAACAGACTATGTATGGTCAGCACTGAGCTCCTGTACAAGTGTCAGCTCCACCACATGCACATGTACACACACACACACACACACACACACACACACACACACACACACACACACTCTCACACACACGCGTGCGTTTGTGGAGATGAAGGCAAACAGCCTGTAGGCAAGTTGGCATGTAGACCCATATTTGTGTACAACAACATGTAAACCTATGCACACGCATATTTATGGAGTGTGTGTGTGTGTGTGTGTGGGAGTGGGGGGGGGGGGGATGCAAGGGCATCTGTTTTTTCTCAGCAATACAGCGTCCTACAAGAGCAATCTCAATTACAAGAGCAGAACTAAAGTTTCATCTTCCTGTAATGCCACGGCCTCTTCCAGGCACATCAGAGCACTGCTGTTTTCTTTTTAACAACCCCAACATGTTTGCTCTCTCCAAAGGATCAAGTTTACTTTTATTTAAAAAGAAATTTAAAGTAGTGCGGAACTTGCCGAGTACACACTATATGCAGTTGTCCACACAGTCTGGTCTGCATGTAATGTTGATACTCAAATCCTCTGTTTCGAGTGATGGACAAAGAAAGCTACATTCCATTTTACATTGCAGGTATTTTACTGAGTCTCTCATCCAGAGCGACTTAAAATGAGTGCAACGGTAGACTGAGTTTTAATTTATATATGCAATAGTAAAGTGTTTTAGGGTCAATGCCACACGTCACAGTTGTGAGACAACAAAGTAAAAGCCGGAGAGAAACAAAATTGAGTTTTTCCTCAGAGGAAAATAGGATATGTGTTGTAGAAAATGTGATATATAAATTTAGTGTTCACAAAAATAAGTCAGTGCTTTAACAGTAATATAAAAGAAGAGATAGTGTTCTGTTCTTGTGCCACTGCCATGGTAGTGAACCCTTCACCACCATTACACACAAACATTTACAGAGTTTACAGAGTTTATACTTGCTTATGTTCCTTAAAAAAAATGATTAACATTCATGCCTGGTCTGTGTCTAACATTTTGTCAAATATTATACTTTTAACAACAAATTCAGTGCCTGATCAGAAGAAACTTTTAATGCACTGATTCTGAAACATTCAATCCACCAGTTCTTATACTGAATTTACACAGAATCAATAATAACTCAACTTAAACATTAGACACGTTTACAAAATTAGCATTCCTGTTCCCCTATAAAATCTGTATTTTTTTATTTATTTTTTTTTATGACATATGACATTTTTTTTATATGACAATACAGGCCTTTGGTTGTTTCCTCTTTAGTTGTGGCAGAATCTTGGCTCCGCTTGTTCTGATGGTAAAAGCCAATACAAGGACTCTTTGTGCTTGGATGCATTTGAAATAAAAGGGGAAAAAAAGGGGGGCAACGAGAGTCTCTCCTCAAATAGTAGGGGTGGTGCATGAAAAAGTAAATGAGCATCCTAATATCGGGGTCTCTTAATTTTTCAGCAGATGTGATGAATAGAGTTCCGACTGATGTTTCCTGAAAGTGGCAACACGTGTCCCTCTTACCCGGCTGGTGCAGTCCTCTCGTCTACAGATGCGTCGCTTGATGTACCCATCGTATGGCACACTGCGACTTAATAAAATATCACTCCTGCTTTGACAGGGAAGCCTTAATTGAGTCCCTTGTCAGTTTTATCAAACTGTGTGTTATCGTCCTTTGAAACTTTTTTCCTCTCTTTCTCCCTCAGTCTATCTCGTGCTCTTATGGAATATGCTAGCAGCTGAGTCCTCTGCAACAGAGAGAGAATGGGGGTGGGTTTGAGAAAAAGAAAAAAGTGAAAGAGAACAACACGGGGATCGAAAGAGAAATAAAGAGCAAGAGTAAAAGTGATAGAGTCAGAAAGAGAAATAGCCAAGAGAGATGGTGCAGAGAAAGAGCCTTCGGAGGCTATCTTGTCATTGGATTCATAATTCAGGTTCATGATTTTAATTTCCCTCTGTTCTTATCAAAGGCCAGTGGAGCAGCAGGGGAAGGCTGGTAGTTAGCTGGATAACTGCATATGAGATGAGCTGCAGCACTCCCGTCACAATGCCTGGACGACATAATAGGGATGGAAATGTGCCGAGAAGAGTATCCAGTCACTCACTGTGGCTCCCCCTTTCAACCAGCAAAAAACCCACAAGCATGTGTTGTTTACAAAAACCCTTTTTTGACATAATCTCTTTTTTTTCCTTAGAAGCCATAAGCAGTCCCTTGCCCCCCAAAGTGTATTCAATCACACACACAGAAAGACAATATGCTAGTGTAAAGCCTCACGGAAATACTGCGGATGAATAATGAATTCCGACTGTGTTTGGATGAAGTCTTGATGATTTGATATGTTCTTGGTTGCCGGTAATAAAAAACGCTGTTCTATCAAAGAGTATGTGTTCACTGCAGCGTATGAACGCGGTCACAAAATAATACAGCCACCAGGCCAGTGTTGGGTTGGTTGGTTAGACAGCTCTGAAATCTGTGTAGTTTGGTTATAACAGTTTATTGGTCCTTAAAGGTATCACTGTGCCCACTGGGGTGGGGTGGGGGGG
>CM076648.1:3297083-3326124 GCA_038496675.1 Rachycentron canadum | reverse complement strand
ATGTGTATAAGAGACAGGGTGGGGGTGGGGTGGGGGTGGGGGGGCTGTAACTGCAACTGCCTCCATAGAGATGCCTGCTCCCTCTGCTCACCTTACTTTGAAGGCACGTGCTCTCTAAACACACACCCTATTGAAGATTTTCAATAGGGTTTCTTTTCCTATTTTTCTCTTCTTCCCTCTTTTTAATATTTCTTACTTACTTACTCTCCCTCTCCTCCCTCCCATTTCCTTTTCTCTCCCCTAGCTTCTCTCCATACATCTCTTTCATTCTCTTTTTTCTCCCAGTCTTTATTTCTATATTTCTTTCTTCATTTCTTTAGCTTCGGTGCTTACAGGACCCGGTAGTGCCACTGTACTTCTGAGTGAGCCATTTGATCATTAATTTATCACAGTTCCAGCAGTTAGTTTGACAGGTGCGTGTGCTTTCATCTGACTAGTGAGAGGCATTGCTAAATAAACAAGCTATCCCAGACCTACATGTTTTGTAAGCAGGTGAGGTTGGGGTTGAACAAGTTGGCCAACATGGGCCACTTACCCATGTAAGACTTTGCCAGTAAACCAAGTTGGCTCATGCCCGACCTGTCAGGCAGCATGTTGAACAGCTGAGAGAGGCATCCTACACGTGCTGGTCCCCCACTCACCCTAGTGGACAACCCCCCGCACAAGTAGCACTGTTTGGTGAAGTGGATTTTAAACCTTATGGCTGTAACAGCTACTATCAAGCTAAACATACATGCATTTAATACCTTGGTTGAAGAAAGTATTATGGGCCTTACCTGAACAAAGTTGTAGTTGAATTCCACAGTCGTGGAAGAGGGTTTTAGTTGGCACTGCCCATTATGGTCTCAAACAGTTGTGCTCCTTCCCTCATGTTACTCTCTGACCTGTTCATAATTAGCCCAGTGGTCAATGACAACCTGTGACTGCAACACATGGGACCCGAAGTCCTGGGTACATATTATTTATATTTACTATATTAATGGTGCATACTGGATGGTCTGGATGCTGTGTAAGTGAAGGGACTCAGATGAGGGACCCCTGTTGTTTCTCTTGTAAGGGCCTTTCACACCTTTCTTCTCCATTCAGTCCTCCAGCACCGAATCTATTATTGTAATGCAAAGATTTGCTTTCTGGTCAAAACTTACTTAGTAACATTACTGGAGTGACTTGCACTACACCACAGTGTTGAACATCCATAGGAAACCTGCACATTTGCCCCCTTTCCCTCTTTCCAAGTTAGACTCCAGTTCTCCTGTGTTTTCTCTCTTTCCAGTCTCTTCCTTTCTTTTCCCTCCCTCTATCCCCTGAATAAAGGTCTGCTGGGGCATTTTTAAGACAGAGGCTTCCTGGACTATTTTGGTATCAAAGCTTTGAGGCACCAAGAGGCATGCTCTCTGAAGTTGACATGTGAGGAGAGGAGGGCCTTCCTCTCTCACTGGTTTGTAGGGGGCAGTGGGGTGGAGGGGGGGGGGCGCTCTCAGTAGCCCTGCCAGCAGCGATTTCTACTGGGGATATGGGCCTCAAACACTCCCCTTCAAGCCCACAGCCTCCCTGGCCATTGAGGAAGGTTGCACTTCATATATTTAGTGTCCAGTCGACTGGATGTAGATGTATGTTGTTGATGTTGTGGGAACACAATGATTTTGTGTGTGTGTGAATCTTCATAATAGCATTTGAATACAGTTGTGGTGGTGCTTTGAGCGTTGTAACACAATGCAATTGTTTCCCACTTTTTACACGTGTCAGCAAAAAAAGCTGTAACTGTTTTGTTAATTTTTTTTTCCAAAATCAAGAAATATTTATGCTACTTCAGCTTTCTCTACCAACTTCTAATCGGTAAACACTTAAGTATTTGAGTTGCGATTTTTCATTTGTTACGTCTATATGTGAACAGGGTAAAAAAGTGAATCTCTCTCCCTGATTCGTGAATACAGATTTTGTGTCTGTAGTTCCAATTCTAGGCTGAATAGATGTTGTATTTTTAAATGAAAATCTTATCTGCAGCTTTAATGTGAATTTAACCAGCTCCAGCCCAGCGTGGTAGACTGTTGTCCAGATGACCTCTTTTTTTTTCCCTCCACGCTGAGGAAGTCCAGCTTAAAGAGGCTCTGACTGTGAATCGGTCTGACCTGGCTAGTCTCTCTACCAACACACTGCTCCCTGTTTCATCTACTGCCAACCCCTTCAAGTTATTCATCTGGAAGAAATATGCATTCATCATTGTATTTTTAATCACACCAAATAGATAGACAAAGAGAATGCCTTGGGGAGAGGGGGAGCAATCTACAATTCCCAGAGCTCAGATGGTATTCCTGCCCTGCATCGCCAAACATTCCCCAAATTGACTCTGAATGAATTTATTTTTAATGTGTGGAAGATGCTCTTCAGAGACTAGAGATGGTGTGTATGTGAGTTGATGTGTGTCTGCGTTCTTGTCTGTCTGCAGTGTAATAGCATGCTTCTGTTTGTATTTGCCCGTGAGCCTGTGTGTTTCTGTATGTGCACGTATCAGTAGTGCAACTGCACATTGTGTGCACATTTACCTGTATTCATGTTTGGATGCAAGGTCTGTGGTATTGACTTTATCTTTGTGTTTATGTGAGCATGGTTTTCAAGATTAGAGGAAAAAATAACAGGGCAGCAGGACTAGACTGTGACCTGAACAGAATAATGAATGCTTTTTGTCTTTATACATTGTGAAACTGCACTGTTTTCAGTGTTGATATGAGATATGATGATGATGATATGAGAGTCTCCATTGCCTTAATCTCTGTTTGACCCATCTCCTTTCCAATCAAAGCTGTGTATTGCAGTGGAGCTGTTTGGCCTAGCCAACCCAGAACAAATGAGCAAGCTCATTCCTCTCCATTCTCCATTCCATTGTATTCATTAATAAATTAATTTATCATCTCGTCTCGGTTCCAGCCTAATTGAGTCCCATTGCAGCCTTCTAAGTAGGACATGTATGGATACGACAAATGGAATGGTATCCGGCCCTTGGTCCTCTGGGCTATGTCTTGGCCCTGTACCCAGGAAAAGGCCCCACACTTTGTTAGCTGCTGTGTATGTGTGTGTGTGTGTGCGCGTGCATGTGCTTGTGTGTCTGTGTGTGTGAGTGAGCATAGATCTGATACCTCTTTCATCTGCTTTGAGCTATCTGTTGATTATCTCAGTGCAGTGCAGTCATATTATGTGTTAGCTGGGACAGACTGGAACATGGGGGTTGCTCTGGGTAGATAGGAAGAGAGAGGGAGGGGAGCAGAGGGAGGAAGGAGGGTCCCTGTTACCCCATCAGAGATGAGCTCTCACTATGTTGTGCCTTCGCATAAACACATGGGCAAAGGCACACGCACACACACTACAAACAGATGTGGGCTCACAGAAAAGGGAGGGTCTTCTATAGCTTAATGCCATTACATTAAATTTTAAATAATGTTATGCAAATCAGAAATGACAGGAGATTATCTCCTTGGGACCTTGAAAGGGATTCGTCAGTTCTTATTCCAATAGGCCTGGAAAATAGCCCAGACGTACTGAGTGGAGAAGTATGGCAGGGCGTGACGGAGCCTGCCGCTGCTGAAAGAGGAGACCGTGAGAAAAGGCCCCGAGTGTTGGCTATTAAAATCAATTTACCCAGGATGTCAATGAAGAGAAATCCCTTAGTAAAGTCACCTCCCAGGACAGCTCAGGGGTCCTGGAAGAGGAGCACAGGCAAGGATAGGAGGTGCAGTCAACACATGCCAAGGTGAAAGTAACATACACACCAGAGGAAGAAGGAAGAGAACGGGGGAATCAGGCAGGGTGGGGATTGTCTTTTATGTTTTCCCCTTGTGCCTTTTTATCTCCACATCTCTGCCATATGTGCAAAGTGGTTTTAAAGAAATTGGCCTGGCATGGATGCTTCCCATCTGACATTGATTGAGAGCTGTGATGGAGTGCTATAAGGGGGTGATGGAGGTCTTGTAGTTTGTTGTCCTTCTACCAAGTGCCAGTGTGCACTGACATACTGAATACACACCATAACGGGAGACACAGAGGGAGTCCAATGCTCATCACATGGCAAGGCAAGGCAATTTTATTTGTATAGCCCATTTTTACAAACAGTTTGTCTCAAAGGGCTTTACATAGCATCATAACAACATCCTCTGCCCTTAGACCCTCACATCGACTGAGGAAAAACTCAAAACAAAAACCCTTTTAACAGGGAAAAAAAGAGAAACCTCATGGTGAGCAACAGAGGAGGGATCCCTCACCCAGGACGTGCAGACGTGCAATAGATGTTGTATACAGACAAGAAAACAGGTAACAATACAGAATATGCACAGATGGAAATGGTGATGACTCCTCTATTGTCCTCCATTACTGTCAACATCCCTCTCCCTCCCCTTTTCCACTCTTACTGCAAGCCAGGAGTGCAACAGCCATCCTTGCACAACACCCAGCCTCAATATTGTGTTAGGGACAGAGCCATCCATTACTGAGCAAACAAAGTCTTGTCTGTCTTCAGTGCTTTGGGCCAACAATTAAAGACATCCCACCAGCACAGGGCACTGGAGGGTTAGGGTTATGGTGGGCTGCTGGAGCACCAGACCTTATCAGAGCCATTCCATCAAATATTGATGAACCTAATTGAGTTTTTTAGACACTACAACGCTTCCTGAGGAGAGCATCTGTTTTTATGGCAAAGTACAGTCGTGGTCTACTGGAACAGACAGCGAGAAGAGTGCAGTCTTGTGTGTAAATTGCATGTTATGTAGACTAACTGCAGGCAATTGCATGTTATTGAGATGGAAGTTGAGGTAGAAACTTGTACCAATGAAATTATTCTCCCACAGATGGAAAGTATGTCAACACCAAGTTATTGTAAAAGACACTTTCTTATGTTATAGCTCAAAGAGAAATGTATGAGGAACATTTGAAATTATGATCATGTCATGATATTTTTATTCTTCTCTTTGAATATTCTTTCCTATTCTGTTTAAAAACAGAAATAACATCTTGGCTCCCTTTTGGTGTATATGTTTTCTCTCTCTCTCTCTCTCTCTCTCTCTCTCTCTCTCTCATTTTGAGATAATGTAGGATTACGTTTCAATCTTTTCTGCTTGAAATATAAAACTTTACTGCTGCAGTTCTTATCCTTCTCTGTCTCTCAGTGCTAGTCCCTGGTGACACCAGCCAGAGAATGGCAGCTTTAATTTGCAGGAAAACAAGTTGAGAATATTGATTTCAAAAAGTGCTCTCTTCTCCCCCTTGGAAAAAAGAAGAAAAAAAACTGTCTGCTATGTGAAAATCTGTAGCCTTCAATTAAGTGGGGCTTGTAGGTGTGTGTGTTTTCATTTGGGCACGGTGTTCACTTGAAATGATACATTAAAGGCTGTGTTTTACTTCAATCAGACTGTGAAAATATACACACAGACCTAAGTGTCTCTTGAAGGGCTCCGATGTTGGCACACACACACTCCGCCACCATACAGCACCAGACAGATGGGCGGTATTTATCTTAGAATAAGAACCGTGTTCTTCTGCTCCAAGAAGGGAAAACACTGCCTTTCCCACTTCTGAGGACGACACGTGTCCTGGAATTCATGTCAGTTGATGTTCACAGGTCTCAAGTCTCACTTCCCCTCCCTAAGACTTTTTGTAAAGCACAATAATCGTATGCAGCCTTTTTTCTTCTCTATGCGCAAAACAGAAATCACAGCTTTGCTCCTTGGCTTCATCCCCACGCTGGACTGTTGAACCACTGCGTTTCTATTTATTTCGACTCACAATAAACCTACAGCCATTCATTTGATCTCATTTGGTGAATAGTCAGTCCCTGTGGTAAGGCTTATCCCCTTTAATGCAAGGCCTATTTGGGGTTCTGATCTGGTGCTTAGGGCCAGGCAGAGTTGGGTATCAACGCAGGGACTGACTGGAGCTAGTGGTTGTAACACACCATCCCAGAGGCTTTGGAAGTCATCCCGCTAATACAGACATGACTAAAGCTCCCTATCATCCCCCACAGAATGACACGGCACGGCTCCAAGACTTAACTCTTACAAAGAGCTTAAATATCTTAGATGTGTAATGCATAATGGAGGTGTGTTCTGTACTTTGGGTGCGGAGTATTCCCATCGCTATATATGAGGATGTACCACAATAGCATGCTGACTTGTTCGTAGTACTGCAGTGTCACCGGTGAGAGGTGTATGTGGATGGCTGAATAACGTGAGGATGAAGGCCATAGTGATTATTAAAAAAAAAAAAAAAAAAAAAAAAGATAAAATTTGCAAAAGTATACTCATGCCCTTTTTTTTAAAAAAAAAAAAAAAAAAGAAGAAGAAAAGAAGTAATTTATGTTGATAGCAATACCCTTCTCTGTTGAGCAACACAAGATCACATTCATTCTTCTCTCTTTGTTTCTCTTTTTGGCTCCACCAGTATCTCAGCGTGTGTGTGTGAGTGTGCGTGTGTGCGCCATGTGTTCCTCTGTGTTTGCTCAAGTTTGTGCTGAAAAGGGGGTTGGAAGCTCCCCTAGTGGCTCCTCCAGAGAATTACCTTTGAGAGTACTGCTCTGCTCAGCAGCAAACACACTAATGGCAAGAAAAATAGCAAACACATTACTTTTTGTCTCCATATCAGCAGTCCAACTGTGTACCTTCTATTTTTGTTTGTTTACATATATATGTAGAGGGATAGCCTTGTTTGTGAAACATAGTGTAAGCTCAAAAAGGGTGTAGGTATTTAGTGTTTGCAATTCAAGTACAATGTTCTCATCAGCTTCTACTAAATAAAATAAAAGTGTTAAGGGAGAGAGTTGTTTATTTTCATATACATGATTTTCAACTTGCAAGATGATTTTTTTTTTTTTTTTTTTTGCCATCACTACTGCTATGATTCATCCTAATATATTCTGTTTAGTACTGAGAAGTAGGCTGCGGGATAGTGCCTTGGAGATTAGCAAATAATAATCATCTTTTTTAACTTGGATATTAATGTTTTACTGTTTAGACAAAGTATTTTTGGGACACAAACATAGTTACAGGTCGAAACAAGAAGCATATAACTACAGACAAACTTGGAAGTTAAATCTTAATTAATGACTTGACTTTGAGGCTATAGTACTGCAGTGGTCTTGGTGTTGTTGGTCAGAAAACAATTAACTGGATTTCCACATATACCAGAGTGTGTGTGTGTGTGTGTGTGTGTGTGTGTGTGTGTGTGTGTGTGTGTGTGTGTGTGTGTGTGTGTGTGTGATGACAGTACATAGCCTTCCATTGAGCCTGTAAGTAATCATGCCCTGTAATTAATTAAATGTAATGAGATAAATGTAAACATACAGGAGGGTGTATCCATTCCAGTGTGTGTTTGCATACACAAATTTGTGTATGAACATGATCCTACGGTTGTGTTATGCATCTTAATGGAGCCCTTGGCTAAACACTAAGTGGTCCATCATCTCTAACGTCCACCTCATGCTATTATGAACTGAGAGAAGTGAATGGTCTCCCTAGGCAGGGCAAGACTGATAGAGCTATGGTGACTTGTTTCAAACACTTCACCTGCCATTTGTTTTAATCTGTAAGTGGACTTTACATCATATGGGTGTCAGTGTGTGAGCCAACGGCGGCAGTGAGGGAGGTGGTGTCCTGATGTGTTTGTTCTAAATTGATTACTTGCCTCCTATTTTTTCATCGTCTTGTTCTTTCTCTCTGCATGCGCTGTGCTGCCGGCCAGCTGATTGTATCAGGAAGCGGTCAGCGGCCCAGGATATTTCAATTTCATTGGATTTAAAGAGGACTGGGAGGAGGTGTGCACATTAGCGCCTCAATACAATCGCATTTGTCGGCATGATCCTTTTTAAGTGCATTTCAATTAAGCTGTGATTCTTTGATTTTATTATGTCCCGGGCTTGCTGGCAAAATGCTCACTGCTGGTTGAACAAGGCTCTGTCTAATGTACACAATTTAATTTTCTTAATTGAGGTAACATGCTTTTCATATCGTCATTCCTAGAATAATCTTTGATTTCAGTATCTGCTGCGCCAGGCTTTTAATGAAAGAGGGCAGCCTAAAAACATCTGTTAGACCCATGATTAAATCATAACATCTGCATTTATGAGGGTGTTAGCATGCTGCCTGCCCCTTTATCTATTTTGGGCAATTATCTAGTGCGACTGTAGTAATACAAGATATTAATATAGACGTGTTTGTGTGGTTATACCCCTCTGCTTTGCACCGATGACTGTCATCTGGCTTTGTTTCCACAGAGAACTCTGGCTATTGATACAGTGTACCAGAAGTCTCCTTTAAACAAAAGGAGGGGGAGAAGCTTTGTTCTTTGTTTGAGCTATGTGCATCAGCTATTTGTGTAGACTCCTTTTCTGAAAGGTGCGAGGCATGTTGAGCAAATCCTGTTTCCTCTTTGGCAAGTGGTTAGGTAGTTGATTAAGCTGTTAAATACACACACAGACACACACACACACACACACACCATACTCATGTGCATCCTCGATTGCACTAACACATGGATGTGTTAAGGAGTGCTTCCATACCTGCTGGCTTCACACAGTGTCGCTGGAGTACCAGTAGAGAGCCTTCTAACCCACTGCAGTGTGAAACAGAGTATCTCGTTTTCCGTCTGCGTTCTGTCATTTTTTTTATCAAAAATCACAAGCCATGTGAGTATCAAATGAAAGCCATCGCTTTATCTCCTTAACCTCATCTATCTTCTCCTGCTTTTCTTCTTCCATTCCTCTGGTACGTCCTCCTTCTCCTCCCATGTCGCCTCTGTCCATTAAAAAGGGGGGCGAGTCAGTCACCTGCCGTTTTGGCCCCCTTATCGTATGACACACGGTGGCACAGCATGGCTGTCATCACCTCCACCGAGCCTGGATCAGGTGACTAGATTATCTCCCTGTCGGCTTCCATTTCCCACATTCTCATGGGCTTCTCTGAAAACAGATCACACACAATCAGGATAAAACCAACCTAATGAACAACCAGTCAGCAGCCTGCAATTTCCAAGACATGTGTCAGAGAAATGCTCAGGTCAGACCTTGTTGACTCAGTGGTCTTGGCATCAGGTTTAGAGTTTGATGGGCAATGTTCCAAAGAGAGTAATACTACATACACCTCTGTGAGCTGAAAACCATGTTGTTTGGGGTGTTAGCTTGGCCTGGTGGTTAGAGAGATTGTTGGGTATCTAGAAGAACACAGGTTCGGTCTCAGGCTGCTGCGACCACTGCTGCATCCTGTCCAATTGTCAGTTACCAAGCCACGACAAGCTGCTGCTTATTTCATGGATGACATTCATGCTTTGAGTTGTACTTGTGACATGGCCTCACAATGTTGTGTGTACTGTGAAGAGCTTTCTGAATAAGTCATTTGCTGACCTTATACTGTATCACATAATCCATTTGCTGAAGACACTTTTTTTGGATTATGGATTTTTGATTGAACAAAATTTAGCGGTCAGCCATAACGTTAGCAAGATGCTACCTAGAGTTGAAAAAGTAAATTCAAGTTCAACAATGAACACCTGACCGTGCACGGCATTTTAATCGAAAACATTGTTTATTTCATCTGCCTGTTTTAGAGCCTACCAAAGGTCAAGAGGTCAACAAAGGGGAAGGGAGTTGTCTAAGTTCAGCCAGATGTTGTTTATTTTATTGTGTCAGGGCAATGTCATTCATTATACGCCTCTGTGGTTGTGGATAGATGAGTGTCTTCAGAGCGTAGCCGCACCCAGGGATAAGGCTAATTGCTGCTGCACTGCCATTGTCTTTAAAGCCCCATTTTGTGGCTGCCGTGCTAACTGTTGCAGCAACAAGAGACACATGGATGCACACTGGCACTGACCTTGATGTGGTGGGCACTAGTTTTGTTTCTGATTATGGAACATGATTTTGTTTTTTTTTTTCCTTCTCTCATCTTGTATTTTTCTTGCTGTCTCTCTTTGTGCCTGGGCTGTTTTAACTGCTTGGGTTTGGCTCTCCGAGGGCGGTGCTGTATCCCCAGTGGCGGCATGGAGGTTGTCTCTGCCTCACTGTGCCCACATTAGGGGAAAAAAAAAAAAAAAAAAACTTTCCCTAACCGCTGAACCCACCCAGAACCTTTCTGCCTCTGACTTGTTTTCCCCTCAGTGACTGACTTTTATTCAGGGAGAGCTGAAAACTTGCAGCCAAATAATAATTGGGGTTGTGAGCTTGAAATTAAACCATGAGAATAGTACAGCAATATCACCTCAAGGTAGAATGACTGACATCTTTAAACAACAATATATCACTCAAAAGAATTCTCATTAAATGTGTTTGGCTCTGTGTGGTTAGCATTGCAAAAGAGGAATTATCTGCTTCGTCTGGCTGTGTTTGATGGTGCATATTCCCCTAGGGCCAAGTCTGTGAGAACTTCTTTTCTACATACTCCTCACTTTAATGTGTAAATGTTTCTGGCAGATGCTCCAGTAAAAGTCCAGTGGCATCAACTCATTCTCCCTCTTGTGCTTTCCCTATAGACAGCCCTCGGAGCCAGTTTGTGCAGAGAGAGCTCAAATCCTTGACCTGCCCCTTTCTTGTGACCTCTCCTGGTGAAGTGCAGTAATCTGACCAGTGCACTCCTTGCAGACACTGTTGAGTCCCCTCTGTTGTGCTATTATCAGCTGAGTGTTATTACCCGTCTTTGCACAGGAAAATATGCCTTGATTTCCATCGACCCGTCCCTGAATCAATGCTTTTAAAAATCTTAGACACCTTTTACTTAAGAGCAAAAGCATGCATTTTATGTTTTGACATGGTCATATTGATTGTGGTGGTGGGGAGACGGGTGGAGTGGGATGGAAAGAGGGTGTGGTAGTTGGGGGGTGGGGGGTGTTGACCTCTCTCTCTCTCTCTCTCTCTCTCTCCCTCTCTCCCTCTCTCTCTCTCTCTCTCTCTCTCTCTGTCGTTCTTTCTCTCTGTCCTCCAATCTTCGCTCTTCTCTGTTTTGCACTCTCAGTCGCTGCCAGTGTCTGGTAACACTGCCATCCTTAATGGCTTTCCTGTGCTTCATCTATGTCCCCCCTCACTGCCCCCCAACCCAACGCTACTTCCCTGCTCAGCAATCTCTTTCTTGCATCTCCTCCACCTCCCGCCCATCCTCCCCATTCTCTTCTCTCTGGAGCCCCCCTCGCGCTGTGCACTTTTTTTCCCCCCACTAATCAATACTCTGCGCTCTCCCCTGTCCACACCCAACGTCACTCACATTTGGCCCCTGATAAATTATGGATGTGGGCCTCTCACATCACATCTAAAATTTCTATTGTGTTTGTCAATGGATGATCGATACTTCACCTCGCCTCATCCTCAAAGCTCCTCATGCTTCTGCTCTCTGTCCACTTTCATCCCCTGTCTCGTCTACCGTTTTTTGTTTGTTTATGATTTTGGTTTGCTGGAAGTACTTCTAGTGTTGGGGTCTCTGGGGCTATAACTAACAAAAAGGTAATCATCAAATAAATGCATCCGCCCCTGCACTCTTTCCTCGCTTTCTCACTCTGCCACTTTCATCCCTTACCTTGCCTTTTCTCCCACCCTCTCTCTTTCCAAAATGTCGTTAACATGTGTCAGCACTGGGTTCAGACAAAACACCAAAGTTTGAAATCTGTGGCTTGATGCCAGTTTGTGGATGAGCACTTGTGTTTGACAAAACCACATAGGCCTCCATCTTCCATTCTCATTGGCAGCCTTCATCCACCCCCGCACCCTGAGAGTTGTGAAGGCAAATCAACACTTGGGTGGATGTTTGAAGTGAAAGAGAATTTGAAGAATGAGAAGGGCTATAAACAGACAAACATGCCCTAAGCTGTCATTCCTGGCTGGACTTTATTTAGCTGTTAGTCTTTTCTCTTGAGTGTATATACAGTATATGGACCCGCATATAACCTTCACCATTAAAAGAAGAAAAAAGAATCCACGCACCCTCGTTCATTCACACGCACTCACGTACATCCACATGTCTCAGCTTTTGTTTCTCACACTTATATCCTCAACTCTCTCTTGCACACATAAAGGCCATGCAGGGTCAAAGTGGTGCTAGTGGTGTAATTTAAGTGGCATTGGGCTTATCACAGCCTAAGGTTCAGCTGTGATCTCTGGCCCTGAGCAGCACCTGCTCTTCACACCAGATCTCACCTCCCACCTGCTGACGAGAGAAACTATGCTGCCCAGTAACTCCAGCGGCGGCTCTGTGCCTCCTTTTCCATGACCACTTAACCCCTGACACGGCCTTTTAAGTGAAGGTCTGGTATGTGTCTGCCAGCTTGGCAGCCAAGCTTTTGTGCCATTACCTTAAGTAACATGCAATCAGCAGCCAGGCAAGGAAATACTTCAAACTACTACACTCGAGAAGAGTAGTTGGACATTTTCCACGTTTTTGTCCCTGGTGATTTGCTGGTGTGGCATAGCAGCAGTCAATTTCATTTTCACATTTGGCTTTCTAGCCTATGTTTTTACTTATTGGACAGCAAGGATGCATAGCATTTTCTATATTGCATAAAGGTAGAAAAAGTTGCATATTATCTTTTTAAAGCTTTGAAAGTTTTCCCATATTACTATATGAATTAAGTATCTCAAGTTCATAGTAAAAGGGCTTAGGTTGTTGGGGCTTGGTCTCACAGAGTGATCTGCTTCCTGTCTGTCTGCACCTCAGCACCCTCTGCACCCGTAGAAAGGCAACAGCCCAGCTCCACATGCACAGTTGTCCGTTCCCATAGCCCTGCACTGCCCCTGCATTTCCAAACCAGGCAAGGTGAAAATCTTCAGCACCAACTTCCATCTTCAGACGGCCTCAGACATGCCTTACTGGCTTACACAAGGAGTCCAAGTTTACCCTTGCTACATAGACTAAGACACACACAAATTATGTTTATATGGACCTGTGTGCACACTCACACACACGTACACTGACAGACAAGCCACAGAGCAGCACGGCACGCCAGGCAGGAAGAGAATCTCCCCCCAAGCAGAGGTCAATGGCTTTTATCTTGAGTATGTCTGACCTTAGCATGTGTCTTATTCAGCTGACAGTCTCACATGCATGAGCGTAGGAGCTAGTAAATGATAAATCATGGGTATCTGTCTGACTGTGAAAAACAGTGTGGCAGAAAAGTTTAATATGTTCTGTAATGTTGAAAGAAAGGCAAGATTAAAGATCACCAAGTAAACGATATATTTAGTCAGATTGATCGAAGCCATTGGCCAATTATCAACTCAGTTCAGTTTGCTCAAGTCCAAGTTTTCAAGTGTGACTCGAATGCTCTGCTGATCGCTCAATCACAGAAACATCATCATCGTCATTCCGTTCAAAAATGTAGAAATGTTTATTCAAAGATAATATTCCAGCTGTTATTATATAGTATTTATAAATTCCAGCTCAGGAAAGAACTGTTACAGACATACAGTGTGAGGTAATGGTTGGTCTGTATCTCACCTATTTATCATTTCACATATTCAATTTTTAACCACTTTTAGAAAGGCCAACATTGTTCCATTTAACTCTTCCTATCCGTCCTCTGTCTCTCTATGTCTCTCTGTCTCTCTTTAGCCCCTCCCATTCCGTTTTCCATCTTATGCACTCACAGACACACGCATGCCTCCTCTCTCACTTTCTTGCCAACTGCTTCCTTCTCAGGCCTGAGTTCTGTGGAAAAGGTGGTGTCATCCTCCGCTCTCAGCCGTCAGTTCAGATTTTTCTCCAAGCGCAGCGAGACTTCCTGATTTGTGTGACAAACACAAATGCCTTTAAATTCCCACAACCCTGGCTCCTTACCAGTTTCATACCTTGTAATGCATTATTCACATCCTCTCTTGCACCCACCCCCCCCCCATCTCCACCCCCAACCCGCCTGCATCAGGAGAAGGACAGCCACACACGACTTCCCTGGCAGAAAATCCATACAGCCCTGACGTCTTTGCTTCATGCGGGCAATTAATAGAACCACAAGCTGAATCTATTTCTCCCTCATAAGTGTAGATAAAGGTGAAGTAGTAATGAAGCCATAAAATGTCAATGTAAATTTTTTTGTGAAGAAGACTATAATCGGGGATGCACATTACATTGGTTGTACAGAGTCAGGCTGATTCTTATGAGTTGCCAAAATTAATGGAAATAATATTTAAACTAGATAGTGATGGACACCCACCACGTGCTTAGGGTTTGCAATTTACCCTGGTTGAGACATATTGCATATCATGGCAATGGTAGCTATGAACTCCAAAATACTTTGCTGAATGCTTGACATGCACTCACTGTTTCTCATAAATGTCTACTAGGGTTACAATTCTTCACCTACTATTTCTAATAGCACCTTATGACCCCCGGCTTTGTGGCTTTTATGTGAGTGAACTACACTGACCAAGCCTAGACACAGCCGTTTGTGTTCGCTTTGGCGAGATGGTAAATTTCTTAACGTCACTCTTGTGTCGTGCCAGCACATAAGCAAGCTAAGCACCCCATGCTGCGGCCGCGGCCTTCGCGGTCTAACCTGTCTTCCTGCCGACTCACTCCCATGTGCTGACACCCCGCTGCAGCTGAGCGCAGGCCCGTCTGCTTCTTAATGGTGAAAAACGAGAGCTGTCATGTCGTAATCGTGTAATAACCGTGCATGGTGTCACTTTCAGCAATTAATGGAGACGCTGTGACTGGGCTGCGTAAATCCTGGCTAAGTCTGCTGTGGCAGGGTACAGCGCTGGAGCAGAGTCGAAGAGGCTTATATTAGGGTGTGTTAGTTTATTTTGTCCCTGCATGTGGGAGAGGTAAAGATTTGCACGTGTCTGTGCAGTTTTCAGTGATTTTTACATTTGATTGCAAGAAAAAGAGGGAATGGGTGTGTGTCAGTCAATATTAGGTGATTAGTTGCATCCATTTATTTGTTTCCACATTTTTGTGTGGGCGTACATAAATGTATCAGTGTTTGAAAAAAGAAAGAAAGCTGAGAAATGGTGAGGTCGGTGGGGGACTGGGCCATAGTGATGACTTGGCAGACTTTTCCCTGCTGCCCACTCTGCTCTTGATGTCTTGTCAGTCTTTGCTGTATACTGTGTTATGAATCAGCAAGGCCATAAAAAAATGATCTCAAGTTGAAGGTCACAGTGGAGACAGGTATTAGAGCATGTAAAGGTTGGGTGTTGTTTAGGTATGGGATTGTGATTTTAATTATTAAGTTCCTTAGTACTGGTGGCTTTGTGATTTAAACCTTCTCTGCTACTGCAGTTATTGTAAACCCAGGGTCAGATATAAGGCCTCCAAAAAAAAAAAAATGTCTTACTGTATGAAAAGTAAGCTACATGATAGATTTTATCTGATGTGAGATATCTTATTTGTAAATGAGACAAACTGCAAACTTTGATACTGGGTTTGTGATGTAATGGAAGTTTAGCTGTGGAAAAAAAATACTTAAAAAGTTCAACTAAAAAAGTGTGTCATAGTCCAACACCACTTATAGTTCAGAATACAAGTATCTACACCATGACTAAATTGTCAGAAGAAGGTCAGGGGGCCATATGAGTGTCTGAGGAAGGGTGCGAGAAGGGGTCGGGGGCTCTGAGCCAGCCCATAAGGCTGGTCTTTATAGAGGAGAGACAGATGAGGTGAGCAGGGCAAGCTGTCACTGAGACCAGAGTAATGACTAGAGCAGTCTGCTCCTGCCAAGCCCTCTGATTGTTTTAAATTTGTTTGGGTGTGGGCAGTCTCTGACTTTATGAGGTGTTGGGGTAGCAGTGAGTTTGTGTGCAAGTGTGCAGATTACTGTGTGTGTCTGTAGATACCTCTGGAGATACCACATAATATGTGCTCACTCAATAAATAGAATAAAATCGCCTCTGTGCCTGCCTGTACTCTGGCACTCACGTTCGCTGGTCTTAACCTGTGTTTGGTTTCTTTTCCTGCTCTTGACACTTAGGTATCTATTTGAATCTTTCTCTCCCTCTGTCGGTGTAACATGCACACACACACACACACACACACACAGGCATATGCCAAATCTCTCTATGGCATACATTATACCCTTCTTGAGACTTGTCACAATTTCTTTTTCTCCCTTTGGCTCATCAGTTTACTTACAAAATAGATTTTGTCAGGGTTATTGATGTATAATGCATTGGCACCAGTGAGCTTATTTTCACTTTAATAATACTGAAATCTTTTTTAATATTAAGTGATTTTGCATAGCTCTTTGTGACAGAATGAAAGCGGTACGGAGATGATCAAACAGCCACTTGTTTCAGGTCAGGTCTCCTCCGTCTATCTGTCAAAGCCACTCCAGAGAGGGTTAGGGAATGAGAGAGCACTATGACTGAGGGGAATTTCTCCAAAACAACGCCAAATCAGTTTTCCTGCTCTACCCCCTCCACCACAGAGATGTGTCAGAATCCAACGTCTGTCACAGTATCCCAAGGCGGCCTCTAGATCCAACAACGAACTGGCGCCTCTTGTCTTGTCACCTGTTATCTTTACCAGACTTGGAGTTCTGCGTTGGATCACTCACAGCTTTCTTTAAAAAATGCAGAGTGGGAGTTTTACAACATGCAACGTGCCGTGGCATCTATTCAGGTCTATTAAAGCTGATGACACATAATGGCTGGAAACGAGTTAAATAGGAGTAAGTCACTCGGAAATTATACTTCTCTATAATCCAGCCAAGCTGATGTTTTAGAGTGTGTCTCTTAATTTAACAACTGAATGTAAACCAACTACTTACAAGCAATGACAGATGATACCACTTTTATAATTCGCAAATCAGCGATGTTCTTCAGAAATTATGTTCATGCACAATTAATTTCAAATAGCAAGTATATTCCTCATTTATTGCCAGTGCAGGAAGTAATGTCCATGGAGCAGATGGATATAGAAAAGGGTGGGGATCAGTTAGATGGACAGATATATTTCAACCATGCATCCGTCTGCTTGCAAACTGACAGAGAGCTGCTCTCACCCCACTAAACACTGTCAGCCTTAATGTCTCCGCACGAGACAAATGTGATGCAGTTTACACAATGATTGTTACATCATCATATCTAAGCGTGTTGTGTGGACACATGACAGATTGTAGATTTTGTCAGGAAAACGCAGTTTTTACCAGAACGGCTTCTTTGAAAAATTGAACCGCGGCTGCTCATTGTCAAACCGACGTACTTGAGTTCTGGGAGACCCTCCTTATTTGCATGACCACCTAAATAAGTACGCACTCACTACCTATCAGCACATATAAGTTGAGCTCCTTTAAAATGTTAGTTACTAAACCTGTGTGCAAACCGTTTCAATGTTGGCATCAAAGATACTGATAAGTGCAAGTTGAACAAAAAATAAAGTTTTAAAGAGTTATTAGAAAATTTTGCCCAAGTTGTAGCTCCTCGTGTTCTGGAGGTGAAACGCTGGGATGCTGTCAGAGTTTCCTGCAGGGAAGGAGACATCTTTGTCTGAGGAGTTTGTCGATGACTCCCCCGCATGGCTTCCTCTTTTGGCATCCCCTCTGACAGGCAGATTACATTTGCTGTACAAAATCGTTGTAGGTACAAGCATCGAGTATGTACTTTGGATTAATAGGGAGTGATATATGTGTAAAGAGTTAGTGTACCTCCTAAACCCGGAGAAGTCCTGTGGTGAGTGCATGGTGCTCAAGGTAAGGATTAGCAGAGAGCTTGTGGCAACATAACATCTCCTACAGGTGTTGTGTAGCTGAGTTGTGTATGTGAGCGTGTGACACTTAAGTATTATAAATTACTCTAAATAGCAATAATCATGAAATAATATGCTATTTAAATTATTATACGATTAAAATGTATTTTAACGTTTTGTCTCTGTGTGTACGTGCAGAGTCTGACAGACTGTCAGCGTTTGTCTCAGGGTTTTACACAATGTCACATTCCTAAAGTTGTCATATTGAGTCCACTGAGGTACGCAGTAAAAAACCCACAGGCATACCAGTGAGCTTAGAAACACCACAAATATCCACCCTGAGATATGACACAGCCCTAAAGTCAGGAAATAAAACGCCGACTGAGTGATATGATTTTGTTTCTTTGTTTGTCTCTTTGTCTCGTTTGTTTTTCTTTCTTTCTTGCTTGCTTGCTTTCTTTTTTTCCCACCTCCCTCTTTCAGTGTTCATGCAGATTCCCCTGCTGTCGACTCTCGTCACATTCCCCAATCTGTTAGCCTTCTGATACCGGGGCCAGACTTGAAAGGAAGTCTTAAGGACGAGAGCTTATACACTGTGCCAGATTTTGTTAAATAACTGCGCGATGTTGGTGCCAATTCATCGGTAATTGTCCCTTCTGGCACAGTCTGTTGAAAGTCCTGGAGAAGCCTAAGCTCAAGATCACTGCAAGTGTTAATCTTCTTATACTTAAGGTATCAGGTTTTCTTTTGATGTCGCTAAACATGTTGACTCCTATCTCAGTGCAGAAGGCAATCCAGACATAGCTATGAGCGAGATGGGGGTTTGTCTGCCTTCTTCTTCCAAAAATCTCATGGTTTATGTGTTCTTCGTCCTAGCATTCATTATGGTGCTAAAATAAAGCAACAACAAAATGGGAGGAAGAAAGGAAACAGGAAGAAAGGGATTGATTCTGTGCTAATTGTCCTTTCCTTAGCGCAATTTGGCTTACTCTTGTACGGCATAAAATGGCCTGATTTATTTTTAATGAGGCAAAATCCTATTTCTCAAGCTAGTCTAGCCAAAGGTTATTTCTAAGAGCTGGTTTGTCAGTGGGCTCTTTTCAACATCAGAAAACAAAAGAGACATTTGTCTCAAAGTATAAATGATTTAGCATCTAATTAATTTTCCTGACCCCGGGGTGAACTGTATGTGCTTCATGTTGTTCTGATGCAGTCATTGGTGGATTGTGTACATACACGTAGCAGCGGTGATGACCACACAGATTCATGTGCTGTGGAATCTGCCCCAGGGTGTCAGGTGGCCAGGCCCAGGAAAGGTGCACCCTCTTGGGGCCTGCAGTCCTTGGCACGCTGGGCCCCCCTCAGGTGCTCAGGTGAGCCTCAGTGATCAATCACTGATGCTTTTCTTTTTTTTTTTTTTTTTCCTCTCTCTCTCTCTCAGGTGAGATTCTCCCATCAGTCAGTCATTCAGACAGGGCCTCAGGTGGTGGGTGATAGTGCAGAGGCTGTGGGATCAGGGCGAGCTCTCACATGTGCAGCAACACTGATCCCACACACAGGTGGAGATTTGTCATGGGCTGGTAAGAGCTCATCCGTGATTGAATAAGGTGCTTGAATGTGACATTCACACACACACACACACACACACACACACACACACACACACACACACACACACACACACACACACACACACACACACACACGTGTATGTATGTCTGTTTGCATTTAAGAATCTGCAAAAGTCATCATATATGAGCTGAGTCCACATTTGTATGTGCATGTTTCTGTCAATGTCAACTCATAAACATGTACAGGTATAAATACATACGACACTTCAAATACAAACTCAAAAACCCAGACACAAACCTCTTTCTTTCTTCTTCATGCTGCAATCAAAAGCAAATGTCTGCCTGCCTGGAGGGACTCTTTAAACATGAGTCCTGGAAGATTTATTGCAGAGTTTAGAACTTAATTGTGTGGGTTTGTTTTTGGAAAAAGACAGGTGGAGACTGAGCCGAGACATGTTTTATCAATTTAGTTATGTGTCTTTCAATGTATCTTAAGGTACTGGCATAATACAACCTGTGTTTTAGTGTAATACCACTTCTGATTTAGAGGTGTCTGTCTCTGGCAGGCAACTTGGTGAACGTATGCTTTGTAACGGCTGACTGAGGAGAAAGTGGCTGGAGGTGATTGGGTGTAACTGTGTACTGTTGTGAATCCCAAGTCAGTCGCGTCACCAAGAATGGTCAACAAGTTCATCAGGAAAAGAAAAAAGGTGGAGTGTGAGACCGTGATCAGCTTTCGTATACTTAAGCAGTCGAGTAAGTATCTGATTATGTGTTGAGTCGGCTTTGTTAAAATATTCCATGATCGTTCACTTTTTGTTTGTTTTATTCAGCATTTTGATCACTTTGGGAAAGATTTTGTCTGGTAGGAGGAGAGGGAGCATTTACCACACATGCACATGCCCTTATACTGTGAGCCAAGCTCGGCCAAACTGAGCCGGACAAAACCCATTACAGAGCTCAAATGACGCTCGGTGGGTAGACTGGCATCAGTCAAACCCACAGGCTGCCCCGGGGTCACACCAAAGCTGGCACTTAGAGTTTTAACACACAGACAGCACACACATTATCCAGCTAATGACGGAATTACAGCACTGACTCACCATGTAGCTACATGTAAGCGATGGGAGGACGGCAATAGATTATCGCCTGAAAAAAGAACGTTCCCAGGAGAAGCAGCTGTCAGTGAGCAAAGAAGGAAAGAAAGAAAGACAAGAAGAGAGAAAGGGAAATGAAAGGAGGAAGGGGAAAAAAAAGAAAGACAGAAAGGTTGAGATGGACATAAACTCTCTAGAATGGAGGTTTAGATGATTGTAATTATGACTCTTTATAAAATCCTCAATACTGTCATTATCATTGAGTCATATGTCCATGCAAGAGAAAGGGATGTTTAAATGGATGTGTCACTGGTGTCTGAGGTTGAAATGAGTAGGAGAGGTTTACACTGGGACAGAATGAGATATACGGATTGTCCTTTAAAACTGGCACAGTCAATAAACAAGTGTATCCAAAAGGACGTAATGGATTACAGTAACACTGTGTGGGTGTGTTTATTTGTTTTTTTTTGTTTTGTTTTTTTTTTTGAGAAATGTGTGTTCATTTGTTAATGCTTATGTTCTTCATATGGACACATGTGGATATGTTTAAATGTTTATATGCTTGTCTGAATGTGTACTCATGCTGTGGCTAGATGTGTATGTGTTTATGTGTGTGTGTCTGTGTGGAGAGCCTAAAGTGTCTGTGCCTTAATACCAAGAAGCTGTAAGTGCGAGTGCAGTGACTATAGGCCTCTGTGTTGTGGTGACTCTGTATAAACGCTGTGGTTGCTCTGTTTTCTTACTTTGGTTTCAGAGTGAATGTCTGAAAAGTTCATATTTTCAATGGCAACTCTGAAGGAACCATAAATTCACAGGGTGCTGTATTTTTATCCTCTTCTCATAATGAAAGTTCCAGAGGACAAAACAGTCCCAGTGAGGGTGGGGTGAGTTGTGAGAAAGCAGTGTGGGGGTTGATTGTGGTTTTGGGGACATAAGAGAAGGGTGCAACTGTACTGGACATGTTAGCCGTTTGGGAAAAGTGACTCTGAGAAGTGTTCCCCAGCTTTTACTCCCTGCTCAAAAAGCAAATCTTTGGGCAAACAGTGTGCAGGATGTCTGTCGGCTTTTCCAAGTGAAATCCAATCGAGCTGGGTCTGAATATTCTCAAGCAAAATGGCTCCAAGTTCAATTACACATTACAAGCCGCATGACAGTTTCCATTGTGTAATACTCAATCTAACAAGACTGCGCTAAATCAGCCAGGCACCCCTGTTCACACTGGAGTCAGTGTGCCGAGACAGGAGGGAAGGGCCCTCGACAAGAGGCCCTCTTAACTACTCTATTATGGTAGTGCATACCTGTAGAGAAGCGGACACCTGAGACCCAGAGCCAAGCAGCTAGAGGCAACTACCCAACACTAGTTCTACTTTCTTGTGCTTGACTGTCGTCAAACTGTTATGGTTCTTGTACTTTTGTGTCAATTGTGGGGGCCAGAGTCATGAGGAGATTATCTGGTGGCCATATAGCCTTGGGCTTAGTTCTTGTAATATAGAGGCTTTTCCTTCAATTACTGCTTAGACAACAATGTTTGGCTACTCCACAGATGATACAATGCTCATCTTGATAAATATCATTTAAACATCAGTGAGACTTGACAGGTCCTATAGGCATTCAAGCTGGTTTGCTTAGTTTGTTCCAGGGTGTAATTCACAGCTCATCCATGTAACCTCCTTTCCCTTTGGTGGCAGAGAGAGGAAAAGACAAGCCCCTCTTCTAGTTAGATCACTGTGGTGGTGGGAATGCTGGAACCAACCCTGTTAAAACTTGAAAACATTCCCTCTTCAAACCACCATGACTGAGTAGATTAGGCCCCCATCCGCAGGAAAACAATCTTATTTCCTGAAGATATTTGGGGCGTTTAATTCAGAAACAATGCTGGCTGGCGCACTGAGCCCCTTTATTGCATGCTTTTTTTATTGCCATTCTAGAAGTAATTCAAATAAAGTAAATGACTGGTTCATTGAAATGTGTTAAGATGCACACCAAACACATTGATGTCAGGCTTAATTATCCCTCCAGATGAGTCTTTTCTTGTGTCTACACCCATTAAAGTCAAGGGAATAGAATCAGAGAAACACGCGTTGCTGTGTTTGCGGTTCAGCCTTTGTAGAAGCCATGTCATTGATGACACACGGCTATATACATATTTCATTGAGACATGCATATTTTACAGTGTAATCCTTGGCACACCACTGCTTTGTTCCCAGTACGTGGAGAGGCCTGAGGAGGGAGATTTTCTTTGTGTGGGTCGTGTTATATCAGCAGGAGAAAAACTTTGAAATATCGAAATGTGTTCTGACAGTAGGAATCATTTCAGGTTTGCTGTGAAGTCTTTGATTAGCACACGGGAGACTGCAGGTTAATAAAAGTGAGATTATTGTTCTACTGGTCTCTGTTATTGATTGTTTTTAACCACGCAGTAGATGCTGAGTCTTAGCTTTACTTACAAACAAGGAAGACTGTATCAGTAATTTATGATTGAAATGCATCTTTATTTTGTGTGTTATTTTATAGCCGTATCATAGTTGAATACTGTTGACATTACTGGAAGGAACATTTCAATAATTCAATTTACCGTCACTCCACTTGCATGTGGGCTGAAATGAAATGGCATCTCACAACCCAACACAAAGTCAGAGGCTGCGGCAGACTATACAGGAGCCGAGCGAAGCCAAATGGGCTTGTGCAGCAAACATGATTGCATGTGGTAATTTCCTGTGCTCTGTCTGCATGGCGTTGTGGTTGGAGAAGTGATTATACTGTGCCAGAGAAATGCTAATGTATGTGTTCACAAGAGACATAACATCCAGACACAATTAAAAGCACAAACAAGTGTCAGCCAGTGTTTGCGTTAATAACCGGGTTCGGCGGAGAGGGAGGGAGAGGGTGAGGGAGGGAGAGAGCGAGAGTGTGGTCACGAACACGTGTTGCCTGCACTCAATGGAGGAAAGAATGAGAGCACTTATAAGTGGAATCCAACTGCAAACAAGGCGGGGAGTCGTGCGGACGCCGGGATAAATATCGACTGCTGGGTCATACAACCACCTCCACTACACCACACACACACCTAGCTCAAATGCACACCCCCCCCCGACCCCCACCCCACCCCACCCCAAACAGTACCAAGCGTCGAGTCACACAGCAAAGTTCACAGGGGTAACTTCAACCGTATCATTCTCAACTAATAGCCCTGTGTACTATGGCTACTCATTCTAGGAGCATTTGATCATTGTGTTGCGTTAGGTGCCTCTGGTCTTGCAGCTCTTAGACTTAGCTTAGAGTCACCTGTACAGACAGTGAAGGGAGAACTCAGTAAAACTCAACCCCAACTGATGGTCAAAAAATGCCTGCAGTCAGAGTCTTGAGTGGAAACATGAGATTCAGGACAAGCTGATACAAGAATAAAGCTAAACTGAGTAGCATATATGACTGACAGGGAGATTAGAGAGACTGAAATGATTTTTGTATCTTAATTACCACTTAAAAGTAAAGTATTTGATGTTTACATATACCCAGCATGTTTCAAAGCGTTCATATTACTTCACAGACATGTGTATTGTTGTAAAATACATATACACGTGTGTTTGCAGACACATGTAGACCTGCACACAGGAGATTTGAGAGAGGGAGATCTTAATCAACGACTGATTGACCAGCGTTAGGGTTTGCTAATACTAATGAGGCTGAGAGTTCTTCTTCTCTGATGTTTTCTTTATTGATCGCAGGCTCATACATCTTAATTGGCCCAGGCTCAGGACCTGAGATGACCGATCAGTGTTTAATGTATTCACACATACCTATGCATGCAATTATGTACATTTCTAACTGTGGGGAATTGTAGCCAGATAAGAATGATAACAACACCTTAAATATGTTGAAGTAATGCAGCTATTTACACGCGGTGTGTCATGTATTATCTTTCAGTGACATTTTTGTTGGTCTTGGTGGTGATCGTGCCAGATGTTGGTGTCTGATCGCCTACGGTAAAAACATGACACAACACGATTCAAAAACAGATCCCTCTCTCTTAAAACACTATTGCTCATTCATTCAGGGGGAGATCACATATCGTGTTCGTCTGTTGCCAAAACACAAAGTGTCTCAAACTATTCCAAGATTACAGCCTGCGATAGCTCTGCTTATCCATCTGTCACCATTCAGAGAGTTATCTTCTCTTGTTTAAGTCACTCAAGCTCAACGTCTAATCTGAAGCGTGTGTGTATGGATGTTTGTGTCATTTCCATACATGGTGTAGCACTCTAAACAGACTTTATGTTGAGAATGGGAGAGAAGCCCAGTTAAAGCCTCAAATATTATCCCCTCGCCGTTCCCTCTGCCTGCATGCTCTGTTTAATATCACTCAGTATTAACTATTCTAAAAGCTAGTCTGAGCACATTGTATCTTTTTTTTAGTGTGACAGTAAACTTCTTATTATACAACTTAAATGATGTGAATATTTAAGAACAAGGGTAGCCATTACAGACACATACAGATCCAGTGTATCTGTTTTACAGAATATACTTGTATTTTCAGTCGTTCTCCTTTGTCCTCCAGCATCAGTGCGCCCTTTGATAGTGTCAAGAACAAGGAGCTCTTCCTCACAAGGTCACACACTTAACCATCACGCTGTGCTATCGATGGCTGGTGACTTACAAATCATAAGTATTGATCATGGCAGGGATCATACTCAGTGTAGGGCAGACAGTAAAATCATATCCACTTAGGCTTAATGGCCCACATTAAAGCAATTATGCACACAAACTAGGACTCTCTAACTCTACGCAGATTATGCTGGTCCATATATCTTATTTTTTTCTTTTTTACTTTGAATTTTTTGCCCATGCAATTTTGATAATGAATCACAGTTTTACTTGCTATTGACTGGCTCAGGTGGAATGGTTGTAATTGGTCGACTGACCCCTCATCAGCTCCACACCCTGTAGCCTTGTAGGTAAAACTGCTCTTGTCGATGACATAATGTGTGCAAGGTTTTTATATGTGTGTGTCAATACTCATGTATTTACTAATGACAGTGCGAGCACCGACTGGTGACCCACTAATGAAGTCTGTGCATTTGTGAGTCAGTCAACAGGTCAAGGACTGAAGGAGATAACATAGTCGTCCTCTGCTACTGTGCCAACACATGGAAAAGCAGTTAAACTATTTGAAGTTCATTTCAGGTTACACTGTGTATTTTTCTTAACTGTTGATTCAGGAAAACTTGTTCCCTAGTGTATGGTTGTTTTCTGGACTTTCCCAGAGAAGCTGATTAGCTTCTGTTCTCAAGCTCTTCTTAATTCACTACCAACTCAAAATTGTATTTGGTCAGACTATGTAATACACAAGCTCAAATTGAATGCAACTGTAATTGAAATTCATTGATTTTGGTCTCAGGTGTGTACTGTTTATTGCATCAGTTTGTGTTTGGTAAGTTGTCAGTCAAAAAAAGAAGTATGCTTATTGTGATTCAGTTGCCCTGCCAAACCTTTAATCATCCTACGTAGCAAACTTCACCCATCTAGCACCTGTTAAAAGAAAACAACAAAACATGAATGAAAAAGCATTTGCATGCTGTCTGAAGGTCTCTCCACATGCATTCACGCCAACCAGAGAGACTGAAGCATCATTCTTTAAAACTCCAGGATTCCCACAAGCAACAGACAGTGTGATTATAACTTATTGGTGATATATGCAACTGAACCTGCTGACCTTTGGCTTAGCATGTTTCCAGAAAAAAAACAAGTTTTTGACTTGTGGTGCAGAAAAATTGTGCAAAGACAACATGGTTGAGATTACACGCTAAAAGTATTACCACACTGCATAACAGTAGGTTATAACTCTTCCCACTTAGTGCAGTGCATATAGTACAATACCATGTACATAGTTGTCAGAGTATTGAGACAGCTTGTGAAGCAAAGCGCCCACTTAGAAACTTCATTCTTCACGCCATTTTTCACTCTGTTGATTCCATCTTTTGTTTAATAACCACTTTCCCCTTCTTCCTCTTTATCTGGCTAAGGATGAAACATGCTCATGAAAGATTTATCGCTGTGATCTGCATATGCCGATTCCCCTGATTGGGTTGACGTCTCTTGTTTTGAGGAAAAGGAGTGAGAGCAATAATAGGCAGCACTGAGTGAATCTCAATTTCTCCTTTTGACAGATGAATTTTATCTCCGCCATGCCAGCGGAAGAGGTTATCAGAGCCACAGTGGCCTACACCTGAATCGCTCCATCCACTCCATCAAACAGAAAGATGGAGAGAGCGAGGGAGGGAGGGTAACGCATATTTAAAGAACTTTGACTGGTAACATTTAATGTTAAACACAGGAGTGGCAAAGCACCAGTGTATTTCCATGGCTTCTCACTACACTTGCAAAGACTTTATATAGCTTCTAATTTTAACTACAAATTCTGGGGTTATGATATACGGCCAAATTACATGCATGTTGTTAGGGGGGAAAACTGTGGCATGTGCTATTTCGCGCAGCACACTCAGAATGAAGGAACATCAGTGGAAGTGTATGCACACTAGAAAGAGACGGAAAGTGAGCTTTCTCAGAAAACTTATGTCATCAAACTCTTTCATTATCTAATGTTTGCACCCAAGAGATCCACATTGCCTAGAAGATATGGGGTTATAATTGCTTTTATTGGCTTATTGTGTGAGCGAAGGAGCTCTTTGATGTATTTAAGGGACCAACCTAATGAATCAGTGAATCCAGAAACAGCCTATCCAGGGAGCTGTTCTCAAAGGGGGCAATGGTGGGGGTGGGGATTTGTATGCATGCATGTGTGTGTGTGTGTGTGCGTGCATGATAGACGCTCGTGGTGGTGTTGGGGTTGGATTGGGGGTTGTTGCAACAATGCGTTCTTTAGTTACCAGCAATGGTGAACAAGCAAGGACTTAATAAAGCACAGTTTGCCAAAGAGCAGGGGATAGGAAGGCATGGGGTGTAATCAAGTGTAAACATCCTATACAATGTTGAACGGAGAGATGCGTGACCCTGGAGTTATGGGAGCAGGCTGGGTGGAGGGGGTGGGCTTATTTAGCAAATATGCAGAAGTGCTTTTGACCCCGAAGTGACCGCTTCACAAGCGCACCACAGCAGGCACACACAAACGCACATTCTCCCTCACTGCCCTGTCGATCATTAATCATCATTTGTGATGAGAGCAGCCCTTGTTTGAACAGAATAATGGTATGTGCCAACACCTTGCTTTCGTCTTTCAACATGGTTGTTGCTTCCCATGTAGATTGTCCATTTTTGTTGACTCATAAGACTTTGTAGAGGCTCTTAGGCTTGCTGTCTTTGAGGCTGGTGCGCAAGGGGGTGTGCAAAAGGTTGTTGTTGGTGGTAGTGGAGGGGAGCAGGAGCCACGTGGATCTGGTTACCCCTGGCTTTTCCCACAAAAAATGATCAGAGACTGAAAGTTGAGAGCGTGTGTCCCTTGAAGCAGATTTACTTGCATTTCTAGTGTAACCTTTTATTAAACTGCCCATTGTGCTCCCTCTCTGCCACAGACCCACCACTACATTCTCATGCCCATCAGGTCAGTCAGGTTAACAGCCAAAGGGAGGTATCAGGGAGGAGGGCGACACTATGTCATCTCTGCCCCTCTGTCGCTCTGCAGCCTGCGCAACACATTGGCAGAAAGGGAGAGAAGTATATACTACAACCGTTTGATGAGCAGCAGGGCAATAAATTCATTAATCATCATTATATGCCTCATCAAACTCTTTGCCAGCCTCTCCATGGGAGTTACACAAATTAGCCAGTGAAAAAAGCAGTAATTTTAGAGGAGCTAGGTAAGTGCTTTTTGATTGCTTTCTTGAACAATGCTTCCCCTGACAAGCTAATAAATCAGATCTTTCTATACTTTAAGTGCAGCTACTGTGAAGCCAATCTGAGCTCCCCAAACAAAAAAAGGGAGGCTGTGTGGGACAAGGGGTTTTACTACAGCCAAAGCTCTTTCACAGATTTGTTTTGGATTCCTCCTCTTTATTCTGCAACAAAGAGGCCGGGGTACAAAGCTTTTGATAACTGAATGAACTGCTGTTATGTCTCCAGATGCAACCAGGGATTTTCTCATACAGGATCAAAATAACCTCATGTTTGACTTGAGATGAAAAAACCTGAGCCAATAGTGACCATATGGTGCAAAATTCAATTAGCTCTTCTTTCTTCCTCCCTTTCTCTCTCTCTTCTCTTTTTTTTTTTTTTTTTTTTTTAAAGCTAGTCTGGTTTTAAACATATTAGCTTGAGTAGGATACATTGACCGATGCATAGCTGCTGCAGCTCTCAAGCTTTAGCCTAAACAGAGAATCCTAGCTGGCAGGTGATGCGTACCTACTACAGTGATCATATCCTTGCATCCAGATGGCTATTCCATGCAAGACCAACAAATCATCCATCAGACTGGAAACGGCTCCTTTATTGAAAATGAGGTCAATAGATGATTTGAGCCTGGTTTGTGGCTGGCCATGTTAGCCTGCTCCAGGTATTAGCAGCTCTCACTTAGTGTGTTAGATGGGAGGTCTCACGCGGGACGGGAGGCAGTTGGAGGGGTTGGCGGGGGGGGGGGGGGGGGGTAGTTAGGGGTGGTCTTTATCTGTTTAAAGCCCCTCTCTGATGAGATTACCTATTGGAGTTGGCTGTAAACCACCCTGTTAATCAGGGTGCAGCAGCCAACACACTCCCACTGGCATGCAGCCACAGCTTGATTTTTTTTTTTTCTTTT
>CM076648.1:3287083-3292083 GCA_038496675.1 Rachycentron canadum | reverse complement strand
ACTGGGTGTGATGTGATCAACAACAGTGGGGGGAGACAAAGCTGAATGGTGAATTTGAACATCATAAGGAGAAAAAAAAAACAAAACAAAACCAAAAAAAAAAAAAAAAAAAAAAACCACCACAAAATAATCGCTCTCGTAAAAAAAAAAAAACCAACACTGTAGAAGAAGTGGACACATATGTTGATCTTATTTAAGCATCCAGGCGCGTTTCATCTCGCCCACTGGTCGCAGTTTCAGTTTAGATCATCCTCCCAACACGTTCCGTCTATTTTTGTATTTGCTAAAGTTAATTGGAAAAGCTTCATCAAGCGGGCTCTGCCTTTGGCTTTACATGCTCCTCCTCCACACACACACACACACACACACACACACACACACACACACACACACATGACAAGCCCATTTGACATATAAACGCCACAGTATGCACCTTGCCTCACACAGATGATTTGCACCCCAGAAATAGTGTGCAGCCTATATCGTCCCTGTGAAACACGACTTATTCAATCAATTCCGAGGAAACAGCGCGATTTCTAATAAAACTCTAATGCTCTCTTAGGGGACATTGCATCGAACGGTTCAATCCCCCGGGGATCTGCAAAGGGGAAAAAAAAAAAAAAACATAATTATGCTATTTAGCCGGCTTATGTGTCGCAATCACTGCTCCAGCACACTCTGTCAGATTAAAATAGAGGGCCCGAATAGGGGACATTAAGGCTGAGGGAATTTTATAAACCCCAGGGGAGATTTCAAACTGCGGAAGGGGAAAGTAAACTATAGAGATTAATGGCAGCCATAAACAAGAGCATGCTGTCCCACTTCAGTGGAGGTCAACAATAACAGCATTAATAATAATAATAATAATAATAATAGTGTAAAGCAATGATAATAACGATGTTATGATATGCGTAATAATAATTTTAATTGTACTGTAAACGAATAAAAAAAAAAAAAAATAGGAAAAATAAAGTAACTTAAAAAAAAAAATCCCATATAAGTTTCTCGTACTTCAAAAAGAAATTGAAATTGAGGCCTGTGTTACCAGGCTTAGTGGCCTACAGTTGTTCCAAAACTGAGGAGGCTTCAAAATAATAATTATACTCATGCTTATTATTGTAATTATTATTTAATAGCAATAATAATGATAAGAGGTTGTTTTCAATAACACTGTCACTTTTGTTCTTACTTTGAATGTATAATTTCAACTTCAATAAAACATCAGGAGAAAAAAAAAAATCTACCTTTCTTATCTCCAGTGTGTCAGTGGGGAAATAGCCTTATGGTTTTTGTTCTGCATGTCGGTCAAATATGTAATTCGTGCCTTTTTTTTTTTTTTTTTTTTTTTTTTTTTTTTTTTTTTATCCACTTGTCAAAGTTGCTATAATCCTCATAATAACTGTGATCACTGTGTGTGCGCCCCATTGGCTCCACTTCTTTTTAACCAGGCCATTTGATCAGGGATGGGTTTCCGTGACGGATTAACAAAGAGTCCCTCTGAAATTAGGAGCAAGTGTGACACCTACCTGCAGCAGCTGGAAGAGTTAGAGGACAGTGGCTGGCTACCGGCTTTCTCCCTTCTCTCCAAACAGCTATGTTTCACATCCAACGCGCCATTAAAGAGACTCTCCATTAATGATATATAATAGGCCAGTATGTTCTAAATGCATGGTCGCGTCCCTCTTAACAGCTTTGCCACGCCTTGGAAAATAGTAATGAGGTCTAAATTTGGCATAAAATCGAGCTCATTACCGGAGTTCACCACCTGATTGCTCTGCATAAAACACGATAGGTAATTGGGTTAAATGACTGCGCCTCAGTGTTGTTATTATATCAATATCCACTTTTAACAACGTGCTCAAATCAAAGGGAAAAAAGAGGCCTTGGGTCTATTTAAAGAAAAACATATGATAAAACACGATGATAAGCCATAGACCACCAGCATTTGTCATTCACACAAAAATGTATATATATATATATATATATTATAATAATAATAATAAAATAAAAAAAATCCTATCAGGGTTTTGCACCATCTGAGCCCATTACTTAATATATTCCACCATCCTTTTGCTGATTGTAGGCCTTTTTTTCTACTTTCCACCTTGTCCTCTCTGCCTACCATGATATTTTAAAATGATAATTACCATTGAAACATCTGCCCCGGTGCAAAATAGTATTAATACTCCCTATAGCTCAACTAGTCTTGAAAGACTATCAATACATATCAGGTATTTCCAACTGCTCCCCCAAATAATCGCTGCACAAGTATGTATTTTTTTTTTTTTTTCCATAATTTACTTCAAAGATAGTGTGTCGTCCATTTTAAATACAAAAATGCTACATTAAATATACATGTTAGTCTTTAATACAAATAGACTCAGGCGGCTGCAGCGATTAAGACCATTCTTGTTACATTTTAGGATTAACCATTCAGAAACTAAAAATTTGAGGATAAGCATTTACTCAGAAAATAACTGTTCTTAGAATTTGCTTCATCATTCTTTTTTCTTTTTCTTTTTTTTTTTTTTTTTTTTTTTTAATGCAACCACAAAAAATAAATAAAAGTCCGCGGTGAGTGGAAAATAGCAGGTATTAAATGTTTGACATACCTTTCTTTAGTTCATAAGGGGAGTCTTTACAAAGATCTACCTGCGTTTGGCCTCTGACTTTCTGGCTCTCCCTTACCAAAGCCTCTGCTCTATTTAACACAGTCTGGTTTAATCCATTGAAATGTGCCGTGGAGCCCGAGGTTACCGAGCCGTGGTTACTGTGAAGGTGTCCAAAGCTGCCACCATAGTTCGTGTAGCCGGGGTAGAAAGGGGAGGTGTAGTACAGAGGCCTGGATAGGACCGTGCTGTTGGGGAGCGGGCACTGGGGGGAGGACCGTGATGGAGACGCGTTGGTGCCCATCACTGCGCTTTGACCCAAACCGGGACAGGCCTGTGGCGCGTCGCCGCTGCCCTTACACCTGTCTGAGGACGTGGCGATCTCCGCAAGGGACCAGAGTTTGGGTTTAGGGGCCGAAGGGGGCGAGTGGATAACAGAGGTCACGTTGCTGGTCACCGTACCCGGTGCATGGCTCAAATCTGACGGCTTGTCTTGTTGCGCAACGGTCTGGTTCCCCCGGGGCACCGCCGAGGGAGACGAAGTGGTTGGTTTTGAGGAATCCGGCAGCAAGTCTGTAGTCCGCTCCTCCTGGTCTTTTAACTCCGAGTCGCTCAGAAGGGGATCCGTGTCTTTGCCATGGCTCTCCTCTTTAAATCTGTCACAGCCTATGTCCCCTGGGTTCAGCAGTTTATGATCTAAAGCACAAATAAAGACCAGAATTACTGCCAAATAAGCCCAACATTAAAACCCTGGTAACATATGTTTTAGGTAATCGTGAGGCAAGTGAACACCAATGCAAAATGAAATCGGATCTATAAAAATAATTGGGCTGCTTATGCAGGTTTTCCTTAAAAAAAAAAAAAAGTTATTGTGTGTGCCATAAATTGACCTCATAAAGATTTGTGCCAGCTTAAAAAGGTGAATGAGCTCCCCTCCACATTCATGAACGAGCTCGAACAGTGTTGCACAAACACAATGTGGTTCACGATAAAGTCTGAACATATATAACATATGCTGACTATTTTAATTCATAAATATACTTCCCGTATGAAATATAATTTCATATTATAGTTGTGATAACAAGCATCGAACGATGCTGGTAAAAACCATGATATAATTATCACACAATGGCAGAGATTTCTAAGCAAATACCGGGCGCAGTAGAGCAGCTGTATCCTTATTATGCAGTTAAAGATAAATTGACTGCTAAACACTCAGCCCCTGAGAAGTCAAACGAGGGGAGTTCAAGGTGATTATTATTTAAAGCAATTGTCCCATTATAAATAATATACCACCATTAACCAGCAATCAATTTTCCACCCTGAGTGGAAATGACTGCGATGAAAAATTGATGATTTTTTTTTTTTTTTTTTGCCTTTTTTTTTTTTTTCTCCCCCCCCCCCCCCCTGCACCACCGACCTGCTTCTGTGTCTGTGGAGTCTCCCTTGTCTGTTGTCTGCTTGTTTGGCTCGTCGTCGTCATTTTTCTCCAAGTCGATATTCTCGTCCTCCTCCTCGTCCTCGCTCCGGTTCCGGGGGGTCCAGGTCATCTTGTTCTCCTTCTTTAGCCTCCTCCTGGCGTTGGCGAACCAGGTGGACACCTGGGTGAGGGTCATTTTGGTGATGATGGCCAGCATGATCTTCTCGCCCTTGGTGGGGTAGGGGTTCTTGCGGTGCTCGTTGAGCCAGGCCTTCAGGGTGGCAGTGGCGTCCCGGGTTGCGTTTTTACGGTATGCTGGGTCACCGTAAGGGTAGGTGCCCAAGGGTGCTGCGTAAGGGTGGTATCCTATCGAGCCGGCCATACCCGTGGTGTGGTCATAGGGAGAACTCTGTAATAAAAACGTTAAAGTGTGTAAAAGTTCACTCACAATCACTTGTTTTTTTTTTTTTTTTTGTTTTTTTTTTTTGTACTGCTTCACAATAGTTAAAAAGACAAGACAAACACGAGCGCATGCACACACGCACGTGCACGCGCGCACACAAGAGCACACACACACACACACACACACACAAATACTCTGGCTTTTATCCAATATGTGAAGTTTGAGATTATTGTTTCTGGAGTTTGAACTTGATTTGGTTGGTGAAATATGATCTTGTGCTCCTATGTAATTTTTTTTTTTTTTTTTACTTGTATTTGGATGATGTCAGCCTGCATTTGTATATTCATTATCTCCATTAAAAATAATCTAATTAGCAGTTATGCTGACGTGTTGTCATCATGCTTGATGGGCCTAACATTGTGTTTCTGTGCCTATTCCAATGGGATCTGCCTTCGTGGTAACTGCAGGCCTTCAGAATCAGTCTGGGTGAATCACTCGCCGTTGCCACGAGATCAGCCAGAGACTACAGCACGCAAAAATATTACCAAAAAAAAATAAAATATCTGCT
>CM076648.1:3231308-3282094 GCA_038496675.1 Rachycentron canadum | reverse complement strand
ATATATATATATATATATATATCTGTCTTTTTTCTAAAGTTGCAATGTTAAAGTTTCTCAACTCGCACAACTACGGGGAAGGTGAGAGACAAACACGGGGACCGAAATTGGCTTCAGACCGCGCGCTGCAGTCGGTCATGAGCGCGGAGGCTCCGGGAGCCAACTGCCCGCTCTTTCGTATAAAAACAGCAGTTTACACAAGGTGCACACACAGTAGCACAGCGCTGGGTGAAATGAGTTGTGTTTGCTCAACAGCATGTCTCCTGGACCTGCCATTTTCTGTCACCGTGTGCCCAGGCGCTCGTCGCCGGCGCACACCTCTCCCTGCTCGCCGGGCTCCGGCTTCACAGCGCGGACGCGGACACGCTCTCGCAGCGAGCTAATGTCCGCGCTCTCGCTCCCTAGCACAACAATGAACAATCACCTTTGGTTTACTCACCACGTACGAGGTGAATGTGGCCGCCGCCGCCGCCGCCGCCGCGTCCGCGCCGTACGGTAAGTGGGAGTTGTAGCCTGGCGAGGCGCTGGTGAACGCAGTAGATCCGGCATAGGGCGCAAAAGCAGATCCCGAAGAGGATCTCCCAAGTTCCTCGGTTCTGGGTCCGGATATAACGCTGGTGCTGTACGCGGGGCATGAGTACAGGGCCAAAGAAGCGGACGGCTGGTACAAGTAGCCCTGAGGATACGCCATGCTGGAGCCCGGAGAGTCTAAGCCACTTAACTTGCGCACTTTTTCCCCCCCTTAATTTTCTCACGCGCTGCTGTCGGAGCGCATAGAGCCGTGTGTCTGCAGACCCGCAGCCTGTCCCCCCCCCCCCCCAACACCCCTTCTAAATGACAACGGTGAGGACAGCAAAAGTAAGAGTGACTAAATAAAAAAAAAAACAAAAAACAAAACAAAACAAAACAAAAAACGGCTCAGATACTGAATGGATTGTTTTGGTCGCTGCCAGCCAGCCGCTGCCCGTCGGATGTTTGGTCTCGTTTTGTTTTTCTGTTGCTCCCTTATCTGAGTTGCACCGTCGCTCTCATGCCCGTGCAGAAGTTTTTTTTTTTTTTTACCCGTCGGACGGGGGCTTTGCTTGGGAAAATGTCCTGCCAAGATGCTAAGTTGGAAATTGAGGATCCTGACGCCTACTACGCTGCACACTACGCTCCTCCTCTCGGGGTGTAGTCACCGAAGGAAAAGGCAAGCTTATGTTGGGTAACCACAGCCCTGCCCAAACCCATGCTCTCTCTCTCTCCCTCTCTCTCTCTCTCTCTCTCTCTCTCTCTCTCCCTCCCTCCCCCCCTGTTTCTTCCTCACCCCATCCCTTCTCTCGCGTTAACTAACAATCCTTCTCATTCTCTATTTCTCTATTTTTTCCCTCTTTAACAAGGCTCGATGCAGTAAGTCTCAAGTGCGTCTGGCAGCCCCCCCCCCTCCCCCCTCCCCCTTTGGATGGCGACATCGTGCGAGTCTGTCAACTCCCAACTTTCTTCTTCTTTTTTTTTTTTTTTTTTTTTTTTTCCCTCCTCCAAATACGAAGCCGTCACTTTCACACTTGATCAATAACAAATCAGCTGTTGTGTGCCAGGATATGGGCTCGCAAGATACCGGCAGGAATTTAAAAAAAAAAAAAAAAAAAAAAAAAAAGGCGCTCCACTTGCTGTGCTCTCTTTTTTTTCTTATTCTTTCTTTGTGCGTTAAAAAAAAAACAAAAAAAACGTCATTTTAAACGTGTGCGTTAAATCAACAGACCGGTGCTCCGCGATCTCCGCGCGCCTTGCGTTAAGATCCGCAGTGGGACTTTCAGATGGATTACTGCTGTCGTGCATTGTCGACTTCCTCACGCCGGACGCACATTGCCTTGGTGAGACGCATGACGGCTGAAAAGTAGGAGTAAAATGGCGCAAACGGCACCGAGCGAGCGGCTCTTGCAGAACGGCCATTGTGTGTGCCAACAAACTTTTTTTTTTTTTTTTTCCCCCCCACCATCTCTGACATTTGTGTGTTGTGGTTGTAAGAAGTATCTGTGTTTAGTCTGCGCCGCCGCTCGTGTTTGAACGATTTACTGTGGCGACGGTTAAATAGTTTTTGTAATAGATCCTGGAATAAACCAGTCAGACACACACTCTCAGAAAGTCATAAACCCTCAAGCCAGGGCAGATTAGTGCCAACTACACCAAATCCGCCTGGACCAGTGGATGTAATCTCATTTGATCACTGCAGATATATTTCTTTGCTGAAGTATCGGATAGACCTTTTAATATGTCACTGTTATCGGCAACTACTTTTTTTTTTATATTTAATGGACATTAGACACCTGTCAAATCTTTGCTATGCAGTGATCCATAAATTAAGCAAACAAATAAATCATTATTATTAGTAGTAGTAGCAACAGGAGCGGGCTATTGGTCACAATGTTTTTTAATATAAATATTACATTTTATAACACGTCCAAAAATAAGGTTTCCACTCTTAGGTTTTGCGGATAAGTAAAGTACTGTGAGGGAATAGCACCGGGCTGTTCTAATTATTTTTTAACTGTGTTTCAAATAGGCTCTCGGAGCCCGTTTTCACTCTGGTGATTGACTTTCCAGTTCAAGTCTCAGATAAGCCGAAAGGGATCGCTGTAGGCGCTGCTAAAGAGTGTGTGCACACGCTCACGTGTTTTTTTTTTTTTTTTTTTTTTTTTTTTTTTACGCTCTCAAAACCTCTAGAGAGCAAAGAATGATGACGCTGGTACAGTGGGAGCCGACGCAGACTTTAAAAAAAAAAAAAAAAAAAAAAATCTCTCACTCACACACACACACACACACACACACACACACAGAGAGAGAGAGAGGGGAAAACAGAAAGAAGAATGGATACACAAAGCGACCCTACAGTATAGACTAATCAGATGACAGTGATACTATGAGACCTAGTTTCACAGCCTTTAGACAGTCAACTAATTACCGCAACTTTTATTTTTCTCTCCACCCCCCCCCCCCACCCCCTCCTCCCCTCCTCCCCACAACAGCGGTGACAGCGGCTGGTAGAGACAGTCGCCATCCTCACCGATGCCATGTTCTGAAAATGCCATAATATATCCTCATCGGTAGACACAGGTATGTTCTTCTCACAGAGACATTATCCGCCCTCATCCCGTCCTGTGAGAGACAATTTCCGCACTTTTTTTTTTTTTTTTTTTTTTTTCAAATTCTCTGCGCCGGTGGCGGGGAGCTGGTGCAAAGTGCAGACTTAATGGCGTTGTGCGTTGCATGCGTTTCTTTCTCGCTCAAAGGAAGTTTGCGGACGAGGGAGAGCTCGGATGAAGGGTCTGTGTCATGTGTCCTCCTTAATGCGTTTCTGCTGAGAGTTGCTCTCTGAAGTAGGAGGAGGACCCATAATTTGAGATCACGGAGCCTATAATAGGACTAGGTTATGGCAACTGCTGCCACCTCTCAGCGCAGCACGGGTAGAGGAAGAGGTGTAGGTGAGTATAGATTTGCTCCTTTGCGTTTTTTAAATATGGAAATCTGCGTTTGTTTTTTGTTTGTTTGTTTTTTTGTTTTTTTTTTTGTTTTTGTTTTTTTTTTAGGTGCGTAAAAAAAAGTACGCTGTCTTCATGCAGTGTTGCTGATCCGGATCTAAACCTCGATGCGTGGTGTTTTGACGGTTTCTAACTTTGTCGCTTCCTCTCCGTTATCGCTTATTCTTCTTCTTTTTTTTTTTCTTTTCTTTTTTTCTTTCTTTTTTTCCCCCTGAGAGGACGACCTCGGTTTTGACGCATGAAAACGGCTTTACGTGGCGCAGAAGAAAGTGAATGAAAGATGGTGCGTGCCACTTAAAATGCCTCGGGGAGCGAGTGTAATCTAAATTGGATGCAGAGGCTATTGTTACACAACATTGTGCGTTGTTGGCGGACTAATTGCGTGGCTGGGCGAGTTAAACAGTCAGTTAGTGTCGCGGCGGACAGGTTTTGGGAGCGCACAAGGTCAGCTGTGCTGCTCCCAACCTTCAGTGGTAGACACAGAAATGCTCGGAAGTGTTCATGGGATTTTTAACCATTCTAAATCTGTGTCCTAAACCGATTAGTTGACACCAATTTTTCTTTGATGTATTAGCTGAGGGCTTTTGCCACTTGGAAGCCAATTGAAATTCAAAACAGTTTTCGCTCCAAATGCTGTGGGGAGATTTGCTGCAAATAATGGATGTAATTTATTTTTGACCTTGCATTTTTTTATTTTTTTATTTTTTTTGAAGAGTGGGGTTATTAAATGATTAAACATATGTGCCTTATGCCACTTGACTAAACAACTGGCATCCTATACAGCTACGATTAGCTATTATAATTAAACTAATTATTATTACAGCAGTAATTGTACCTGTTTTATTTATGCATTTTAAAATGTCACGGTCGTGACATCAGCTGTTACTGCACCTTTTGTGTTTTTTTTATAGTTAGAATGTTAATGACACAAAGTTGTTTATTATCCAAAATGCATTAAAAATAACAACATGCCTGTTTGTTTGTTTGTCTATGTTTTGAATCTGTTCAGATCCATGTTGAGGAACTCTTCTTATGTCACCAAGCAGTCTGTGAAATGCACCCCTCAACCCTCCCAACACACAGGCATGCAGACACACACAAATACAGATAAAGCTTTACTGTGGCACCAATTAAATTCACTTCATTCACTTGTGGAAGTTATAATTATTGGACATGCATGCGCATGTGTTCTATTACAATGCACAGCTCTTATTTTGTGTTTTAAATGATTTAATTTACGTGATTAATGTTTTACCTGATAAATATCACTACCGCTGTTCACACGATTGGATACACAATTTAGATTTGATGATTTTGTTTAACTTTAAAAATCACAGTTTAAATCACGCACAATGAACCAATTTGGCTTTTAGGAGAGATAATCCTTTTTCTGATCTCTTTTCTGTCTTGCGATCTCTTTTTCTTTTATTGACTTGAATGAAGATGTATGAAGCGAGCGTGTGTGTGTTCAGTTTACCCCCCCCCCCCCCACAACCCCACTCTCCGAGATCCCCGCAAGGCTGAATGGCAGGGCTCTGGATTGGCTAAGTGATGAAATGATGACCCTATTATGAGAAGCGATTCCAAAATGAGAGGTATCAGACAAAGATTGCACCCTTCTCTCGCTGCCACGCCGTCCTCCTGCGCCACACTGCCAGCTGTGCAGATGATGATTGATTCGCTAGAGATGGATCACAGGAAACACCCATTGATTTTTCAGTGTTTTATCAAAAATATTTATTTACAGATGTATCCAAAGAGCATATCCAGACTCAACCCATACCCCCTTTTCCAAATGGGGGATGGTATAAAGGGGATAATTCTCCCTACTCCATGACAAGACAAATGACCTGTAATATTATTTCAGAAATGAGTCAATAGGCTCAGTGACTAAATGAATATTGATTGGATATAATGAAGCCTGAGAGTGTGAATATGAGCTCTTTCAGTGGCCCTGCTGCAGACTCCACTGTCAGCAGTTATACAGTGATGCCAGACCTCTCCATCTGAGTGTTTTACACACAACACAGATCTGCTTCTATAGCTGGGACAAAATAAACCTCATGTTAGTCAGTATCACAGATGGTGAATCCACATACTTAACATTCCCTTATTCCTCTCACTGGTGTGTACCTGTATATTCTGATTCATGATCTGAGGGCTTCCGTGCCTGACTGCTGTCTAACCAGACCCACGGCTAAATAGCGTGTTTGTTTTGAAGGTGCTATAGGTGCCATATGGTAATCATCTAAATCCCATACTACTTAAAAGCTCTTGAGGCATGTAGGAGGTACTCCTGCAATGCCTTCGTGAAGGTAAAGTGATACAACATACAAATCAAATGACTACCAGAATGCTGAAACCACAGTGTGGGAGCTCTGCCCTAGATATTTGCACTGACTTAATCCAATTGAAATAGTATGAGTGAGTTGCAGGGGCTCCCAGGTCTGTTGCTTGCTTATGTATGTGATGCATAATAGAAGTTGACGAGGTTGGTGATAGATCACAGCCCAGGTAATGTAAACACATTAATCCCTTAGGGTTCATGTGCATGTTCTTTCTCTTTTTCTCTTTCTCTTCCTATTTCTCCTAACGGCCTCTCTCTCTCTCTCTCCCCCCCATCTCACTGTGAGCCCCCCTCCTTGTTTCTTGTTCATCATCTTCGCGAAATGCGTTAGTGGAGCACAAACCAGAAGCAGCCTTAATCTGTCAACATGCCCTTTAATTGGAGGGAGAAAACAACACGTGCTTCTGGTTGTGCCATTCCTAAGTGCACATGCCAAAGAAACACAGAGTTCATGGAAGAAGTGATCCCGGGAGAGCAGGGCATAATTAAAAGTATCTTTTAATAGGCTTGTAATGCTGAGCCTGACTCTTGTTGCCTTAAGTAGAGGGCAAACTCTGTGGCTGGAGACGGACATGCGAGGGGCTTCTGCTGAGGGAGCCTGTAAACGATACGTTGCCTCGCCGTCATCAGACATGCAGTCTCTTCCTCAGTCACCACACTTGGGACAACAACCGCTTTTCACCCCTGCCGCGGCCACCTCGACTCACCCGTTCCCATGTTCTTTTGTTCCCCAAATGAGGGATTCGTCTCCACAACATCACCTCTCCTCCTCTGCTTCCCCGGCCACTTTGGCAAGTCGTGTTCTACCTCCTACTCGCGGCACCAGTGGGGAGTGAGAAATGGGACTAAGGGGTTGATTTGGGGCCTGCTACACTGTAATCAAATGAGACTGCTTAGGGGAGAGGAGAAGGAGGAGGTGGAGTATTATGTTCTGTCGTGCATTCCACTGCAGCATTGTTGCTTTTTTGTTTTTGTCAGGGCAGACTTTGATGCTGTATCCTCTTACCTTTGTAGTCCCGGCAGCCATGTTTCATAAACACAGAATGGGAAACATCCTCAGCATTAGAAATTTAGATTGCCGCTTTCCTCCTGCCACTCTGCATTCCGCACGTGCCCAGTCGCATTCTCCATCTCCCAGTGCTGAGGTATTAAGTTTCCTCTCCCATGCCTCTGATACATTTAAACATCTTACAATCAGCCCCTTTTATTCGGTGTGTCATGTATAATCTGTGGCAACAACAATGCCAGCATGGCTCTATGTTCCTTCCTCTCTCTGGGTACCGAAGTATTCCACTGCCACTGTTTTGTTTTAGGACAATTGTACATGCAAAATGCTTATATGCTTGAAAATGAGAGGGTGCCAGGTGTTCAGTTTAGACCTTGTCTTCATGATTGAGAGTATAATATTACTATCAAGCTACGCATTCTATAGCATACTACGTGCATTGTATCATCACACAGGGAATAGTCAGTGCTCAATTGTCTTTGTAGTTCACTGAAAATCTCAGTGGGATACAGTGTAATGTCAATCTAAATCTGTCTTAACTCATTGAAACCCAAAGTGTTCAGCTCTGCTTCCAATATTTTATTGTCTCACTGCAGTCTTCTCAGTATACCGTATTCTCACTAGACTAATTTCACATGTAATTGAATATTTAAATGTCAAACAATGATGAGAATCAGGGAAAAATAATAAAATTACCTCCTCAAAAGGGCATTTTTATTAGACATGGTTCAGATTCTACTTGTGCCGTTAGAAATCTTCTTTTCTGTAGTACTGTGCTGAGCCCCAGGTTGTTCTTCTTCCGCCTCCTCCTCCTCTTCTTCGTTTTCTTCGAGAGTATCTGTTTTGTCCAACATCTGACACACTGCCCTGGGTGATTGAGCCAGACGTGGAAAGCCAAAGCGGAGATGCTCTCCTTAATGCCTGACACCTGGTGCAGATTTGGAGGGGATTGCACTACAGGTACTGTCTTACCTCTTTCCCAATCCCAGAAAGTCCCTGAGGTATTTCCTTTTCTGTTGGCGGCTGTGTTTGTTTCTCCTCTGCTTTGCCACCCAACTCTCCAGCCTCTGTGAAAGTCGGCCCCTGTGTTGGGATTAGTCTGAGAAGGTTTGTACCTGTCGTTCCTTTGATACACACTATTCTCATTTGTTAAGGCATTTTTAGGCCCCAAAAAGATATCAATAGGATTAAAATGTAGTTTATCTGAGGATTTCAAAGGGACATAAATCAATAAATAAGTTATGTCAACAGCCAGTGCTTTTTTAAAAATGATTTTCTTGAACAAAAAGTCTGTTTAGAATAGCAGAACAATTAATTGAGGCATATAATTATGTTATCCCAATAAAGAATAAAATAAATAAAGAAAGGAATTAATTTTGCTATTATAAATATTGATAGCAAAATATTTCCAACGCCTCTTCTACCTTGTATTCGTCCTTTAATGTTGTTTATGCCCCCTCTGTCGGGGTGTTCTTTACAACTGGACACATTACTCTGTGTTGCCGCTCACCTTACAGCTTGCAGGCACATCTGCAGGCTGTGCTGGGACAGCATGGCCAGCCAACATAAACACAGCAAGGACATCAAAGGATGGCAGTCTCGGCCGCACCACCTGAGCATGTTGATTTCAGTACACCTCAATGTCACCCGACCTGGGGTGGAGAGCATTTTGTTGGGCCAGGATGAGCCATTATAATCAATATATGCTGAAAAGACTTGCTACCGTAATATACAGTATAACTAAAACAGCTTGAAAGCATACACTACTAAAACTAATAATAATAATAATAATAATAATATAGTTTTTTTGGTTGTGTATTTGTGAATGTGAAGGCAGGACTTTGCACAATGCACAAGTATAATTTGATACTAATTAGGCAAACTCAAATGTATACCACTTACAAAATTGTAAGAGATAAATGTGTTAAATGTGTTGTTAAATATGTGTCGCAATAATGTAATGATCTTTCCTGGTTTATTGAAATATATTTCTAGCATCAGTGAAACACATGCAGGTGCACAGTTGGTGAGCCTCATAGGTGCACTGTTTATGTTGACACATGCAACTCTCTTCCTGATGCAAATGCAATCTAAACATTAGGCAAAGGGAAGGCAAGCGTAGCCCATAAAGGCTGTGAGCTCCAAACACTTTGAACAGACAACTATCACTAATCACTCCCAGAGCAGTGCGGCGTGTAATTACTCTGCCAAACGTTTGCCTTTCACAGCTTAGCACTGGGAGCCCTGACCCTGCGCTTCCCTGTCTTTCCTCACCACTCTGCATGTGGAAGGGGAGGACACCCCCCCCCCCTCCTGCTTCCCCCTCTCTTTACCGAGGGGGTAGGCAAGCTGAGCTCCCTCTCAATATTTAGAGAAAGAGTGGAGGAGGAAAGAGAGAGGGAGAAAGACAGGGAGGGAGAGGACTGAGGTTGGTGCTTCCGGCTTTGTGGGAGCCCATTTAAACAGGCTTTGAAACCCTAGCCATCCGGAGATCAGAAATAGCCTTATTGACTGCATGGGCCCAGAAGTGACTGAGCACACAGGGTTCTTAGAGTTCACCCTTCCTCACCACTCGGAACAGGAGGGGAGGGGGGCATCACATGCAAGGGCCATCTACAAAGACTCTGGACATTAATTTTACATCAGGAGAAAAATAATATTGTTCCGGCTATTTTTAGTGTCACAAGGTTGTGCCATTGTATCATTTCTTTGTGTTTTTTTTTTTTTGCAGAGTGCAGGACGTCTAATTCTCCTCACTCTCCTCTCCCTCAGTCCTATTTACTGATGCTAGTGATCTGGCTGTCAGTCTGCCGTGTGATCTGTCCTCTGTCTGGGTGAATGCTGATAAGATGACACAATGCAAATATGAAGTGTGAGGGAGCTGCCTTGGCAAGCAGGTAGGATGTGCAGGCACCGGGATCGCGTAATGACTATTAGCTGGATTTCACAGCCTGCTTCTGATCCCTCGCAGTGACAGGGGCCTTTATAAGAGGATGGGTGTGCCACTACCCCTCCTAATAAGTCAAGTCAAGTCAATTTATTTATAATAACTCTCGCACATGCACCCAACGGCAACCACACAATAGAGAGTAATATATGAGATTCTGTAATATGTGAAGTTTGATACTATATACCATTTAAGTGCAGTTTTTCTGTCAAATTTGACCATATTTTTTATCACAAAAATGTGATTAGATTTCCTCCTATTATTTCTTTCTCTTTTCCCTAATGATTAAGTTATGAATAAATGGAAGCAGGGGTGTTTTATATTTTAAGCTGGCCCACTGGCACAATGGAAACACAGAAGTTTAAAGCAGAAATTATCATTTCAGCATATTATAGATGCATAATGTATCCTTATCTTAATTTCACTACTAGTCATCTTCACCATATTGTCATGCACTTTTACCACTGTTGTACAAGTTCATTTAGACTTGCAGTAGCTTAAAGAGCTCTCTTGGCTGCTGCATGATCTTGTAAAGGCTTTTCAGAGAGCCCCATTTTTATCACTGATGTAGTAATTTCACTTCATCAGTCAGTTGTGACTAAAAATACATCAGGGATTAGCTTCATGGCCAGACTATCTCACACAGCTTTGATAACATAATGGGGGCTGGTTGCTCTTGGTTACAGTCATCTGATATGTAGGTTCATAACACTCCAAACTACACTTACAATACTACAGGGTTTTTGAAAAAGAATGATAGAGTGTGATCTTTTTAAACTCTCATGAAAATGATGTCTCTTCCCCTTTAATTCCTTTGTAGGAGCATTTTGCAAAGATGAAAACAGCGCCCACCCCCACCCCTTCCCCTTTCCCTTTTCTATTCTGCACAAATTAGCTATGGTCCTGGAGGGCAAAATGACAAGAGGTTACTGGAAGACTATGTGTTTAATTAATTGAAAAATGCTTAAATTGCTTTTACAGTTGTTATGTGGAGTGAAAAAAGGGAATCCGTGTTGCCAGTACTCAACCATAATTAGCACCCATGGGAATTAAATATTTAGCATTAGCTGTGTTGCAGCACTTAGGACACAAATTTCTATTTTAACTATGAAAGCAAGCCTGTCTTAAGTGCATGAGTCTGTGTGGACAGCTGTGCAAAGGGGAACAGCACAGGATATTTCAGCGAGACACCCCAGTGGCATTCCGGGTCCTTCCACATCACATGTGTAAGAGATATGGCAGTTGTATTCCCAGGGGTTAGGCATTACTCAGAGTATTTAGTTTTCTAATTAGGCTGAGGGCCTTCGTCCATGCTTGCCACCACCATGGGAGCCAATGAGAATTTCCTCTCTTATGTGTCAACTCTCTCTCCGAGACACAGAGAGAAAAAGAGAGGGGGAGAGAAAGAGAAAGCATGTGTGAAAATGAGAGAGAGATACACACATGGTTGAGGGAGAAATAAAAGACCTGGGGAAAAGCCTTTGTTTATTCCAACTTTAATTACACATTGCCTTTAATGACTCCACTGGTGTGTTTGAGGCTGGAGAGAGAGCGGCTATGGAGCCTTAATGATCTGTAGCAGTGGATGTCAGCCGAGCCGTTGGAGACTTAAAGCCCATTTTTAACAGTCCCTTTTGGTTTGGGCCTAGAGGCAACAGCGCAAATGGGGTTCATGCTAAGCCACACTAGACTAGACTCTGGGACTACTTCAGCGTCTGGTCAGCCTGTTTCACAGAGGGGCCGGGCCATTTGGAGGCTTCAGCAGCTGACCACAGCAACTGTTGGACTTGTCAGTGTGCATTAGGTTACCCACTAATGAGAAGTAATATGGGTCACCCCAACTTTATCAGACTTTGATCTTTGTGCATGGCAGCATTTTTTTTTTTTTTTACATGGAGTTGGAGACGGTCCGTGAAGATTTGTGGAGGGGGTCACAATGTCCAAACATGGCTTCTGTCAAAATACAATATACCATAACAGGAAAACAAACATGATTTATCTTTCCAGGCTTTGGGAAAGATACATTAATACATTAAAGTCAAAACGGATGAGTTTACTGGATTAAATCACTGAGTCATGTTCAATTAACGCAGCAAGAACATGAAGCCCTCTGAAAAGCTGTGTTATTTATTTTGACACACAGTTCTCTAAATATTAACCACCTCAGCTTCAGCGCAGAACGTTAAAACCCCTTGTTCTGTAAAACAAATTCTCCGGATTATTTAAAGCTCTGAGAATTAGGATGGAAAAATCCATGCGTAAAATTACCGTCCATTCAACTCCAGGCAATATTTTCCTCTAGAGGCAAATATGTTAATTGGGGTTCCTAAAGTAGCTCAATCCTCAGGTTATTTAATTTCCCCAAAAGCCTTAGCAGTGCTGAATTCATAGGAAATATGAGTGTAAAACTCTTCACACAAGCAAGATGGTCATCAAGGAAAAGAAATAGTAGCATTAGGGAGAAATGGAAAAGAGAATCATGGTTAAGCGAAAGAAGAAGAAGAAAAAAAAAATCCATCCAGGATGCAATGAAAGCTTTTATGTAAAACATGACAGATTATACTTATTAAAAAAAAAAATAATAATAAAATAAAAAATAAAAAAAAAGGGAAATTTTAACATTTCCATGATGAAGTGCAAACATCTCTCAAGTAATAAGTCACACACTATATTGTGCTGAATGCAGTTGTGAATGAAACTGAACTCAGCTTGATCTGCCAAAGACTCCTCATCTTCACGACTGTCATGTCATCTAATTGCTTCTGTGTGTTTTTTCCCAGAGACTGTGTGCAGCTCGGTCGCTGGCCCTTAGTGCTCCAGCAGCCTGGTCAAAAAGACATGCTGGCAGGGTCCCAGGGTGGATGCATCGCCCACGCACACTGCCCTCGCCAGCTCCCAGAAGTCTTTGTGGTGAACCACTGACCGTGCTGCTCCCAATTTTCCTTCAGCCCAGCAAATAATGTGTCAGAAAAAGATTATTGATAGCCCATAAAAGAAGAGCCAGAAAAGTTGTTGCCTCTCTGCTTCAACTTTAAAGAACAATACAAGTGCTAAACCATCAGTTTGAACGCTGCGCTGCCCCTGAAAGAGCAACATTTATTTTTTTCCTCATTGTTGTTGTGTAGTTTGAATAAGACGAGTTACAACTGGAACATGAACAGACAACAATAACTGTTTGTTTAAAATGCTGCTTCATTTTCCTCCACATTTGAAAACCTTGTAGTAAGACTGCCAACCTTGTGCTGTGTCTTTTCAATAGAAAAATGAAATTTCTCCAAAGGAACATTTAAATTTCCTCCCTGCTCCGTTGAGTCATTCACAGTTTCGCCCAGTTTACCAGACGATGGCAAAGCTGTTGCTCATCTGGCCTAAATGTGGCCTGAGTGGGTGATTCACAGACACATGAGGGAAGCTATATTTACAGAATTAACGACACACTCCATCCGCCACACAACAGCTGCCCGCTACACTTAGCTGATTGAGACTGAAGGCCCGCTCCCATTTGCAGAGCGCCGTGATTGAACAGTTGGGGCACATTTATGTGTGTTTTGCTCTCCTGATGCTAGAAATCAACACTGACACTCCCATGCAAAAGCAACCACTTGTTCAGGATGACTGACTGCGTAGCGCCTGCTTGCGAGAAGTCCAGCCATTTCTGTTCAGTGTTTTAATGTTGATCGGCCATTTTAACCACATGTTCACTTGCTGGGAGGCAGCATAGGATGTGTTGCAAAGATGCAGCAAGGTTTGGCTCAGCAGTGATGCCCTTAAATGATAGGAGGGGATGATTCAAGTCAAACACAACATACACAACTCTGTGTTTTGCTGTAAAATCTGTGTTTATGTTCACTGCAGGCATAATTCACAGTGTGTGTTAAAGGGCTCCAGGCTATGCAGACATACGACTGGCAAGATATTTCTACCCATTGTGAGAACAAGAACAAAAAATAAATAAACAAACGTGAGAAATGAAACATACTGCTATGGATATGAAAAACCTGAAGAAGTTAAAATCTTTGTGTCATGGCTAGATTTTATTTCACACAGCTCACTATGCGTGTTGTTATATTCTCAGGCAGATCCAGATGTCAGTAACTTATACAAAGCCAGACATAAGCAGGGTATCATAATGTATAATAGGAATAATGGCCCTTTGATTTTTGGATTTCCTATTGGAACACCTGTCACTTTTTGGCAAGGGCACACCCCAGCACCAGGTCTCCTTTGGTAGCGCTGGGGGAGGAGTATGTTTGTGTGTGTGTGTGTGTGTGTGTGTGTGTGTGTGTGTGTGTGTGTGTGTGTGTGTGTGTGTGTGTGAGAGTGAATTTGAGTGTGTAAGAGAGTGGAAGATGAAACAGCCGCTGAGGAGGCAGTGATCACACAGACAGACGGGGTGAGTGACAGACAATACCTGCTGTAAAATTCCCTCACATCTTCCCTGATCTGTATTCATAGATCTCGGCTGCTACGCACTGCAAACTGTAGCCCACACCAACGGGCTCTTTTGGCGCACCGCCCCGCTCAGTTTCACTCTTGCAACTCACTACACAGACCCCCTTTTTTCACTCCTTCCCAAAATATTTGCTGTCTTTTGTTCTTTGTCTAAATGATGCCTCTGATCACGAGGTGAAAGCTGAAAGGAGCTCTGTGACAAATATGGACTTTTTCCCATCTCTTCTAATAGCACCTAATTCTGCTCCTTCAAATGTAGGGCTCCCCTTCTGAGGCTCTAAATGCTTTTAAACGTTTTTACTTTTTTTTTTTCCCCGGCAAAGGACTGCTCCTTGCTCAGCACGATGAGTGAAACTCTTATATGAAATGTTTATTTAACTTCTTCCAGCTGCACACATTGTTCTCGCATCACTTTCTAGTAACTCCTTAAGACTTTTTCCCTACACTGTTTATACTCGGTGAAAGTCCTTCAAAGGGTTAACACGTGACCATTATCAGCTCTATCAGAGCCCCTGTTTTGTTGCCATCACATCCCCCCATCGATGACTGACTCCAGGCCTAAAACTTCCTGAAACCTAAGCTATGTTGCAAGAGAAACGCACACACTCCAAGGACACCACAACACAGGGGCTGCTCAAACTGGATTAGGTTTGTTGTGGCAGATCTAGGTTTCAGGTTTGACTTGAGTAATGTGTCGTTTAATTTCTTCGGGAATTGTTTTGACAAAACAAGTTAGCGTAAAGTCGGAAATGTCGTCTAAAACAAAAAGGTGTGTGTGTGTGTAGTGTGTATGTTTTGTTTTTTCTTCGTGCTCATGTGAAGCATATGTCAGTCATCAGCGAAGTGTTACAGTGGAAGTGACATCAGAACCCTGGAGGGCTTGCACTGCGAGAGAGGCTTTTTGATATGATTTCTGAGAACAGAGAGTTTAGCAGAAAGAAAGGAGTTGCTTGCGTCTCTGTTGTTGGAAGAAAAGGAAAAAAAAAGCTTTCTATATACAAACAGTGGAGATGAACTGGAAGGTGCTCTGCCACGCTTTTACTGAATCTTTATCATTGTCGCTGTCGGCAGGGGTAAATGCCATGATTTGTGTTGCTAAATTACACATTTAGTGTGACAAGGGTAATTATTGTGACGTTAGCACACAGTTGGAGAAATGTTTGTCACCCACGATTATAATTACAATCATTCTGTGATACTGAAACTGATTAGTGTTGTGTTTGATTGACCTGCATGTTCAAACCAATTTACTATGTTGCTGTGTGTGATCGGTTTTGCAGCCTAGTGCACGATCAGTGAAGAAAGTAACTGGAACTTTTAAGGTGCAATCTCTTCTCTGACCACGAGTGAACACTTAGGACAAAGCTCCCGATTGGCCGGAGCCTGCCTAGCTGATCTTTATCCTGGCTTGTCTCAGACTGGAGGTGATGATGCCCACAGCAGCCAGAGATTGATGGGGGGCCAACACAAGCGGCGAGAATGAGCTCTGGCCTTTGAAGTCGTCCACATGGAGGGAAATTGATATATCAGTTTAAGCCCTGGACCCTATTAAAGGAGCCCCCGTCAGGTTAATGTGATAGCCTCCATGTTACCCCCAGACCCATTCAGGTCAGCCCTAATTCCTGCCCCCGCTCTCTGCAATCTCATTTTAGTTTCCCATCAGTAATGTTCTTCCCATCAGAGGAGCTCTGCTTGGGAGTATATCACACAGTCAAACACTGGGCCATCTCTCTCCCAGAGTGATTTAAACCTCCAGCCAGCACGTTAATCACCAGCCAGAGATTTCCATGGTTATTTGTACAGGTCGGACAGACTTTATAGTGAGGTCTGCGGAGGTACAAACCTCCCTATGCAGCACCCCTTTTCCCCCAAACTCCTCTGCTCTTGGCTCTTCTTCGTTCTAGTCTGGACTTTCTAAGGTCTTAGCCCCATGTCCCCATGGTCTAACAGCTGAGCAGGGGCCCCAAGTCCACAGAGGTGAACCCTGTGATCATTCATTTTTAATTGCATGCAGAAATACATTCACATTAAAAATGTAGGCCGGTGTCTTTTTAATTCAGACACTGTGTATTTATTATTAAACCTTTGTCTTGGAGGTCAGCTCACCAGGAATCATCTGTCCATCAGATTCAGGTCGTTGTATGCACCTTGGTCTTCTAGATCATCCCCACATTTTAAACATGTCTGTTATTCACTTTGATTTCCTTCCTCTGTCATAAGTCATCAGCCTGGTCCGAACTGCAGCATCAGAAAGAAATGTCGTATCAACAGAATTAAACATGGATGAGACTAATGGCAAAAATCTATGTTTTAGAGGGGCAGCTGACAGTGGTCAAAAGCTGCAAGTCATTAGAAATTCAATTGATGATCACTAATGTGATCTCAATCTAGTTCACATCAAGAAGTGAACTTTGGCTCTTCCTACAGTCTTTTAACCCACCACTGTGGATTCATCTTCTTAAGGAAGTTAAAAAAAAAAAAGAAAAAAAGTAGTTCACAAGTTCGCCATATTGCCTGTGTGTTGCTGCCGTGTGTTGTGTGGCGCCTGTTCTTTATAATAGAGCTGTACTTTTTTTTTCTTTTTTTTACCAATTGTTGTCAACTGCTGTTTTTTCCTACCTTCCAAACAAGCATTTGTTTCTGAAAAAACTCTTTCTGAAACGCGTTAGTAAATAAATACAATATTGCAGCTATATCTTGTTCTATTTTAATCAAACCATGACCATCAACTGCATCAGCCAGCCATTAAGTATATTACTTAATGGCTGGCTGAAGCAGCTGAAACTAAAGAGGCAAAAATGCCCAAAAACAACTAAATAAAACTAAATGAAAAATAAATCGAACTTAAACACACACAGTTTATAAAATGTGAGACTATTCACAAATGTTTCACAGACCAAACTAAAATAAATGTGGCAGGAGAATCAAGACCTTTTGATTGCTTCGTCAATAATCAATAGTTGATCAGGTCATCAGTCAATACTAGTGACAACCCTAGAAAATGCTGATACTTACATCTGTGGCTGTGAGTTCATGGGTTTAAAATGTGTTTGTATATGTCAGAATGTAAACTTTTCTATTTAGAATTTCAAAATGCATCATCGTCTCAGTTTCACTGTCGCTGTTGCATCTGTTGATTGTAATCACGGACATGTTTGTGGAAAAATGCAGCATTGTCTATGGTAGATGATCAAATGGCGAACACGATAACCGACACTCGTACATTAAGATGTAATTGAATAATTCTGCGTTGAAAGTTTTATTTTTGGAGTAATGTTAGTTATTGTGGTGGTGTAGAGAGTTTACATTTTGATATCAAGTATTTTGCCGTGTACACCCCCTTTTGTGAGTGTGTGTGTGTCTGAAATTTACAAAAAAATAGAGGCGCAGCTTGCTTGGGGTCATGTTGTTTAAGTGTTTAAACTTTATTTCCTCATTTCAGTAAATCATATTCCTCGCCATGTAACAGGTTCTGTGTCTTTTGGTGCTGATTGTTTCTTTGGGTGTTCTTTATATCTTCGCACAGCATCATGCTTCCCAAGCGTCATTGTATAAAGAAAGAAAAAAGAGAAAACTCTCAAATAAATTTGTTTATAACAGCGTCTTTTTAGATCTTTGGGCCCATGCATATTTTGTCTCGTCTGAGTCGAGAGTGTTGAGATTAATCCCATGTTGTTCCTATTATTGGCCTCTCCTGAGACATTGTGATGTGAATGACTGTCTAAGCGCCATCAGATCCATCAATTGGATTCAAAGAAATGTTATCCATTACTCTCTCCAACCCGGCAGATGTTGAGGTTTTTGTAAGTTGAATTCCTTTATTATGTTAATACCACTGTTTTGTCACATGCACCATTTCCATTTGAGTGGGGTGGAAAAATCATCAGATGGATTTGGCTCCCTCAATGAGAGATGTTTGACATTCAGTTAGATGAGAAACATGAAATACACATTTCAATGGCAAGTGGCATCTGACAATCACAACAAGGAGGCCCTTTGAATGAACAGATGATCACAATATAATTGTGGCACCATGTTGTGTTTTTAAGACACTGTCTTGTGTAGATTTTGCATTGATTATGTTGTTTTGAAATGTACATTTTGTGCCAATGACTGTTTTTTTTCCTCTGCTTTTGGCTCCTCTTTGTCTCATCTTAAAAGCTAACAGCAGACATACAACCATATGGACATGTAGCCTTGAGGACACAGGAGATCAAAATGTACCATTGTGTTCCTCTATTGTTCAACATATTAAATTTAATAGCATACTCACACATGTTCCTAGACACATACAGCTTTGTTTGCACACCAGGGTGTGGCAGAAAGTGTTTGTAAGTGTATAAATGTCCAGTGCAACAATGAATTCATCATCAAGTTTATTCTTGTATTTTTTTTTTCTCAGGAGTTAAATCCTAATTATTTTGAAGCTTCCAGTAAATTATGAGAATATTAAAAACATAATTTAGTCTTACATGTGGATTTTATTTTGGTGGGAGACACATTTACAATGTGAATAATATATGTTTGTGTTTATGACTGTCTGCACGTTGAGTGCATCTGTGAGAGTGTGTATGTACATGTACTATGTGTCTGGATGTCTGCATATCTGCAAGTGTGTGTGTGTGTGTGTGTGTGTGTGTGTGTGTGTGTGTGTGTGTGTGTGTGTGTGTGCGTATGTGTGTGCGTATGTGTGTGCGCATGTTAGCTGTAGACTCGGAGGCATAGCTAGGGTCTGCATGAGGGAGTGTGGTGGCACAGCACTACTCTGATAGGCCAGATCCAGGGTGCACTGAAGCCTTTCGCATATATATGGAATTTTTGAATATCTAAACCATTATTTAGCATCCAAATCAGTTCTGCTTGTCTGACTGATGGACAATTTCAGTGTGACCCCGGTCTTTTTGCATGTGACCTATACTGTCGGGATTCTTGCATATTGTTTGGATGTTCACGTTGACTCCTCTCCCGTTTTTCTCTTTGATCCTTTTAGCATGCTCTTTGTGTCGGAATCCATGAAATATTCATAGCTGGACTGTGGCTTTTCCATATCTTTATGTACAATTATTGGCAGCCGTCCTGTTATGTCGAGCCATCTTAATAGTAGGTATTGGGCTCGGTTAAGTGTGACTTCAGATTTTTCTGACAGTTTAGCTGGTCTGTGTTATGAATTGATAAGGTGGGGCATTATATTTGCAGATTGTGCAGCGTGGTTGCCTTTTTAGCCTACCATTAATATTGATAAACGCAAATAATGTGTCTCACATGAAGGAATAAAGATCAACTCTGGAATATGAATTATTAAATATGTAAAGGTATTATTATTATTAATAATAATAATATTTATTTGTGTGATGTGTGACTCATTTGACAAATTGCTAAATAACACTATATATTGCATGTTTTACTAATAATAATTTCTGAAGTCCTTTGGTTTCTCTAATAATCACCATCATCATCACCTTAATGGAGTGCTGATTTGAGGTATGCTGCTTGTGTCGATAATGCTAACAGGGTTAATAGTCTGTTCCTCTCCATCATGACCAGTGGTATTGGCAGTTGGAGTAATTGGACAGAGGATGTTATTATCATGCCCCCGTGTGCAGCAGAGGATTTGCAGGACCACAGAGGCCCACGGTGTGGTCCTTGCCAAACACACTGATGTCCTCAGGAGTTTCACATGTAAATACTGTCTATTCTCCCAGCATTTAATAAATGTTTCTGGAGGTTTATTAATGTGCAAATGGGTGAAAGCGCTGCTCCCCCTGTGCCAGCACAACGTGTGCGCAGAGGCACAGAGCTGTTTAAGGAGAAGAGATTCACAAATCAGCCGGTGTGGAGCTAAGCCTGTGGCTCTCTTCACTGGGGAACCACTAGGAGTATTTAATTCTCTTCCCCTCTCCCCCTCTCTCTCTCTGTATGTGTGCATGAGATCTGTATGTGTGTGTGTCTGCATGTGTGTGCTGGAGAGTCCATTACCTGCCCAAGAGTCTCCATGTTTACTCATTTGTACCATTCTCCAATAAGTTTTCCCACTGCCTCTTCAGCCAGTGAATGGTCGTGCGAGTGAAATTGGGCTGAAAGATGTGAGAGACATCCAGATACTCGTATCGTGCATAGAGTTCCTGCACTCACAGGGGCATACAAATGGGCAAATCTAAGGATAAAGGCTCCCAGGATCCAGCTATAGTCATATGAATGCAAATAGGATTAAAGTGCCAGCTTTAGAGGCTGATATACAATTCACAGTTCTTATAGGAGTCTGGGTGCAGCCAGACCTCGCACACCATCCCCTGCTCCTGGAAAATGAGGATGTGTTTATGAAGATGGCTTTCTTGTCCCTCTCCCCCTCTTGAAATGAGGCTCACTGTGATTAGCAGCTAGGAAGGCCCCTCTCATTAGCATTCACTGTCTCATCTTTCAGGTGTTTTTCAGTCAATATTAGTTTGATCTTTGTCTGGGGGATAAATGATTGGCTTGATGTAGCGTGCATTTGTTTTTACAAACCCAACAGAGTGAACTACAAAGGGCTTTTCATTCAGGTTTAGACAGCACTCGAAAGGCTTTTTTTCCTCCTCTTTTTTTTTTTTTAACTTGGCTGATTTAACAAGCGTTTAAACTGACTGATCTCACAAAAAAAAAAAAAAAAAAGAAAAAGAAAAATGTGTTTCATGCTGCGGCTGGCTCTTTCTGTTTCACAAAATAGTTAGTGAGTGCAGTCAGGACCTCTGTGTCCATAACCTCTCAATGACTGTTGATCGCAATAAATATTACTTGACGTTTGGCTGCCGTTTTTCTTGTCGGGGGAGAGAATAACAAGGGCCATTCTGCTTCATATATTTTCACTCATTAGGTTCTCTTTGAGAAACTAAGCCTCGTCTTCCTCTCTCTCTGTCTTACTTTCCTTCTCTCTGCTCCCCCTCCCTGTGCACTTAGTGGGGCTCTGTCAAAACCAAGGCCTGCTTTATCTCCATCCATGAAGTTAAGAAAGCTGGCAAAGCTGTAAATTTGGACGCCCTTCGTTAGAGGAGCTCCCCCGGCTGTAATTCATCTCAATCCTCAGCGGTCTTTAGTTCCCTTTCAGAGGCTGTAAAGTACTGCCTTGCACTCACTAGGAGTTGGGGGGAGATGGGGGTACACAAGGCCCAGGGGTTAGTAGAGAGAGGCTCATGTTTGAGGGGACAGTCCCGGGTCTAAGACACATAGGGGTCAGGTGACAGACCTGGAGATGATATATAGACGCTTGTGTGACACAGTGCTAACGAGACTGGCTTTTACAATGGGTCTTATTTTCTCTTTATCCCTGCTTCGCCTTGCTTTCTCTCTCACTTTCCTGTTTTCTCTCTCTCCTTCAGTTTCAGTACTCACGTTCTGGAGTGCTGAAACCTTCAGCTATGACAGTTGTCAGATCACTGTGCAGAAAAAGTAAAAGTACTGCAGAGTATAAAAACGCTGTGGAGATATAAAAATCCAAAAAGGACAGTGTAAAATAAAAGTCAAAAATTGCAAGTGCAAAATTCAAAGCATTGATTGTAAATTTATAGTGTTGTGATACACCAGTATTAATGATTACTGTGATATTAAAAAAAAAAAAATTAACTATGTTAATGTTAATACACAAAATTGCAGTATAAATTCTACCAGTTTCAGGTTCCACAGCCCATATACGTGATAAAATAAAACTGAGCTCCTCCTCTCCTCCTTAAAGGTCAAGTAGTCAGTGCATACAGGTTGCTGCAGCATGTTTTGAAACAGCAGCTATAAGCTAATTTATTTTATGAGGAGATGCCCAGACTTGTATGTGTGTATGACTAGAGTGTGAACTTTGTGTAACTATGTTCTCTATTTTTGTAGACTGGGGATGAACATCCAGTAAAACCCATATTGGCTTGATGGCAGCCAGGCTTTATTTAGGGACGGACGTACCTCTTGAGAAGGAATAGAGCGAGCTGTGTCCATGAGGGCGCAGTTTGTCTGATGGGGAGTCAAGGAAACAGGTGGGGGGTTAGGGTGTGGGTGTGTGTGTGTGTGTGTGTGTGTGTGTGTGTGTGTGTGTGTGTTTGTGTGTTTCTGGGTGGAGGGGGTTTAGAAATAGCATTGGGGGCTAGGTCCTTATGTCCCAACTATCCACACACCACCAGTCAGCCAGCCACCCAGCCAACAAGGCAGGAAGAGAGCCCCGTGCCTGCCCTCCTCCTGCCCACATTCCAGCTCAGATCTGATTGCAAGGCAAACATGGCATCTCTCCCCAGATCCCTTGGTAAACATTTTCTAAAGCAGGGGGAAGTAGAAATAGATAGGCTGTGAAAGTCTTATGAGTTAATTATGACAATACACCAAACAGTCAGCTGATCACAGTTCAATCAACTTGTTCAAAGTACATAGAGGTACAATGTTTTTGGTAAGATTTCTTCTTCATTGTTAGTCTTGTAGAGTTGCTTTTCTCATACTTTGCAGTCTATTTTAGTGTAAAGGAGCCAACAAACTGTCCCGTAACTTTATATATAACTTTATATATTTGTTACTGTCAACTACCAGAGTAAGTCAGCAACTGAATCATTAAATATACACATTGGTTAGATGGCTCCATATTTTTATTGTTCCGGCAACATCTGGGTCCACATTTGTGAGGTTAAAAGAGAGGGCTGCTGCTTTAGGTCAAAACCTAAAAATAGGCCCAGTCTTCAGAAGCTGTGCCACAGGCAGCCAGGAAATGCTTTGATTTCTCTTCCCCCTTTTTTGATTTTATAAGAATATTCAATAAAGCCTCTGGATCTGGCGAACAGGTGGTAGAGCTTAGGTTCCCCCCACAGTGCTAAAGCAAACTTCTCCTACATATTTTAGCATCACAAAGCCCTGTAACACATGCAGAATATTGCTCCTCTGTTACTTCCTGTATAGTAAAAAACACTGCATTCAGTTTTTTTCAAAGTGTGGCCAAAGTAAGAGCATCCACAATAATGATGACAAAGAGACAAAAATCTTCTGTTAACTACATGGTTTGATCAAACTAATAGCGGAGTAGCTGTGAAATGGACCAAAATAAATGAATCAAGGTTTTTGCTGTTCAGTGTGTGCATTAATGTGTGTGTCTGTGAGCATGTGACGCACATTGTGGCTCATCTAAGTAACCTGAAGCCCGGCTTAAGGGCCCACCTGTCTCTAGTTGTGGACAGACGAGTCCTGCCTGCCAGGCACTCCATTCATCTCTATGGCTAATGCTAATACTAATGCTAACATTAGTGCTAACATTAGCTACTGTTCTTGTTTCACTCTGTCAGCCTCATGCCATTCCCCCGGCCTGAGCCAAAAGAGAGACTGATAGCCTACTTATGCTGATGGCCTTGCTCTACAATCATTATATGAGGACCGAGAAATAAATAAAATAAAAGATACGTATTTATATATTAAGTGATGAATTTTTAAGCTTGTTAAGTTATACTATATTAATCCCTGTGGAGAAATCAAAATCTGCATTTCACTCGTCTTAACTATTCAGGAGCATAGTAGAGTGCCAAGGGACCAACTTCAGTCCGCTGCTTTGGTCGAGGGCAACGACATAAGTATTCTAAAACCTGTGGTGACATGAGCGTCTTTGAAAAAACCCACATGAACATGGTGAGAACATTTATACTACAGGCCCCAGGTGGCTATGGTGGGGTTTGAACTCAGAACCTTTTTTCTATTATGATCAACCTACATACGGTTGTAAAACCAGATGAATAACGTAGCAGCAAAAATGTGAATATTGACAACATAACAAATCAGATGCATACATTAAGATTAAGATGTAGCATTTCAATCCTTTTTCTATCAGTGTGCAGATTCGCAGTCTCCTTCCTATCCCCATCGTTAACATATTAACATGTAAATCCAGCCGCATGGTTTTTGGTTGTGATTGTACTCTTGTTCTCTAGTGGTTGTGGTTCCCAGCTTACACTACAGATTTGAGTACATCTGTTGAAAATGTGTTGAAATGTAATTAAAAGTGCAGCTATAGTACCTAACTAATTTTTTTTAGGGGCGTTGACATCATTAAGAAAAATAAAAATAATAAAATAAACAACACAAAAATCTACTTCTCTCTCTCTAAATGTTAAGTTCAACTTAACTGGGGTTAAAAACATAAGGTCTCATCTGTTTATAGTGGAATTTGCCAAATTAAGTGTTCAGTGCAACAACATATGCTTTAATTTGCCTGGAAAATGGGTTGCATGGTGAGATCCATGGTTATGTCTAAGAGTGTTACTTTAGCTTGTTCTGTTTTTTCCCTGTGTAATTACAGCGTGTTTTCTTTTGGCAACATGCATCCTAGAATTAGCAAATGAATGTTTTACCTTGTTTAACCCTGGTGAGCTTCCACAGTGTTTTATGCACCCTCCTCCCCATAACATTGCATGTCTTTGGAAATGGAAACAGCCGCTAATGACCTTTAGCATCGCTGGCAGGTTTTAAGTGTGATCAGTGGGTATATGTTTAAACGTGTTGTCCTGCGCCTCAGGAGATTACAGTAACGATACCAATTAGCCCAATCTCATTAGCCAGCGAGACTCCACTGAGTCACACAAATTAAGGACCCACTCTAATCTGACAGGTCTAGAAGTAAGCCTGTGTCCTGTGTGCGTATGTATGTATGTGTGTGTGTGTGTGTGATAGTGTAAAAGAGAGACAAAGAGCGTGGTCTTTCATTTTCCTAACTATGGGTTTATGTATGACCTGTTAACTCTGAATGTATGTGTGTGTGCATATGCCCGTGAGGCACTAACTGTGTGTATGTGGGGGTGTGTGTGCATGCAAGTGTGTAAAACTATAAGCTTAATTACCAGTCAAGGATCAGACACGGCTTGTATATGTACTCCCTCCCTGTATGTGCACACACACACACACACACACACACACACACACACACAGACACACACACACACACACAAACACAAGTAGCATCTAACTTGCGTGTGTTTGTTTGGACATTTTCACCACCTGGTGATTAATTTATGAGTTCTTGAAAGATGGAGGCTGTGCTCAATCGCAGGTTTAAAAGCTTCATGTTTTCCTCTGTCTCTCTTCAGATGGACACACATACTCTCTCTCTCTCTCTCTCTCTCTCTCTCTCACTCTCTCTCTCTCTCAGTTTATAACACACTGGGGTTTTGAATAGATTTGGATTTGCTTACACATTTCTGAGGAGAAACCCTTTTCATATATATCAATCACATTACTTTGATTACAACAGTTGAAGATGTTATATTTGGCCAAATGAAATTCCTTATCTTCTTTTTACCATATTTTGAAATTCTTTATCTTTGAATATATTAAAATTGTATGTCAATAAATGTATTTACGGTTTAAAACATTTCTCTCTCACTCTCTCTAGGCCCACATGCAATTAATGTCTATTAAAGATCAGAGGGGTGAGGAGGAAGTGCTGTGGTGATCTGGGTGCTGAGTGGTGTGTCATGTTTGGATGAGTTTGGTTGCCTTGCTGGCACATACACCACCATACCCTATTACTGTGTTCCTGACTTTGTTAGAGCAACTTGAAACAGGTTGGTTTTTAACTGAAGCAACATGGGAAATCTACTCTCGGGAGTCGGAGCGGGGGAAGAATGGTGGGTTATTTTATATGGATAATTAATTTGCAAATAAAAAGGGGAACTCCAGAATTCTAGATCTAATATAATGATGTTACTTTGATCACTTTTGCACAGTGGTGTAACAAGTAAATGAAATCAGTGCTTTAAAAACAAGTATAAATAAACTTTGTGCATTTTTCCAGGAACAGATTTAAATTTAAGAAGCTACCTTCACTAAAGAAGCTTTTTCGAGAGCTGATAAAACACTATGTGTTCACTGGTGTTTCAAAACATTTCAGATCTTCAAACTTTTAGCTTTAAACAAGACAAGATGTATTTCTTTTCTTTTAATGGCTGGTTCTACTCAGACAATTAATCACACCCAAAAAACCCATGAGCAGCAATAAGGATACAATGCAATTTTTGCCCCAAACTCTGTCTCTAAGGCATTGCTTTCTCGTGGGATTGGTGGACCCATTACCTCCACTATGACCCAAACCTGAACATAAAACTTTGTTGTTTTTTTTTTTTGTTTGTTTTGTTTTGTTTTTTGGATGGGTGGGGGGTCATACACAAAAGGTGGCACATGAATGGTTCCACATCTGTGCTGCAAAGGCGAATTAATGATATCATATATGTAACATATTTAGATTTTTGTTTGTACTATATGTATTTAGAGTTAGATTAGTTTTAGATATTGATATTTAAATATTTGTACCTTCTGTGACTTACATCACTTACAGCAAGCGATCACAAATACCATATGCCAATTTTTATTAACAACTTGAAACATGTTTTAGTTCATTTTCTTTGAATGTACACTTTACAAGACAGAATACCATTAAGACAGAATACCATGACCAAACCAGATTCACTTAAAATTGTAGTTCAATTATAAAAATGTATAATGATCAATGGATAACAGCTGTTGCTCTTTTCATCACAGAGTGTGTATTTGATTTTGTGTCATTCGTTTTTATCGTCTGGAGATATAAATTATTTGTTTTTCATGTCACTTTAACTGGCATGATGTTACATTATACTACTGTGGTAGAAATTGTTATAATTTACCCTTTAAGAAAGCTTACACCACTCCACTAAGTCTCACTAATGCCATTTAACCCTGTGTTTCTCCTTCTCTCATGCTTGGTCTCATTAGGTCAGGATTAACAGGGGATTACTGTAGCCATGGGCTACTTGCTCTTTAACACTAATATCTCGTAGAGATGCGCCATAATTTCATTTTAAACGCCTGAAATGACTTGAAACAGGCGGGGGTATCTGGGCCTTGGCAGCTGATCAAAGAAAATAACTTGGGGATGGCTTTGATAGCAGAGCACTTTCCACTCGCGCCTTCGTAGAAGCCATGTTTATTTATTGTCCACAGAGGCAGGAAATTAAAGCTGGCGTGTTTAGTGTAATTGGTCATTTTGTGTTATTCACATATCATCGGGCCTCTACAGATTAACACTACCTGTTATTGGAGAAAATAATTTCTTTGAGCCAGATGACTCGAGGGAGGGTATTATTCTGTCTTCTCATTCAAACTCATTTCCTTTTTTTCTCCTCTCCTCTCCTTGCTTTATTTACAGCATGGTTTTCCAGGACAGATGTGGAGGAGCCCAGAGCTCACAAGTTGTGTATGAAGGTGTGTGAGAAAGACACATCAAACTGAATTGACGAACACACAGGCCACTCGCTTCAAGGGCCTGTGACAATTGTGACATCAAATCTGAGAAATCTGTGATACACACACGCGTGCTCAAACACACACACACACACACACACACACACACACACACACACAGAGTCTGTCACACAGGCTCAGTCTCAGGAAACCTTTTGGTGTTGTTGTAGGTCTAGTTGCTGCAGCAGCTGTTGCTGTTTGTGCTGTTGTTTTGGGTGAGATCTGTATCAGAAAAGAACTGAGTAACCTCCACAAAATGTCTATGATTGATCACTGTATTCTGCCATCACATCCTGTCACCTCATTCACTTGGCGAAAATCAAAACACTGCTTTCAAAATTCTCAAATATGGAGAACAGTGTAGGGGAGTAAATTGGTATCTTTTTGGATTGTTTGCGTGCCTTGTAACTCTACCTAACAGCCAGCAGGCCACAAGACAACAGAGGAGTGATTTCAGTTGCACGTCTGAAGTCAAGCAGCGATGCCTGCCTGCCAAAATGGCACTCAAGTGAGCTGTAATGACTACATTGTTTTTACTGCCTCTCTCTCCACCCTTCTTCTAAGCAGCAGGCAAACGCACCATCGTAAGCTAGCGGCACACTGAAGTCTGTGTGCTGTGAGAACTTACGGAGTTTTGAAAGTTAAAAGAGGGCTTTTCTTCTCCCTGATCCTGTTGTGATGTTTCCCTGGCTGTCTTTTGTGTTGGAGTGCACTAGACGATGCTATTATGTTAGAGGTAAAGTAATATGACTGTGACAGGTTTCAGTATCCATTTGAAAAGCGCGTTTGGAAGACAGCCTCGTGTAGTGCAACGCCTTCCTTTAAGAAATGCACTTTTCCCTCATGCACACTTTCAAGAATCTTGTTAAACACAAAAGGAGCAGCACCTGCTTCTGTGGGACGAAGTGGGGGGAAAAAAAAGAGAAAGGAGAAAATAACTTTCAAAAAATATATTATGAATGTGCTTGCCAGGTATATGAATGTCGAGTTGAATTTGGTGCAAAGCCTGAAACAGTGCAGTTAAAGAGCTTAAAGGCTGACCTTGAAAAGTCTGCCGTCAGAATCGTGTTAGTAGACCTGCTTCTCGCCTGTCAAGGTATGGTAGAATCACGACATTGTTTATTCACTTTGATTTGTCGGGGATGCATGCAAGAGTATTGACAAAAGATCTCTCCTCGCTGCTCCTCCTGCCTGTGTATCCCTTCTGTAGTTCCATCTCGCCGTCACTGTGCCTGGTGCCATGTGTGCCACAGCCGTGCCCGTGCGCAGGGGCCTTTATTGATGTCCCACCCTAATTATGTACCTCTGCTAGTGGCACTTAGGGAAACACTGATAAATTTTTTTTTTTTTTTTTTAAGGGTCAGCGACGCCCATTAGAATTAGCACCGACATGGGCTAAGGCGTTTGTCATGCGTGTCACACACCACTCTCTCTTCCAGCTCCCCACCCGCCACCTCCACCACCTCCCCAAGTGCACTCCATCTGTGGGGGTGTTGGCGGTGGTGGTGAAGGGGTTGATGGGGGGTGCTGTCCATACGGGGGCTGTGGTCCTCTCAGTGTGGCACATCAAACTCTATAAAGGGAATCATTTATGTGCCACTCCCTATTACTGAACAGCATGGAGACAGCTAATGAGGGCCAAGGCAAAAGGAATATATCCACCACTTTGCTGTTAGACAGACACTGGCAGGGAAAGAAAACCAGGAGTCTTCAGGGAATCATTGTTTTCAGGAAAAAAAAAAGGGAAGAACAAAAGGAATATGTGTGTGTGTGTATGTGTGTGCGTGTGTGTGTTTTTCTCACACCCGCTTCATCTATCAGTTTATTTATTTATTTCTTCACCCGCTAGCGTTGTACTTAAGCTATGGTAACAGCTTGAGGTGAAGATTCTGCAAAACACACATTGTTGTTTTTTTTTTTTGTTTTTTCTCCTGCTGGAGAATTTATGATTGGTGATGATGGGAGTAAATATGTGTGTGTTAATGTGTAAATAAAAGCACACCCTGGATGTGGGTGAGCTAATGGACATCTAGGTATAATCATGTATGTTTGCAGTGCATGTGTATACGTGCACGTCTATGTGTACGTGAATTCACACACGCACAAAAGGGTCTAGTGGTGCTGATAAAAAGGTAGCTGTGACATTTCCAATTTGCCATGCACCAGCCCACTCCATTTTCTTCCCTGCTGCCTCTTACATGGTAGAGTAAGCCTCTAGGATTGACAATAATTACAGCCTGCATAAAATGAAGAGGGTAATATGAACACAGCTTTGCCATAATTGCCTTTTCATTATTTGCTAACAGTGAGCTATTCAGTCATAAGAAAGAGATTGCATAGTAATTGGCTGACAATGGGAGGCTGAGGCTCTGTTCAGAGGCTGTGGTAATTTTTGTGTTGCTGTGAAGGTTTTTTGAGGGGCTTTTTTTTATTAAAAATCTGAAGCATTAAACTGTAATTTAAAACTACAATTTCCAGCATGAATGAAAATCTGGGTATTAACATGAGCTCCTATTTAGAGTGGAACATCCTATTAGCAGTATTAGCACTATTTGGTAACTTTCCATATGGGCCGCCTCTCAGCCCAAATGGGATTTGAGACAGCTTTGTTTCTCTTTCAGTCACTCTCACACATCAACAACACAACGTTGTTTACACTGGTGGAAATTTCCTCTGCAACATCTGTATATGCAAGTGTGTTTGTGGTAAGGAGGAAGTCAGGCACTCTCTCGCACACAAAAGTACACACCAACAGCATCAGGACACTCACTACACACTTGACACAAGCGCACACCTTCATTCGCACACTTATAAACATCATCACGTCACGACGTTTGGATTTCCATAAGGAATAAATGGACAGCAATACCTCCTCTGTTAATATGTGAGGCACATAGTTTTGCACCCTGGCAACACGAGAATAGATAGGCCGCTCATCCGATAATGTTTTTCAAAGCAACCCATCTCATATATTACATCACAAAGGGTTTGCTGCGTTGCAATGCGAGTCCTAATGTTAATTTGGCTAAATAGGATTTTGAGGTTATGCCTGGGGCCTCTGGAGATGCTGTTACAATATGATGTCAAGGACGATGAAACAAGGCAAACACACTCTGTTTGTGTATGTGTGTAGTGAAAACACAGGACCCCGCATGAGTGATCCTCTATAGACATAAAGACCCTCTCACATATCAGGCAAGAATTCAGGTCATCTCACATTGTTCCTGTCCTGTTTTGATAACTACATTTACTGAAGATAATGCCCACACGCACACACACACACACACACACACACACACACACACACACACACACACCTAGGATGTGTTTTAGTGAGTATGAATGAGTCTAATTATTTTTCCTGTAACTCCCCTTCGAAACATGGAGGTTTAATCTCGAAATAGATTCCTTTGCCAGTTACTTGCTAAAAATGTCACAAGTAACATAATTCTATTGAGAATAAGGACTAATTACTTTGTTTTTGTCAGAAACCAAACAATGAGCTGCAGGACACAGTGAATTGAACTCTTCTTGTTGGCCATTATTTAAAGACATATGAAATAATATTTGCAACTTGTCACATCTTCAAAACACCACTGATTTAAAATATACTCCCATTCAAAAACTCTTATGATGAATGCGATGTGATATGTTTCAAAAAATATTTTTAAATCAAATTAAATAAAATTAAAATGACCACATTTGGACAATCCAGTCTCAGATCATGTCTCACTAATTAACCTGGCCCTGTCTGCACAGAGCACAGACAAGCATGTCAGCAGCTTTCAGCACGTTGCTGCTAAATGGACAGGAGGAAAATTAATTCCAAATAATGCTCTTGTCTAAAGAAAGCGAGTGAGAGAGCCCCAGTCTGTTTGGTTTTGGATCTGAAAGACTGAAATTCCTGTGAAATGGTCGTTTGTGGCTGAGCCAGGTCGAACCAGCCTATTCTTTATTTGGAACAAGCCCGGTTGGCACAAGACAACTCAAACACTCCCACTACCCTTTCCTCTTTATAGACATCTCTTCTCACTCAGACCTTCCTCTTCACTGTAGCTAACAAACCCTCCATTCAATCAATATTTATCTTATATAGTGTGCCGCTCCTCAGTAGCCATAATCGTTTAGCTCAAGTGCTTGCATGAGTGAGAAATAAATTACATTTACAGTGCTATCATTGAGGGCCTGATGTTTCCCAGGCATTAACGGATATTTAGAGATGGCCAAACGTGGTAGGACATTAAAGAACAAGGCTGAAGGAGATTGATTAGATGAGCAAACAACAGGCCAAGCAGATGTAGGGAGTAAGTGGGGGTTAATATGATTGCTGAACTGAAGAATTTTCCATCTAAGTCACTTAAGCTAATATTGACTATTAAGTTTTTATTTTAGTTAAAAATAAGTGATGTAATTCACTCAGGGTGGCGTCCAGCCCAATTCAGCCCCTGGAATTGTTTTTTAAGTGTGTTTAGTTTTTCCTAAAGTGATATGCACTTCAGTGTAGTGTCGTAACTTTGGCTCATTTGAAGATATCTTTGCCTGTTTCGAAAATGAATTACTGAAGCAAATAGAAAATACAGATTTCAGGTTGGTTCTAAAATATTTTTGATAAAGGAGAGTGATACTATTGAGACGAGTTTGGTCCATTTATTTTGTACCTTTTTAAAGATCGTGCTGTGAGCATGAATATTATCCTGCATGTAGCTGAGGTACTTATGCCAATAACTTTCCATGTCCCTCCACTCGGTCTCTGCAGTCCACATTAGTCTATGCGTGATTCCTCTCTTCCCCCATGATCACGAGAGCCATGGTACATCCGCCAGCCAGGGGCTCTGTGTGTTTGAGGTGCAAGTTGGTGTCATAATTATCTAACACAACGGGGTTGCTGCTCTTATTAGTAATTAGCTTCTACCAAAACTGATTGGTATGGGTTCCTCCGCTCATCCCTTTTAATGTTTAAACATTTACTTTGTGCTTGAAGGATTTGTTTGTATATATCTTGTGTGTGATGAGCGCTTTTCAAGTAATTGGCTCCTAGGGGACAACACTTTCTAACAGTTAAAGAATAATTACAGCCCTATGAAATGTTAAACTGCCCCGACTGTCTTTTTCGCAGGGGCTTAATTGCGTGCAACAAGTAAGGCAGGCTTTTCATTTTGTTCCATCACAGGAACGGACTGAACTCTCATGGAAACACACAGAAATTTTGTCGAGTCGTAAATAGCTTCTCATATGGTAATTTTGTAGGACACCAAAGCAGTTTGAAAGGCGTAGCTCTCATTGAAAGCGATGCTGGTAGTTTTTTTTTTTTTCATGTTGAGGAAAGGGGATGCGAGGGCTTGGTGTCTGTTTTTATGCTCTAATGGACTTTTGCATATATTCATTATAAGAGAATCCTTAAAGGGGGCAAGACAGCATAAAATACCTAAAATTTATTGGGCTCATGCTACCCTTGGAGGTTTGTTTATATCTGTCCACTGTTAGTTTAGGTACCAACATATAAATGTTATATGAATACCGTTCATGATTATAGTTTGGTTGTTTTATAAAACAACATTTTCAGCAGACAAGTAATAGTGTATTGTTATTTTAGTCTGATTTATTTACATGTATACATTCAAAAACAAGAGATTTTCTGTGAGCAGCTCTGTGGTTTGTGTGAATTAGCATGTATGCGTGTGTTTTGACATTTCTCCTTGGTATTTGCAATTTTATAAATATAGATTTCAGTGTAAAATTTTATACATCAGCGTTTGCTATCACATCTTCCATTAAAATTGATGCAGAAAGGCCATTTTAACTCAGCATATTATTCTGGTATTATCATGTTGGATATTCACAATACCAGATAAATTATGTGGTTTTTCAGAGCCCCAAGGGTGCAGTAGGTCAGCCCATAGGTGATATTTTCACTTGTGCATAAAGTGGAGATTATTCAGATAAGCTGTCAGTTCATAACCAACAATGAATATGAATTGAGCCATATATTTTCATACATTGTGTGATTGTGCATTCATTGCACTTGATATGTAAGTACTGCCATACCTTGAACCTTCAATTTTGACTGCACATAAATGAAGTAAATGTTGTCTTTGCTTGAATCAGCCCTAGAAACAAGTAAGGCATGATTTTGGTTATGACCAAAAACCTTTTTGTTTTATTGCACACAAGCATAGACAAACCTCTGCATTTCACTGCCCCTGTGCGTTGATGATGATTCACCCACATGTTGTCACCATATATGAATATTTCCCATTTCATAATCTCCTATCACACCACGAACTAATGATTTAATGTTTGGTATGCGTCATGTTTTCCCCTATGAAATCATGTGTTTTATTGATTTGGATCCAGCAGGTTCCTGGCTAAATGTACCATTGATTTAAGAGGAGTGGATGGCCGTTCTGTGGTCTGCATGCCTCACATTCCTTCTTGAAATACAGTCCTGCTTCGGTCCTTGCTGGGGAAGCGATACAGGTCTCACTACAAACGAATGCAACGATTTGGGTCGGGCAGGTTGGAGCCCACTGACTCCAGCCCATGGTTTGTCCTCATCTTGCCTCATCCTTCTGCTTTGAAAGCAACTCTTCTGTATTTTTGCTGAGGCTCATGAGTGTTGGATTGGGTTTGCCTTACAGGTATCCATCAGCTCTCAGTTGCTGATAACCCGCTGTGACTCCAGCTTTTGCTTTGGATTGTTGGATTGCCATATAATGCATTCAAGTGAATTGCATTGGCCTCAGTTTGGCAGTGTTGGCATGCATTGTACCCAGTGGGCCCTTTGTAAATAAAATGTTATTACACGCCTGGATATTTCATGCTCTGTGTGCATATAGGGCTCACTGATGCCATACTTCCACAAGATCACACGCAGATGTTAATCAGAGATTAACACACACTCAACACAGGACTCAATCAGCGTCTCAACCGCCATGCTTCCTAACACACTGATTAAGAGAAAAGCCTACCATGCAAAACTCTCATGTAGCTTTTTACTCAGGGATCTTAGGTGCTGATAATCATTTTCTTAATTAGTGGATAGGCGTATGATGCAGTGAGGTATGTGTTGTACTGATGCAGATGTGATGTTCCGGAAACACTTTATGTGTTTAATTTTCTCCCCTTCTGGTGTTTTCCTACTTGTTTAATTACAGAGGTGTATGGAAGCGAGGCAGAGGAGCTATATTTGCTGTTCTGGCTGCCAAAACTCAAAGAAATAGATAATCAGATTAAAAACTTGATCAGCACCAGCCCTGCCGTCCTAGTCTCTGATTCCTTGACTTGATTGCCAGGTTCTCCAGTAAGAGGGGATTGTGGATACTGTTACATGTTTTCACACCTCTCACACAGTATGTAGTTACAACAAGGTTTTGACAGGACATCCAGGTGTCGGCCTTGCAGCCCTCCAGACTCTCTGTTGGTCTGGTGGGAGTTTTCTGTGACTGATTTAATCTGGCTGAGCCTAGAAAAAAAAAAAACAAAAGGGAAGCTAACCCAGACTGCTTGGCTGATTTGGAGACAATACACTTTAATTTTGTGAATGTTTCAGTTTGGATAAACCCTTGAGGGATATGTATTTATGTCAAAGGTAGACATATAGTGTTTAATGTTTAATCTATTTAAATTATGTTGGTTTGTAACCCAACATATATTTGGGGATTCCATGGTGGCTGTGATGAATTTGGGAGATAGTGCTAATAGACTGTGCTTGCTAGATTGAGCCCTATGATCCAGAGGGGAAGAAACGCAGCCCATGGCTAAACAAATCCTCCTTTGTTTTGGGGTGTGCTGAGTGATCTCCATTGAGAGGAGGGGATGGGTAAACACTGCTAGCTCTATAGAGCTACACATTGTAAACACACAGCGCTCATTAACTATAATGAGATGTTATGAGGAACCCTTGAGCTCATTGTGTGGCTTCTACAGAAGAACCTGCCTGCTATTGTTGTTGTTGTTGTTTATGCAAAGCAAATCATGGCTTTAGGTAGAAAAAAAAAAACACTGCATTCCTCTCACAGCTCTCACCCACTAATCATCAACGCCAAGGGAGAAAGTTTAGAAACACCTTGGCCTGCGTTTTTTTTTTTTTATTTATTTCTTATACTCTTACCTTTCATGCCCTGTGTTTGCCCCAGCCTTTCAAGTAGTTTTTGCCTCTTTCTGCAGGTCTGCATGTTTCTGTGCCCTCCTAACTGTAGAACTCACCATAACTTGGTGTGGTCATACTGCATTTCTGTGATTAAGGCTACAAGCACACCTTATGTTTCGATTTACACCTGGCGTCTACACTACTCTGGAGTTTTTGAGCCACTGGATATATGGGTATAAACAATGACTCTTGTAAACAATGACTCGGACACCCACGTTTACGACTGCGACCACGACTACCAGTGATGAATGCAACATGGATAACAAGTTGCAATGTTGTCTGGCCTTCTTTCTTTGCCAGCAGTTGTTGCACAGTTTTTTTGTTTTTTTTTTATATTGTCATTTTATAATGTTTCAACTACCTACTTACACAGGAGGCAAGCTAATGATGGTCATGTGATGTGGGTTTTCAGGCATGATAATATGGACAGTCCTTGTCGTGATGGAGATTGTTTTCATTTCTAAATGCTGTCTTGAAATGAAAACAGAGTATCCCCTCCTCTCTATAAAGCTCAGGATTTTAATGAGGACACTGGGTTACCGTGACCTGTGACATTCCCGTCCAGTCCTGCCCACTTATCCACTCCCTTAAACACTGTAGACCTACTTAACTCTCTGAATGTGTACTTACTGTTCCACTGCTCCACCTACCCAGCATGCTCTCCTTCATGTGTCATTTAAGGCAGCACTGAGCCCACCGCCATGCAGCACTGCTCCGCATTTCGAGCCTAATTACAAAAGTGCCATCGGATGCTGGCAAAGTAACGGGGAGGGTAGGAGTCTAACATGCATGGCTAGCATAGTCTCTTTGACGACAATGAGTGGCTTCACCTTGGCTGTTAATTGCCCCCCCGGTCGGTTCCCTGGCTCCCAGTTGCCGGATCCTCTCCTGCCTTTTCTTCCTTGTTCGTCTCCCTGCTGATTGGGAGCGATCTTAAATCGGCTGACAGTTGGCTGAGATTTCAGCCACATGCAGCCTGACACCCCTAATTAGATGCTTCTATATGGCGGTTTACATTAGACAAACATTTGTGCAGGCCATGGGAGATGCCAGATTTTGTTTGGAGAGCTCCTTACACACACACACACACACACACACACACACACACACACACACACACACACACACACACACACACACACACACACACACACACACAATATTGCTGGAGAAACAGGCGAGTTTGCTCATTTGCGCCTGTTTCCAGACTTTGTGTGTGCTGTATGTCTGTCTGAACGATAGCATGGATTTGGATAACTGTGCAGATAATGAATTTTAAATCCTTTCCCAGAGATGGCACATTGGTAAGAGACCCTTAAAGTTAATTTGCTTCCTGAAAATCATTAACATATTCCTAGTTATTGGCATAAGGGCTGTTGAGAAGCTTCGCTGGTTGTTTTTGTTTCGTGCCTACAGCTTGCCAGGAGCAGAGTATGGATTCACAGCTACTGTCTGCCCTTTCTCTCTTGCGGTAGAGATGCTCACTTGATAAGAGTCCTGCAACGATATGCTTAACACAAATGCAGACATATTTCCATCAGGGCTGCCTTTTAATTTTCAGAATAAAAGCCACCCCTTCACACCCCTTTTGCTTATCAGCTCCGCTATCGCTGGCCCTTTCAAAGCCAACAAACCAGGTTTCAAATGGCCTGTTCAGTCTGTGACAAGATGTAGCTCATTTCCCTCACAGAGCCACAGCAAGGTCACCAATCTTTTAGATTCATTCTGTGAAAAGAAGAAAGAGAGAAGGGGAAGGGGAGGGAGCCACAGAACAAGGCCTTGTCCTCTGCCTGGAGGTCACTCCAAAAGCCAGTCATCATATTCAGCTGGATAAGGGAATTGGAGAGATAAGTGTGTGTGTGTGTGTGTGTGTGTGTGTGTGTGTGTGTGTGTGTGTGTATCTGTCTGTGCACTATTGTACTATATAGTTTGTTTTGGTTATTTGTAGGTACACAAATAAATACTTGTCTATAGGTGTTGCTGTGTGTCTGTGCTTGTGTGTGTGTGTGTTTTGTAGATGTGATGGAGAGGTACTACATCATTACCATAACCCCACCGTTGGCTATTCTTGGGATTTTCTATAATAAGAGGGCCTTTGTACTTTTGCCTGTCCTCTTGTGTGGCTGCTGGGCTTGTCAGCCTGATAGTTTAATCAGCCAACCTGTCATAACCAGTGCTGGAGTGGGACTTTGCCCTGTAAATGCAGATTTATATCTAAGTTACATCATTGAATTACATTTTCTGTCTAAATAGCAGAGAAGCTGGTTGAGGGATGTAATAAAGCTAATCTACATACAGCCCTGGGTGGATAATCACATCTAATAAGTGGGACTCACGCCCCTATTAGCAGGGAAACGATGGGGGGAGGACGGAGGACAATTCAAGGAGTCAGCTGTGCCTGCTAATTATCTCTTTGCAGTACTGATGCCTGTGTGTGTTTGTGTGAGCGCTGTTGTGACATGTTAGTGTGTGGATTTAGGTTTCAGTGCTTGTGCAGCAGGTCTACTAGCTCTGCAGACTCTTTGTGCATTTGTCAGGGTGTTTAAGATCAATGACTGTGTGTTAAATATCAGAGGTTACACACACTTCCTGTGAAAGTTGCACATGTTTTAACTTACACATTTACAAATGTATGATATAAGCATCTGCAACTTGTTTTACTCCCTGAGTATTAAGGATGGTATTTTTTGCACATGCGACCCCGGTGAAGATTCTACGTCTTGATAGCAAACGTGCACTTAAACTACATCGTTGTCAGGATGCTGCCCTCACAAAACCACATAAGCATTTTTTGTGTCAAGCCATTTTCACAATCTCATGCTTTCCTCAGTGCTCTGACAGGAAGGCAGAGAAAAGAGGGAGGAGAGAGGGGAAGACTTCAGTTTCAGGCTTCAGGGTTTGTGTCCAAACCCTTCGTGGTGTGGCTAAATTATAAGCGTACATGCTTAATAACTAGTCTATGCAGGGCCAGCCAGAGGCTGCATCCCAAAAATAAGCCCTGACACATTGAGAAAAATGCCATCTGCTTTGAATGATGGTCTCAGCTTCTTCTCCTTATGTGGGTGGAGGCCCCGAGGTGACAACCTCAACACCTCTCCTCCTTAATCTGACTGTTCCTCTGACCCCCAGCGCTACTCTGTGCCATGGCCCTCTGGGCACCAATATCCAAAACCGAGGCCCTGTGTCAGACCGGACCCTCGAGCTATGTGTCCTCTCACCACACCTCAAAAAAATGATGAGTGACAAATATGCAGAAATGATTTGCTGGAGATTCAGCAAGTCACAGCAAACCGTCGCACAGTTTGGATCTGCAGAGGGAGTGAGAGAATATCAGAGGTTTGTTTGCTCCTTTCTGCTCCCCTAGATGGAGCTGGTGAGAATAGACCAAGATGTACATCTTCTGCTGTTCCCCCTCCTCTGCCTGTGAGCAGCCCTCTCAAATCATAGCACAATGATCAATATCCTGATGTAGGTGATGACTTCCTCTCTTTACATACGTCACAAAGTTGTTGAGCCCTAACAGCAGAGAAAAACAGCAGTGAGTTACAAAACAAAATTATTATTTTTCTAAAAAAAATAATTTGAATAATAGAACCATAACCACATGTGACCTTTACTGTAAAGTGATTAGATGCTTTATCTCCTTGACATTTGATTTACATATGATATTACACATGGTTTGCTTTGAAACTGAATTATTCAGAGATCTCCTCACATCGTTTTACATTAATGAAAATATAATATGAAATTAATGAAGCATTAGCCATTTATGATTTTTCCACCTTACTTATTAATACTATACCACATGTAAAACTTGACTTTGTAATTGCCGGACAAGTATTTCAAACATTATCTTCAGCTCATGCAGAAATAGACGTAATCACTGCTGCATTCTATTCCTCATCAATTATTGATTGATGTATTAAATGAAGATATTTCCACCTATACAAAAAAAAAACAAAAAAAAAAACATTGCCTCATATACTGTCTCCATCATGTGGGGAGAGAAAAAGAGTAGGAAGTGAAAACAACAGGTTATGACACTTAACACAGCCCTGTGCAGAGCCTTAGTTTAAAATGACATGTTTGGGTGAAATTCACAAAGACATTATCATCATCTCCCCCAAAGTGTGCAATCTCAGGGCCCCTGTGTGTACTGCTGTGTGCCACTGGCTGTTGTTAGCCAAGCGGTTAAATGAACGTTGTTTTACCCTGATTGAACTGTCTGCGTAGCGCGGTGCAGTAAGGCCGCACAGCCAGCCTATTTAGAGGGGAGGCTGAGCCTGCCTCGCTGTCGCTGCACGCCAAAGTATTACCTCCCTAACTGGAGACTCCTGTTTCACCAGAGAGCTATCACATTTCATAACATGGAAAAATAACACTTTAGCAGGGGGGTCAGGTGGGGAAATGGCACCTCTAAATGAGGGTTAAGGCCATATCATTGTCTTCTCTGGCGGAGCCACCCCCGCCTCCAATAATTCTGCTGACCTTCGGTGCCATGCGGCTGGTTCGACATGGAAGGGTGAGCTGCCGGGGAGACGATCCTTTTCACGCAGCCCGTTCCCCTCAAAATGGCTTTTTCTTCTGCCAGACAATCATCTGATACGGAGGCTGAATGAAATCACAGATTACATAAGAAAGGTCCTCTCTCTCTCTCTCTCTCTCTCTCTCTCTGCTGCCGATAAGGGCTGCACCTGAAGTGACTGCTCTCACAGCTCTCCTCTCATCTTCCTCTCCCTCATCTTCCTTCTTCTCTACACTTATCTGCTCTTTTCTCCTCACCTCGTTCCTGTGCTCTCTCTTTCTTCTTTAAAACCTGAGCTCTTGATTTAAAATATGTCGATTACAGAAGCCAGAGCAGATTAATATGTAAATGTCTGTAAGCTTTTTAATTATATAAGATTAACTGTATTGTGGTATAATACTTGAGTGAGATGGTGAGTTCTACACAGTCTATTGTCAGTTCTCAGGCATGTATTGCTCAATTTTTCTCATAGACTCTGACCTAATGTTTCCACTTTTATATCTTCTTTCTGTAATATAGGGACATCATCAGAGGAAATATTTCCCCTCTGTGCCACATGCGGAATTGAACTAAGTATTAAATAAAGAATGATATCCATTATACATTTGAGGATGAAAAATAATACTTTATTTCCCTTGTGTACATGCACTATATATGAGAAGAGAGAACAGTTCTATTGATCTTGGGTTTCATTAGGTGAAAATGCCTCCCCTGGTGTACAACAGCAACTTTTCAAGCCCATTGGAGTCTGGGTAAACCTATAAGCGGGACACTCTGAAAATATATTCCCCCATCTAAGATATTCTTCAAACAAGGCCCGAGGAATGTAAATGAAGAGGCTTCAGTGATGGAGGGATTGTAATAGATTCAGAGGCATCCTCAGCAATAAGGGTAGCTAGACAGAGCTTAATCAAACACATGCACATACAGACTCCCTCTCACACACGCACACAAACACACACTTGCTCACATGCGCAGACGTTTAATAGTGTGAAAAGTGAGGCGGGGGGGGGGGCAGGTGGCAGATGCCAAAACGAGGCTCATCTCAATCTGCTTTGACTCAGTGCAACAGACGAGAGAGCAGAGCGCCACGCTGTGGACTGGAGGGATATTGAAAAAAAAAAAAAAAAAAAAAAACACTGGTCAATTTTACAAATGACACAATCACATAATTTTACCGTACACAAATATCTACACAGTAGTATCTGCTTTGGAGGCAGTACTGAAAATAAAGCTGAAGAAACACCAATGCACGGACACACACACACACACACACACACACACACACACACACACACACACACGACTATTATCTTCATTTCTCTCTCCTCCCTGGCTCTTCTCTCCGTCTCTCTTTCACTCTTACAGCAGAGGCAGAGATGGGGCTCGAGGGTTGAGACTAGGTTTAAATCAGTAATCAGTAATTAAACTTGAACATGGACCTGATGGTTTTCCTTCGTGTCCTGGGGATCTACTCAGTAAAATTAAATATTTTAGTGCTGGGGGGTAAGAGGGGGGTGTGTGTCACTAAATCCATCAGGAATGGAAATGGGCTTAGAGCTTTTGCATAGATTATCCAAATGCAGTTTTGTCTCTTGTTTTTTTTTTTTTTTTTTAATATTGTCTTGCTTTAAATTAATGTTAATAGTAATCTTTAAAAAATGAAAATATTACAATAGATTTGCATAGATTAAAACACGTCACCGTAATAGGTATATGACTGAGGGCTGTGTGATCACAGACTCGGGAGTGGGAGGTATGGATAAGAAAAATATTTTTGATACAACTGCAAGCAAAGGAACATTTTTACAATGTTGTTTGGAGGGTGGGATCACGAGTTTTCCTTGTTGTGATTAATCGGATATATTTACATCACAATCTTGAAAGACTTATTCATGCACCGAGTTTCTGGTATCAAGTGTTTGTGAGATAAGAGGAGGAAGCCAGGTCTTGTCAATGGCTGTACTTATCTTGGGAAGAAGTGAGAGGCAGATTGCATTTCAATCCACATGTATTATCTTAGACGCTTTGAGGTATTTTGTATAAGAGCAACTTAGCTACTTAAGAATGCTTTCAGTGTTCATCTGGGGATGCACTTCAGAAAGTTTTCTGAAAACAAACATCTGCATGGATTAAAAAATTAAAAGATTTCTTGGGAGAAGTGACCTGAATATATAATCTACAAACAATACTTCCCGACAATTTCATTTATTTACTCACAACACAAGAATCTGATTGGCTCCTATAAACACAAATTATAAAGTAAACTATCTTACACAGTGATGCCAGCTGCTCAAAATGAACCCTGTCCCATATAGCTTAAAGGTTCACTTTTCCTCACTCTTTGTGTAAGAAAATGTCTAAATCAGGCGTTGTTATCTTAAGCAGCTCTTCCTGATTACAGAATGAGTTTGTGAAACTCTTTCCAACTTATTTAGTCTGATTTGTTTATCTCTGAGTAAAGGGGGTAATTTTCCGATAACTATTCCCCTGTCGAAATCCTCTTTAATTCATTGGTTAAAAAGCACAAAGGAATGCAGGGGGCTCTAATGCTGGGACAAACCCAGGCGACGGCAGAGTGCACATCCAAGACAATCCCAGTGCTACCTGTGCCATGAAGATTAGACCATTGTGTGGGGGGAATGTTATCGTCTGCGTGCCAAGCGCCGACTGTGCACTGTAAAAGTCGCCAGTAAGGTGCTTAAGATATGCAGTTTTGTCCCAGGATTTATTGATACTGTTACAGGAAAAAAGGTGACCTGGTATCTTGGATATAGTCTTCAGTAGAGCCCCTTTGTGGTTTTTATGCCTTTATATATATATTTTTACTCCTCCTCAGCAATGTTTGGGGACAGTATCATATTCGACGAAGGCCTGACTCTGTTCACTGGTTAAATTTTATCTGTATTCTACAGAGATCAGGGGCCTCAGCTCAGTGCTTTGCAAGTTGAGTGCTGCTGCCAGAGGAAGTGCAGGGCTCAGGGAAGCATGAACATCCCTCAGCCCCCCCACCCATTTAGTCCCTACTGCTAAACCTCATCTGAGTGCCACCACCACCACCACCACCAGCCGCACTACTACCTTGTCTGAGTCATACCACCATAAATCCATATGAACTAACAAAAAAATCAAGTTAAAAGACTTTGAACTTAGTATGTAAAAACACTACGCACTAAACGTAATGGCTTGAGAGACCATGAAAAAGCATTATGATCATATAACAATAGTCATATATCTCAAGCAGACCTTATTAAAAAGACAAACAACCATGTGGAACGAGCCTGGAGCCTTGGAGCCATCTGTAGACCGTTGAGTGGACTCTGGACGCCACGGCCCCTGAGGCTGTTGGGACTGGTGAAAGCAATAAACAAATGAGGAGAATAGGAGTGGAGTGGCAGAACGTCGTGTATCAGAGCTCTGCTGTGTCGGCACTCTGATTTCGTTTGTGCTATTACATAATTAAATTTGGACTTGGATCATGCTTTTTAAGAGATTATGTGAGCATATGTTGCTTGAACATGTGCCAGCCTGTGAAATGGGCCTCCTTTCATGAGCACTGTATTAGGTTTAGAGAGTTTATTGAAAATCAGAATTAGTTCGCTGCCAACAGTTAATGAATTGGTGTTATGATCTTAGTCCAAAGGATGCTAGTGCGCTATAACTTAGACCTGACGTCAGAATAAAGGAGAAAGAAGTCTGCTAAACAAAGATTGTAAATAAAGATTTTTTACTTTCTTCCAGTAAAGAAATTTATATACTGCAGCTTCAAATATACTTTTCAGTGTGTTGCACTCAGTGTAATACTGTCGGTCCATTTTTTTTAATTATAGATGACTGTTAAATCAAGTAATCCCGATAATGCCATATATTTATAGTAATTGTTCACAACAGTATTCACCCATAAGCAGCTCCGCATACAGATCCAGTTAGAAGCTCGCTTTAAATCATTTGCTTCAAGTCAAGTGTCCAATGAGGCTCTCTGTGTGGGTTGGCATTGAACCTCTTCTTGAAAACAAAAATCTTTTTGTGAATGTTTGTTTTAATTGCTTTATTTAGATTAGATTATAGATTAGATTTTTAGAGGATATCTTTGTGCACAGAAACTGCGCTTTTCTCTTCTTTTTTTTTTTTCCCCATTTTTTTGTTTGTTCTCCCCTCGTGTCTCAAGCCCCATGCATCACTTCTGTCTTCTCCCTCGTCCACTTCTCTCTCCAGCTCTCCCTGTTGTGCATTCATCAGGATGAGAATGGACAAGCCAGTTGGCTCCACTTAAAGAGACACACATATCAGGGTGCTCTCCCTTTGCATCTGTCATTTTCCCTTCGGTTGAAACATGGCCCCTGTCAGTGCACTGGCTGAATATATCACTCTCTCTCCCTCTCCCTCTCTCTTTATTCCTGCCTTGCTCTGCTGTCACTGCTACCATGCGGCTGTGCAGGTCCGTAAAGGTTTAAGCGGTTATTCCAGTCATTATTGGCTGTTAAATCTGGTGATGGTCGTAAAGGCCCTGGCTGTTCCCCCGTGCCTCAGAGGTCAGCTGATGGCCTGCTTTATGAGCTTGCAGCGCCGTGCATCACTGCTGGGCCACCGTTTCATTCTCGCCCCCTCCCCGTCCACGCTTCATCCCAGAGGCAGGTGGGATGGATAGGCAGGCCACAGGCCACCATCTATTTGTCCCCGTCCGCTGAACTAACCTGAGCTGCCAAAAAAATGTCCCATATTACTCCCTGGAAGGCCGAGAGGCCCTTTGTGATTTGAGACTCCAGATCATATGAAGTGACTAGACTTGCACGGCCCACGAAGTGAAAGCAGCCATCATGGGGATGGCAACAGCAATTCAGCAAATTTATGGCACATTTCAAGAAATTGTCATTTTTTACAATCCCATAAGTGCGAGAGTGAGTTACTCACACTCGTAAGTTGTGTCGTTTTCCCATGCCGTTTGTCGGAGTGAAATTCCCCAGATTATCATTGAGTTTCAAAAAGTGAATGACATCAATTTTATTTGACTTGTTTAAAGGCCTTTGCCTCTTAATAAGCATTGTTATATGAGACTACTGCTCTAAACTGCTGTGCCACATCAGTTATGACTCAAGGAGAGGAGAGGACAACTTCTATCATTATCACTGGTTTTATTGAATGCTCATTCATCACATTGACACATTATTCTCTATAAAAACGATGAAAGTTTTCAAATAGAATAGAAGGTGGTCAGAGTCAGAGGGAAAAGGAAACGAGCGTTTTATTTTTTATTTAAGAAATCCATTTACTCATGTGAACCTCTGTTCTTTGAAAGGAAAGTCACATTTAGTCGAGCCTCCGCCAATAAGGGACATTGTTCTTGCTGTAGCTACTGTGTGTGCTAATAATTCATTGGTCTGCCAATTATTATTTCTCCCACAATGGGAGACAGGAAGGAGAAGAGAAGGCAGGAGTGAGAGGAAGTGCGTTCCACTTGCCTCCTGCTCAAGGACTGCTGCTCCGGAGCCAAAGACACTTGGATGTTTTCCTCTTTTTTGTCCTCTTCTTTCTTAAAGGTCTTTTTTGGAGAGCTGCACACAGGGCTGCTGTCTTCATTTTGAAGTGCAGCCCCTTTATTACCAGGCCTCCTGTGACCTCACCCTGCTGAATGAAGTCATTGACTGAACTGCAGGAAGACAAACCAGCGTTCCGGGGAATTAATCAGGTCCATCAGCAGCAGAGCTGCTGGGCGCTGGACGGCCATGCTGGCTCGGTTGGCTCTGCTGCCCCTGGGAGCGATGCAGGGTAGTTACCGAGTTGACAGCTAGCTGATAGCCCTGCGTCCTTCATATTACGAGCACATCAAAGGCAGGCCTCCTGGATAAAGCGTCAGGGTTGTGGAGTGGAGAATGAGGCCTCTCACCACTGGCTGGATGAGTGCAGCATGACCTCATCCCCAACACACTCAGCCAGAGTTGGGATGATGGAAGGGACCGAGGGGCCATTGGGAGGGGAGCAATTTGGATGTTTAGCCACCTGAAACTCAGTTTTCCAAACATGTCTTTTCCCCATGGTGAATAAAATAATAATAATGATAATGATCCTCCTCCCTCCGCTCTCGCTTTTTCCTCGCTCGCTGTCATTTGTGTCTCCTCTGTTGTGTTCCAGCCTGTCTGTCTATGTAATTTGCCTTGCGTGATGGCATGCTGCTCTGTCCAAAAATAAAGAGAAGACCCCCTTTAGACATCACCAATTAGAGAGACAATTAGACTGAGCCAAGCCACTCCAGGGCTGCGGAGCACTCACAAGGCTGTCCTGCCTGCCTCGCCTGAGTGTGTGTCTGTGTAGTTGTGTCTGTTTCATAACGCCTTTGGAAATGTACTAATACCCCTTGTCACATGTTTATTATTTTAGCTCACTTCGTGTGAGGTGTGACGTGTGTAGACTTTGAGCATGACATTGGGATTCCCAGTGTTTGAGTGTACGAAGGTCAGGAGCATAAGTAAGGTGTTGTTTCAGGCCACTTTATGAGGAGCACAGCAGTGAAAAGCTAGTGAGCCCCTTGTCACAGATGAAGAGCCATTAGCTCGCCAGCCAGTGCTTTGTTATGCTAACAGTTCAGCACTCTATGCAGAAAATGACCCCTTTTTACCCTTTTTGAACAAAATAGACTTTATTTTATCATTTTATTGCCGTCTTTCTTGTCTGCGAAAGGCAGTCATTTGGTGATGTTTGATGGTGCGAGCGTGTTTGTGTGTGCCTGAAGAGAGGCGGGGGTGTTTTGCGTCTGAATTCCTGAGCTGTGTGAAAAGGATCGCTTTCTTTGGGGCTGAATTTAATGAGATGATCAATGACCCTCAAGATTCACATTCACAACAGGGAGAGAAAAAGAATGAGGGAGCTGAAGACTCAATAGGTTTACTGCGATTGTATGTCAGCTGTGGTCCCCTTTGAAAATGTGAATTGTTTTTGAAACATGAAATCCTTCTTTTTGATTGCCGAGGGTTGAGTTTCCTTTGATGTAGCTGAGGCAGACAGAAACAGGTCTAGGATTCTTTTTCAAGTTACTTTCTGGATTAGATGAGACATTGGTCAACAATAAGTACGAGGGCCTGATTAGACAACAGTGGTTTTTATGCATGTTACATGGGTTACAAGGGTCACGATAAGAGGGTCATCCCACCAACAGCAAATGGACTGTGATGTCTTAGCATAAAACAATGCAGTCGGACAATTTGTTCTGACTGATTTCAGCTAATTGTACTCACCTTCCCCTCTCCTTCCCTTTGAACTGTAAAGGTAAGACGGGAATCGGAGCGGTAGGTTGGAAACAGTACTGACAGATAGGACTGTGTTCTCACTTTGAATTATGGAGCACACAGTTGGATGTCAGAATGTATCGCTTTTGAGATCATACAACCCTAATATTTACGAACAGTATGGGCGTATTTGTTCTGTTCTGCATATAAATTAGACTGCATTCTTTATTAATTATGTTAAGTGACTTTATGCGATATTAGATTTCTATTGATATTTGCATCAAAAGGTAAAAAGTAAGATCTATGCATTGCCCACGCGAAGAAAACAAACTAAGAGAATGTTTGTCTGCTTGCATATGTCTGGTTGCTTGACCTTTGCCTCTCTGTATGAATGTACCGTATATACATACACTTATGCAGTACATGAGCACGTCTGCTACTGATGTGGGTCATATGTCATGACAGAGGAAGGACACTGTCCTCTGGTGTGTTCTGCTGTGCCCTCTTCCTTAATTTGCCTATTGTAAGTGTGTAGGAGAGCCGGGGAGATGACATCATACAGCAGGCAGTGTTTGAAGTGCCAGTCCTGAAGGAACCACTTATAGCAATTAGGATATCCTTGAACAAGCGTTTGCGAAACATTGGCTGGTTTTTGGCATTTGCCTCCCGTTCCTGCCTACTAACTAGCAAGGTTTGATCTCCCATAATTATCTACCCACCGGCTCCTCACTCCTGACAGCTCTCTCCCTGGAGAGGGCTGAATGCCGGGGCTACTCACTGATTGCATCAAAGTGTCAGAAATTGCAACATCAAAAATAATAACTGATATTCCGGCGGCAGGCTGCTCTTTGAATATTTCCTTTAAAATGCTCTCTAATTTGTGTCTCGCATGGTGCCAATGTGTGTGTGACTGTGAGGGCTTAAAGCAAATAAAAGCAGGGGAAGTGCATTCATTATTGAACCCCTATTTACATATGGCAGACTATTCTGTCTGAACTGGCATGAAATAGATATGCGTTTATTCTGGTGCTGCTTTTACACCATCCCGCACTTCTTTCAGGACTTGCTCAGCATCTGTCCCCTTTGCTTCCTTCTTCCTGACTTTGAAATATTTCTGCGGTGCCTTACAATACCTATTTGGCACCATCATCTTAAGTGTCCCATCAGCAGAACTAACAAAAGGTGACTTGGTGGTGCAATGGTGAAAGGGACCATTCTCCAACTAAAACACAAAATGACTGATCCAGACAAGAGGCAGGCACAGTATGAGGAAGAATTGTAGCAAAATATTATTGTAACTAGAATAAAAGTATCTGCATAAATTTATTTTAGTGTAAAAATGTGAAATCAAAGGGTTGAAAAGTCTAAATTTTCATGCAAATTTTCCTGCCCGTATCTTTTCATGTGCCTCTTGGTTAAATATAGCAGAATAAAACAGCTTTAGACACAATGAATGACAAACTGACATTAGATGTAAACTAAGTAGAAGTTTTCATTCCTTTGCAGCTGAGTTACAGCCGCCGGAGTTAGACGAAAAATCTCTAGGCCATTATTTTGTTCACAGCTGAACTGCCATTGGTAGCATGACCAGCAATACACTGTTCTCAGATAATGCTCACAGAAAAGTAAGCTGGTGTGCTGGCAAACACATAAATATTCTGTCAGGCAGTGTGTCCAGAGGGTCTACTTGCAGCAATGTTAGCGGGCTCTTTGAGGGTGACATCCATATTTCAACACCTATCTTGACTTCCCCGACCTTGCCGAGTTACGCATTAATAACACATTTATAATACATAATCTCTTTCTTGTTCTTAGCGTGTACATTTTTTTGTTCAGTGCTGATGGCATTCGTTTTTAATTGTGGACATCAGAAGAGTAATTTGCAATGTCTCGCACGCTTTAGTGTTTCACTAAAGACCATTTGCATCACCTGCTCAGTGTCTATGGCTAGGGCTTAGCCTTGCTTGTGGTGAGTATTACTTCAATGAATTGAAGGGGACAATTGTATGTTAAAGCAATGAATTGAGATAGACAGTCAGCCAAGGTTTTTGCAAGGATGAAATTAAAATCAGCGCAGCGGCGAATGGGGCTGCTTTACCAGAATAAATTAATGCCAGAAGAGAGGGGAGAGGCAGGTTTGCTTTGCAATGACAAATGTTGATTTCCCCCGAGGTATTTAAAGTGATTTGACCCAGTCATTCTTTTAAATCACAGACAGGAGATGATAAATGTGCTACTAATGAGGCCTCTGCATTTTATCTCTCACTCTCCCTGCTGCAGGATCGCCCAGGCTCTTAGAGGCTCCTGCTATGCCTTCACATTCTTCTAAAAGCACCCTTAGCTTGACTAAATCCCAACAATGCAGAGTACAGAAAAAAAACATCCACATGTATCCCTTACATGCTGCGAAAGATTGTCAGAAAATTAAAATCAAACACGCAATCACATTGTTCTGCAAATGCACCCTTTTTAAAAGCCCCACTAATCTGAAAAAGAGTCACTGAAATTCAACCCTGTCAGCATTTGTAGACATTATGATAATCTTCCTACCAGGGGCCCTGTTTTTTCTCTTTTTTTTTTTTTTTTTTTTTGACTGTCGCTTACCTCCATCTTATAGGTAAGCACTTTGCTTATATACACATGACAAAAACCAGAGCTGCAGGAGCTGTTAACAGCACGACTCTCATTATCAGCAGCATTGAGCATGTTGTGGAAGGAGACGAAGGCTCTTTTCAGGTGCAGATGTAGAGCATCATTGATAGGGTGTGCTGCTTTCCTCCTTTACAGCCAGCCTCTGATCAATCAGTGCTGACAGGGCAGGGGCTTTGTGTGCCTCATAGCGGGACAAATGTCTGCCAGGGAGCGGAGCACACCTGAAAGGAGGAAGCAGCACACACCCCCCAGCCCCACGCCTGCAGATTAGCCCCAGCCCGCTTTGATGGATTAGCATGTAGAAAAATTGCTTGATTATTGATATGAAAATGTTTTGGGAGGGGTGGGGGTTGGGGGGTTGAAAGGGGAAGAAGAGGGTCCCGGACTGGTGTGTTTCCAAAGGTGTGTGTGTGTGTGTGTGTGTGTGTGTTCGCACACACACAGTGGTGGTGATTATCTACCTCGCTTTCCCTTCTCTCACCTGCCCCCCTTTCATCCCCACTCTCAGAGAAAAGAGTTGTACAAAGGAAAGACGAGGACATGGGGAGGAGACAGAGTGAGCCTGGGCTCTCTCCAGGAGAGACACATTCAGACGCCCTTCATGAAATATTGTTCATCATCATATTAACAGGGCTGAACGTGGGGAGATAAGGCCTGTCTAAAAAAGTAAGCAGAAGGTCCCTGCGAGATATTTCAATCCTCACCCCCCCCCC